>CM061348.1:29520256-30222756 GCA_030867105.1 Liasis olivaceus | reverse complement strand
TGCTTTCAGAATCTCCTTACCCATAGAACTGGGGGAATTGCTAACTACTATCATGATGGCCAAGAAGGAGGGTGATATTTTAGTCAGGACTGTGGTGTGTCCATTCACACCAACTATGCATGTATGTATTAAAATCAGCTGTGCAAGGGTAAATTATGTGGCAAAAGTCTGATTTAATTTGGACTTTCTCATTAGAATGTACTTTTTAAATGTATGCTGCTTTAGAAGTTTTATAGAAAGGGGTAGCATGAAAAATCTAAAATAATTAAATATGTTGACTACACAATTATATATTGTTAAATTAAACTATCCAACCATTCTAAATGGCAATACACTATTGGGCTTTCCAGACTTTTAGTTGGAGTTTTCTGTATATTTGAGAAAATCTCAATAAATGTTTTAAATTAATATAACATTTTAAAACTCTTCTGAATCTGGACCATAACACATTACATAGGAATACAATTATTCACTTGCCTTCTCACATGGTCAATATTCATTCTAGGTGAATGTCATGAGAGATTTATATTCCAAGTGTTCTGTCTTTTGCTAAAATGTTATATCAAGGCCTTTATATAAGTGCCACTTATAAATACATTTCTCGTCAATTATATATTCTTTGATAGCAACAGTACCCCTCAGCTTCAACCCACCCCCCAAAATAAAAGAGCTGCATTTAAAAAAAGCATTTAAAGTATTGCATAGAATATTTTTAAAGTACTGTATCTCCCATGGACCAACAACACAGTAGCTGCAGGAACATTCCTGCACACCTTCTTCAGGGCTCTCTATAACTGGAATGTCAACATTTACTTACAGCAATTTTTCATTAATTTTTAAAAATAATCCTCTTCTCAGTGGCTGGATTCAATTTAAAGCCAAGTTCTGACTTCCAACTATAGCAGTTCCCAAAATGTCTTTGGACTCTCCCCTCTCCATGAGATCAGAAAAATTCTGAAGAAGATAAAATAGAATGGAACTGTAAGTCAGCATGGAGCTACTGAAGAAAGAAGATAGAATGTGCAGAGCAGGGATAGAGGAAATAACAAGAGTCCTAGTATGCACAATGTGCTTGCACATATAGAAAATGTTTTTTTACTTATTGAGATTGGCCCAACCTTGGTATGGCTAAGTACTGTGATGCTCAGGTTTCTTCAGAAGACCCAAAACCTTGGAAGTCCCTGATGTAGCTATTCAAAAATTAGATGAAAAGTATGTCAACATTTACTTGTTGCAAATCAAGGAATGGACAGACCTATTTTTCAAACTATTTATTCTTGGTAACTTGACATTTGTTAAAATTATCTATTACTGCTGGTTTTGGATGACTCTCTTGAGAAAATAACATCAAAGTTGGATGTTAGCAGGGCAAATCTTGAGGAGGTAACTGAAACTATACCTTCTGAAGTTTTCTGGATGAGTTGAGGCTGAAGGTTCTGAAGAAATAGGGTATTCTGTGTCATTGTTCTTGCCACCTGTTATCCATGTCACTGGTCTTCTTGGTGATTTCATCCTCTAGGGAGGTGACCAAAGGTGACAAATACAACCTTGAGAGAGAGGGTGTTGGCCTTGAAAGTACACCCCTTTCTCAAGAAGCTATTCCTTGATCTACAAGTTATGGATAATTAACCACTAGTTTCCAACCTTCCCTTTTTTGGAAGAGTGTTCTGGAGTAAACAAATTATATGGGCCAATTTTAGTCTGGATTCAGGCCTGGGTATGGCACTGAGATGACATTTTTGGATGACATCTGGCAAGTTCAGGCTAGGGGAGTGTAACCCTGCTCTTACTTGTTTTCTCAGTGGCCTTCAATGCCATCAATCATGGCATTCTTTTGAGTGGCCTCTGAGGGTAGGGAGTAGGGGACAGTGTTTTACAGTAGTTATATTTGGTGGTAGTCAAAGGTCAGAGGTCAAGCCTTAGGCTGTCATTTGTAGGATACTGCAAGGCTTGATGCTGTCTCTACTCCTATTTAACGTAGAGCAGCTGGGCAAGGTCATCTATTGACTTGGGGTCAGGGATCAGCAGTAAACAGGTGATACTCAGCTTTACAGTTTGACCCTGGTCTGAACAGATGATGTCATCAAAGTGCTGCCCTAATGTCTAGAGACTTTTGGGTCTAGATGGGGTCTGGATGGGGTCTGTTAAGGTCTGTTACAGTCTGGATAGAGAGGAACAAATTTAGGCTGAATCCCAACAAGCTTTGATTTCTGAAGCCATGCAGTTCCAGAGAGATACCATTTTTAGAAAGGAAAAAAGTCTCTTCTTTCATCCTAGCAAGTATAAGCAACGTTAGCAACTTACCACCATCTCTTAAAATACAACAATCTCTTCATCCCATATCTCACCTCATTTTCTAAAAACAAATCTTTAAAACCTCATCATCCATTCTAATCAGCAAAGGTCCATTAAGGGTTACCAGAAATAACAACCTATCTATCATAAACTTGCTCTAATAAACCTACTTGAATTCCTTCCTTTTACATTTATATCTAATTTTCTATCATTAAACAAATCCCCTAAACCTCATCATTGAAATCTAGTCAGTAAAAATCTTAATAAAAGTCACCAAAGATAACAACATAACTATTTTAACCTTAATCAGATTAATTAAAATACAGCAAATGAACTCTTTGCCATAACAAAACCTTAAAACATTGTCATCCAGTCCTGGTCAAAGAAAATCCATTCAAAATTTCCAGAAATAACAACCTATCAATTTTAACCTTAGTCAAATAAACTAACTTTATATTCCTTTCCCTTACTCCCAACAATCTTAATCTTTAGTCCCTTCAAGTAGTGTCCAAACACTTGGTTTCTTTTCATTTTCTCTTTGTCTCTTCTCATAAAATCACTGACAGTCTTAACAAATCCCTTTTGAAAATCCAATATAAAAAGGTTATCCAAGCCATTCTTCTGGTCTATTACTTGTACATCCTTTTTAGTTATTAGAACATCATCTGGTTTCATTTGCATATTCAATATTTTGTCTTTTTCCATATCCTTCCTGTAGCTTGTCATTTTTAAGTCCACATTTAAATCAATTTCAGTCTTGTCCAGTAAAACTTGTTCCCCTTCCATAACATGAACCAGTCTATCAATAAGGCAGAGATCTTTAAAACTAATTGCTGAGTCCATTGTTCACAAATATCTCTCAATGCATCAATTGTTTTATTCCCTTCTGGTGCCATCTAGTATCCAATCTTCAAAGTCTCATCTTATCACATTGTTTTCCCTCAGAATGTGAAGACATGAATAGTTTCCCATGGGAAAGATTCTTATAATCAATTTCCAAATTTTATTAAATCCATCTGGACCCTTAGTCCATTTATAGCTTTCTAAAATCAACACTCTAATCACCCTTTTGCTGTTAATTCCGAAAAAAGAATCCTTAAACACATACTTAAAACTTCTTTCATAGTGGATTGAAGGAAACTCACCCAGTGAAGTCCATAAAAAATTGCTGTTCTGGAGGTTCTCAATATTAAAAAGCAATAAAAAGTTAATTCCAAAGTGATTAAGAAATGAGGATTGGCAAACTTTGCGTCATTAAAGGCTACACTACAACTATGAGTCAATTGCTTCACTCTGAGCTGCTCAACTCAAAGGCCAACTGCAAAAACGTCCGTTCCTGCAGGAGCAGCTGTCTGGGGTGTATGTGGGCTTACAATCTCTCCTTTCTTTGGAGAGATTTCGTTGGTCCAGATCCTGCATCCAGCTGTGGATTTCAGCTGTAATGTCACCCCATTTTTTTCAGGGACAACTTCACCATGTCCTCACCGGAAGATCAATCCTTGCTAATATTTTTAAGTAGTATGCCTTAACATCAGAGAGTTTGTTTGTTTTTTAATACAAAAGAGTCTAAAGTAAAAATAAAACTGTTTTGTTTTTACTAGTAAATGCCATCACTGTTCCTGCTCACTTATAATAACAACACCAATTTGTATCTCAAAGAAGGCCATAGAGTCCTACCTGATATAGGATAATTTTAATTTAATTTAAATTTTAGATAGTTTTCATGGATGTTGCCCTGAGCTTTTTGGATTGGATATAAATGTAAAACAAACAAACAAAAACAAGTTAAATAAATGCAGCATTGGAGTCTTATCATAAATGGACTCAGTTTGTCTGTTATTGTGGCTCACTATGGGTAAGGGAGACAAAGTCCTAAGATAGATAATTCACATATCACTGCATATTGTTTCTTCTAGGAAGTCTAAAAGCATGAGAAAGTAATAGGCTTAGCTGTCTTGTCTGAAAGCTTCTTCTGTATCCTTGGAAGCAGCTGAAGAATTAGCCGCCAATATTCCTTAATGAGCAGGAGACTCAGCTCCAAGTGTAATGTGATAGGCGTTGGCTATGTCCTGAAGTCAAGTCAACTTTGTAAGTGCTGTTGTTTTGACAGAGCAGGACAATATACTTGATGTTCTCTTCCCAATCTGTTTTGTCCATCATCTTTTCACAGGAATAACCTGACATCTGGCTCAGTCAGGTACAGGGAAGACCCATACTGCACCTTGTTCTTTCTCTATGATATGATATACATCTGTGTTATTCCATTATAATATCAGAAGAACCCTGTGAAATAGGGTAGGTTGAAAAATAATAGCCATACCCAGTCATTCTAGTTACAATTAATATAAATACGTTATACATAGTTCATTCCATCCTAGATGTCACATATTTGGCATGAATATCCATTAACTTTTTCCATGCATAAGGTGCAAACACCACTGAACCACTCCCCTCTCTGCAAAATTTGTGCTATACAAGCTGATACCTACTAAAGAACCGGCCTCCCATTGCAAAGTTGGGGATGGTGTTGTACAACTTGCAGTTCATATATTTGTATTTACTGCTAGTTGAGTCCGGTATGGGGTGCTGACTTTCTCAGACCCATCTAGTAAGTTTCATCATTTCATCACTTTCTACTCTGGATTCTAACCACATTTTATTTAGTTGTACATGAGAAGGGGAAAAATAAAATAATGTTCAGATTGTGGATCACATGCTGAGATAATGATTATATAGGTGGGGGTGTGAGGCACCGTAGCCTCTTGCACACATAGGTCAGACAATGACCATTTTCTGGCTCTCTGTCTTTCACATAAAAGCATATGACTGAGTCCTTTACTATAGCATGACCAAAATAAAGCACACAAAAATGCAATACGGGCAACTATTTTGACTGTATTCTGTGGCTTGCAACATAACATTCGCCTTTTATTATTTTATCTTGAATCGTCAAAGGGTGACTAAATGGTTGCAGGTGGTGATGAAAATAAAAGCCATCCATCATTATTTATTAGGCATAAAAAAGATACACAATAATGTAATTTAATCTCAGAGCAGACAATTATTTCCACATATTGATAATACAATGTGAAAACTGTCATGAATCCTAATATGACGTTTGCCTTTATTGGTGGACCACTAGTAGCTATGCAAATAATGAAATTGTATCAAAAAGAGAAGAAAGGCAATTATTTGCATATACCAATATTATCAGAGAGAGGGGAGAACACTCATTGTTACACACTTCTGCAAAAAAAAAAAAAAAGTAATCAGAGTTTTATGCATTACCTTCCTGGTGTCAGAAACTGTGACAGTTGATTTTTCACTTCCTAAACATTTCATTAATTCCTGTATCATTAAAATATTTCTACAACTATGTAAAAGGGAAAATTATGTCTGTGGATTTTTAACTTTAAAATATTGGCTCCCAATTAACTTGATCTCTGAAATCCACAACAGGAAAATCTGGTAGATTTTCCTAGACTTTGGAGATGTCTTTCTTGTTTCTTTGAATGGTGAAATATAATTTCCTTCTAAATTCCCCTCTAAGAGGGAGGCATTCCAAATGCTAGAGTTCTCCTACATCTTTTTTTAGCTTCACCACAGGCTAAGAACACTCTTGGCAGGTAGCAAAAAACAGTTTTCATTTTAAAAAAATTTGAATCAGATAGTGGTCAGAGTCTCTGCTCCTGGAATCCTTCATTTTTCTGAAAAACAAAAGGATTCCAAAAGATATTGCTTTAACTCCTATATGCATGAGGGTGAAGGGGGAAATGGTAGAACAGAACAATCATAGTTACATTGAAAGAATAAATGCTTGTCTAGTTTGTTGAAGTAAAGCAAAACTGCGTAACAGGAATGATATGATATATATATTATAGTTATAGTTATTGTGGTTTATTTTCCCCAGACCTTTACCACTTGCATCTGAGATTGCTAGAAAAGTATTTGCAAGGATGGGGGAAGCCATATAGCAAGAAATAAATGGTCGGACCTCTGAACATGAAGGCTTTCTGAATGAACAGTTACCTGCTTAGAAGTCATTTTCACATAAAAGGGAGAGATTCTACAGTGATTTCTAGCTCTGATTTTGGAATGTGCAAGCATTGGATTTGTGTAACACAGACATGAGCTGGATGGACATAGACATATTATGGGTCTTTTGAACTATGGACCAGCGTGCTCTATCAAACCAGCTCTTTCTTCTCCAACCTCACAGTCAAATGAAAATGTTGACTGCATGGGCAGAACCTAATCCATACTGGTCATATGCTGGGTCATTAAAACTTATCCCTCTAACTCATGGACTGCAGTGTGAATAGGTGGCTTAAATACAGTTGGAGCTATACAAGGTGGACAGCTTAAGAATACCTACTTTAAGAACAGTGCTGATTTGTATTACACAGATCCCAATTTTGCTTTCTGATGAAAGTATGAATATTTTAAAAACATAGCAGTGGTATAATGAGCTCAGATAAATGTTTGGTTAAACTGTTTTAACTTTAAGAAGTGGAGAAAGATATTTTGCTTCTGAAATCATACCTTTGTTGGGACTTAAGGGAGATGTACGTCCAACACATCTGGAGGACAGCAGTTTGATGAAGGCTGTTATACGGGTCCCAACAAAAATATAATTTCTCACTTGATCCTGGGCTCCTTTACGATAAACAACTTCAAGTCTTGAAAAAGATAAACTAAAAATATAAGCTGATTTAGGATATTATCTATCCTCTTGCCCCTGCAAGTGTACACACACCCAGTCAGTCACAATGAGGGTAGGAAGGGAACAACATTAGACGAAATAAAGCTGGACCAATCCATTGGTGAGAATTTCAGTGCAAGAGGTTGCAGCATTAGCTATTCAGGCTGACTCTTTCTTCCTGAACTGCCATATTTAGTCAATCCATAATGACCAAAATTAATTGACAAGTTAGGAAAGTGATAGCCAATTCATTATCATCCCTGATTGGACAGGAACACCAGTGAATGTTTCCAAACAGAAAACCCACTCTTAGCTTTTAAATGGCACTGTTTTTTGCAGTGAAGCTATCCATAAACATACTTTTTAAAAAGTAGACATTTTGCTTACAGCTTTGCCCCTAAAGCATCTCCTGCTGCCCAAAAGTTCTCTTTAGCCCCGCTGAAACTCAACTTTTAATGAGAACTGCTGGCATGAATTATTAGCCCTCGTCCTCTACCAAAACTGAACTGAGACGGGTATGCCTCAATTCAATCCTATTCTTTGGAAGGGTCTCCTCTTTCTTGCTTTGGTGGCTGTGCTTACTGTGAGAGAATATGGAGAAGAAAACTCCACAATTTAAATCATCCCAGAAACTGTGAGTAGCTAAACATGTAGATTTTTCAGTTCTGGCTCACGATGGAAGGAATGATTTAGATTGGGTCTACTGCCTCAGGGCCAAGAAGCCGATTTCCTTCCATTCCATGGCACAGCATCGATCCAAATTGCCCCTCCCTGCCGCCATGACAGAAAGAAAAATAGCAGAATTCCAGCCACCAACCTTCCGCCCAGCACTGTCTACTTTGGCCTGTGGAATCTGAAAACAATGAGAATGCCTTGAGTAACTCCCTCCTTCGTTTCCCATCTAACCAGCAAAAGATGAAGACCATTAACATTCACCAGCTTTGAGACAAGGAAAAATAATAATAATAACGGCAAAGATTGGACTTCAGCTCTGATTATTTTTATTAGAAGCATGTGTTGGGTGGAAACACCACACTGCTGGAAGCATCTGATACTGTTGATCTCTCTAACCTTTACAAAAGCAACTTTTCACCATTAATAGAAAATGTTTTATTTGACTTCATTTTTAAGATGATATGTTTTGCAAATGTTGAGGCAAAATACAGGAATTGTGTAATTGTTTCCATAAAAGTTTAGGAGGTTGCACAACACTGTAGATGGAGATTTCCCCCACCCCCACCCCTTTCTTTTTTCTTTACCTCCTTTCTCAGGAGAAATACCATTAAAGTTAAAACCAGTTTAATTATGGCTCCTCAGCAGTGAGGATGTGACTTCTGATTGCATCCCTAGTGGATATGTTAGGCAGGGACACGGAAACAGGCTAGATGTCGGTCCATTATATTCCATTCTCCCCACTTTCCTTGAAGAGAAATCGGATCAGCATTTTTAAAGCCTGCTATGTAAGCTGCATGGCTTATCATTAGTGGCATATATTATTATTTTGAATATATGTGTGGGTATACATATGTGTGTGTGTCAGTGTGGGTATATTGAAAAGGAGATTATTTTCTTGACTGATTCTTTTAAATGGACTATATGGAACATAACCTGGTTTACTTCTCTCCCATTTTTCTCTTAAGTGAAACTAAACTGGCAATAAAGGAGAAGACTGTATGGACTTCTAAGCCAATGATTTGGTATGCTTCCAGAATGAACAAAGAGGACTACTTATATCTTGAAGCAATGGTGCCTTTCTTGAGATAAATATTCAAATCTGTGTAACTCTTTGGCTACAGTCATGGTATTCCTTTGCCTGGAAACAAATCCAATTGCTTTCAATGAGACCTATTTCCACTTAAATGATCACTCTATATTGTACAGCTACTATGTTAGGTGTCGCTGATGCTAATGGCTTTAGGTGGTAGTAATAGACATTTTAGCTCTGTCAAGGATTTAGGGCCACTGGCTTTGTGGCAAGGCTGTTATATTTTGTAATGATTCTGTTATCCCCCTCTAATTTTAAACAGCCCTGGCTGTGAATCCTTGAGCAGTATACAACAAGGCAAGGAAATAAAAGCAGTAAAATAAAGCAATGGTTAATATGTATATATTAAGATGAATACTTGGGGTCAAAGGTACAGTGGAACAAAAAGGTCTTAACTGTTTTATGAAAAACAAGGAGCCAGAGAGTTGCACATCTCTCAGAGTATGGGGGTCACTACAGAAAAGTCCCATGAACTTAATGTGGAGGATGGACTGTAAGCAGGTTGTCTCTAGAACGATTAGATTGGCAGAGTTGAATGTGGCAAAAGGTTATGGGTCCTGGAGCTATGCTCTAGGTAACTTGGTAAGGTAATAACCAGCACTTTGAATCTGGTCCAGAAGCCTATTTGTAGCCAATGCAGCAATCTTAAAAATAGGTGTAATCCTGCAATGGCTGCCAGTTGTCCCATCAGAAGTCTGGCTGATGCATTCTCAGAAGTACCTGCTGTAGCTTCTGAGTTGCCTCCTAACATTGCTCTGTATATGTGTGTTGCAGTAGTTCAACCAATCAAGTCATAAGTCATTGTTTTCATGGCATTCTGGTCTAGGAAGGACTGCAACTGGCCCACTAGCCAAAGATGGACATAGGCCTCCTGGCCACGGCCTTTTTCTCTGTCTAAGCAGGAGCCACAAGTCTAGGAGGACCCGCAAGTTATATACTAACTCCTTTGGAGGAACCCAACCCCACCTAGAGTAATTGTCAGGGTTGATTTTATTGGATTGCTCTAATGTTTATTATGAGTACCAGTTTGGTGTAGTGGTTAAGGCATCAGACTAGAAACTGGAAGACTATGAGTTCTAGTTCTGCCTTAGGCATGAAGCCAGCTGGGTGACCTTAGGCCAGTCACTCTTTCTCAGGCCTAGGAAGGAGGCATTCCAAACCACTTCTGGAAACCTTGCCAAGAAAACTTCAGGAATTAGTCCAGGTAGTCATCAGGAGTCTTGACTTGAAGACAGCAAAAAAAAATAAAATAAATGAATAACATATAATGAAATCTCCAATTAGCAATTCAGGCTGTCAATGGCATCTCCAGTTTGGCCAGGAAAGTGATAAACTGAATACTGATAACGTTGCAACCTAAACCAATGGATGATCTTTTCCAGCAGCTTCATATAATGTTAGATTGCATAGGGAGAATACCAAGCTCTGTGAAACCTTGCACTGAAGTAACCTGGGGTTCAAACATTGTCCCCACCCCCAGACTAGAACCACTCACTCAGGAGAAGAACCTCCATAAAACAGTGCTCCTGATTCCCAACCCTTGTGGGTGGCCCATTAAGATAATATCAGTTATATCAAAAGCCACCAAGAGCTCTAGTAGGATCATGAGGATTGCCCATATAAGTCTCAACAAGGATAAAAGTATGATTTCCCATCAATATTCAATGGTGAACATTAAAAAAAAATCCATCTGAGTAGGCTTAACCAAATAAGCAAGAAAAACCAACATATAAATCTCTTTGGAAATTTCAGCACTTATATGTTATCATCATACTATTATCTCACCCACAGCAGCCCTTGATCATCTTAAAAATACCAAAATAAAATGCAACCCACCCAACATGATGAGTGTCTTCCTCATCATCACACTTTCCTGGTTGCGTTGCAGTTACATGTTCTAGACTTTCAATGGAAAATGTAGATATATTTTTAAAGTCAACTCAGTTACCTTAGGAACAGCCCTGCTAAATTATCCTAAAGGCCTATCTACTTGTTTTTCATTGTGGCCAAGCAGATGCTGATGAGAAGGTCATGATGCGAACAAGTACTAATAGCCATCACTAGACTGTCCATCAATTCCTCTAATTCCATTTTAAAGGCATCTAAATTGGCAGCCATCACTATGTCTTCTAGTGATGAATTTTGTTATTGAGCTTTGCACTTCCTTCTTTTCGAATCCTATCCCACTACTCACCTTCATTAGGTAATACTAGATTTTATTATGATGAGAGAGGGAGGGAAAGCTCTCTGTGTCACCTTTTCCTAAACATGCATTCTTTTATAAATACCCTTCTATGAATCAAATTAATTCCTCAGTGTTAACCTTTATTCACTGAGGAATTGCTTCAGATTCTTGATAATTTCAGCTGCCTCTTTCTTCACTTTTTCCAGCTCTGCAAAAACATTGGTTTTGAAATGCTGAAAATAGATAGCCTCAGGGTCCAACTCTTTCAATGGAGAGCTTTGGCTGGTGACTGCAGAAGACCTGTAAGCTCAGAAGCATTTTTTCCCCTGATGGGATCCATGGGAAATGTAGTTTTCAGTTAAAAGGGCAGCAGTGTGAAGTTAGCTAGGAACCAGAAGCTGGGACTGCAGAACAAATCAAGATCAAAAGGCAAGCCAGAGGATGAGATCAAGGAACAAGTAAAAAACCAGAATCAAAGGAGGAAAAGTAACCAAAAAAAAAAAAAAGTCAGAATTCCAGGCTAAAGAATAACTGCCATATTGTAGGATTATTTCTAAGAAGTAGCCAGCCAACGTAACATCATCAGTGTAGCAGCTTCAAGTAGTGTTTAACATTTATCTAGCACCAACTGTGTGCTATGACCATCTATAGGATCAGCGAGTGTGTTAATGATGAGATGTGAGAGCTTTCTACGTTCCTGCCCTGAATACACATATAAGCGTATCATTCCAAGACAGACTATATCCTGCCAGGATTTTCCCCCTTAATTAAAGTTACATGAGTTATGAAATTCTTTCCTTTATATTAAGCGCTTATTCCTGTGGAGAAATTTCTATTTGTTTTTATCTCATTTGAGCTTCAAGGTTAATCTTGGTTTAAGAATTTTGCTCACTGTGATGGCAAATGCATTGTGCTCCATTCTGATCTTTGCGAGCATGGATGTGTGTGATTCCCTGTGTCGTGCTGTGCCCAAATACTACTGGCTGGGGGCATCCTCTGTACGCTACTCAGCACTACAGGCTTTATGAAGCTCATGTCTTAGCAAAGAGAGGGCTTTTTCCACTCTTCTAAAAGGAAGGCATCAGTTTTTCTGTTCAGAACTAAGACAGAGACCACAAATTCACAAATGGAAGCTTCAGAAGAATAATGGCTTTAAAGCAAGTCAGAGTTTTGGGTTTGATTTTTTTGTTTTGTTTTACTCTATGTTCTTTCAAAGTTACAAATCCATCCAGCTCATATAAATATTAGCTTGCTGATTAAGATTTTGCTGTGCAGTGATGCTATGCTCAAGCCTCATTTCTTCTTTCTCTTCACAGGATTCTTCTCAAACTGGACTTTGGGTGTGTGCATATAGAGCAGAGGATATATTACACCCAACATTCAGCAGACTCATGGGATGTAAAGCAAAGATGCTGTGGAAGCCATCCAAGCCAGGCAGAAGTATGAATTTCAGGGCATTTCTCAAAACTGTGGTGAACTTTACAAACCTGAAAATTTTCTTCTGGCTCAGATCAAAATACAAGAGAATTCCTGGCTTCTCCACCATCCTTTCCATCCTTCAAAGTTATTTTTTTTCCCAATCCAACACACAGAATTTCTCCTTTCCTTCCATTAGCAGCAGTGTGAGGGAGGCAAAATGTTGTTTATTTCTTTACTCTGGTGTTTCTCAACCTTTGCCACTTGAAGATGTGTGGACTCCAACTCCCAGAGTTCCCTAGCCAGCATGCTGGCTGGGGAATTCTGGGAGTTGGAGTCCACACATCTTCAAGTGGCCAAGGTGGAAAAACACTGCATTACTGCCTCTACTTTGTCACTCCCAATGCTTCCCAATGGAGGTAGAGAGGACCATGGTTTTCTAAGGTGCTCCTGCGGTTGCTGTTTGCATGTGTGATGTGATAATGCAGAGGCGAGAAAGAAAAAAGCCTCCCTAGCAGTCTATTCCTTATTCCCTTTCTACTGTTATTACTTCTGCTTCCCTTCCTGTCTGCATTTCACCCCCAGACTACTGCAGAATTATAGGGTAGAGAAATGGAGCCCTAGCTGATTATAGTTAGGACACTGGGGGAACAAGGGAAATGCAGCTTAGAGAGTCAAGGAGAAAGTAAGAGAGAACTTAGCTAATTGAAATTAATTCAAGTCTCCAGGGTCAAATGGATTACATCCTAGGGTATTGAGGGAACTAGTGGAGATGATCATAGAAGTTCTTGGTAATCTGTGAGAATTCCTGGAGGATTACTGAGGTCCCAAAATACTAGAGGAGACTAGACTAGAAGAAAGCAAATGTCATCGTTATCTTCAAAAAGGGGAAGAATGAGGATCTAGGAAATTATCGACTGCCAGCTTGAATCTATAATGGGCATTGGCAAGGTCCTCAAACAGATGATCAAGCAGCATGTTTGTGAACACTTGGATAGGCATGCCGCAATTCACAGGAGTCAGCATAGGTTTGTCACAAACAAACTGTGCCAGATTAACTTATCTCCTCCTTTGGTAAAGTTACTAGCTTAGCAGATCATGGAAATGTTTCAGTATACCTGGATTTTAACAGTGCCTTCAAGAGATATTGTCCTTAATAAAATGATCAAATATGGGCTAGATTATATCACTGTTGGATAGACTCAGTTGTCTGAATGACTACAACCATGGAGTTTTCATTAATGGCTCCATTTCAGCTAGGAAGAAAGTATCAAGTGGAGTTCTACAGGGATCTGTTTTGGACTTTGCTGTCCATTATTTTTATGATGACACAAAGCTGGAAGTGGTGGCATATGAAAGAGAGAGGATTCAAAAGGGCTTGAGCAGTGGCCTAAAATGAACAGGATGGAATTTAACAGGGAGAAATGCGAAGTTCTGCATCTGAGTAGGAAAAATATAAGGCACAGGTATAGAATGAGGGACACCTAGCTTGGAAGTAGTGATGTTAAAAGAATCTGGGTATCCTTTTTGTCCACATGTTAAACATGAGCCAGTAGCATGATGCAGCTGCTAAAAAGGTAAATGAATGAGCACAGAATCCAGATTACAGGAAGCAATTGTTACTCTCTACTGTGCCCTTGCCAGATCCCATTTGGAATACTGTATTCTCTTCTAGGCAACGGGACAGTATTCAAAAAGGAAAATGGCAACTTGGAGCAAATTCAGAGGAGAGCTCCTAAGATGGTGAAGGCTCTGGAGACCAAGCCCTATGAGAAATAGTCCAAGAATCTGGGTATGTTTAGCCTACAGAAAAATGACAAATAGGTTATTAGAAGGTTTATCATACAGAGCAGGGTTCCTCAACCTTAGCAACTTTAAGATGGGTGGACTTCAACTCCCAGAATTCCCATGCTGGCTGGGGAATTCTGGGAGTTGAAGTCCACCCATCTTAAAGTTACTGAGGTTGAGGAACCCTGATACAGAGGATGCAGTGGATTTATTCTCTATTGCCCCTAAGGATAGGACCAAAACCAGCAGATTAAAATGACAAGGAAAGAGACTCAGGCTGGACATTGTGAGAAACTTACTGATTGAACCAGTTGTCAACTATTGGAAAAGGCTGCTATATGATATGGTAGTTGTTCTTTACTAGAAGTCTTCAAAGTCTGAATGTTCATCTGTCAGAGAAGCTATAGTGGATCCTGCACTGAGCAGGAGGTTGGACTAAGGCCCCTTCCATCTATGTGATTCTATGAAACGAACTGGGTAGGTTTTCTGAAGTCTGTCGGAGGTGAGGCTGCAGAGATAAATATCTGCAGAGTCACATCTTCAGGCTCCCTTAGTTTAACATGGAAACATTCTTCATGTTTACCCTTTTTTCCTTAAAAAAACCCCTCACTAAATAGAGGAATCCTGATTTACTCATGTCTTAAAATAAGGAACTGCATGTAACTAACCTTCTTGACTTTTCTGATCCATTTTCACCAGCAAAGAACCAAAGTTAAGAATAGCAATGCTCTCTTTCAATAAGGAGTGAAGTACAGGATTATTTTCTGATACATATTGTCTATTAGTGTTAGTAGCACAGGTAGCTTCTACATACAGGAAAGGGAAGGGAAATAGGGACACATCTACAAGCTCAGCCCCTTTTGTCATCATTCTCATCATCCTCTCATATAACAAGTGATTTTTCAAGAGTAACATTTACAGTATTTTATGCAAGGAGGATGTCCACACAATTTAGATCCTGAATTGTCAGAATCCTGAATCAAAAGCAGATAACATGGAGGAAGAACACTCTCACCAGTTTTTAAGAAAATGAAAATCAACTTTAAAAATAGTGTGGCCTGAAGTCTGGAAAACATCAAGGAAGATGTCACCAGGCACACAAGTGCCTAAGCTATTGGGGACATAGGTCTAGAATATCATGTTATATATACAGCAAAACAATGTCATGGCCATTGTTTCAGTGACATAGCTGGGCTATTTGTCCCTAAGAAAAAACAGCCTTCGGCTGTGTGCTGGATTTCTTTTGCAGAAATATACCCCAGGTTTATACCAATTGAATTCATACACTCACCTAAGTCTTTACTGTTGTGTCTTTCTGGAGCTTTAAAAAAGGGTCTTTCCCAGTCCCAATATGGAGATGCCATGAATTGAACTGGGACCTTCTGTGTGTAAGTAATGTGCTCTGTTTCCATGTCCTGATGATAGGACACTGATGGAAAAGATTAAGATAAGGTACAAGACCACAACATTTAATCTGTGATGGTGGTGGCATGATGACTAAAACAACAGCTTGCATGAATAATCTTGTGTTTAGCATTTCATCTTGGGTTTGATCACAAGCTTTTAAAATCTCTTCTAACACAGCAGTGTAGCTCTGACCTCCAAGTTCTAATTGCATTACTTACCTTCCTTCTAACTTTCTGTTTGGGAACAAAGCATCCTTAAAGAGCTAATGCTCTAATGAGGGTTATCCTAATGGGATACAAGATTGCTAAGGCCACCCCAGAGTAAGCCCTATATCAGAGAGAAAAGGAGAAAGATTCTTTTTTGCCTTTACAGCGAGGGTGAAATTCAATTTCTCCATCGTACAATGCCATTTAACTATAGAAAATGTTGTTGCACACCAAAGGATAAAATATAGATCCTTTCTTTTCCCACTTGATCTTTTGTGTTTGATCATAAATGCTTATTGTGAAAAGATGTCTTATACCTCCAAGCAACTCACTGTTTGCTACTCATTAGCAATTTATAAATGATATTTTCTCCCTGGTGACATATCTTTTGATATGATTCTCTAATAATAATATCCACCAATATTAAAATAAGAACATCCCCATGTATTGTGATCATATTCAACTACATTTCCTCACGAAAATTAAATTTTAGCACACCAACTGATATTGTATGCATATATTTGTCTACCATCATTATAAATCTCCTAAGGGTCTCTATAAAATGATAGTTTTTGCCTCTTTGTGGTAATTCTACCTAATGTGCAAAAGCAAGAAACTAATTACATGCTGACTTTTCAGTAACTTTGCTCTTTCATATATCATAGTACAGAGTTTCTATAGGTAATCATATAATTATAATAGGGTGAAATTAGCCATCAACTTCTTTTATTTAAATTGCATTAGCTGGCTTTATAGGGGAAAAAACCCTTCATTTCATTAAAGTATATTAATCATTTTTACAGCAGTTTGCTATTTAGAATCATGAACTATATAAGTTGAGAATATAAAGTTTCAGACTAAAATCTAATTATATACTCTAAAGTTTATAACAAATGTCTCATTTTAACACAAGGAGCTTCGTTAGAGGAAACTATGTGAGGAATTCTTCCAAAAATATGCTTAAGGAAGACTAGGGATAAATGATAGTGTTGTTAGGAAATTACATAGTTTTCTCTTGGGGAAATGCTGAGTCTATAGAAAAAAAGTTACTTCATTTGTATTTTCCCAGTGAATCAGTTAGATATTTCCTGTATACATACAAAAGTCGAAAACAATTGACGCTTTCAGCTGAAATCTATTAGTGTATAGCAAATGTTCCTAGATTTCCTCTTTGAAAAATGAAATTTTGACCTCTTGCGTTCAAAGACACTAACAGAAAACATTTGTCCTGTGTAGATGTGTGTTGTCTAAAACTTGGCTTAAAACAGCAAATCTTGCACTCTGCCCTCCCTTACAAAACGTACCTGAATTGAGCTCAGGCCAATATGCCCAAGAACATCCTGCTTTTATTATTATTTTTTATTAAATTCAGCCACCTCACACACAACACACACATACACAGATCCCTAAAAGGAATGCTACCTTGTACATGACTTGCACACTGAAAATGTCTGGATCATGGACAGTTGGATGTCCAGTGAAATGCATGTGTAGTTAAGAGCCCAGTTTTCCTATAGGTCAGGTATGAAACATTTATGCTGTGCTGTTGTGTGAATTGGTTTTCAGGCATGTTGCAGGCCTTTTCTCTTCTGGAATCTTGACCGAGCTATGTTCTACTCCTCTGACCCCTGCAGGACCGAGGTCAAGAGATCAGCATTATCAGGCATCTTTTAGAAGCACACTTTTAATAGTTTCAGCCCTGGTTCTGCTGCTCCAAACCTTGCATTCTTGCCTTTTCACCAACTTTCTGTGAGTGAGCAAAGGACATATGTATGTGTTGATCTTTCCATTCGAGGATTCGTGTGGTTTGTTCGCAGAGATGAGCAAGTGGAAAGCCCCAACAGTGGTGGTGAGAAAATAGCAATGCCCCGGAAGGGGAACCCACACAGAAATACTTTGCTGAAATCTGCCCAAATCCTTGTTCTATAGGAGGGTGCTTTACCCTCTTCTGAAAGAGTAATATCAAAGTTGTTCACTTACTTTTATATGCTGCCTACTTATTTATGGATGATTTAATTTTCTTAAACAACAGTGCAGGGCTTCTTTTCAGAAAAATATGAGGTGCTAACTGAAGTCTGTCTAAGTAGCTGAGACCTTTTGCCTCTTCGGGTTGCATGCTTGGACTGGGTTCATAGGATGTGGGCCCTGGCTCCTTGGTTAATGGAGGAATGCTGGTGATAAGGGAAGTGGCAAAGGGTCTTTCCCCCTCCTTTCCTAGCGAGAGGTTACAGCTTTTCACAAATCGGTTCTTTGTAAGCATTGCACTGGAGGAATATAATCGTCATACTTCAGTCTTACTGCCATTAATTTCCTTTTGAATGACTCAGGGCTATGGAAAGGAAACGTGGTGTTGTTTGTGAAAAAGGGCTTTACCTTTACCACATCCCATATGTGCACCTTTGTTTGCCTAATAATATTGAAAGCCACAGAAAATCTGAGCCACACATTCACTTTAAAGCTGAACAAACAAAAAATTGTTTTGACTTATCATCAATCATGTCATGTGATCACAGGGCATATTGTGTGCAAATAGCGTTTGTTTTATCTGGAGTTTCAACCTTTAAAAAATTCAAAACAGTAAAGTTGTTTATTTGACCTGGGGCCTGACCCTCCAACTTTAGCATTGCATTCTGACAAAGCGGTAGAAAGAAAACACATTTTGCTTTTTAACTTTTGCGGTATGAAGGAAACCTAGTTTCCCGGGAGACACTTGACATATTCCTTACATTTGTAATTTAACAATAGGAACTTTTATTTCAAATTTTGTTTTTACAGAGGCAAAAGGAAGAAAGAGTGTTTACTCGGCAAAGTGCATGGCAGTAACTCTCTCATTATGAGAAACTGCAGACACAATATGTGCATTTAGCTCTGGGAATTGCATCACTTAAGGGCCCTGTGGTTAGACAGATGAAGCCAGACAGACAATAAGAAATAACAGTTGGAAAGCCCTGCACATAAAATGTTTGCACAGATCCTATTAACAAATTGCCTGTTTTTGTGAATATACTTTTCATGCAGAGACTTGAACTTTTCTATGGAGTGCTTAGGTGTCTGTGTTTTTCCAGCAGAGTAGCGTTTCCCTTTTAAATTAATATTACCAATGCTTTTTGCAATATCTTCAAGTAAAGAAACATAGGAGACAATCATAGTTTCTGGACTCCAGTTTCCAAACAGAAAGGATTTTTGCTAGTTAATGTAGGGAGCTGACAAGGGTGGCTACACCAAAGTATTAGAACATTGTCCCTGTGTTTGCAAGGCACGAAAAAGGGTCTCCTCCTACCTCCAATCCAAGTGATCTGGTAATACTGTCCATTATGGATACATTTTCAACTCCAGATAGGGGCAATTAATCAAACTGATTTAATGCATTGTATTGTTTTCAATGTTTTTTTTTTCTGGGTGAAAAAATGCTTTTAGTAATATTTAACATATTCAACAACTTTGTAATCTGCCCAGAGGAATTTGGGTTATAAATAAATTAGAAATGATTTCTGACCAGATGGGAAAAATAGGTAGGCTATTTACTTACTTATTTAAATGTTATTTGTATTTTATGCTTATATATTAAACATGTATCCAGTTCTTTGTGAGAGGTCACAGCAGTGGACAAGTTCTTTCCCATTATATTTTAATCTTCAGGAAACCCGATACAGTAAAGGTAGGTTACCAGAAGATGCTGGCATTCTAGCAGGCTGTTGAGTGAGAATATAAAATAGGAAACTATTTTGCTCCAGTTTTTCTCCAATAATGTTAGGCACAATACTGGGTGAGTGACACACCTCTTCTACATGAGAGTTGGCATTGCTTTTTTAAAAAGGATGAGCAACTTAATCAATTTTTGGAAGAGTCATGTGATGTTCATTCTCCCCCTCACCACTTGAATGCAAAATAACAGATTTTATTTTAGCTATTTTCAAAGGGATTATATTTGCCCAACACCAGCTGCTTTATGCACACTATGTTGGATTGGAGCCACATCCCAAGACTGTCCCAGCTGTCAGGTAGAAGGAAAGACAGACCCTCCTGAAATGCTATGCAGTGAATGTCATGTACACTTGGACTTTGGGGCTCTCTGAGGGCCAAGATGGCAAAAATTAATAATCAATAGTAGTTTTCTAGTCTATTGGAAAGAGAAAATGGGGTTTCCTATGCCTCCCAACAATGTTAGGACTCTGTACTGCTATACTTACAGTGAACAGGGCAGAGTCGGGCAGATCAAATGGTTTGCAGATGAGGATTCTAAAAAAAATATTCTTTCTGTTTCCCATTGTATATTTTGTGTTTGAAATAAAATCTCTTGCCCTTATTTTATTCATTGATTTGTTGTTTATATTGCCTATGAATTAAAATCACGGCAGTGTACAATCAGTAAGAGAGTCGCTATTGTGAGATGGGCAGCTATATAAATCAAATTAAATAAATAAACAAAGTGGGATGAACCTAGAAGTGAATAGTATAATAAAATAAAAATATCATGAAGATTTATTCAAAATAATAATTGTGGAGAGAACTTCCATGAGACTAAGGCTTGAGAAAGTGTTGTATGGTGGCAACTGGGAACCTTAGATGGAACTGCTTCAAAAGGTCAAAATTAATGGTCATATTCAGAAACAGTTATCTCAAATATTGAAAATTTGGCTAATAATTTTGGGGAAAAGCTAGTAATTGGAATCAGCGGAATCAGCCAGAAGTTAGCCATATTGGTTAGGACAGCTTTTCTCAACCTGGTGCCCTCTGTATATACTAGATTATAGTTCCAGCTTTCTGGGAATTATTAAGGGTATTAATTTGGGGAACTGTGGGATAGGTTATGGGATACATAATAAACAAACAGAAACCCTACCATAATATGGACACCTGGTACACAGACCCTAGAAGAAGACACAACATAAACAGTAGAGGCCTATTTGTTGAGAGATAGACTGTCAAACTACATCTGGACAAACTCATGGGAACAAGCAAGAGTGTTCTGTCCATGGAGGTACCCTGTATGTTGAACTTTCTGCTCCAGTACAAGCAGTTAAGTTATGACTCTATGTTCTGCTGGAAATTGAAGAATGTCTATGAAAACATTTGATTTTTTGTGGCTTAATTTAGCTTCCTTGTTGCTGAGAATTTTGTTGTTGTTGTTATCCTTACACTTCTTTTAGTCTTGTGATCTTGGTCAAGTGATGGATTTTTGTTTATCTCTTGTTTTTTTGTCTACTCATTTTGAGAGATCTTTTCTGCAGAACAAAAATAAATGTGGGCATACACATAGGGCACTTGTAGACCTAAAGATCAGCTGCTACAGATTTGTTCCCATATTTGTTGAGATATGTGAATATGTGGGTTGAGTGAACATTTTCCCTAACCACTTACCATTGTCTTCGGACGCAGCTCCTTCCTACTGCAGTTGCAAGAGCTGTGCGAATAAGGAACTCTGTTGGAAAGCAGTGATTGTTGTATTTAACTGGGGGAAACGATTATTGGTAAAGACCTGAACACAAATGGGCTGAGGTAACTAAACTCACTTTTTGGCCAGGAAAACCACATTTTGACTGGCTTTAGGGAAAGATTCACAGGACAGAGATGCCAATCATGTCCTTGTGCCCATGGTGAATTAAACATGGCTTTCAAACATGCAGGTAGAAGACCTGGTTAACAGAAAGCCCAGTCATCTGGAAATGCCCACATAGACACAAACGCACACACACTATATGTGTACACACTCAAAATTAAAGATAGCTTTACTCCTCAAACCTTCAGTATTTTTCTGTCACTCTTTTCAGACTTCCCTCTGAAGATATAAACATTTATTTCTGTTTTTAAAAGGAACTATGGTCCTTAGAGGCTCACAACAGCAGTATTAACATACTTTACGTTACTGCAAGAGTGTTCATTTTGTATATCATGTCACTTACAACAAAGACCCAGAGATCTATATTCTCTCTCTCTCTGTCTATCATCATCGGGCCCTCTTACCTTAAGAGGTTTGTTTTAGCTGTGTTTATATATTAATGAATAAATAGTGGAGTTTTTAAACCACTGCCTTTGTGAATATCAGGTGCCATATGAAGGTAGCCCCAATATGAGGGCTAATGCTAGAAAATACATTTGATGGAAAACAACATAAAACTGCAATGCCTAACTACCCTGAAAATGTAATAGTTCTTCCTCTTAGAGAAAATGCTACTTTCCTTTCATTTATTTAGAAATCAGATATTTTGCTATTCAGTCATTAGAGTGAGTTAGATCAGGACCAGGATGACGGTCCCCTTCATTCTGCCCTTCTTGCAGCTTGGTTATGTAGCTAATTGTATCTGGATAAATAATTGTAATAAAGCTGTGCCCTTTAATGCCAACTGTTGGTTTTCATTTTAATTCATAGGCTTAATGTGAGCTCTTGGATGTGTGCGTCAGAAAGGCCACTGAGAACGTACATTTACACACACAGCCCTACACATACACACCCCTACACACATGGGCACAAAATAAATATTGGCACAAGGAGACATCTCATGGAGTGAATATTACATATAATGTAGGTCTTTGAAAAGGAAATAGCATGTAGCTGCTTTTGTAATAAAATTGTATCCATTCCGTAGAATCAAAGAGGAGTCAAACGATACCTCTCCCCCAAGGCACTTATCACTACAAAGCAGCCCTGCAGCTCATGAATGAACTAATTATATGCTAGCTCCACCAGCAAAACCAAGCGTATCCATACATTTGCCTTTGGCATCCACAAAGGGGTCAGGCAGAACTCCTGGAATTTTCTGGTCCGTAGAAGAATACCTGGACTCTAGACCTCACCAGCTTGCTTAAAAACCAAAACAAGGGGCACTTAAGGAGGTGGGAACAGCTGCTCAAAAACATGGAAACATGCCATGGAGATTATTTGGAGGCCTTACATTGCCAAGCCTTTTTTCCTCTCCTTTTCCCCTCCCAAGAATCTGTTTACAAACGTCTTTAGCAAAAGTAGTCAACATGGGGCTCAAGCTGGGTACATGGTCGCTATTACCATTTAGAAAGCAGTAACTAAGGGGCTGGTTGTACCCCTTGGGTTTCAGTATTAAGTGACATTTTAAAACACAGACAACAGAGGAGTTTAAGGGCATGAAAGTGGGGTTTCAATGTTTGCCTTGCCCGGGTCGCACCAGTGTGTCACTTGAGAAGAGCCCCCAGCCTCATGTTCTGTCACGAGAAATGGAAAACTGCTATTGGAACAAGGCTCTCTCAGTATGTCTTCAACCTACAAATTCACCTTCTCCCTGAAATGTACACACCTATGCTTGCTTGCTTGCTTGCCTGCTTGCTTGCTTATTTATTTATTTATAACAGTTATATAGCTGCCCATCTTGTACCAAACTCTGGGCGGCTCACAACCAAGAGTCCGGGGCCATATAGGGCTTTAAAGGTAATAACCAGCACCTTGCATTGCACCTGGAAGAAAACTGGAGCCAGCGCAGCTCACGCCACAGGGGTGTAACATGGGTTAACCTAGGGGCACTCATCACTGTGTGCCAGCGCATTCTGGACCAAGCTGGATTCTTTTTGTTCTGTTCTTAATTCTGTTTTATAGTTATTGTAAAACACTTTCAGACTGTATGTGATGAGAAGCAGATATAAGTATTTTTGATAAATAAAACTAAGAATTGGTGAGTTGCTGCAGTATTGATGATTGCAGTGCTATTAAGTAGAGCCTTGTTCCTTTATCATTTCTGCTTATGTTTTAGAAGGAAAAGCTTTCACTTATATTTTATATATAATCTTTTTACCTACTTGAAAAAATTAAGCAGGTAAAACCTGCTTAATTGAACCATTAGATTTTACATCAAACAATACAGATGAAGCTTGGAATAAATCAGTTCTTTTCAGACCAAACTTTACCATGGATTGAAGCACTGGAATGGATTGTGCAATCTCTTGGAAGCAGGCAGGCTAAAACCTTTCTGACTGCTTTGAAACAGTAGGTTGAGTGTTACAGTAGACTGGAATACAGTGTATTCCAGAAAACCACTTGGGGCCTGCACTGGGAGGTGGGGTAGAAGTAGATGGAGCCATGACCAGGTATGAATGAACACACTTGTCACATAGGTTTTAATTTGAATAAATTAATTGCAAAACTTCTGAATATACAGGAAAATCAAAGATATATGTCTGTATTAAAATCCACACCTTTCAGGATCTGGATACGTGGGTTGCAACTCAAAAATACGCACTAAACAATGTACATTATAAGAAAAAAATGCATACAGATCCATGTGTTAGGCAGGATCTTATGACTCAGAGTATGATATATGAGGGAAACACAGGGCTGGCCAGCATCCTAACTAGCCAATGAGTCCGGGCACAAGTCACAACATGCAATTACTTGAGTTTTCATTTGTGGGATTTCAGGGCTCTTAGGGCAGGTGTATCTTAACATGGACAGGCTATACTGGTACCAGACGCAAAAACCTCACATTCCTGTTCTGGTATTATTGCTGGTGACTGGTTCAATATTCACAGTGAGTGCTTATTCAAAAATAATTCCTATCATGTGAATGGGGTTGCACCTAGTTAGTTATCCATGGGATTGCTGAAATCTCATTTAAGAAAATTGTGGCCCAGATTCACAGTATAACCCAGGGTTTGTCTTGTATCTGCCTAGATATTTCATAAAAATCTAGGCAAATGCAGTGTTGTGGTCCAGTTATGTGGGATGAACCTCAACATGTTTATTCCTTCTGGCCTGCTACATTTTGGGAGGTGATATCCAACTAGTTGTAAACTGTTGTAAAATCTTGTCTGAGAAAAGAGATGGTTTCAGTCCCTTTAGAAGGAATTAATTTAAAATCAATATTACTTACTAAGATTTGCATGTGAACACATGGCTTCTGCTTAATTCACTTGCTTTCAGAAAACTTACATAAAGAAAACTTATGTAATTATGATAATGTTGTGCTGGACAACCTTTTCCTGGCAAGCAACTTGTGCTGGACAACCTTTTCCTGGCAAGCCCTCCAGAGGCCTTTTCATTCTCCACTGCTCCTGTCAGCCCTGTAGGGTAGACCAGACTAAGAAAACAATGCCATATATCTCTGAAACTACTTTTATTAGGACAACTATAGTAACAGAATCTTGCAGGCCCTCCCTCACTTTATCTTAGTGTGGACTAGGGAGAGGGCCTGTCTGAGACATTCACTCAAACTAGCTTCTTGGAATGGGCTTAAGCCGTGCTTGTCTGTTGCCTTGGTAACAGATCTTCCCACTATCCTTCAAGGCCATTCCTTATGCTCTCTACATCTCTATTGGGCCCTGTGCTCTGCCTTTTTGGCTGCTTAGTCTGTGAATGTCCCAACCTTTCCTGTACTGGGCTTTGATTTTGTAAGGATGGTGCTTCTGTTCCTGAGCTTCAATAACATACATTTTTCTCCATCTTTTCCAAGCCTGATGCCTTCAGAAGTGTTTGGATCTCAATTTCTAGCCACCCCAAAGACTGCTGTAATCCATATCCAGTGAAGGAAATCTGTGTATGTGTCTCAGATCTGGGTTGTCAGAGACATCTGAGCCCTGCTGAACATTTTAGAGGATGTGCAGATAGGGAGAAGCATCGCCATTGAAGACTGTGTGCAACAAAGCACAACATGAGATGAAATTGCTGGAACACTACCCTGATAACAACACTGTTCGGCTGCTCATACTGTAGGTATTGAGCTGTTTAAGATAGGAGAGCAAAGCCAGTCTTATTATAGAGGATATAGTTTACCCTATTCTATTTTACATTGGAGTTATTGTAAAAAGCTTTTATGTCTGCGAATAAAAGGTTAGGATGTATTCCTTTCATGAAAACAACATCTTATTACCGTGTCTGTGGAAGACACCATTTGCTACATACAGGTGAAACTCGAAAAATTAGAATATTGTGCAAATGTTCATTTATGTCAGTTTGGCAACTCAAAAGGTGAAACCAATATATGAGATAGATGCATTACATGCAAAGCGAGATATGTCAAGCCTTACTTTGGTATAATTGTGATGATTATGGCGTACAGCTTATGAAAACCCCAAATTCACAATCTCAGAAAATTAGAATATTACATGACATCAATAACACAAGGATTGGAAATAGAACAATATCGGACCTCTGCAAAGTATAAGCATGTATATGTACTCAGTACTTGGTTTGGGCCCCTTTTGCAGCAATGACTGCCGCAATGCGGCGTGGCATGGATGCTATCAGCCTGTGGCACTGCTGAGGTGTTATGGAAGACCAGGATGCTTCAATAGCGGCCTTCAGCTCCGCTGCATTGTTCGGTCTCATGTCCCTCATCTTTCTCTTGGCAATGCCCCATAGATTCTCTATGGGGTTCAGGTCAGGCGAGTTTGCTGGCCAATCAAGCACAGTAATCCCATGGTCACTGAACCAGGTTTTGGTACTTTTGGCAGTGTGGGCAGGTGCCACGTCCTGCTGGAAAATGAACTCAGCATCCCCATAAAGCTCGTTTGCGGAAGGAAACATGAAGTGCTCCAAAATCTCCTGTAGACGGCTGCGTTGACCCTGGACTTAATGAAGCACAGTGGACCAACACCAGCAGATGACCTGGCTCCCCAAATCAACACAGACTGTGGAAACTTCACACTGGACTTCAAGCATCGTACATTGTGTGCCTCTCCATTCTTCCTCCAGACTCTGGGTCCTTGGTTCCCAAATGAGATGCAAAAGTTGCTCTCATCAGAAAAGAGGCCTTTGGACCTTTTTTTTTTCTGTAGCCCAGGTAAGACGCTTCTGACGTTGTTTGTTGTTCAGGAGCGGCTTGACAAGAGGAATACGACATTTGAAGCCCATGTCCAGGATCCGTCTGTGTGTGGTGGCTCTTGATGCACTAACTCCAGCCTCAGTCCACTCCTTGTGAAAGTCCCCAACACTTTTGAATGGCCTTTTCCTGACAATCCTCTCCAGGCTGCAGTCATCCCTGCTGCTTGTGCACCTTTTTCTACCCACACTTTTCCCTTCCACATAACCTTCTATTGATGTGCTTTGATACAGCACTTTAGGAACATCCAACTTCTTTTGCAATTAGCTTTTGGGGCTTTCCCTCCTTATGGAGGGTGTCAATGATGGTTTTCTGCACAACTGTCAGGTCAGCAGTCTTTCCCATGCTTGTGATTCCTACTGAACCAGCCTGAGAGACCATTGAAAGGCTCAGGAACCCTTTGCAGGTGTTATGGATTCATTAGCTGATTAGAGTGGGACACTTTGAGCCTAGAATATTGAACCTTTTCACACTATTCTAATTTTCTGAGATTGTGAATTTGGGGTTTTCATAAGCTGTACACCATAATCATCACAATTATACCAAAGTAAGGCTTGACATATCTCGCTTTGCATGTAATGCGTCTCTCTCATATATTGGTTTCACCTTTTGAGTTGCCATACTGACATAAATGAACATTTGCACAATATTCTAATTTTTCGAGTTTCACCTGTAAATTACAGGATTTTCTGCTGCAGTCATACAGAATGTAGCAGCCCAGCTGCTGAGAAGAGAAACATCTGATGCTAGTTTTGGAGGCCTGGCGTTGGCTCCCAATACGTTTCTGAGTAATCATGACTGGTTTTAAACCAATACAGCCTTCTGGGACTTGGTACCCAGGGACTTGTAGGATTGCCATTTCCAGCTGGAAGAGACCTATCCAATAAAGGTTTTCTGGGAGAAACTGTGGGTCACCAATTTGGTGAGGTGGATCTGAGTTTTGGAGACAACTCTTTCCAAGCAATGGTACCTATGTTGTAGAGCAGCCTTCCTCTGGAAGTCAGGCTAATGTCTTCTCTTTTACACTTCCTAAAGTTGGTTAAAGTAGACCTTTTGTAGAGAGCATTTGGTATTATGCTATCTATAGCTTATACTGCTTCATATTATTTTTATTCTTATTCTTATTCTTGTTATTCTTATCATGGACAATTTAATGTATACTTGTATTCTTTTTATTGTTGTTATCCTTGGGAGTCTTTGGAGATTGTGGCAGTATACCAATATTACAAACAAACTTCTGAAATAAGATGATGCAGAGAGAAAAGGACATTCTTCCTGATAGTCTTATGAGGATTTACTTGAAGGTTACGCTGGTCTCACATTTCATTGCCAGACTGATACTAATCAGAGACAGTGAGTGAATGAAAAGGACAGCTAAATCTAGCCACACGGTACAACTCCATAAAAAACAAATAAATCAGAACAATGCAGCAGGTAAGAACAGTGAGGTTCTTTGGCAGAGCTCCTGGATTCCTAGTAGCTGCCCAGTGTTGCCACCAACATAATAGTAGACAGAGAAGGTTTGAGCAACTATGAAAAAGAGCAAGAAATTGGTAGCAGGTGTAGACTTTGAGGAGAAAGAGGCAAAAGAAATATATGTGTGAGAGAAGAAAAGGGGTAGAGTGAAAGAGATGTGTAGCTGAGTGCCCATATATGTGTTTGCGGGTCCTTTGTTCAGCATCCTATGTGGCTTTCAAAACCCAAAATAGCGCCCATTTCATTAATGGATCAGCCCACCATTCTGACCTATGAGTAAATCCATTTTTCTCTCAGAGAGGAAATGGTATACAGTTCTGTGAGAACGTCTGCTGGACTATTGGCAAGGCCTATTAGCATTGTGGTTAATCCAGTGCTGAGTTGCCAGCTGTTAGAAGCTTGTGAATTATGCAAATGGCGTTCAAAGGTCAGAGTGGGCAACCTTTTGGTGGCTCCAGGGATGTCTGGTGTTTCTGGTGGGTGGAATCATTGCAGAAAACTTGTGGATGACACAGTAATATCACTAGAGGACATGGCTAACTCTTTGGGCCTTAAAAAATGGTTTGAGATTTCTTTTTTAAAACTAAATAGGTGTCCTAAGTCTGTTGGAAGTTTAATGCACCTGCTTTACTTCTTTTGTTAAAAATTGAAGATATTTTGTGCCAGTATTTTGTGGTAAATTGTAGTGTGTTGTTCATATCATTGCCCCCACCTCACCCCACCCTGAAGCTTGAGGACTGCATGTGACTTGTGGACCCTTTCCTCCTGTATGGCTTGTTTAACACAATATTAGATCAGAATGTACTATATTTAATGGCAAAAGATAACAAATCTTGTGATCCAAATTTAAAATCTACAGTTCAGGACTAGTTCAAACATGAAGAGCTTTTCAAGGCTTTGGAAATCAGCCATAATATATGAAAAGATAATCATTTGATTAGGAATATCCATGCTTCTCCCATCTTGTATTGGTTTCTTCCTCTTATGTGCATATATGCATCTTTTTCCTATCACATTTAGACTTAATAGAAATCCTTTTATTCAAGCAAACTGGTAAAAATGGGGGGGGGGGGGATCTTTTCCAACAATGACATTTTGCCCTCATGGCTTTGGGCCAAAGGCTGAAGGTTAACTTCACTTCTGTGAAAAGAGCCATAATACAGATTACCTGCTAAAAGTTGTTTGCTTGAAATGCACTGATTACTGGGTGAAATGTTTTGCCCTTTGTTTTGCTAGATGTCAGATGTAATCATGGTGGCTTATGCTGACCTTGAAGTCTATTAATCTTGTTTTGGGTAAATTAAGTTTCATTAGAAATCTTCATTCAAAGAGAAGGGTCATTCCTCCAGAACATCTCAAGGATGTGTTCTTTGTTCATCACTCTGTACATTTTTTAATCTATATATTATATTAAGGAGAGCTCTGTTTCAAAATCAAGCTGCCTTGTATATTCTGCATTAGGAAAACAGAGGTATTTTATGGTAAGACACAAACAAGTTACACGTGAACTATTAGTGAAATCGCTCCTGCCTTCTCTCACATCTCTTGCTGCCAATGCTATCTGGAGCAGCTACATCTATTTTTCAGTTCTGACAACTCCTTGCATGTTACCTACTTTACTGTAACCCAGTTGGCATTAGAATTGTGCCAGCCAAATATCCAGTAACTCTTCAAAACATGGTGGTTGACCATTCCAGTGCAAAACTGATACTGAAATAAGAATAGCAGATTAGGTCCTGGGCGGTGCAGCTAGAATAGGCATAGCTGAGTCCAACCTGGACACCTATCATGTTACAAACAGAGAGAATCAAAACATCGAAGAACATTTTCTGGAATATGATTAGCAACACACAGAAAGTCCGAATTGCATATGGGATCTTTAAGTGTAGTATGTTGATGGAGAGGCCTCATAAAAAGCCTACATTAAAGGGTTGCATGTCTAAAGCTTTCTTCTGGCATGGCAGCACATTGTTATCATCCTCCCACTCCTGCAATATTCTGTTTCTTTCATCTGCTATGCACGCAACACCAGCTTGGCTTGAAGCATAACGTGAATAAAGCAACAGCCATATGGGAAGAAAGCACACAAAGACTTAACATGGAACTGAGTCTTTCAATGGGCCTTCAGAAGGCCCACGTGTAAAGTAAGTTATATTTGGAAAAGTGAGCTTCTCAGAAGAAAGGACCATTGACTAAACCCTGCTGATATGTTTATAGTTCAGTTGGAAAGAGAAGTGAAACTGAAGAAAGGCAAGAAATGATGATATAAGCTATTCGTCAATCAAGTGAAAAATATACCTATGAGCCTCTCCCATTCTAATATTTGTTTTTTTTCCCCTATGAAGTTTTAATAGCATTCATCTTCCCTCAAATGAGTTCTCCAGAATCTTAATTTTCTAACGGCTAAAGTGGAACATCCAAGGCAGCTTCACTGTAGAAAAAAGTAACCACTATAGAAAAAAGAACAAGTAGTAACCGATTGTGAGAGTTACCTTATGACACGTGAGAAAGCCGGCTATTTGTTTTTTTAAAAAAAGTCTAAAACATTGTTTCTTTATTTTCCCTCTGACTCTGAAGAACTCTGGCATTTGACTAATTTACTGTGTGTTTAAGGCTGGTAGCAATATTGGAAAAGAAATACGATAATCGCATGCTGCCACAAAGCATTTCTGTACCTCGCTTTCTTTTTCCAGCTTTAGTTTCACATGTGTTGGCTCAGTGGAATATTCAATATACATTTATAGGAAATAAACTGAGAGATGGATGTAAACCATATGGCATCTGGAGGTTTATTTGTAAAGCTCTTGCATCAAAGCTTCCTCCAGATCACACCATATTAGCTATGTTTTTCCAGTCCAGCAGAATAAGGAAGGTAACCACAGACTTCCTTGATGGAAAACACATGAATACTAGTTCTGATTTGGAATAAGCTACCTTGAGGAACTCGTCAAGAAACATCACTCAAATAATTTTGCTCTAAAAGTGGAAGGGGAATGGTTTGGTCATGTGTCCAACCTAAAAGTCAATACTCTATCATATATCATGGATTTTTACACCAAGGAGTCCCATGGAGAATTATATTCTCAGTATAATGCTTGACATGCCCAATCATCTGCTGTGGCCAGAACCTTGTTGCTTTTTTTCTGATGGCATGCTTGCATACAAATCATAAAAAAGTTCAGTTGAAGTCTGAAAGGAGCTGATTTTGTTCCAAGGAAACTGTTGATATACCTATAGCCTGATCCAACATACTGTGTACCTATTTGTATGGAATGTGTGGGTTTATGTGGATTTTTTATGGTCTGTGATATGAACTCTGTTCCACATTACCATAGTTCATGGGATCCTCTGGCCTGAATGTTCATGCATGTAGGTAGGCAACTTCCATGTCCATGGTCCTATAGAAACACAGATGCTTTTGTTGATATATTTTATGTGTTGCATGTAGCCTAATCTAGTCATACCTTAGACTGATACTGAACATTCGCCAATGGGGTATCAATAAAATAAACTGGATCCAGTTCGTGGTTCTTTTGCTTTCAATGATACGTACACTGGCAAGCCACAGCTCTCAGAACAATGTCAAGGCTTCCTATTTATTTTGAAAGGGCTAACGTATTTTAGATGTTACCTAAATGTTATGCATTGCATGTTGGCAATGCCCTACTATCTTTGTAGAACAAACTGACCAGTTTCTATTCAGAGAAACAGAGGTATACAGTCTGATATCAGAAATGCAAATGCCCAGGGATGGCCATCCTGAAGAAAATTAATTATAAAGATTGAAGTCCTTAAAACAAACAACCCCCACCCCCAGGCTAGAGTTCATCAATAGTTTCAAATGTGAATTGAACCAAAATAGAGAGTTGGTACAAAACCATTGTTTTGTAAATGAAGATTGTCAGGAAAGTAATTGTTTCCACTTATATATTCCATTTTCCCCATCTTCATTTTTTTTTCACTTTTTCCTCCCCTGCAACTATGGATGGGATGGATACGCACACATAAATATTCACACATACACTTGTAAAACTTTAGGTTCTTAGAAAATGTGTCCTTGCTGTAGTAAATTAACAGAACTACTATTATCCCTCTTTTTATGTTTTAGATACTTCAGTAAACAGCATTCTGAAGTTCAAGGTATGGATGAAGTCACTACAAGCTCTTATGCACTAACATGTCTGGGACAATGGAAGGAGAAGGCTAGCATTTATTGCAGGTCAAGTAAGAGCAACAAAAAGCAGAGAGACAGTGATGGAGCATGGTAGATTTAAGTAAAAGAAGGCAAAAAGAGGAGTGAGATAAATATCAATAGAAATAGTGTGTACAGCAGTCACTGATGAAAAGGAAAAAAAATTAGAAGAAACTACATCAGAGATAGTAGCCATGAAACATTAGATTGAAGCATCATCATAATTGGTGGTGTTACTGAAACATTATTTCATTCAGTTGTTAAGGGAAGTGTCAGCTGGTGGAACATATATTGAGATAGTGTCACTTGTCCTGGTAAATGCTTGTAGATGACATATACAGTATATTCACATCAGACTTGATAGATTTCCCAAAGCATGTGCTAAAGGCTGTGCCAATCATACATATGCTGGCACTTTGTATGGAAATCAGCACAGGTGCCAACAAGAATGGAGCTTTTAAAATATTTTAAATTATGCTTGGATCAATAGCATGCAATGACCATTGGCTGCAAATTGTTGCTTTCTGTCTCAGTAAATCCCCTTTTATTTGTCTTCTGTTAGTTTATCTACTGTATATGCAGAGACATAAAAGTACTTCCAAAATCATCCCACTTTCTTTCAGAAGTATCTGTTTAGACCTTGTCTTGAACACATGCATTCACCCATTCATCCTCAAAACTGATATTTAGTTCCCTGTTTTTCATAGCCTACTATCAGCCCACTTTCCTTTTCTTTCACTTCATTTTGAAAAGGGCAGGGCTGGCCCAAAGCTGCCTACATAAAAAGTTAAAAGTAAGATAAAATGGTGACATCCTTGTTAATAATAAAGATTAGTTATAGGTATCAAAATAACAGTAAAATAAGTAGAAGACGATCAGCTAAATTTAAAGTAATATTAAAACCAATCCAATGCTTTATAAATAATACCTAAAATAGAATTTGTAAGGCACCATGCAAATATGTTTTGGGACTTCTTTCTGATTGGGAGGATACCAAAAAGAAAAGACTCTGTGTTTGGGGGGTCTTTTTCCTGTATTTGGTAAGATAATGCTAAGATAATATAGATGATGAGGATGGAAAGTCATGTCATGAAACAGCAAACCCATTTTTGTTTCTGAAGATTCCTTCAACAATAAAGTGAAAGTAAGGAGAAGTCACTTCTCCACATCTTGCTGTAGGTTTCCAATACCCTAATGGGCCAACCAATAATCTACCAATAATTAAAAATTTTTAAAAATGCATTTTTAATTGGACACTACTTTTAAATGACCATCTTAAAAGTAATCAGAAATCTTTTGTGTCATAAGAGATACATATTCCAGTGTTTCATTTAACAAATACATTATTAGAAAAGCGGCACATTCTTAACAGTACTAAAAGCTATTGATTCCACTGAACGAGAAATTTGTTCTCTGAAATTGTTTCAGTAGAAGAAAACAATTGCTTCCTACAGCAACAATCTTAACATCTGAAATCAAATTAAATTGCATTCTTCTGCAACATGCTTTATAAATCATAATGAAATGTTACAAGCTTCCATGTGTGTAATGTGTGTGTATGGCATATGTATATGTATTTTGCTAAAAATATCCATTCACTTTCCAAACTAAACTTCATTTTTCAATGCCAACCATTTTTTTGTTTTGATTTTTGTTTTAAACTTTTACACTAACAGATTTTATTTTAAAGCCACTACATTAATACTCACTTGTAATTATAATACTTATTAAAATATCAGTTCAAGGTTTCCTCACTGCAGCTTACCAGCTACAGAATTCAAAGTAAAGGGCCTGAGTCTTGGAGACAATATCATGAATTAAAATATAAGGCTTGTCACCAAGGTTTACAAAGAAAATGAAACACTGCTTGTTAATCAAAAGATAATCACATGGAGTATTCAAATTCCAGCACCTAACACATCTTGCAATTAATGGTAGTACCTAAAAGCAAAATATGTTCATGTAAAATGGTTGGAACAAAATCTGGTTTATCCTTGACTATGCTTGATGCCTTCTGATTTTTTCTGAGCAACTCAATTATAACAGTCTCATTGATGGTTTGTTTCAAAGTTTACCATGCAACTCCTCATCCATGATCTTTTAAAAGGTTCCCTGACATGTATATTTGATGCAACCCCTTTTTCTAGCCAAAACAATGTAAAGAAAGAATCTGTGGGTGTTTTTTTTCTTTCACTGGGAAGAAACTACTGCATTAAGTTTGCTCAACATAGTGATCTTACAGCAGCTTTCTTCACAGGATGAGATAACAATTCTGCCTAGAGAGAAATAGTAGGTAATCTCTGTTTCAAAAGCTACATAGTCCAAGTCTGGTTTAATGGCAAAGCAGTTTAAGAAATCTGAATAAAAGCCTTGAAGTGGCTCATCAACATTAGCCACTATTTATTTATTAGTCAATTTGGGTGCTACTTTAGGGGTCACACTAAACACTTTGAATGGCTTACATCCTCAGGGCACTGCCTAAGAGAAGAGCAGTTTATATTTATTTATTTATGTATTTATTAAATTTGTATGCCACCTACCTCCCCCAGAGGGTGATTCTGGGTGGCTCACAATTAGAATAAAACCCAAAAACAATTAAAAAAAATAAATACCCACATTAATTAATTAAAAGTCAGACAAGATATATATATATATATATATATATATATATATATATATATATAACCACTACGCTATCCAGCCGCTATCCAGATAGCAGCTGGATAGCGTAGTGGTTAGAACAACGCCTTTGATGCAGGAGACCAGGGTTCAAATCCCGTCTGGTACCTACCTTACCAGTAGGGGTCCTTGGGCAAAGACCCCCTAACGCTTCACCTGCCTACCTCAAAATATGAGAGTGACACGAACTAAGAGAGTCATGCCGGCTCGGACGTCACCCAGATTAACAAGGTCTGCGTCAGATATTGGGGAACCAGGACAATCTGATGTTAAGTGGGCTACTGGAACAAACCATACATGGATGAGACAAGAGAACTTGGAAATGATGGAATGCTACTACAACAGCAGACCTAATGAGAGGGGATATATGAAACGTATGAGGGAACTATGGATAGACAGAAGGCCTACATCCACACTAACTGAGAAACAACTAGTTACCCAGCGCTTCAACATAGTGAAGAGGAAGCTGCTCTCACAACTTGAGATAGACCAACTCCACATTACAACCTGGACTCAAGCAGACTTGGAAGAACAAGCAGATGTGCAGCCAACACCTGAAGCTGGAATGTCACTGTCACCCCTTCCATTACAGAGCACAGCAGCTGATATGAGGCATAAGATCATGGATAAACTAGCTACAGTCAACCCTCGAGTCCGATTACCAAGGCTCAGTGGAGAAGTACCATCAGATAGTATGCTAGAAGATGCCAACAGAGCCCTCCAGACAATCCCTACTACCACCATAACTGAAACCAATGAATTGGTATATGCTACAGGCACTGTAATCCTGGAAATGCTTGGCTACATGATCAAGAAGAACAGCAGTACATACCCACCCTGGAAAATGAGATTGGAGGCTAAGATCAAGGCAACTCGGAGAGAAGTCAGTCAGCTGGTGGAACTACAGAAGTGTGTGGAGATTAAGGATAAGACGCAGCTACTGAAAAAATACATGGGCCTGACTCCATCTGAAGCCCTAGAGACTGCTAAACAAAGGCTCACAGCACTGGCTACCAGGCTAAGGAGATACACTAGAGAAGCAGAGGCCAAGAAGATAAATGCCCTGTTCTCCAAAGAACCATCCAAAGTGTACTCCCAACTGCAGTGCAACCACAGAGTAGCAGCTGAGCCACCAGCAGTGGAAACTGAACAGTACTGGAAGAACATATGGGAGAAAGAGAAGACGCATATCACCAGTGCAAAGTGGCTGCAGGACCTGAAAGCAGACCACAGCAATCTCCCAGAACAGGAACCAGTCACCATCACAGTAGCAGACATCCAACAGCAGGTCAAGAACATGAAGAGCTGGACAGCACCTGGCCTGGACATGATCCACACCTACTGGCTAAAGAAACTAACAGCAGTGCATGAACGCCTAGCAGCACAAATGAACCAACTGCTAGCAGCAGGCTCCCACCCAGACTGGCTAACACAAGGAAGGACAGTGCTGATCATGAAAGACCCTCACAAAGGAACAGCACCATCCAACTACCGGCCAATAACCTGCCTCCCCACAACATGGAAAGTTCTATCAGGCATCATAGCTGCCAAGCTACATGACTATACGGGCCAGTACATGAACACAGCTCAGAAGGGCATTGGGAACAACACCAGAGGCTCAAAACACCAGTTACTCATAGATAGGGCAGTCACCCAAGACTCAAGGTCTAGGCAGACCAATCTGAGCACAGCCTGGATTGACTACAGGAAAGCCTATGACTCAATGCCACACACATGGATCTGTGAATGCCTGGCGCTATACAAAGTCAACAGGACACTAAGGAACTTCCTCAAGCACTCAATGGGACTGTGGAAGACAACACTGGAAGTGAACTCAAGACAGCTCGCACAAGTGGTCATCAAGTGCGGCATATACCAAGGTGATGCACTGTCCCCACTGCTGTTCTGCATAGGCTTAAACCCCCTCAGCCAGATCATCACAAGAACTGGATAACAATACAAGTTCAAGAGTGGAGTCACCATCAGCCACCTCCTCTACATGGATGACATCAAGCTGTATACTAAGAGTGAACGAGACATCGACTCACTGATCCACCTGACACGGATCTACAGTGAGGACATTGGGATGTATTCAGACTGGAGAAGTGTGGCAGGATGATAGTAAAGAGAGGGAAGGTAGTTAAGACCGATGGAGTGGAACTACCAGTGGGCCACATAGCAGACATAGAGACCAGCTATAAATACCTTGGCGTCCCACAGTCACACGGGAACCATGAGGAGGAGGCAAGAAAGACAGCAACATCCAAGTACCACCAAAGGATAAGATAGGTCCTGAAGAGCCAGCTCAATGGGAAGAACAAGATCCATGCCATCAACATGTAGGCCCTGCCAGTCATCAGATACCCTGCCGGTATAGTGAGCTGGCCAAAGGAAGACATGGAGGCTGCTGATGTGAAGACCTGGAAGCTCCTCACAATGTATGGAGGTTTCCACCCCAAGTCCAACACCCAGAGACTGTACACCAGGCGCAAAGAGGGCAGGTGGGGCCTGATGAGTGTCAAAGCCACCGTCCTGGACGAAACCTGAAGTATCCAGGAGTACATCAGTAAGATGGCACCCAAAGATGAGCTGCTGAGAGAATGCGTCAGGCAGCAGCAGACAAGGCAGGAGGTTCAAGCAGAGTAAGTGCCATGGCAAGACAAGCCCCTGCATGGGATGTACCATCGACATATAGCTGAGGTGGCTGACATTGGGAAATCCTATCAGTGGCTGGAAAGGGCCGGACTAAAAGACAGCACTGAGGCACTGATCATAGCAGCACAAGAACAGGCACTAAGCACCAGATCCATAGAAGCAGGGGTCTACCGCACTAGACAGGATCCATGGTGCAGATTGTGCAAAGAGGCCTCAGAGACAGTCCAACACATAGTGGCAGGGTGTAAGATGCAGGCAGGAACAGCATACACTGAACGGCACAACCAAGTAGCTGGCATTGTGTACAGGAACATCTGCACAGCGTATGGGCTAGACCCCCCCAAGTCCAGATGGGAGATTCCACAGAAGGTTGTGGAGAATAACAGGGCTAAGAACCTGTGGGACTTCCAGATCCAGACGGACAGGCAGGTGCTGGCTAATCAACCAGACATCGTGGTAGTAAACAAAGACCAAAAGACAGCGGTAGTGATAGATGTAGCAGTGCCAAGTGACAGCAACATCAGGAAGAAGAAGCATGAGAAGCTGGAGAAGTACCAGGGCCTGAAGGAGGAAATCGAGAGAACGTGGAAAGTAAAGGACAAAGTGGTTGACCAGTGGTGGTAGGAGCACTCGGGGCCATGACTCCTAAGCTGGGAGAATGGCTCAAACAGATCCCAGGAACAACATCAGAGCTCTCTGTGCAGAAGATTGCAGTGCTAGGAACAGCTAAGATACTGCGCAGAACCCTCAAACTCCCAGGCCTCTGGTAGAGGACCCGAGATTGAGGAAGACACATACCACCCATAGGGGTGAGAGGGGAATTTTTTATAAAACCCCCCATATATAAATAAACAAGACTAGACTTGTATCAGTGTGTATTTCCGGTTTCTTTGCCATTCAGGCTTTGGAGCCTCCTTAGGACCGTTTTCTAGCTGGTTCAGTCTGGTTTGCAGGAACTGTTCAAGGTTTCCTAAGTCACATATCACCCTTTTGTCATACTGCTAAATTAAATAAAAATTACAAAAAATTTGTTGTAAAACATAAAATTGAAGATTGGGGGTGGGCAGGTGGGCAAGAAGATTGTCTGAGAAGGCTCTTGGAAGATTGTGGCATGCAAACTGGTGGGAAGATACTGAGAAGATGGGGGGCACATCCAAACCAGTTGTTGCCTAATTTAGATAACAGTTCCACTCCTTCTTCTCCTTCAAGATGTGCATGTGTATGCAAAACTGCCTGATAGGCTGGGCTAGAGACTTTGCTTGAGAGAAAGGCTCTACATGCCTGTGTTTGCTGCTTTTCCTGTCATTCACTCTTGGGTCCCTTCCCTCCTCCTCTTTCAACATGATTGCCAGAGGCATAGCCTCGGCATCACACTAAGTGTATCACTAAACATACATTTGGTGATGCCCTTCAAGCTAACTTCAAGTCAGCTTGAAAAAGAGAAGATTGGAAATCACAGCATGACAACATATAGAGAGAAAACTGGAAGATTTTGGTTTGGGCTGCAAGTGTTGGAAGACAAATCTAGTGGAAGACTGAGGCTGAAGGATTTGAGGCAAAACAAATAGTTGTTGAAAAATATATATTTTGATAATATTGAACAAATGTCAGATGGTTCCCTCTCCCATTGGTGACTGCTACAATAATTCATTATATATAGATGTAGATACGCAAAGTTGTGCCTCCCTTTTTTCCATCCTGCCAACCAGCATTTGCCATGGTCTTGAAGGGACAGGGCTGATACAGAAGTGTTTTCCCATGTTATTTAAACATCTAACTAGAAGGAATATGTATGGAAGTGTCCCCACATGATTAAACATTATTATGGTTATTGCATGCTTAACTGATTGTGTGCCATGAGTGTCAATTCTTAGTGACTACACAGATTTTCTCCATCATGATCTGTCCCTAACCTGGCCTTTCAGGTCTTCTAATGGTGTACCCATTGCTACTGTAAACCAATCCATTCACTTTGCTGCTGGTCATCCTCTTCATCTCTTTCCTTCCACCTTTCTCAGCCTCAGAGCCTTCAGCAGAGTGCTAGGTCTTCCTGGCTGGTGTACAGTCTCTGGGTGTTGGACTAAGGGTGGAAACCTCTGTACACCGTGAGGAGTTTCTGGGTCTTCACATCAGCAACATCCACATCTTTCTTTGGCCAGCTTACTATACTGGCAGGGTATCTGATGACTGGTAGGGTGTATGTGTTGATGGCATGGATCTTATTCTTCCCATTGAGCTGGCTCTTCAGGACCTGTCTTATCCTTTGGTGATACTTGATGTTGCTGTCTTCCTTGCCTCCTCATCATGTGACTGTGGGACACCAAGGTACTTGTAGTTGGTCTGTATGTCTGCTATGTGGCCCACTGGTAGTTCCACCCCATCAGTCTTAACTACCTTCCCTCTCTTTACTACCACCTGGCCACACTTCTCCAGTCTGAATGACATCCCAATGTCCTCAGTATAGATCTGTGTCAGGTGGATCAGTAAGTTGATGTCTTGTTCAGCCTTAGCACACAGCTTGATGTCATCCATGTAGTGGAGATGGCTAATGGTAGTTCCACTTTTGAACTTGTATCTGTATCCAATATATATATATATATATATATATATATATATATATATATATATATATAGCTTCCGTTTACCACCAGCTTTCGTCAAATTTCAGCCAGCTTCCCTTAATGTCTGTCTGTCTGTCTGTCTGTCTGTCTGTCTGTCTATCTGTCTGTCTGTCTGTCTATCTATCTATCTATCTATCTATCTCTCTCTCTCTCTCTCTCTCTCTCTCTCTCTCTCTCTCTCTCTCTCTCTCACTTCTGTTTAACACCAGCTTTTGTTAAATTGCAGCATTCCATGTGGCCCCATTACTTGGTAGGTCCCATTCTGAGCCTGGCTACATGGTTCGCTTCCTAGTCTAGGCACAGTGCATTTAGAAGAACCCTGCTAATAGAAGATCAGTTCAGTGAAATCATCTGGATTTTAAAGACATTTCTCCCCACAACCCATTGTTGTTGTTACTAGAAAAGTGTGTATAAAACCAGGAAGTGAATTTAGCCTTCTTTTAGACCTCTCATAAAATTTATCAGTTATTTATTTTCCATAAAGACAATAAATATGTCTTACTGTTTAGAAATGTATGAAGCACCTTCCAGATGTGGCCAGGGACAAAAGCAGAGAAAGCTGCTCTGTTATAGGAGAGGGAAAAGCTGTTGACATTTCTTTGAAGTTTAATCTTTTTTGTTTATTTGGTTTTTAATAGTTTCCAGAAGTTGGATGCATATTTTTAAAGTGAAGTTTCTAGCATACCTGTTATTTCCTATGAACTTTGTGAGATATATTTATTGTGTCCCATGCAAGCCGTTTGGCATTCCATCATCTAAAAAAGTTGTCTTGTATAGCAATGGGGTGGGAGGAACAGGGGTAAATTAAAGAACAGGAATTATTTGGAAACCTCAGCTAAAACCCTAAAGTATCTTAACTATCTGACATTCTTGGTTCCTGATATACATTTTGCAGATGTTTATTGAATTAATTCTCTTTTTCATCTGTGTGCTACAATTGTATTTTACCCTCCCTTATGGAAGTCAAAATAGTGAGCTAGACACATAGCAACACAATGACATAGACTTAATGCCTGTAACACTTCAGAAAGGAAAGTTCGGCTTGCTTAGTTAATTGGTTTTCCATATGAACCAATTCTCTTCTCACTGACAACAAAATGTCCATGGGAACCACTCTGTCATTTTCTACATGGATGGTCTTTTGAATGTGTTCATTCAAAAGATTCCTTTTGTGAGGCCTGCTGCACTCTAAAGTGGTATAGTTCTAACACTAGTTTACCATATTGGTGAGTATTAAGCTTTAGATTAAACTGTCAACAACTTTCACCCACTAGACTACCTACAGTAACTCTTACCTTCAGAGTCAATGTTGTAGATCATAGTAATCCTAGTTTTAAACTTTACCGTAACAGTTTTATATATACATGTAACCATTTCCCCCCCCCATTTCTTTCAGAACTCACTGAAACAATCTGTGTTGACTTTGTCCACAGAGCCACACTCTGATGATGGTGTGCATAGAGGGCTTATATAATCTGGCATAGAAAACATTTTATGTGCCTTATGTTGGTCCAATTTTGCGTGAAAAGAGATGACGTTGAAGGAAAAGGGAAGCAGGAAGTGCATGAAGCCAAGCTATCTAGACACAACCATGTTGATGTAAATCAAGAATGGGCAACCTTATGCATCAGGGCTCCATCATTTTTTGCCCCCTCCCCCAGAGCCTCTCCAACCACAATAGCTGAAAATTGGCATCATTTTTCACATTTTTTCATTGGGAGACATATAAAAGGAGATTAATATAGCTAAACAAACATAGCACCTTTCTGCAGAAACCTAACCCCTCTCCACTTCCAAATCCTGGACAAATTGAGAAGCATGACAAAGTCCTGCCCAGTTTTCAGCATCCACTGTGATCTTCTCCAAAAGTTTAGTGCATCCAGTGATATAGATGCATATCCAGGAAGAGAGCGGTAGGAGTGTTACAATGATGGTTGCTCTCTAGCTCCTGTCTTTGAAGGGATGGCTCAAAGGAAACCTGCTCTAAGGAAATGAACTTCCTAGCACTCTTGTCACTTGCCTTTTACCAATTCAAAGGAGGTAGGATGAGAAGGGGACTTCTTCTTTCTTGCATATGGACATAAGAAACTACCTTATTGCATACCATCTAGGCCACTGTTTTTGACACTGACTGGCACTGGATCGCAAGACTTTCAGGAAGAAGTGTTTTTTAGCAGTTTATTCTGAAAAGACTTGGGGTTAAGTGTGGGATTTTCTGCATGCAGAGTAAGTGCTCTGCCAATGAGCTATGGTCCCAGTTTAAAATAGAGCATAGAAAACTGGGGCATCTAACACCGTATGGTCTGCCCAGTTACTAACAGTAGTTGTCCATGGTTCCAGAGAGAGGATTTTCCTCAACCCTACCTGGAAACTGGACCTTAGATCTTTTCCATGTAAAATATGCATTCTGTCATCATACTAAGGTCCTTAGTGTATCTCTGTGTGTGCATATGTATGATATACACACAGAGGAACTCAGTTTGGCCATAATCCCATTTACAGTAGAAGTCATGTTTAGTGGGCTTCTTACAACTTAGGGCAACTGGGGAGAATGATTCATGATTAAAGAAACCTTATAGAAACCTTCAGAATGGAGGTTTTGGTTCAGAATGCATTATATAACTGAAACAAACCAATATGTCTGATAGGTTTTTAGGAACAGTCTCATATCACCTGTACCTGCATAGTGACCCTCTTAAATTTCATAAGCATTTACAAAACATCCTAGAAAATCCAGTAGACTCTTCCCTCACCATTGGCTTCCACAGGGGAGGTCATAGAAGGCAAGACAAAGGTCATGGCAGCATGATTGAAGCCCCACCCCTTTGTATATGTGTGCAAAGTTGATGCATGTACAAAAGGGATGGAGCTTTGAGCATACTGCTGTGTCTGCCATTTTACCTTTTTTGAACCCTCTGGTGGAGGCTATACCCCTCACATTCAAGCGACATTACACAAACTAGCTTTCTCCTCATTCTTCCAACCTTTTTATTCATGGAGGGGCAACTCACAACTCTCCAAATGCTCCAAACAGTGGAACTCATATCACAGTTCATCTTGGTTAGGCCAGCTAAGAATAATGGGAAATGCATTCTGGTGGTATATAAATGTCAGAAATAAAGAGAAACTGGGAGGGCCACAGATGTCCTAAACTATTTTCTGCTTTTTAAACATCATGATGTTCCTTTTCATGTATCTCTGACTCACTGTGCAGCCACATTCTGGTTTCTTTAGACTGCTGTGGATTAATATCTTTGATCTTATATATGAATACAACAGTAATGATGTATACTGAATAATGTGTACTGATATCATATATTATGTGCTCTCTCTCTCTCTGCCTCTCTCTGGGGCTTGCTCAGTGAAAATGGTGCTTGGCATATCCAATGAAGTTTGAAAGAATTCCTGACATCCATCTCAAGATAAAATTAGTCAGCGAAATGCCGATGGTCATCTCTGCCATACATGATTAAATGCCATTCAGCACATACTTCTCCCTATCACAAATATGTGGCATTGAGCTAGCTGTGAGGGGACAGTTCCCGCAGCTTACCCAGTGCTGTATGCTTATGGTAGTAAGAAACACGTGCAGACTCGCGGGCAGCCACCGTATGCGCCCGTACATAACGCAACTGAAGCAAATGACACAATTGCATCACTTGTACAATGATACCATGATGACATGACCTCACGTTTATATTATTGTGGCGACTAACAGATGCCGATGGACACATAGACCACCGCTCTACCACTCTATCTTCTCTGTCTCCTGGCCTGTATAAATTAGCCTCTTCCTCTTATGCAAAACCCTTCTATTTAACACAGTACCACATGGATGCAAAAGTCTGGTACAGCTCAGTTCAACTCATTTTTAACCTGATTTTTAAAATATTTAATACCATATATATGATTGGATCCTCCTGACATTCCTTTGTTCATCGGCAAAAGTACATTATTTATCTTCTGTTTGCAAGGGGTAACTAGATTTGTGGCATGGCTTCAAACTCATAAATATGACTATGTTTTAGAAAGTGAGAAGCTTTCCTTGTGCTCAAATTAAGATCAGCTGCTTGTGGTAGCTTGCTGAGGTCTATTTAGGTGGTCTAAAGGACTTGTTTACAATTCATTAAAAGTACACTATTTGTAGCAGCCAGACCCTGTAAAGTCCTTAATTTGATCTGAGTTTCCAATGAACTAGCAGTAGCAACTTTGCCCATGAGGTTTGGGCCAAGAAAAATAATATCCTTGGTGACTTCCCAAGTACCAAAATGTAGGCAGCAGATATTATCCCCCTTGCACAAAACTATTTTTAACTAACAAAAGTGTTGGGCTTTTTAAAAGTGCCAAAGTGTTTTGATATATAAAAAAAGACAAGGTGCAAACGTTGCAAAATAGTCCAAAGATTTTTTTTTCCCCAACTGAAGTACTAGAATTCATTGTAATTGGACAAAAACACCATTTAAGCATTAAGAGTACAGTCAGGCTTGTGTAGTGAGAAAAAAAGAAAAAGAAAATAAATCATAACGGGACTGCTGTGGTATAAGCAAGCAATTCCAGCTTGTTTATTTATAAATGGGTAACAAGTAGATTCTTTCACGCTAAATAAACTAGACAGTAATTATAAACACAGATTGGTTAAATTGCCTCTAACCTATCAAAGGAAATGAGTTCCTATATTTTCCAAACATTGTCATTCATTTACGAAGCCTCACTGGGCCTTGATTTCATTTTAAAAAAAACAACTATGTAAGGCCAACATCTGAATTTTCTCCCACATTCTTTCTCTCCCTCCCAACAATGGGAACTTGTTAACCAGAACCCGGTTAAGTTATAACCTTAAAATGGGCAGGAAAATTAAGGATGCATTTTTAAAAAAGGTAAAGGTTCCGGAAAAACCTTCAGCTTGTTTTCTTCTTCTGTTATAGGAAGTATAGAATACTATGCAACTCAAGAGAAGCGACCACAAACCTCCAGTTTCATCCAGTTAGTTGATTACCTAAATTCTCAAGGTGAATGCACTGTATTATTGCAATCTAAAAATAAATAAAAGAGAGAGAGAAACCTGGTTACAATTTAAATTATAAACACAAGTCCTATAATGCTATTAGTCTTTATCAGTAAAATAAAACCAAGTTCCTCATTAAAGTAAATGGATTTATTAAAAAGGGTGATGCTGCTCATATTAGCCAGTGTTGCATATCAGATTTCCAGAAACTTAAGCGCAGTAGACACTATTAAAACATCATTATTAGCATGATGTTTTATGCCTGGGTAGGATGAGATACAGTGAACTCCATTCATTTGTTTGGAAGACAGGAAAAAAGAATTCAGGACCTTGTTTTTTTAAGAAATGACATCCAGAATTTCCTGCTGATTTCAATAAAAAAAAAAAAAAAAAAAGATATGGGAAGTTCAGCTTTCTTCTGGACACTGAAGTATTGCATCCGTAGGTTACAGTTTAATGCCCAAATCACTCCCAAGTTCCAAACAGGCTGTGATGCTTCTACTTCCTACAAATAAACATTCTGAAAAAAGGCAGCAAAAATGAATGAACCAAGAGCAATATCACAGTAGCTGTGACTTGGTTATATTATAGAAAATTCTATTCCTTTGTTTTATGAAACTTGGGGTAGTACACATATCCCAGAGTATCTCCCATTCATCCATGGATGAAACCAAAATTTTATTAGACTTAATACTGTTGCATCATAGCATACTAAAACTGGGACAAACCATGAAGATTGTCTATCTGTTTTGGACCATGATGGGGAAGCATGTCTGAGATAATTAGTGCTTAGTTAATTTCTGCTTAGATATGTTCCTTATAGGAAAATCTATGACCTTCTGAGGCCATCTGTTTCAGTGTTTACTAATATTAAAAATACAATCGTTGATCTGATTTTTGTGTGTGTTTTATGTGTTGTTCCAACCTGGTCTTTCTTAAAATATGGCCAGAACTGAAAACAGTTATCAGGACATGACTTGAATACCAGACTGAACTTATTTCTCTGTCTTCTGAGGGTTGAAGTCCACACATCTTAAAGTTGCCAAGGTTGAAAAACTTTGCTTTAGACCTGGATTTTATTGTTAATATGGAAAGGGTTTTATCCCTAACCACATGTAGGATAGAATGGTTGTTTGCCATTTCTAGAAAAGTAGAACCATTATTTCTAGCAAATTCACATGCACAGGGAGCAACATTTCATGCAAATATAATGTACAACTGAAATTTTAGGCTTCAATTCTAGTATTTCTTGAATGGAACCAACTTCCTTCTCAGTACATTTCCCTGCACCCATCAAAGTGGAACCATTGAGAATTATGTCAAATACAAACTAGGGTGCTAGAGACCAGGGCTGCATTATGATTTTTGTGTGCCTAGGTACCTTTGCCCTCGTGGGCCCCTCCATCCATAAAAATAATTGTACTAAAATATATTTCATATGATTTTCAGTGTTTTCTACATATTTTTACAGAGAAAAAGGGAATATTAAATACCTTACATGCATTATTTTATAATAATAATCAGCTATTATCAATTAATGATGATGTCTGTTATATATCATCAGAGTGACTATATTTTGGTATTTGCACTATACCTATACATTACCAATAAGATCATCAGTTTGATGTTCAAATGTTGTACATTTCTTGCCTGTTTGTTATTAAAAGACACACACATAAATATTTATTAAAAGGTGTGAATATAACTTCTACTTCATTTTTATTATTTTTTATTTTTAAAAAATTAAAACATTTTCATGGGCCCTATACACAATGTCTATTGTGCCTAATGGATAAGTTGGTCCTACTAGAGACAGAATAGGTAGTTAATGAAAACTACCTGCCTTTTTATTAAAAAAAAAAAAGGAACTCAGGAGCTGAACAAGTAGATAATAGAGCTTAGCTCAGTGTTGTCCAAACTTGGCCACTTTAAGATGAGTGGACTTCAACTCCCAGAATTCCCCAGCCAGCCATGGGAGTTGAAGTCCACTCATCTTAAAGTGGCCAAGTTTGGACAACACTGGCTTAGCTGAATCTCAGTTCAAGCAGGACCTGCTTATCTGCCTATGCCTCCTGAGGGGTAAGTTCAGCAGCCACTCCCCAGTTTACTAACTTCCTGAAATAGTTTAAGAATGTCCTGGATGAAATGGTGCCTGATTTTTAATAAGCACACTATCATAATTCTGGATGTCTATTACACCACTGAAACCAAATCTTGGAAAATTGCTTTGTCTGTCTGTTCTACCCATGTATAGATGTGGGAGGCACTCTTTATGGATGGAACTAATCTCTCTTTTATTTTTTTTTTTAAATACCCAAATGTTTGCCAGCTGACCTTCCCCTTTACTACAGGTCTGGGAATCAAGGTGCACACAATAAAGTTCAAACCAATCAACTGCTTTCAGCTGTTCCCCTGCAATGAATTTCTAAAACATTTGGTCATTAAGGCCAATCTATATGCAGGTCAGTTTTTTTTTTTTAACAGGCTGGGAACAGTTTGGAAGCAGATGCCAGGGCATTGACTCATGAAAAGGGGCTAGTAAAGAAATCTAAAGTCTGTTTACATTGCTTGGTGCCATCAGGATCCAACATTTCACCTCCCCCTTTATTCAGACAGATGCCTTTATCAAGAAACACTTTTCCATTGCTTCAGTGCTTTCCCCATTAATTGAGAGACAGCTTAAAGACGAAACATGACAACATGCAGAGTGTTCACTAACAGCCTTGAAGGAGAAGCTGAAATTCCATGTAAACCATAATTTTTCTAAAGCAGATCAGCTGCATTAAACTATTTGGTCATGGCTTTCTGCACAGACAGAAAAAAAGAAAAACCTGTGAACCCCAAATGCTACTCTGAGGGGAGGGATTTATAATAGAGAAGGCACGAGTGGGAAGTGTTTCCATTCTTTCTCAGCTCACTGCTATTCCCATTGCTATCTCCACCTGTTTTCCCAGAATCATTGGGTTGGAAGGGGACATTTAGGTCAAGTCTAACCCCATGCTCAGTACAAGAATCTAAATTAAGGCATCGGTGACAGATGGCTGTTCAGCTTCACTCTGAATGTACCCATGACCTCCCTGAACCACTGTTCAACTACTCCTACTGCCAGGATTCTCCCCTCCCACCAGAGTCGCCCAATTTCTGATGTAACAAACCTAATGGTTAACTACGAAAATGGAACCATGTTTTCTCCCAGATTCATTTATGTTAGAAAACACAGTAAACCATCTTCAAGATGGTTGGCTGATGTTGCAGTTTCTTCAGGTCTTCTATGACATAAAGCACTGTCTAATTGGGCATTGTCACAAAATATGTCAATATGTTACCAGTTTGCTTATAACTGCCAACACACTCTTGAATAATTGAAATTTACACAGTGTAATCTTAAGCAAAGAGTAATATCACCTACAGATTGTGTTTATGGTCAGTTCTTGATGGTTTTCTAAAATAGTTGTAATAGATTCTACTTTTTTTTAGATTTTTTTAATCCTGCCTTTATTATTCTTTATAAGTAACTCAAGGCAGCAAACATACCTAATACTCCTTCCTCCTCCTATTTTATTTTAATCTGACAGACCAACCATGTGCTAGAGACTGCTGTTTCATATGCCTCACTATATGTGCAGTGATTGGTGGACAACATCCAATATAAGTACAATATTTCTAGATTGACTAAATATTTAAAAGTGTCCTGTGTCACAATCTATGCCTCAACTAATCACAATGGTATTATTGTGTGTTCTTCTTATTATTCTGAAGACACCAAGAGAATGTTTGGAAAAAAATGAGCACATAATTGCATGTTGGACTGGCCTAAAGACCCATCTAATATAGCACTTCATTCCTACCCTGACTAGCTGAATGCTTAAGGCAAGTCTAGGGGCAAGACATGGAACAGATTAGCACCTTCCCATTCAGAATTTTGGAAACTGAAGAAGGAATTTCCCATTCTCATTTACAGTGTGTTAATTAAGGTAAATTTATTTGAATGACTGGAATGGTTTCTTCCCAGTACTCTTTCCATCTTGGCTAAATTACCATTTATGAGATAAACTGTCAACTGATTCCACCTCTATCCACTGATTATTCATTCTATTCTCCTATTCCTTCCCCAGCCTCCCCAATATCTCTCATATTATGATGGGAAACTCCACAGGTTAACTTTGTACAATATGAAGAAGTATTTCATCTTAACTGTCCTGAATCTCCCACTATGTTGAGAGAAAGAGGAAAATATTTTTTTCCACACCATGAATCATTTGGTACTTCTTTATCATCTCACCAACTTTTTTCACAAAAGGACACAAACAAACACTCATACACAGAGCTGATTTATATAGAATTGTTCCATTTAGATTACTACTAACCTATTGTATATTGTGAGAATATCAAGGAAGAGATAAAATAACTATGCCTTCAGTAGTATGCTTAGCTATATGTTCTTGTTTTTTTGTGCCTTCAAGTCAGTTTTGACCCCTGGTGACTGCCTGGACAGGTCCCTGCAGTTTTCTTGGCAGGATTTTAGAAATGGATTGCTGTTGCCTACTTCCTAGGGCTGAGAGAGAGTGACTGGCCCAAAGTCAGTCTACTGGCTTCATGCCTAAGGTGGGTCTAGAACTCATGGTCACCCAGTTTCTAGCCTGGTGCCTTAACCACTATAACACTTAACTAAATAAAAACCAGTGAGAACCCCCCTCCCCTGATTTTCACTGGGATAGTAGCATGTACCTAGGAGAGCTTTAATCAATCTTCCCCTCCCCCAGTTATAACCCAACTGACCTACCACCACCACCATACGGTTTTCCTGAAGCCTTAACCAGGGAGACTTTCATCAGAATTGTGGCTGCAGATAGAAAGCCCACATTCTGTGGTCACGAAATAACCCATATGCAAGAGCACGTTGGTGCTAATATATATATATATATATATATATATATATATATATATATATAAGCACCAATGTGCTCTTGCATATGGGTTTTATATATATAATCAAACCCTAGATGCAGTTGTTATCCCCTTATTAAAAACATCTCTGGTTTTGTCCTTCTATTCTTTGTGTTACCCAGAACTGAACCTGAGATTTTTTTTTTCTTTTCTAGATGAAGCAAGTGATCTCCCCCAGCAGTACTGTTCTCCCTACTGTGTAACTGGCAAGCCTCTCTTTTCATTCTTGCAATAACTGAAGTGCACAGCCCAGCTAATGTTCATGAAGGGGTAAGCTTTAAGGAACATCTTGCACTGACATGTCTCCTTAGACAATGCAGAATAACTTGGCTGTGGCAGTTTATGTTCTGGATTAGGATGCATACAAAAATACACTGAAATGTATATGAACTCCCAACAGATAAACAGGCAGCATGGGCAGGAATGTCTGACTGATGGAAAAACAAGATGCCACAAACAAACCACAGCTTGATGATTAAAAAGAGAGAGAGAGAGAGAGAGAGAGAGAGTGTGCGCACGCTGTGATTTCTATGGCACAGCTGGTTATGTGTACCGCTTCTGTAAACCTACGGTACCTGATCACTCAAGTTAACATGCCTGAGCTCTATGAGGTTTATGTGAAATGAAGACTAAGCAAGAGGAAGAGGGGAGGAGACATCTTCTGCCTATGCAACACACAAGAATTGCTGAGCTAATCGGAATGAGCATGTTGTCATCTGGTGTCATAATTCTACCAGTGGCCAAGCAAAGAAGCTGATCAAGAAGGTATGTATGAAAAGAAAGCGAAAGCCTTTCAAGCTGTCTAGCCTTATGGGATTAGGCTGCCACTGCATATGGAGGCTCAATTTACTATAATGGCTAACAGATCCATTGATACACTTATCCTCTGTGAATTTATCTTTTTTTTGGAAAGCCACATGAGTTAATGGCAATATTCCCAACCAGGAAATTGTGGGCACTTCCTTTTATTTAGTTTGATGCATAAATCTGGTTGTTAAAATGATGGGACTGCATGACAGGTATGCACTGTGGCATTGCGTAAGAAGCGTGCCTAAGAGGTATGAAGTTGACCAAAACTCAAATAACAAGACCAACGTGGCAGGTTTAAGGACCAATCTGTGACTCTTTGAATGGCAAAACAAAGTCATTACAAAGCAACCTGAACTGAACGGAAAGCTTTGTCAGTGATTTGGCACTTTATTTATTTAACAACTTATATAGCTGCCCATCTACCAGAAGGATCTCTGGGAGGTGAACAAAATAAAAACAATAAAATAACCATTTAAACAATAAACGAGTTGCATCCATCCACCAACCGCCCATGCCAGCTCTATCAACCTCCTGGCTCCAGCACCTGGGACAGAAGCCAGGTTTTCACCTGAAGGTCAAGAGTGTCAGGGCCACCTGTCTCTCCTCGGGGAGGCTGTTCCGTAAGGCAGATGCCATGACAGAGAAGGCCTACTTCTGCCACCCCAGAACACTGTTTCACCAAAGGGACTCAGAACATGCCCACCTAGCTAGATCTAGCATATGGGCAGAAACTATGGGAGATAGGCAGTCCTACAAGTAATCTGGCCTCATGTCATGTAAAGCTCAAAGGTGGCAACCAGCACCTTGAAGCCAGTGCACCTCATGCCACAGAGGTGTTACATGGGCATACTGAAGTGTGCCCACTACTGCCCATGCTGCTGCATCCTGGAGTAAGGCATGAGTGACCCCTACCCACACTAACTGGAATCATCCTTGGAGGAAGGAGGAGAACCACTAAAGAACAATGTCTCCCATTCCCAATCCTCTCAGCTGGCTCAGAAGGATACCATGATCAATGGTATCAAAAGCCACTGAGAGATTAAGTAGAGCCAGGATGGATACACCACCCCCATCCCAGGCCCACCAGAGGTCATTCCCAAGAGCCATCAGTGCCTTCACAGTGCTATATCCCAGCTTGAAACCCAACTGTAACAGGTACAGATAATGTTTCTTCCAGAACCCTCTGAAGCTGTAGGCCTAGCACCTTCCTAACAACCTTCCCCAGGAAGGAAAGGTTGAAGACTGGACTATTGCCTCCTTCAAGGCATGTGGAACTATCCCCTCCCGCAAAGAGGCATTTACCATTACCTAGACGCACGCTATATGTGTGATGGAATGTATCTACGAGGAGAAGAGTGATATGGGAGATCAAGGCTATCAGGAGGGAGGGGGTGTATTCCAGAAGGGGAAAGGAGATAAGAGACAGTGCAGTCCTCAAGGGGAGTGTGGGAAGCAAAAGAGGTTCAGGATAGCTGCTCCCTAGAATCTCCCAGGGTATATTCAGTGGTTGCTGTAGTATAGATTTAGTTTGTCAAGATTCTGTCTGTAAGGTGTAAGCAAATAAAGGACCTATACTCATCTGGACTGTTTCACCTTTGTTCTTGAGCTGGGCCTGACAATATGTGATATCCGAAGAGGTCTTAACCAACCAGGAGGGACAGGAATCTACCATGCAGGTGGCAGAACTCAACAACCCAAGGACCCTGTCCAGTTTCTCAGGAGTAACTGGATCAAATTCAGCCCAGACAACCAGAGAAGCCCCAGCCCCAGTCATCTCCATGGGACCACCACAGCCAGATTCCAACTCAGAGCGGATCCAAGTGACTTTTTCAGATAGGTGCTTTGCATAATCCTCACAGAGCTCCATAAGTGTTCCCCTGATCCCTCCTTACCAAGAAGAGACTGAATCATTTGAAAAAGGGTTGTCAGGCAGCTATCTGAGGATTTAGTAAGGGCAGAGAAATAAGTACATTTTGCCATCCTTATGCCACAAAGTAATCCTTAATACAGACTGATACCTGTGCTTAGTCAGATTCATTCTTGTCTTCCCCCAGAGGCTCTCTAGGCATTGTTTCATCTCCTGGAGCTGCTCTGGAAATGAAGGGCTCTTTGGGATCCACATGTGCAGTATAGGTGCAATCTGACCCAAGGCTGCAATTGCCCCCTCATTCCAAGCAGCAATTAAGGCTGCAATTGAACCATGCACCACAGCTTCAGAATCTACCCCAAGTTCCCTCTGGAACCCCACCAGGTCCTTCGATTTGTAGACTGATTGAATAGGTCCCTCCTCCCTGCAGTGGGGGGCAACCACAGAGAATTGCAAAGCCAACACAGAATGATCGGTCTGTGACAAGGGACAAATAGCAATATCCCCCCAACATCTGCACACTTCAGAAAACCAGGTTCAGAATTGGCAAAAAGCTTATAAAATCTCTATAAAAGGCCAGGATGGGGAGAGAAGGGATGATTTTTTAAAAAAAGAAGACAAGGAACTGCCTTGTCTACCTTCTATTCACAAGAAACATCTCAGCACTCATCAAAAGCATTCCAATCCCAATGTTTTGAGCAGGTCTTTTGCCTCAAATCAAATGGGCATATCCCTAAATTGGGTTCATTCCAAGTGGCTTTTGGAAATCACTGGATGATTTTCAGGGCCACATCCAAATTGAAATAGGAAAATAGGAAAATAAACTTCCCACTTCCTACTGACTCTAATCTTATCCATTGTCAGCAGACCTGAGCAAGATCAGGAGGTAAAAGGGTTTCCCCTGTTCCTAGTGACCGAGCTTACAGGTTGCTAGGTTCCCAGCAATTCTGGCAGAGTCACCCAAGAGGAAGGGGAGTCCAGCCCACCCTTTCCCTGGGATTCATTACAATTACTCTGTAAACAATCAGGCAAGCTTGTAACTCCCACTCCTGAATCATAAAGACTGTTCTTGCACAAACCTTCCCAGCCTATCCACCTGAACTGTGGGAGGATTTATTCTTACAGGGACTAGTTATGCCTGAAAATGTCATCCAATGTTATATTTAAAAATTAGTGCAAAATCTTTTCTAAAACAAAGATCAGAATGTAAAGGTTTCTTAAAGAGAGGAGGAAAAAGGGGGAGAGAAAGACGGGAAGGAAAAGATACAAATGAAGGATATATTCAAGTTTCTTTATCAATAAAGAAAATGAAGTGGAAAAGCCTGTTAAAAGAAGAGGAGAAGCTGCAGATCCTTCATGCGTTATCCGTGGAGTAATTGAATCTTCTGTTTCCAGTCGGATGATGTTTTCTTTCTCAACATCCACCCCAAAACTAATGATACACAGCATTTCACAATGATTGCAAAGATATACAAATAAAAATACTTTAACCTCAAGTGGTGAGTTTTCTAAAGTGAATTGTGGCAACAGAAGGAAAAGAAACAACATTTGAATATAACGAGGCTTGAACTTTATTCCATATCTGTCAGTACGGTCTAGTGATTACAGAGCTGAAATTGGAACAGAGCAGAATCAGGCTCCTGGGGCTGCAGACATCTCCATGACAACTAGATGGCAGAAAAGAGATGCGACAAACCCTCTCTTTGCTGCCATCTAGTGCTTACCTGGAAGTTTCCAGCCCACATCCAGCAATCCCTGGAGAGAAATCCATTTCAAATCACTTCTCAAACACTTTATGAGGTAATATTGTGCTAGCATCTCTCTTAGTGTAGCCCATCTACCAGTTTTTTTTGTGAGAATAAATTGGGAAGGGGAAAGACTATGTTATGTACACCACCCTGGAAGGACAGAGTTAAAATAAAATATAATTAGTAAAATAAATTGAAGGCGATTCATGAGCAAAATACTTATTTCTGATATTAATACTGAATATTTATCTAGTACTAAAAGTACTAGGAGGAAGGACAAAATTATAGTCAGGTTACTTAAAACCAGCAAGAGGAACACATTCAACAAGCATAGCTCAAGGTGGGCAATCTACAGCCTATGGAATATACGCAGCCCTCTGAAATAATTTAGGGGGCCCGAGATCCCCAGAAGATTCTGATGCCAACATTTAGCATCAAAATGGTAATGCAATGAAGGGATTGGGGGGTTTGTTTGATAAATTAAACTCTATGTTAGTTTTGTGAAACATCTAATAGGGTAACACACCCACTCAAAGTAACCCCCCAAGCCTAACCCTTCCCAGAAAGTGATGAAAATATTGGGCTGCTCTCCCCAGAGCAACAGGGTCACACCCAGTACCCCATCTCTCGCCTTCTGAGGCAAAGGAAAGCAGGGTGGTGGGCTCCTGTGATATAAAGGTCTCTCCCTGCCCTCTGCTTGTCTTCCAATTCATTCTCTTCCAAATCCTGACAAAGCTCCCCCTGCCCAGACTTATTTGACTGCATCTCAGAGATGCTAGGGTCTCTCAGCACTTTGGTTTCATCAGTGATAAATGAATACAGGGAGATGCACAAGATCAGGAAAGGACAGACTTTTGACTGTTTTTTCTTTAAATAGAACTTCAAGCTCCACCAGCTGGATTCAGAGGCCAAGCAGCAATCCCACTGGCTGAGCCAATTGCTTACTCAACCTAAGCCCTTACTCAACCCTGGAATGACCTGATTACATAAATGCAAATCTGTATCGGCATCGGCAGTTGGATTTAGACCAAATGATTAGAGAGGAGGAGAAATCCACATGGTTCACAGTTTTGTAAGAATTAAGTGATCTCCTGCTTCCTGGTGTAATGCACGAACTGCAATGTAATTACTATTCATTTTTGGATTTCTTTGAAGTTTGTAATGCAATTCTGTATTAAACAGCATTGAAGTAGGGGACTCTGTGCACCAATGTGCATACGTTAGGAGAAGCATGCACAAAACTGAGTACATAAGGGAAAATGCACACAAAACATATCTGTATTTATATACATTCTTCCAAGCGTATGCATCTAATACATGTTTTGGAAGAATATATACAAGTATATACATATTGTATGTATTTGTATATACACACACACACAGAGTGTGTTTTCCCTCAGGTACCGTATACAGTTTTAAGCACATTTTTCTAATGCACGCATTTTGTACCATTTATTCCAATGTCTGCCATTTGTCTGCATTTATGTGCGTACAAAAGAGAGAGGAAAAAAGTGGACATTATATTGGAATGCAAAAGTCTGCAGCTGGTAACAAATTTAAGGTGGACTGCAGGAGGTTTCAGGCAATTTCTGTTAGATTAGTCACTTCTAAGTGGAAAACAGATTTCAGCCCCCAGTGAGGGCTGCTGTGCAGAGAGTTTCTCAGATGAAATACTGCCTCTATGGTTATATTTTCAAGCAGTTACAACACTGTTAGCATAATGTATAAAATGATTCAGCCTGGCCATTTGCCCAAGGTGAATTAATGGCATTTCCACGCTGATCAGGTGTTTGCATCCAGGTTCCCAGATCTAAGCCCGATGCCCGGCACTGGCTGCCAGTGTGTGGGCACTCATTATCCCCCCAAGTCAATGCATAGATTATTCATCTGCATTTCATAGCCTCCTGCCAGAGGCCTCATCACCATGAAATCTTATCACCCGTGTACTGGGCTTCTGTAATCACACTGCCACTTGTAGCAGAAGTTAAATGAAATGACATCTTCTCTTTGATGAAGACAGAACTGTAACTGTACCTCTACGAGGCAGGGAGGGTACTAAAAACATGCTTCCAATAAAGTTTGTAGCTTTTCTCTGATTTTTCCCTTCCCAAACTCTGATGCCTCCTTTGGAGATAAAGCAACTTCAGCTCTGTGCGTGTTCCTAATTGGGGGAGGGGGGGAGGCAGGGGAGGGAGAAGAAAGCAGGAGACAGAGAGAAAAGAAAAAAAGAAAAAAGACAAGAAAGAGATCATCTTGGAAGAAAAACTGAAAGAGCAGCTACAATGACACCAGCAAGAAGGTTAATGAAAAAATGCTGATAGCACGAGAGTTTTGTTATCACCATGGAATAGACAACACTGCCAAGACAGAATGAATCTATATTTGTCATACCAGCTAACTCAGACATGATGAAGGGGGCCTACTCCAGAAGCTGCTTCACTGGCTTTTCGAAACACAGGCTGAATGTGATCTCTGTTTTTGCTTCCTGTCCATTTATTTCAGGGCATCCAAGAGATCATCACGAGACCAACCTGTTCATCAAAATGGGGTGTGTAAACTGAAAATACCTCTCCTCCCTACCAGTGGTTTGTGGAATTCCACATATGAATTTGGCATTTTCTCTCTCTCTCTTTCCCTTCCCCTTTCTCCAGACATTGTACAAAAAGCTTTAAAACTCGGTAACATAGTCAAGTACATTAAGATCATCCTAAAAAACACAGGGTAAAAGAAAACATTTCAGTCTAGCATAAAATAATACAGATACACAACTAAAATCACATCAGATTAGAAATGCAGTGCAGGAACTGAAATCAGTCCCAGAGCTTCAATCATTCGAGAATGTACACACACAAAATGCAATGTATGATAGCCTATACAAGTATTTGTTGTCTAGTCAGACAGCCAAAAGGTTAGGAAATAAGTAATCTTCGACGTCTGAATGAAGTTTTCAAGGGCCACAGCAGAAAGGATGTTTTGCTCCAGAGACCACGTGCCTCCCATTTATTTACCGAGCAGGAAATCTTGATAGCAGAGTTGCTTGTGCCTGCTGGAAGATGTTGGAAAGCTAAATGAATTGAATCATTGCAGAATCACAGGACATGTGGCTGCCTGCCTAGAGCAGAAAGGATATTTATCTTGCCACATCGACTGCTGCTTCTTCCCAAAGAGACTGAGGGTGGGTGAGTGGGTATTATTTCTGTTTCAGTGAAACCTGGAAGTGAAAATGAAGACCAACAGATAGTTTCATCAAGCAAGCATCTCGAGATTAATCTGCTTACCCCACAATTGCTCCTCTACTTTGATTAAGCTACAGGAGTATCAAAACAGGAATATTGGTTGTTACCAAACCTCTTTGTCCACCTGCTGAGTTTAATCTGGTGATCTGCTGGTTATGTTTCAAATATGGTTCAAATCCAGGGTTAAGGGTGAATGGCTAATTCTCTGATCCGGATTTTTCAGTCTATTTTCAGATTCTCCAGGGTAAAACTGGGAATCCTCCACCACCTATCTTCAGGGTAAGTGTCTTCACTAAAAATGGCCCTTTATTCTTTCAAAACCAACAAGCTTGGCTTTAAAAATATGTTTCCTTTCCTGCATGTTAAAGGATTCCTCTTGACAATTCCTCCCCTAAATGTTTTGAATGAAAAGAAGAGAAATGCATTAAGAAAAGAGATGAAGAAAATGATATAAATCAAAACAAGGCTGCTTGCTTTAAAAAAAATGCTAACTTTAGTGATTGATTGAATTTTGTTTATTCTAAGGCAACCCATAGAGAAGTTACCATTACTTGTCTGTCTGGAATTGGGGGAACATATATTAGCCAAGTCTCTGAGCCAAACTTGACTCCTAGAGACTTTGCGGAATGTTTATGCAGTTTTCTTGGCAAAAGGACTGAAGGGCTTTGTCGCTGCTGCCTTTGGGGATATGCTTTGACTTCCCAATCTTGCCTACAGCCCTGGTGTTTGCTGCAGGTTATCCATACAAGTACTAACCAGGTTTGACTTTGCTCAGCCTCTGAACTCAGCCAAGGTCAGCCAGGCAATGCCACCTGCTGAAGCCCTATTCCTACTCTCACTGCAGATACTTGCATATTTATAAAAATTGCTGCCTGTGGTTTTGGATGGAGAGCTGGCTAATCTGCTTTGTATTTGGAAATTGATGTTCATCTTATGATAATCATTATAACTAAAAGAGGCCTACTTTTTCAACAGCAAGATAATATAAAATTAATTCAGTTTATCCATGCTAACAGACAGGAATGTGCATGTAATTCACCCAAGATCCAATTCACATGGTCAATACAATTGAGCAATTTGTGTCGATATGATTAGATGTTTGATTTGATTCAATAAGATGAGTCAATTCAAATCAACTCAGTTCATTTTTGAGATGTGATTTTGTAAAAAGTATGTATGCACAAAAGATCAGAATCATGCAGGCAATGGTTTTTCCCAGAGATACACTATGGAAGCAGAAGTTAAACTTGGAAGAATTGTGATAGAAAAAATATTGATACTTTTGAACTTTGGTGTTGGGAGAAGACTCCTGAGAATATCATGGACAGCCAAGAAAAACAAACAAATGGATCAAAGAACAAATCAATCATGAGTTCTCACTAGGGGCACAAACGATCAGGCTCAAATGATTATGTTTTGGACACATTATGCGAAGACTTCGCTCTCTGGAGAAGTCTATAGTGCTGAGAAAGGTGGAATAGAAAAAGAAGATGACCAGCTTGCAAGGTGGATGGACTCAATTACAGTGGCAATGGGTGCAACATTGGAAGGCCTGATGGATCAGGCTGGGGACAGATCATCCTAGAGACACTGACTTGGTGGCATATAATCAATCAAAATGTAAGCATATTTGCAAGTCCATCCAATTTTCCAGTAAATTCAAAAGCATCTGATTAGATGTAATGCAATTCACTGATTTCATCTGAAGATTTGTTCTGAACGGGTGATCTGATCATCCCTAATCTTCAAACTGAAGATTCACACAGCCAACTGGCACATGCTAGAAAATGCTAGAACTATACTTGTAACAAACTATCAGTAAGTTACCTATTTAATCAACCATTTCATTCTGAGAAGAATAAGCACAGTAACTCCAAAAAAATTGGAGGAAATACAAACAGGTAAACATGTTTAAAGTCATATATACTCAGCTTCACTTTGGAGGACTAATGACATTGCATTGTCTGCCTATGCTATTTCCCCTGGCTTACACATTCATTGCAAGCCCTTCTCACATGTAGCCGCATAGCCCACTGCATACTTGCAGCTTAAAAAGAAGAGCAACTTGCACAAGTTTACAAAATGGAAAGAAACATTGTAAAAAATGGATGAAGTTCTTTGGCATTGAAGGTTGGATTTAATGTTTGGTACTTTGAATAAACTGATCAAGGTAAGTAGATTTGGGCTGAATTTGATACTGGGGTAGAAAGTAAAAAGTGTAATGGTTGATTGAGCAATTGTTTCTTTACCATTACATTGTAAGATACAGGTCATAACTGAACACTAAGAGGCGATGCCTATTGGAGAAACATATTCTCTCTCTCTCTCTCTCTCTCTCCCTCCCTCCCTCCCTCTCATGTATGGAAACAATATTTCTACAGTATGCTGCAACATGGAGTTTGTTATCTAGCCAAAAAATTTGAACTCAAAGCACCTTACCACACTGACATAAATGACATTTAACTCAAGGTAACAAACCTTTTAGCAGTATAATAACAAAATCATAACTGCACATCAGTTGGAAGAGTAAAAATGCTAAACGATTCAAGTACATTTCAGTACAAGAATGGATGATTTATCCCTTTAAAATGAACATCCGGCCTCCTAGAGTGATTTGTCCTGACCTGGCTGAGAATAGAGTCTAGGGTGATGTCAGTCAGCATTGCATGCAGACATCCCTCTGTCGCCTTGCACAGCTCTCTGCTCTGCCCCTGCCTTTCCCACTGAGGCAAGGTCCAGGTAAGGAAACGCCATTCTCCAGGATCTTGGCCTTAGCCATGGTTGCCACCATGTTTTCCCCACCCGCTATTACTTATCCCTTGGAATTGACCTTTGGACATCTGCTGAAATCTAATATACTGAGCCAGTATTTCTTTTGGCTTGCTACCAAGCAAATAAAATTGGTGTTCAGAAAATAGGAGATGACACACATGTTGACAAAAAGAAGGTTGTATGACTTTCCAACAGCTTTTAATTTGTTCTGGGGCAATGTGGAAAATGTTGTATGTGACATCGGTGCAACAATAAGGAATTTTAAGTTTATGAATCTGAAATAGCTCTCAGAGCTGGAAAAAACTGCTTACCCCTTGGATAAGTGTAGGCAATATCGCAGGACCATCTAGGGTTATGGCCCAAAATAGGGTTAGATGATGTAAAGGCTTTCTGCCTTTCTTCCAAAAATACAGGAAATCATTGTTCTTTAAAAAGAAACAAGCTAAGTTACCAATTAAAAGAATCTGCAAAAGAAGAACTAGCAAAATGACATGGAATGAAATGGAAATATTTCCAGTTCATACTTAAGGAAATCATAGGCAGAAGGTTGGAAGGATAATTAACAGAGCACTCTAAGTGGGAATAAGTTGTATAGATTGGGGAATAAAATACGATGTTATTTTCACCAGCATGGAAAATCTGCCAAGTATCTGAGAGTGATAATTCTATGCAATAAATTTTTAGTGGACTTAATTGTCTTACCAAATCTGAGCATTCCCTGGCCCTTCCCACCCCCCCCCCCCCCAGGTTCAAGGATAGTACAATTACTGAAGGTCACCAAGGACAATAGGACTTTTAAAGGAGTTGAACAGAAGTAATATCTCTGTGATGGTAAATGTTGCAGATGAGTGCTGGGTTCTGTGTAATTAGTTTTTGCAATTCAGCTCATCATAGAATGCATGGAAATAGAACTGAAGACTTATTTTTGTGATGAAGAGAAACTTACTCATATAAGTGTGCCCCATGCTTCTTTGATTTTAAAGAAAATTTTGACCTGGAGGAACACCCCAAAAGCACTTTAGCCATCATAAATGTTGGCAGACAAGCTGAGTTGTTAACCCAATTCAAGTTAAATATGGTAGGTTGTTAATCTAGCAAAATGAATGGGCTGCTTGCAGCCTGAAAGACAGCTAGAAACTGGCAACATGTTTGGAGACTGTAGCCAGAATATTGTCACAACTTCTGTTCTGAGCTTTAGTTGCTAACATTTTTGCTTTCTTCTGAAGAGCTAGTACATGTGATAATGGCACTATTATAAGACTAATAGCCAATTTCCATCGTTCATATATATCCATGGATCTCAGAATATGTCAACATATGTACTGGCTCAGATTAAATCCCTGCAAGATGGAATTACTCCTTGTTGGTGATAGATATGACTCTATTCTGGCTCCAGTTTTAGTTCTTGATAAGGTTGCACTCCCACTTAAGAAGCAAGTCCATAATTTGGAGTTGTACTCTTGCTTAAGGAACATGTCCGTCAGTTTGCTAATTGTGGACATACCTTCATCAGAAAACCCTGACTACAGTGACCAATTCCCTTGTTACCTCGCAGTTAGTCTACTGTAATGGGCATGTGGGCTGCATTTGAAGATGACTTGGAAGTTTGAATTGGTCCAAAGTGCAGTAGCCCATCTGTTAACTGGAGACAGCAGATTTAGCCATATAAAACATATGCTACAGATGCTGCATTAGCTGTGAATTTACCTCTGAATCCAATTTAAAATACTGGATTTATTTAATCAATTTATATAGCTGCCCATCTCGCAATCGTGAATCTGGGCAATGAACACAAGATTAAAAACCAACAGAACAACAAATAATAACAAACAACAATAACCCAATAACACAGAATGGCACCCAAGGACAATCAAATTCAAACCAAATCACTTGAGTCATGTCATAAAAAGATCAATGATGGGTTCACCTGACCTACAGGCCCCATGCCCAGGAACACATCCAGATCTTCAAGGATTTATGGAATGACAGCAGGGTCAGAGCCAAACAAATCTCATGGGATTCCAAGGGCAGGCACTGTGACCGAGAAGGCCCACTTCCTGGATCTTGCCAGATGGCACTGCTTAATAGACAGGACCCTGCTTGGTTTAGTGAGTTGGGCATAAAAAAATGGAGAAAGGTGGTCCCACAAGTAATCCAGCCCTATGCCATGAAGGGTTTTACAGCTGGTATCTACACCTTGAATTGCCTACTAAGAACCAGTGCAGTTCATGGAACAAAGATGTAATTTGGGCATACCAAGATGCACTCATAACTGCATGTGCCACCCCATTCTGGACAGTTGCAGCTTCTGAGTGCTTTTCATACTTATGAGTGGCATTACCTTTAAAGTTCTACATGCCAAATATCTGGAGTCAGTCTCCCCTGGCAAGATTTGGCCCATCATATCTGTTCCTCCAGGGAGGGATTAATAAGGATCCCCCACCCCACATGAAGTAAATGGAGTAGCAGACCCGACAATGTGCCTTCTCTGTAGTTGTTCTCCTGTTACAGTACTTTCCCTCCCAAGCTACAGAACAACCTAAACTCCTTGACTTTTGGACACCTCTTAAAACAAGGCAGTTCTGCTGAGCATTTGGGGCCTAATTGTGTGCAGGCTGTCTTTAGATAGTTTCTGAAATTGTGTGCTTCAGATTCTATTGAATACCTCAAGTTCTATCGAAACAGGTTGTATTAGAAATATTGTAATAAACAAACAAACATAGCTTAGCAATGTACAAATACGAATGTGCTAACATGTCAGGTGATATGGCCTAACTATCAGGCTCTTGGCAGCTGACTCAATTAAAAGTAATTCTTTCAAGCAAGATTCTCTCTGAGTCTTCTTTAGCAGGATTTATTGAGATGAAAGGGATAGGTTTACAAGAATTTCAGCAGTTGAGCTATTTCCAGTTTAGAACCAATTCCTCCCCCAACACATTAGGGCAGAAATGGTTTCAGTTTCTTTCTGTTGGCTTTCTTGTGGATTGGTAGGGAGACAGTTCTTTGATAATGATTTATAACAGAGAAGCTTGCAGGTGGCTGTTTGCAAAACCATCTCTTGAATCCTTATCAGTCCATGAATTGACTGTTACACTATTACAATCAAGTCAGAAACACCTAAGTCTTCTTCAGTATCTGTTCACATAATATAGAGTTAGCTCAGATAATTTACAATCAGTGATTTACAGCCACTGACAATAGGATTATGCAAATTCATAGATTTTATCAATTCTACAGCCATGAGAGATAAGTAGAACTACTATGATCAGTTCAGAGACAGTATATAATTGAATATCAGATGTTGCTAAGGAAAAAATAGTGAAGAACTGGTGGCAACATGCTCCACTTTATCATACACTTGATCTTCTGTTGACTAGGAATTTTTCCAGCCCTACCTGGAGATTGAACATAGGACTTTGCACATGCTTAAGCATCCAGCTATTCTTATATTCACTCAAAAGGTTCTTATTTAATTAAAAAAGTCCTTACTTTACACTGTCTGATCCTGCTAAACCATTTTTCCAAAGTTACCATTTGGGAAAAATGTATTAACGGCTGCAGCTAGAATTATTTTGATTTTCACCCCTCTCTTTCCCAGGTTTCTAGAAAGTGAACTTTGCAGGTGAGGAACAGATGCATTTTGTCTGTGGCACACATGAAAGTAAATGCACAAAAATACTAAGACACCAGCTGGGATATATCTTTAATCCAAAGAAGAAAACTTCATTTTTTGTTAAATAAGTGCTAAGCTGACTATTGTAAAATAAATTAATATACCCTACAGCTAGTGATGGATGTGCTTCTCTAGAAAGAGGTCACCTAAAGTGAACTAATCTGGATTAGGGTCATAACTCTGGACCCATTTCAATGTCCAGACCTTGACGTGATCCTAACCATGTTATTATAAAGGTAGTGAGTTCTGGGGCATTTTGCCACCCTTTAGCCCAAATAAACACCCTTACTGTTTTTTCTTTCTCAAAAAAAAAAAAAAATCTTGACAGTAATAAGAAAGGCTGTGGCTCTGACATCCTCAGGACTCTGTGTGCTAGAAAGAACAGCATATTTGGGAATTATCCTTGGACGTTCCTAACTGGTGAAGCTCTTATGAGTTCTCCAAGTTGAATTTTATTTATTTATTTATTTATTTATTTATTTATTTATTAATACATTTGTATGCCACCCATCTCCCCCAATGGGTGACTCTGGGCGGCTCACAATAACAAAAAAGGAAAAAACACCAATCCCTCCAACAATGGCTAAAATCCATAAATAATTAAAATAGAAACATACATTAAAAATGTCCTAAAAAACCCCTATAAATTTTAGCCCTAAAACCTTCAAGATGCTGGGGGGGGGGGCAAACCCATCACCCCACCAGCCATCTCCACAGATGTAAGCCCCCATCCAGCTCCCAGGCCTTCTGGCAAAGCCAGGATTTAACCCCTTTTCTGAAGGCCATGAGGGAGGGGGCACACCGGACCTTGGGAGGCAAGATGTTCCATAGGGACATGTTCCATAGGGAATTTCATCTGCATCAGCAGAAATAATAATAATAATAATAATACAACCACCTTTGAGCACTTCATGGTAGAGTGACGTCAGTGTTGGTAGTGATGATAGATCAAAAAATTATCTTTGATGTAAGAACAAAGATATCACAGATATGCAAGGCTCTGACTAGTTTTATCTGTAAGAGTCTTTAGCAGCCTTTTCCAGTTTGAGTGCTTCCAGATGTGTGGACTTGAACTCTCAGAATTTTTAGCAGTGGCCATAATGGCTAAAGAATTCTGGGAATTGGAAATCCACACATATGGGGTATACCCATGTTAGGAAAGGTAGTATAGTATATTCCATATTATAAGTGTCACTAAGCAATTTTTTTTATTTATGTAATGATCTCCAAGTCCCTGACAAAGCAACAATATTATGGCAATCTTTTAAAAATCTTTTTTCCCGCTTTTATACAGAAAGGTTTTATGTTATTGCAAATGGCTTTGGGATTCCTAATAATGAGCAACAAGATACTACTACTACTACTACTACTACTACTACTACTACTACTACCAATAATAATCTCCATCAATATTCTTCCTCAAGGAAACTTTCTTTTTGAAGAACCAACAATATGTTCTTATTGCTTTTCAGCCATGGAAGCTCACTCTTCTTTTCATATTCATAGTGAAATTCATTGCTCTAAATTTGGAAATAATCTAGCTACTTGTTAATCCATTCTTGTAACTACTTAACAGGATTTATTTTATTATTTATATATTGTTGCTTCTTGACTTATGCTAAAAACAAGTTAATTAGAATACATCTTTATTTAACCTCCCAACAACTTTAAGTATTTGAATAGACAGTGTTTCCTGGGACAGGATTCTGGTATCTTCATTCCATGTTATTGCCTTGAGGTCCAAGCATCAATTACACCCTTGATATGGCTTTTGAGAAAAACTTGGAGTTGCTAACAGAGACAAATCCACCAGGTTTCTTTATTTATTTGGTTTACTTGAAGATCAAATAATGGCAATGGGATACCATCATCTAAATTCCCCAATTACCTGCCTAATACCTATTGTTGCAAAGTCTGTTCTGCCAGGAAATTAATCCTGCATGCTGAAAAGCATTAGGAGTACCCTGAATAATATGCCTTTCTTCTTTATTGTGTTAATATAATCCTACTGGGAATGGCAATAGCTCAGTGGCTCAACACATGCTTTGCATGCAGAAACTCCCAGATTTAGTCTCTGGATTTCCAAATGGAAAAGACCTGCTGCCTGTCAATGTAATGGGCAATACCCAAATTAAACTGATTTCAGCCAACTTTCTAGGTTCACTTTACATATGACTAGCAAAGTTTTTGGTTTTGGGTTCTTTCTTTCTTTCTTTCTTTCTTTCTTTCTTTCTTTCTTTCTTTCTTTCTTTCTTTCTTTCCTTCTTCCTTCCTTCCTTCCTTCCTTCCTTCCTTCCTTCCTTCCTTCCTTCCTTCCTTCCTTCCATTGCTTATGCTATGATTTAAGAGCATTTAAATGAGATATTTTATTCCTAAGAGCTGCTATAGAATAATAGTGATGATAAGAGCCAAATTAAACAAAGCTTTAATTGGATGGTTAGCTATGTACTATCCTTTTTGGTTTTTGTTTTGTTTTGTTTTTCACCTAACCATCAGCTGAGACAGTGCATCAAATTTCATCATATATATACGTATATATTTCTTCCTCTAATGCTAAGTGCTGCCTAATGATATTTGTTGCCACAGCCTCTGGAGAAAGAAAGGTAAAATTTCCCTTCCCTGTGTTCTGTGTTATGATGAAAGTGGACTTCTCAAGTGACTTTTATTCTTGTTAAAGCAAACTTCTTGCCTAGCCACAAATTAATGTGTGGTTTTGCCTGAGGAGGCTTTACTCCTTGGTTCAAAGCTCCCCTTAGTCATGAACTTCCTGGTGGACCTAGGGTGGAGCTATATATTTGGGGTGAAGGCCTTTATCAGTTATCTAAGATGCATAAATATTGGCTTTCTGCAACAGACTCCCCAATAGCTAAAGTAGTATTTTATTTAACTAATAATGAGTGCAGAAGATAATTATGCAGGCTTTTACCATAGAATTAGTATCCCTCAGCACCACTACCATCACTCAAGTCCTAAATCATACTATGGATTCCCTCCTGTGGTATATTTAAGGAAAAATTTGGGGGGAAGAGATGAAGGACCCTGCCCCAGAATGACATGCTCCACTTTCAATATAACTTGTTATTTAGTAAGTTATATACATTATCTAAAAAGATGAATCTGATGGGCCCATTAAGTCCAAAATATTACCAAAGTGAACCATTGATCATCCTAGTCCCCTACTTTATCCATCTATGGCTAGAATAATAAAATCTCCCATACCCATTTCCTTCAGCTCAGATAAGCTGCTTCAATATCCCTTCTCTCACCATTTTGCAGCTCTTCAGATTCATGGCATCATAGCTTAATCAAATACTTACTTTGGTCAAAAGTATATTACTTCAGTGTCAGCCCTTCACTACCAATACTACACTGTTACAAAGAATTATTATGAAGAGTTGATTGACTGATTATGGGTCCTCAACTCAGGGTTGACTCTTAGCAACTGCATAGGTAGATTTTCTCCAGGATGATCTGTCCCCAACCTGGTCCTTCAGGGTATAAATCTTATATATGTCGAAAAGGATATCTACCACTGCAGCCACTTCACTTTATTAGGATACTCCAGGGTGGCACAACAATTAATGCCTTTGGCTGGTAATTGCTTCTACCTTCTTTTCCTCTGCTCAGCCAGGGTTATAGGAACAAGTCCAAAAGTAGGAAAATACCTTCCTCTTTCTGCTGATAGAGGAACAAAGCAGCACATTTATTTATTTATTTATTTATTTATTTATTTATTTATTTATATGTCAAATTTGTCACCGCCCATCTTGTTGAAATGACTTTGGGTAGTTGACAAAACAGTTAAAATCAATTAAAATTACACCATACAATACCCTTAATAAGTTGAAAATACATAGATCCAATTCAGTACCTTGTAGTAAGTCTGGAGATGCCTAGGCTATCCAAGGAATGCTACCAGATTATAATCCCCCAAGTGACAAATTAGTATATCTTTTAAAAATAATATCTCAATAATATGCTGGTCTTTGACCGTAATAAAGTTTTGATTTGAATATCTCAATAGCAGAGAATACATGTAGCTCAGGGTTGAACTGTGGAGTCCTTGGTGCCCTCTGAGGTCACTGATGATGTTACCTAGTTGGGTAATGAAATGTCTGCAAGCAAATAACCAAGCTCAGAGACCATCAGGACTCCATAAAGTCATATTTAGCACTGCCAGCCTTGTGGGATAGTCCAGAAAAGAAGCATACCCAGAAGAACTAGTTCTACTTTATTGTAAAGTTACATTAACAGAATCTTGCAAGTCTGAAAGTACATTTCTTCCCCCTCTCCTTTACAACCCAAGAAACTAGGGAGGGTCCCTTCTGAGACATTTTCCACATCCACATTCCTTTTGCAGGCTCAGCTGCCTCTCATCCAACCATTGCCCTGGCCAAGGCTCTTCCCGTCTCTCACGGTCATTCCCACATACCATTACAAGCACTTATTCAGAACACACAACTGCTAACAAACCCAGAAATGAGGAAAGAAAAGGACTAGGCCTCCAAAGAGGAAGTGTGGACAAAAGAATGATGGATAGGACCATCTAACATGGCTATTAAACTAGCTTTGAAGGAAACCAGCTAAGGTTTCGCATGAGCACATACAAAATAAAATAAAGCCTCAGGGACTTTTTCAAATTGCTCACTTGAACCTAAAAGTAAGTCAGATTCCTTCCTGCATCCTAGATTTCACCCCAGAAAGTAAGAGGAGGGGCTCAGATTCTTTTCTTCTGCACAAAAGAACACAATCCTCCAGCAAACGTCTTTTGCTGTATTTAACCTCAAGGGGAAGGGAGTTGTCGTTCTTCAGGGTGTTACCCAACTAGCTTCCATAGACTTATTTCCTTAGATATAAAAGGGAATGGTCTGTAGACCAATTATGGGTGCATTCTCACTTAATAGTATTGTTAGAGGTGCCTATGATAACATGAAGCACTCAAAAATATCATTTAAGCTTAAGTATCTCTCGAAATTATAACTTGCCAAGAATGTTTAGAATGGATTTTGGAGAAATTTGAATAAATTATGTTTAAGTACCTTAATGAACAAGCAGATAAGCAAGCAAATGGACTTTGAAATTACATGTAATGCTTCAGTTTTTAACAACTTTTTTCACTACTGCAGTTGGATGAATTTAGAAATATGTATAGTTTTGCATAAAACTGTTTGTTCTCTGCTAATAACTCTGACTTTTTCCCCCAGAATGCAATTTCAGAGGTTGTTAGCTTCTTTGAATCTTCTAAATAAAGGTATGCTGATAGCAAATGAAGTGACTTCGACCATAGGCACTCTGGCGTTGATATCAAATCATCAGAACTTAGCCTCTACATCGATTTAATCTATTACAAGAATTTTTACACCCTCCAGATCAACCAATTCCTGGCAGTTTACAAGTTTAAAAACCACATTAAAAGTCAAGTTAAGAGCACCAACAAATCACATGAAATACACATGACTGCCAGTAGCATCAGCTCTATTTGGGTATGTGTGTGTGTGTGTAATTAGCTTTGAAAAGTTGATTTAAGCTTCCAAGAAAGCTCCCAGGAAGAATGGCACACTTAAACACTTCTCCCTCTGATGTGTAGTGGTGCCTAGTAGACCTTGAGCATGCTGAGACAAACCGGGCGGGGTGGGGTGGGGGGGTCTCCTGAGTGCTCATCTGCTCTGGGACCTATTTCATACTGCATCAGTAATGTAAATTGAGATGTGAAGATAGCTCCCTGTTTCTACCAGGTATGATTGCAGCACTGCAGACAGCGTGCATCTCGTAGAAGCACAGGAATCAGCTTTCTCAACAGCAGCTGCCCTAAAGCTCAGCCATATTTTCACGATTTTTAAACAGCATGTGAAATGGATTTATCCAGGTGATCATTTATTTATTGGTTTTGATTGCTTGTATCCTGCCTTCCCTCACATAATTCAAGGTGGCTGCCAAAAAACAAAACAAGACCAAAACAATAAAACCCAATGAAAGGCTAACTGCGCTGAAAGAATATTAAGCCACTGACAAGAACAATTTGGAATGACAAATTGCTACATGCCAGGGCAAGTGGCTCCATTCTGTCTTGGCCTTGCAAGGTAGGAAAACCAACCCTATCAGGTGCAGCAGCAGAAGGCAACTGCTTCCGGTGGCGGATGCTACAGGGCAAGACTGGCAACTACTGTTCCTGCAGAGATACAGATCCTGAACACTTCTAAAAGTTGTGAAATGCTAGGAATATAGACCAGTCTACTCCTCTGATGCTATATGAAAGTTCAGTTTGGGGCTGGGGTTCCTGAAGGGTGCATTGTAAAGGCTCTTTCAAGTCAAGCTCAACTCCTGATGAGTTCCTAGATGAGTCCTTGTTGCTTTCTTGGCAATAATACAGTCTGCTATTGCCTTCTTCTGGGATATCTTGTTAATGATTTCTTGGTAGCTTTGCCTCCAGTTCCTCAGCTGCTTTGTTTTTTGAGATGTGTAGAGTCAGCTGTGGGAGTAACCACCAGTATGATCAAGCTGCTTGGGCCCTGAGGCTAACATTTCACATCTCTTCCAATTGGAGGCTGAGGAGGGAACGTTTCCAGTGGTGACACTCCTATGGAAAACTCTACCCAGAGAATCTCCTGAACGGTTTTAATGCTGCCGCCACTCAGTTTTAAACTTGGGCTTTGAAATATTGCTTTCTATCTTTTTACATTGATAGAAACAGTATTTACTTGTATGGATCCTATTCAGAAGATCCTGAATTTAATTGAAATTTGTAGAAAAATAGGTTAAATCAGATGTCTTCTACTGCTAAATCTAAAACCTTACATGTGATTTTGTATAGGCAGATCCTACTGGTTCCCTTTTCCTCTAGGAAACTCAACATGGTAAAGGAAGAGGGACGGGGGTGTCAAAAAAGTCAAGATGGTGACCAGCACCATGCAATCAAAACCCTGTATTTTTTTTACATGCAAGGCTGCCATCTTTGTTATGGCTGCCATCTTGACTTTTTGACACATCCAAAGAGGGTGAACCTGTTTGCCTCTTGTTTAACCTCCAGTTTAGGAAATGCTTTTCATTTCCTTCAGAGTCAGAGGACAGGAGCCCGGGCTTCTCTGTAATAATCTGGCTCTTTGAAATAGCTTCCCTCCCAGGTCTTGCTGGCCTCCACAATTTAGTTTTTAGGAATCCAGTAGAGATGTTGCTTTTTGTAAGCATTTGGGACGTGAAGTGTTTGTTTCACTGGGACATTTTTAATTCTGGTTTTTACTGTGCTGTTTTAAATTGCTGTTTATGCTCACATATATTATGTGAGCTGCCCAGAGATCATGAAATGCAGGCCGGCTATAAGTGATGAAAATAAAGTAAAATATAGGCAAACAAAACAAAGTAGGATGTTAATATTTATAGTAGCATTTCCTAACCTGTGCACTGCTCTCTCAATGCATTTGAAGGGCACTGGGCTGGAGAAAGAAGAATGAGAGGCTTCTGTGGTTGCTGCTGTCTCCTTGGGCGAAATGCTATTTCTCAGGCTCTAATGTCTGCAAGTGGAACAAAATGATGGCTGCCTATTTTAGAAGTGAGTTGGTTAAAAGAGCTCCCTCAGGCAATGAGGCTTTAACGGAATTGCCACTACCATGGGAGCTCCCCATTCTATTTCGGAAAGTGATGTTCACAGTGCATGAATAGGGGCATACAGTCAACTCATTTTTGAAGATACACTACATACCAAGGAAAGACCTCATTGCCTCATTAGAATGCAGTGGAAATTATATTATACAGCCACAGAGATAACCATGCAGGTTCCCCCTCGGTGGTTTTGTGTAGATGCTGAAAATTATGGAAGGTAGAAAGAAACCTTTCACAGATGACAGTGGGATGCACAGGGCTTTCCTCACTCTCTATTTTAGCCATAGCCAAGAAGGACACATTCCTAGCATATTGAAGACTCCCAAGAGGTCCAAAATAAGTAGGAAATCTTTTCTCCCATCTCTTTATTATAAAGGTTACTCACAAATAAAAACATTTGGCATGAACTCAAAACTTTGAATGTTCCTGAAACAGCACAAGTCTTCTGGAAGAAGCAGCTAAACTTGTTTTACCAGGATTTCTATTGCATCCAGGAGAGCCACATTACAACAGCTGACAAAGCATGAACATTTCATCATGGTGGTTTAGAAGAATGCTCATAAGGCATGATTATGGAATTTCTCACTATTCAGCATTTCAACTTGTTTCTCTCCCTCTCTCTCTCTCTCTCTCCCTCCCTCCCTCTCTCTCCTATTTCATCTAGTTAAACAATTTATATAACTCTCCATTTCACAACAGTGACCAGGGCAGCAAACAAAAAAGTTAAACCAAAAACAATGAAACCATATCATTAATAAAAAAGTAAACAGCCCCAAACATTCAATATAACACATGCCCAAGGTCTAAAAAAACCAATTCCACTGTACAATCAATAATAAGACAGCAACCAAACTAACCATGGGTCTAAACACACCTTTGGGAGTCACTTTCTCTCAGCACTCCAGGGGAAAGGCAAGTGCAGGAAAAAGTGAAAGGGCACAACACGAGTACCTAATATAACCAACCATTGTCCATTCTGCTCAGTTTTGTGAAACGGATCCCCCTCCTACACTTAGATGCTATTCACTGTATCACCCAGAACACACACATCCTCCCTCATATCTGATGTAACTGTCCTCTTCTTGAATAAATTCCTTCAGAGAAATACAAATTTCTCTGAATTTTCTAGATGATTTATTCCACCTTGTCAGTGGCAGAAAGGCTTCCAGAACTTTTTTTATCTGGAATATAGCAGTTACATTCCCATGTAGGATGTTAAGACTCTGAGTTAAAATGGGCAAAATCCTGACCATGCTTTACTTTATAAGGCTGCATCACTTAAGGTTTGAGAATAGATGAACCCAAGGGTGTTCATGGGTTATAAAAGAAGTCAAGATAAGGACCAGGACGGTGTGATCACACCTAAAACAGGTGGAGTTTTGATCAGACCATTGTGGTTGCCATCTTGACTTTTTTGACCACACCTTGCAGACACCTCTGGATGGGTTACTGATGCTGATTTGGCATAGTAACCCTAAACATACTTACCTGGGTATAAGAGCTATTGAACTCCGTAGTGCATATTTCAAAATATTAATGCATATAGTTTCACTGCTACTTGCAATCAAGCAGTGTGGTCTTCATAAGAATTTGGATGAGTTTATATTGCCACTATAATCATGTTCATATATTTCTCATGCAGATACAAACAGAAGGAGTGGCAGGATCATGACCAACAGCCCTGTGTGCACAATATCTTTCTCCAGTCCCACCACAGCATCCAGACTTATTCTATTCAAAAATGGAATGGAGACTCAGCATAAACACATTTACTAAGAAGTAAGATGGACTTAATGTAATTTGATTTATATTAAATAAGCATAAGTACTTCATTAAACTGGAATTCTAGGCAAATCTATGTGGATGTGCCATTAGATTCACAGAGGCTTTCCTGTGCACTGGATTTATACCAGTTGGTCTATATACATCTCATAGTTCCAGCTTCATAACAAAAAAACAAACTGTTTCATAATTTGGTTTTCTTTTTTTATGTGGTAAATATTTATTTGTCTATTTATTTAATCAAATGTACACAGCCACCTAACTCAATCAACTCTGGATGGCTTACAATAAAAACAACCAATAAAAAATCCCCAATAAGATAGCATGATCTGATAAAATAAAATAAAAACCAAACAAGAACAAAACCAGAACCAAAACCAAAACAAATTACACAATACACAATATTTGTACTATTTTCACTGAATTAATATTCAAGATATACGACATCAGTAAAGCTGTTTTGCTGAGTCAGGATACTGGTCTATCTACCATAGTCTGCTGTTTACCAGTTGGGGCCCAAACATTCAAACAATGAAAATGCAGTAGAAAGAAAGCAGGACCTACCACAATAGTGACATTCTCAGCTGGCTGGCAGGCAACTCAATTTGCTTTATGTATGGATCTAAAGCTATACAATGTCTGATAATGCCACAAATCTCTTCCTACCTTACAGTCTTTATTTATTTAGCAATGTTAACTAGGTCAGAAAGCTATCAGAGGCTCTATTGAAATAAAAGAAACTTGGCCTTCTTTAATCAACTTCTGAAGGCATGTCTTGGCATGGAAGCCAATACTCCGTCCCTAGGCAAGCAAGCATTTCCTTGGCACATGTTAAGTTTTGTATACAAACAGAAACAATCCATGCATGGTATATGCAAGCTCTTAATGTTGTTTCCTTCAAACCTCTTTCATTATTCAGCAGATTTTCCATGTTTCACAAAAAATTGCTGGTAGCATAACAAGACAGATACATCTGTTGTTAGATGATGCTCTCTCAGTGAACCACAGCATATTTTCTACCTAGCTACAATTCTTTCAGCTTCTTTGGCATACAGATATTATCATAAAGAGGATGAAACATGCATATATGTGTGTGTGTGTGTTTGTATTCATTATCTATGTCTGTGTATTGTACATCTCAACACCTCTGGCCAGACTTTGCTCTCAATAGTGTCATAAGTTTGAAAGCAGAGGGGGGAAACTAAGAGTAAAACACCAATGGAATGAAAGCAGATGGGTCTCTGCAGGCATGCGGGAACCCAACTCAGCTACAGGAAGGAACTCCAAAATCAAATATAGAACATCAAACTTTCTTTTGTAGATCTGGAGGTGATGGCACGGTCAGACCAAAGCTTCAAGGAAGTACAGTGCTGAAAGAGTTATTTATTTAATAACACATATAATTGAAATACAGAATATGAGCAGCAAAAATCAAGAAAACTGCACATTGCCAAAGTGGAAATGAAGCATACAACATTTGAAGTAAGTGAACTTAAGTGAATCAGAATGGGGCACTTTAAATCAGATTCTTACATGATAAGTCCCTCAGGGCATGTGACTATATGAAGGAATGGAGTAGCAACAGTACTCAAAAAGTACATCGATGAACACATTCTCAGCTGCAATGCAATAAACCATAGGATCGTGGTTATTACAGTTAGTGAGCACCAATGGTAAGTGCATATACCTACTACTGATGTGATGGTGGAAGACATTGAGAAATTTCAGAATAAATGCTAAATAAAACATCAAGAATGGATCTAGTAAGGGGTGTTTACAAAGTTGGAAAAATGAAAGAATGTGGAATTAAAATATAGCAGATAGGTGCATAAAGTTTTGCAAAGAAAATTCTTTATTCATAACATCTGTTTCAAATACAGTGCAGATACCACACATGGACATCATTGGATGAACTACATCAGAATCAGATAGCCTACATAAATGAATTATAGTATGTAAAGGTTGAAAAGGATACTGAAGGCCATTTAGTCCAATCTCCTGCTCTGGACAGGTATCCACCACTAAGGTATCTCTGATGGATGGCCACCTAGCCTTTGTTTAAATGTCTCCAGTGAAGGAGAGACCACCCAACTGGCCCAAAGCAGTCCCTTGCTGAACAGCTCTTACTGTTAGGAACTGGTTTTTTTCTGATGTTGCTCTATTTCCTTGTAATTAAAACAGATTGCTTCTTGTCCTGTCTTCTGGAACAACCCTATATGACAGCTTTTCAGATACTTGAACCCAGCTATAACACAGTCTCCTCTTCTCCAGGTTAACATACCCCAGGTCTCCAACTCTTCCTTATACATTTTTCCTTCCAGGCCCCTTGTCATCTTGGTTGTTCTCTTCTGGACATGCAGCAGTTTGTCAACGTCCTTCCTAAAGTGCAGCACACAGAACTGGATGTAATATTCTTGGTGCAGTCTGACTAATGCAAAATAGAGATGAAGGTTGACTTCTCCTGATTCTAATAATGCAGCCTATGATTACATTTGCTTTTTCTTTAGCTGCTTCACACTTGTGTCCCACTATAACACCCAGATCCCTTTCACATGTACTGCTGCCCAATATGGTCCATCCCCCATTCTATACTAATAGTGTATTTGATTTTTCCTAAACAAATGTAGAACTTTGCATTTGTCCCTGGTGAAATTAATCTCACTGGTTACTGTCCATTTTCCCAGATGATCAAGATAGTCCTGAATCCTGATACTATCCTCTAAGATGTTTGCCCTCTTTGTCATCTGCATATTTTTAGTCCCTCAGTCCAAGTCATTTACAAATATGTTGAACATGACAGAACTTAGAATGGAAGTCTGCAGTATGCCATGAAACACTTTACTCTAGCTTGATGAGGAATGCTGACATATACTTGTTAGATATTATTCAGCCAACGCTGTAACCATCTAATGGTTGCATAGCACAGCCCACGTTTTGTCATCTTTGATACCAGAATCTTATCGAATACTGTTGAATGCTTTGCTGAAGTCAAGATATATTACGTGTACCACATTTCTGCACTCAATTAAACTGTTCACTATCAAAAAAAAAAAAAAAGAAAGAAAGAAAAGAAATCAGGTTTGTTTGACATGATTTATTCTTGATTTATTATTAAACTCATACCTGTGTGGCAATGCATTCTTTTCTAAATGCTCACAGACTGTTTGATCACTTGTTCCAGGTTTTTGTCATGTATCTACATGGGGATAAATGGTTTGTAACTGCTTGGTTCTTCTTTTTTTCCCCTTTTTTTCCCTTCTCCAATCCTCAGCACTATGTCCAACCTCCCTGATTTCTCAGAGATCACAGAAAGGGGTTCTAAGATGACAGCCACAAGCTCCTTTAACTTTTGGAAGTAATTGATCTCATCCTGGATACTTAAACTGATTCATGGTAACCTGGTCCTTCAAAGTGACCATCTCTTTATTTTCTTTGAGTTCTCTCAAAGAAAGAAACCCTCTCTTCTTGTTGTTGTTGTTGTTGCTGTTTTTCTGCTTAAATCTAATTTGCTTTTGGTGAGACGATGAAAGCAAAATAGGAGCTGAAGACCTCTGTCTTCTCCCTATCACCTGTTACTATCCCCTCATCTTCTTCTAACAGTGGACCCACCTCTTCTTTTTTCTTCCCTTTTTCTACTGACATAGCCATTTTGTTTTAGCTGTCCTTGCAATCCTAAGTTCTTTTGCCCTTTAGCCTTTCCAACTTTCTTTCTGCAGAATACTGCAGAAGAGGTGCTGTTCAGCTCTTCAGACCATTTAGCTTTGCATGCTAAATGTCTTCCAGCCTAGGAAGCCTCATGTCTGCTGAAGGCAATCCTGAAGCTGTCCAGCCTACAAGCATTTGGGCCAGTGCTGCAACAGAAAACTCCTCTCAGCCTTCTCCTGCAGCAACATGGATTGAGTGATATGGAACAGCAGTAATTGCTTCATTGAGGCAAGTTGGTCAGCTATTAACTTCAGCAGTTATAATGCCTCCATAGTGCTGGTCATCTCACCAAAGCAAATCAAAGTTGCTTCTCAGAGGCTTAGCATCAACCAACATATTTAACCAACAGTTAATAGCAAAGATGGGAAGGTGTTTGTTTTTATTTTCTTGGGCTCGGAAAATAAACTGAACAGCGTGATGGAAAGTAAATAAAAGATTAATCTTAAGGAAGAAGGAATGATGATCTTAGACAAGATTATGAAGAGTAAGAATATTGCTATGACAACAATGTTCTGAATATATAAAACTATACTTTTTCCATAGTAATGCATGCCTGTGAAAACTAGATGCTACGAAAGAGCGAGGAAAAGGTGATAGATTTGAGCAAATTGTTATTTGGACTACCATCAGCTGCAGGTACAATCAGTGAATCCTAAACCAAATAAAGGTTGACTGTTTCCTTGAGGCAGTGCAGCAAGCAGAAACTCACATGCTTTGGGCATGTTATATGAGTGGAAGGTAGATTAGAAAAAATAATTATGCTTGGCAAGGCTGAAGGAAATAAAAGAGAATGGATGACAAGGATTAACAGGATCAAAAAAATTACTACAATAGCCATTACTGGAATAGCTAAGAGTTACTACAAAAGATGGGTTAAGATGGCAAATATTTCTCTGTAGAATCACCAGTAGCTGAATTTGATTTAATGGCACTCAGTAACCCAAATCTAATTGATAATGCACTTTAATGGCTAGCTTGTTCACTACAAGACTCCTGATTGGGTGAGTCAAGAATAAGTAATCATCCCAAAAATAAATATAAAGCAGCCAGGTTTTAAAAATGGTCAAAGCATTGTTGCACTATATGACTGTTTCAAAAGAATTTGTAGAATGTCTTGTTCAGTAAATGTTGCCACTGAAACTGGGCTCTTTAATTTTGCAAAGCTCCCATAACACTCTCCGTGTCTTCCAATGAATCCCTCCAAACCTCACCATTGGAACTCTTAGATATCGAGAGAATGATGGATCCTGATCTGGCTCAGACTCTAAAGCTACCACAAACACCATTGATGGAAAAGCCTCTAGGTTGTGAAGTGGTCCAGAATGAATTCTGACATCTTCACACACCACTTCTCCCGCTGGATAGTCTGAACAGCAACCTGTTCCAGCTGAGCATAAGAGGCAATTGTTTTTTATTTCTGCTTTACCATTAGCCATAGAAATCTACTTCAGCAAGCTACTCAGCTCATGGCATATTAATTTAACCAGCCAGCAATTGTCTAAACATGTCTGGCTCTGGGTCTAGTGAAAGAATCATTAGGTCCTATTCTGAAGTGGCAGGGCATGCTGGCAGTTCTACAATCAAAGATGATTCTGGGGTCAATCAACCATGACACTTCATCAAACCTTGCGTCTTTAACGTCATGGAGAGTTACGTTCCTTCATGGGTGATAAAACATGGGCATTCTGACAAGCCCTGGTTTAACTGTCTTCACTGCCCTCGTGAGACTCATGTTACTTCATTGTTTTATTACTTAAATTGTCCCACTTTGGAAATGAAGAAGAAGTTAAGATTTTATTGTTAACCTTTAAGGGCTTTGGAGTTCTTAATCTACTCAAGTGGCATGAGTTAAATGAGCTTTATGCTCCAAATCAACTCCAGTTACCAGTTTCTGGCTGCCTGCATTCTGGCTAACCTGATAATCACAGTAAACTTTGTTCTGCAGAACTGTTTCATAGATCACAGACTGAAAAGTTAGAATCGTTTGTATATATTTTCCATATGGATTTTTTTGTTCAACTCATGGAGTGCTGATTCATAAATCTGAGAACCGGTGTACCCATTTTAAAATAGCACATTGGCAGCAGCCTTTCTGTCATGATACCATTTCAAGAATGCCACTGGAGAAACCACAGCACATTTTTCCATAGTATTTTACACAGGCTTGAATACTTCTAGTCCATCTAGCTTTCTAGAGATGGAGGGTTCCCTCCACTCCCATGGTGGGAGGAGTACTTATGCAATCAACAGTTGCATTTTGAAATAAGGTATCACTTTCCCCCTCTTTGAATAGACTGCTAGTTTGCAAGGACATCCTATAAAAACAAATGGGGAGAGGGCCCTGCCATGTTCTAGGTAGAATAAAGAAGCAGTGTGCATGAGATCAAATCTGAAGAGAGGAGGAAAGGACCAAAACTGATTGGTTATGAAAAACAATTACTATTCATAACGTGGTTGATGTAGACAGTATCCTGAATTTCCAATCTCCTGATGTAGGCTGATTATAGTGAAATGAAGAGAAGGACATTGCAAAGAAAATTTGGGTGGGTGTTAAGCGATTAATAATAATGATTTATTAAACTTGTATGTCACCCAACTCTCAACAGCTCCGGGGAGCTCACAACAGTCAAACAAATTTCAATAAAAAACAATAAAACATAACAAAGATAAAAGATGGCAAGTGCAATGAAGCAAGGGGTTTTACCCTCCCTTGCCAAAGGCCTGGTCTTCATGGTTCTTCTAAACAACGACAGAGTGGGGGCCATCCAGATCTCAGGGGGAACTTCATTCCAGAGGGCAGGCACTGCTACAGAGAAGGCACACTTCCAGGGTCCTGATAGATGACATTATTTAATCAAAGGAACCCGGAGTGCACCAACTCTGCAGGATCAAATCGGCTGGACAGATGTTATGGAAGACAGGAAGTCCCTCAAGTAAGCAGCCCCATGCCATGTAGGGCTTAATAGATAACAACTAGTACCTTGAATTGCACCCAGTGCAGCTCATGAAGCAGAGATTTTACATGGACATACCGAGGCATGCCCATTACTGCTCATGCCACTGCATTCTGGACTAATTGAAGTTTCTGGGTGGTCTTCAAGGGCAGCCCCATGTAGAACATGTTCCAGTATAAAGCTGCAAGGTGACTAGGGCATGAGTGACTGTCTGAAGGGCCCCCCGATCTAGAAAAGGACACCACTGGCTCACCAGATGGAGTTGTGCAAAGGCCTCCTTGGCCATAGCTGAATGATAGCATGAGTTGGTCTTTGGAAAAGGTTTTCTGAATATGAACATGATTATTAAGTTCTAAGAATACAATCATAACATTATGTTCAATTGTGAATCAGACCACAGGTTTATGCAGCTCAGTACTTTTGGCCTGATTGCCATATCTCCAGGGTCCTAGGCAAAGGATGGCTACCCAAGATTCTCTATCCAAGATTAGAATGTACTCTTTACTCAAGTTACTTGAGTACTGTGAGTTACTCAAATCACAGGAAGGAAACTTAGGAGGCACTTCTGATTTTAAATGTATCCTCAAGTACTGGGATACAGCCTTACTCACAAGACTAGCATTGCAGGTAGGCTCTTTGGTTCATTTGGCCTTTCTTTAGGATATATTTACAGTATAATTTTTGTATGAAAATGTCATCACAGGGCCAGAATGGATGAATCCATCAATTTTACTTACCATTTTTAAAAAAAAATTCAAATCTTAATTATATTTCTTCCTATTTCTGTATCAGTCTGTAATTTTTTTCAAAAATTTAATTCAAACATTTTCTTGCATTTTGTACCTTTATTTTAATATATACATTTTAATGCTATTTTGTTTAGGCACACATTTTTGCAGGCAATTCCCCAAATATTTTTTTATACTATTTTCATTAAATTACATTTTTGTCTGTACTTAATAATTGACTTTTTTTGGCAGGAAAACAATATCACAATATTCAGAAAAGGGTGAAAAATAATGAATAACTGTTTTCAATTGTGTTCCAAATATCAGCTTGCAAGTATGAATTAAAATACAAATGGAACAAATTTTTCCCCCATCACTACTACAGGGTAAGTATTTTTGTATTTATTTTCTATTGTTACTTATAAATGCTCAACATCATAGTAACAACAATATACAATATATGACTTTGGATGGAAACAGCACTTTTCCAGGAAGTGTAGCTTTAAAACTTTAACTTTCTGGTGTGTGAGAAATTGAGTGAGTCTTGAATGGGTGGGTAGGCATAAAGTTCATAGGCAAATTCATAAATAATAAATAACTGCTCCTTGGGAGGAACAAGAATAGTCCTATGAAATAAAAGCATACCCATTTTCTCCACACCTGCAACCTGGATTCCTTCAGGCAAGGGCTGATATCCAGCAAAAAATCAGTTATGCAAAAAGGTCCATTGTATTCCCACTGATGGAATACTGACTATAATTCTGATGGACCCAAAGCCAGCTCCCCAGTTCATTTACATGTTTCTTGACTAGAACAGAGGACTCATTTTTCTTTTATTATGATAAAGGGACAACACACCTGAAATAACTTCCATGCCTACCACTGCACTAAAGGAAAGCCATGGCTGTGTCAAGGGAAGTTCCCAAGACTCCTCAAATGTGGAATATAAGAAATAAGAGAAAGCTAATGGGCCATCTAGGCAAGCAGTCTGTATCATGCAGTGGTCACCCAGATGTGTCCAAGAAGCTTACAGAATATGCTTGAAGGTATGCTACCTGCTATTCAGGAAGCAATAAATAGTCACCAGACATTAATCTCCTGATTGTCTATGAATTGTCCAGTCCCCTTTTAAAATGATCCAAGCTGGGAAGTATCACCACATCCAATGGCAGTGAATAGGTTGTGCATTCATTGGTACATGTTTAATTTTAATGGATGGCCCCACGTTCCAATACTGTAAGAAAAAAAGTTATTCTCCACATTTTCCATATCATTACCCACCTTTGCTCCAAGCTAAAAGTTCAAGTTGCTAAAGTCTACCTGTCAGAGAAGGTACTCTAGTCCTCTAATCATTTTAGTTGCCCTTTCTTTCCACTTTTTTTCTATCTTTTTTTTTTTTAAATACAGGTAGTCCTCAACATACACCACAATTGAGACCGGAACTTCCATTACTAAGCAATGCGGTTGTTAACTGAGTTGTACCCAATTTTATGACCTTTTTTGCCATGGTCATTAAGCAAACCACCATGGTCATTAAGAGAATCACATGGTCATTAAGTGAATGCAGCTTCCTCCATGGACTTTGCTTGTTGGAAATCCCCAGTGAAAGTCACAAATGGTGATCACGTGACCCTGGGACACTGCAACCTTCATAAATACATGCTGGTTGCTAAGCACCTGAATTCTGATCATGTGACTATGGGTCGCTATGACAGTTGTAAGTGCAAGGATTGGTCATAAGTCATTTTTTTCAGTGCTGTCATAACTTTGAATGGTCATTAAATGAATGTTCATAAGTCAAGGATTACCTGTATAGGTAAGAAATAAGGTGAGAGGTGTTGAATTGCAACCAGACTTTTTCTGCAGCCATTAGCTGCAAAAATGTTTGATGAGAAAGCATTAATCTTTGAATTGTATTAATAATCTGTGGCCAGATTGTTAATACTGGATTATAGCCCAGATTCAAATAGAAAGATTCTACTTAAGCTCTGGAGACCTATGGCTGGCTGGAATAGACCAGTTTTCCTGAATCAGTATTTTAGTCTTTCTCCCAATAAATATCCATTCCCTGTAGATGCATAAAATATTCCCCTAATCAAAATCATGCTATATGAGCTCTATTTTATTCAACATACCACATGTAAATACGATGGCATTAATTTAATTTAATTTTAATTAAATTAAAATCTAATAAAACTTAGCTAACTATACATTAGCTTACAGTTTAATGCAATGTTAATTATAATTTAATTTACCAATTGCTGTTTATTTCAAGCTTTGCTGGAAGTATAAAATAAGTAAATGAATGCAAATCTTCTAGGACACAATATAGTGACTTCAAAATAGCTGGCTGTTCCTATAAGCAAGCATTAGTTAACTAATTAATTAATTAATTAATTATATCTGTATGCCACTGTTCCCAAAGGCTCAGGGTAGCTAACAATCAGTTACATCCTTGAAGGAAAAAAAGTCCTCCCATAAAATAAATTAAATGTAGTATTAACATTACACAAAAAAGACAATGAACAAAAACACTTGTCCACCAAAATGAAACCTTGGATCACAGCATGCCCTCCTTCTTTGCTTGATGGAATAACCTGGTCCTACCTAGTCTCCTGAACCCCAGCATACTGGCTGGGGAATTCTGGGAGTTGAAGTCCACACATCTTAAAGTTGCCAAGGGTGAGAAACACTGCCCTGAAGGGAAGGGAAGGAGCTGACTGAATCTCCATGCAGGAGGGAATTCCAAAGTGTGTGTGTGGCAATTGAAAATGCCCACTTTGAAGACCCCATCAGATGGTATTCTCATCCAGAAGGGACTTGAAGGGCATTGACTCTATTTGACCTGATCAGATGGGCAGAAGAATATGGGAGAAGGAAGTGGCCAATTCATACAACTGTTCTTATTTATGCTGCTTAATTCCTGGTATTCCTAACACTGTTAATCTAGAATTCTATCCAGCGAAAGTTGATTTTTTAAAAGTCCTATTGATTTGAGAAATAGGAATAGAGCTAAGCATATGCTTAATTTACCCACTGAATACTATGGTCTAAAGATAAATGTTGGTTGGAAAACAGTGAGACTTTAAAATCCAGGCTACAGCACATACAAACAAAGACATTGTTCCCATCACCTGTATCTCACAAGTTTAAGTGAGTCAGCTGGGTGGGGTAAAAAGGCACATTATTTAAATCATGCTTTGCTGAGCACTGCTACTCTGCTGTGAAAGATAGCCTACTTGATCAAGTATCTTCATGTACTATCTTCCCAACCCAACTGAAGCATCATTGGCAAAAGGGGACGTTTGGTAATGAGGCTAATGGCAGGAGGATATGGGTGAAAATGCATACTCTCATAGCTAACACACATGCTGGTTTGCCCACCAAGACTATATGCAATGATGATCACTGGCTTCAAAACGGCTATCACAAATATATAATCAAGGCCCTGTCCCTTTTTATGTGGGTGACACATGTTGAAAAGGAGGCAGGCTTTGGTTGCTTGCCCATAGTTGCCATTTCAAAGCCAGTGACCATTGCTATGGATGCCCTTGTTGCACAGGCATGAATCTCTCTCCCTCCCTCTCTCTCATCTATCATTTCTCTCTCTCTCTCTTTCTCTCTCTCTGTCTCCCATTTTAGTTTCTTACAACAGATTTTCTTTGATAAGTAAAAGTTTATTATTTAATATACAATCTAAGCACCAGTACAAAATGGGCTAAAGGGCTAAAGGTAATGGTGGAAGGATTGCTCCCCCTGCAGACCCAGAGCTATACCAGTGGGATGACACACTGCCATCAAAAGAAAGAGAAAATTGAAAGCTGATGAGCAGCTATGCCACATTTAAAGCTTCTTTGTTTCTCTGTCACTTGTACAAACAAGCACAATGTTCCTCAGGCTTGTAGATGGTAAATTCTATTCTATCAGAGTCAATGAGCAGGGGGAGGCATTTTAACTTCCCATTGTGTTGACAGTCAAAAGGTAGAGTTGCAATAGATTTGGTGGTTGCTTCTCCCAAGGCTCTTCCCACCTGTTAAGTGCATGACAGAATAGCTTCTTAGGTTCTGTATTTTCTAAATACGTTACTTACTCACAAAATAAAGGCAAAGCGATGTTTTCCTCAAGGGGTGTCTATCCCATCTATTATGCCAGGCTCTTCAGAGCTTACCACAGAGTTCCACAGATGCTTCTGAAGCTTAGATTTCCATTGTTCTTCCGAAGACTTTCCTGGGTTGTGTGGAGTTCTTAAATTACGGGGATTTTGTTCCCATTCAGATTCTCATTCAATCCTGAGATGAACTCAAGGTCTTTTAAGTGTCTATTTTTACTGGGAATCAGCCAGTTTCATTGGCATTTCTGATCCTAAGGAACATTTGAACAGCAACATGTGCCCTGCCTTATTAGTATATGGTATGCAAACTAAAGAACTGTGCCTTTGCAGAAAATGGTGTAGAATACATTAGAGGAATTACCTGGTACTTACTGCATTGTCCCTGTGGTCCTGCTTACTTTCTCTGAACTCTGTGAGAGCTCATCACTCTGAACTGGATGTTGTTTTTGTCCAATTCACCTTCTTCCAAATGCAAAAGAAAAAGATGGACTAGAGCATTTCTTTTACCACCTTCTGCAGTCACAGGCTGTCATTATGTACAGTCTGATAGTCTCAATCTACCACTTTGAGGAATCTTAAAATAGCCCAAGCCGTGTCTCTGTATTTGTATGAATGAATGAGAATGTTAAAAAGAAAGAGTCTAGAAACTTAAGAGACAGTCTATGTTATTGCGCAGAAACAGAAATAATCCAGTTGTAGATAGCTTACCTGGTTTACAGCCAAATTTAATGCATCAGTAGAAAAGGACAATGGAGGATGATTGTACATGATAGTATCAGCTGTATTCAACATTCAGAAAACAATCCATTAAACTCCAAATGTTTTGGGATAACTACTGCCAGCATGGCTGGGAATCCCCAGAGTTATTGTACCAACATATCTGGAAGACACCACCTTGGGAAATGCATTATTAGATAAATCACCCTTCTTTTCTATCTAAAATAACTAGGTCAAACATTTCAGATCCAGTTCTTGGAACATTTTAAAAAAATTGTCAAGATGGTACATCAGTTATATAATGGCCTGAAGTTTTCATCTCTCTAGGTTTGATTAAACATTCTGTTGTTGGATATCTCACTTGAAGAACTACTTATAAATGTGGACTGTATATTAGATTATTTTTCTTATTTATTGTTAAATAAAATGAGTGATTAATAACTTAATTGTATAACCTTACAGGAATATATATTTAGGGCTAACTTTTGTTACTCTTAAGGGATGTATACATTTGGGGTTTCTTTTTGAATATAACAATAAATGATATTGAAAACAGATAGCAGTTAATCTATCTGGAGTGACTTCTTGCCTTTCAATTCAGGCTGCAGAATGCCTACTGCTCAGCTTGCCTAGTGCCAAACTGGTCCTCCAGTATCCAACTGGCTCTGGTTGCTCATCTCTAGCTACATCCAGCTTGAAGAATTACCATCCTGCCCAGTATTGATGGAGCCTGACCTTTACCAAATGATAGGTATTCGTTGTCATTATTTCACATAATCATAAACAATCAGAATACTCCATCAGCCATTTGCTCTGTTAACAGTTTGGCAGTTCTTTGGGGAAAAGTCAATACTTTTTATGCCAAACCGTGGCTTAAAAGCTCCATTCCCGTCTCAGTTAACACAAATGACATTGAAACTTAATAGCAGGTTTATTCTGAGGATTGATTATCTTTCTCTCAGCAGAGACTGCTGAGTCAAGCAGCAAAAGTACAATTGCTGTGGTCACCCGAACAAACTGCAGAGGAATTTACATAGCAGCAGCCTTCCATCCCTTCTTTCAAGGACCATGTTGTTAATCTTACTGTCTAGAGCCATCAATCAGGACTTAGCTTCATTTCTGGAGATGGAGATCCTGAGTCCTGACCTGCCAAGTGATTAAAGGTATTTCGTTTATGAACTTGGCCAGTCTAACAAATTAGTTTGTCGATTAATTTGTCAATTATTGATTAAAAACTCAATACAGCCTCTGAGGACTTCTGTCCATATATTCTTCTTTGCTGTCATAATGAAAAGTGGATTGAGAACCTCTCTGCCCTTCCATTTCTTCCCCAAACATGTATTGACTCTTGCATTCAGCATATATGGAGAATTAAGTAGAACTCATTTGTATAAATGAGTTAAAAGCTTTACAAAATATGCAGACATTCATTGGATATGCTGGCCAAATCCAGCAGCAATTTCTTTAGTAAATATTAAACCAATGAATTTTAACTTCCCAACCTCTTCACAAACCTTCAGCTATGTATACTTATCTATCATGGTGTTCTGAAATATACTTTTTACTGAAATACGTACAATAAAATGGACTGATCAGTAGTAACCATTTTATCAATGGTCCAGCTGGATTAAACTAAAGCTCCAGCTCCAACATCCTCTTTTTATCCATAAAGTGTTAACAGGATGACTTGAGAAGGACTACTAAAAGGGCATGTGAAGACAGAAACATGCATTTTTATATTGTTTAGACGGTAATGAATAAATCCATGGACCCTGAAGAAGGATAAAATCCCAGTGAAGATTTGACATTGGAAGATTTGGACTCAAAGTTGCAAAAAGTGTGGATGGGGAGACCACTTGTGGCTACTTGTGGCTTGCCAGCAACCCTTTTATAGGCCTTGTGGCTTCCCCAGTGTGGCAGGGACAAAATGGTGGACTTTTAAAGTTTCTTTCACCTTTGGGGGGACATTAAGGGGCAAAATAGATTCCTTAAACTTAGCAGAAGCTTAAGACACCCATTTCATCCCTAAAATACCCATACTTTCCCAAAAATAGATCCTGACAATTCCCTTTTTTGGACTGTGGCCCCTGACATGTCATGCAAAGCCTAGTGTGGCCTTGAGTCAATGGAATATATACCGTATGCTCTGTTTTTCAAGAAATATCATGGATGCTATAATTTTCCAGTATAACATAATTAGTTGTCAATAACTAAATGTATTATATTGCTTTAACAGACTGAAAATCACTATTACACTCTAATTTAAGAATGAATATGAAGAACTATGGTCAACACTGTGTAAATCACTGAGAAAAATTATAGGCTATAGTAAATTCAATCCATAGTATATATGTATTTCTGAAGTAAGGCAATGTTCCCCAGTCTAATGCCCTCCAGATGTGTTGAGACTGTAAGTCCTAAAATTCCCAGTCAGCATGGGGGTTGGCCATTCAGCATTAGAGAATGAGGATGGCTACCTCATTTTAAGAAGTCATTCTCTTTTTAAAAACTGTTTTGGATCCTAACTGTTTGTCTTTGCCAATTCATTAGTTTGGATCAGATGGACCACTGTGTGAGAGTCTTTTTTATCAAAACATCATGTTTAGCAGTGCATTATTTATGAGACATATGTACTATATCTGGCGTTGTTGGCTTAATTTTTTTTTTAAAGAAAATCTTCCTTGCCCTTCCTTTCCTTTGAGTCTGTCAGTGGAATATACATGATGAAATGAGATTTCAAAGACAGACGAAAGCACCTGTCACTATGATGAAATGCACAGTATGATGATATCAAGACATGGGGTGAACAACAATAAATTAGTAGCGAGTTTTATTTATTGGCTGAGGTGCCAGGCAGTTTACTCAGAGCCTCAGCAGAATGTACAGGCACAAGACTTGCTTGCTTTCTTGCCTCCCTGCCTGCCTTTGAAAAGAGCAATGACCCTTTTCTGGTATTCTTGGTTAGAAGCCAAGGTGGGACTTCTGGAAGATGCAAAATGTTCTCTGTTTCACACTCATTCTAGAAATTAGAAAAATCATTATACTTTCTCTGCCTCCTTGTCAGCCATCCTGATAAATGGAGCCCTGACAGAATCAAGAAGTTGTGGGAGTTGTTGGGAGGATTTCGTTGGAAGGAAGAAAGAATCTTCATGAATTTGAGAAGAAGATAACATCTAGGGCAGTAGCTTAGATGTTAGGGGAGCAAGAAGCAGAGGCAGCTGAGAGTGGCCTGAGGAAAAGCAAAAGCAACAGGTGCTGAAGGAACAGTCTGAGAGAGAGAGGAGGCTTATTAGCAACTGAAGCTCATCCCAATAAGGAATCTCAGAAATAGAGAAAAACTAAGTAAAAGCAGGGAACTGGTGGAATAAAAGACTGTAAAACTGGGACTGAAAGTGAAAGCAAGCCAGAGCTGCTGAAGTGATCTCGGTAGCATTTAAAGGAGCAGCAATTAATATTACTCCCCAACCAAGTCCTGCTGTGCTCCCTCATTGTGGCCGGGGGGGGGGGGGGGGGGGGAGGGGAAGGGCATTTCTGGGAGGGATGAACAAAGAATGCCGGGAGTGTATGCGGAAAGGCCCTAATGTTGGGAAAGGTGGAAGGAAAGAGAAAAAAAGGTTGACCAGCAGCAAGGTGGATTGATTCAGTTACAGTGGCAATGAGTGCACCTTTGGGAGACTTGAAAGGAAAGGTTAGGGTAGATCGTCATGGAGAAAATCTATCTACGTGGTCGCTAGGAGTTGAAAATGACTTGATGGCACACAATCAATCAGTCAAACGAATATTTGCCAAGACAGTATAATACAGTCGTTGATGCAGCGCACAAAGCTCTGAACTACTTGTTGAAACACCCTGTAAAAGAAGTCCATCAACTTTTAGGGCAAAGCCTAGGCTTAAGTTCAGCATAGGGGTTCAACAAGTAGGTTTAGGACTTTGTTAGTGAAATGTAAGATCCCCTTAACAAAGACAACCCTCCAAGCATGAAACATACAGTATTTCAGCTTGGCCTGCTTGTATCTGTATTATCCAAAATGCACTTGTGACACACACTCACACATATACCTGCTTAAAAAAAAGTTATACGTTGAAAATATTCATACGTCAGCCCCCAACCACAGTGAAATGTCAGTGAACACCCTCCTCTATGTTGCTTCGTGCCTATTTGAACCCATTGTTTCTCCCCTCCATCTGCTGATGCTCAGCACCATTTTAAAATGGCCACCCTGGTCAGCCAAGAGTGAAAACAGCACTGTTGTGGCGTCACATAGCCCATCAGATCTGGCTTCTAAACAAGACCGAAGGAAAATAAAATCCTTTCATTTCCCTCAATCAGAGCTGGGGCAGAAGGAAGGACTGCCTTTTTATTTTCTGTGCCAAGATCTTCAGACTTGTGGTTCTATCCTGGCAGAGTCGTAGAACTCTCTTTGGCTTCCCCACATCTCAAAATCACCACATCCAGATGTTCCACAATAATTTCTTAGAATGTTATCTTGGGCTCCCAGAAAGGGCCAGAGTGTGCAGGGGGAAGAACAAATCAAAGAAGAAAGAAGCCTGATGCTTGGCAAAGTGATACGCTGCTTGATGTAGCTGTGTTTGGGTGTTTGGCACCATGTACCGTAGTGGGCAGAGGAGAATGCATTAAGCAGCTCCATTTCTGAGGGACTGTAGAAAGTGAGGAAGATGACCTTGACGGAGGTTTGCAGGAACTGGTACCTAGGCAGAAGTGGCTGAAGCATTTTTTATGTACAGGACGAGATAACATGCCAAAGCAGCTCAAGCAGACACCTTCCTAATTCACCAAACTAAAAGGAGGAGGAGGAGGAGGCACAGCACAATGAGACTTGCATGTTTCTGTTATTATAGCCCATCTCAATAAAAATAGTTTTAACTTTCCTGTGGAGTGATTTCCTGGTCTGGTCTACCTATTGGGGCTGACAGATGCCAATCTGTGTTTTCTCTCCTTTAATAAGGACATGTTCAGCTTCAACCTGAAGAGATCTCCAAATGTACAGATGCACTTGTCCAAGCTGTGTCTATAGTGAGAGCCGTCCTGATTGATCATAGGATAGGTAGCCAGAATATGTGGCATCTGGGTGCCAAGACTAACTCACACATTCTTGCTATCTCTTTCACAATGTTGGTGCAAGGTGGTGTGGCAGTTGAAGAGAACCAGTATGCTATAATAATCCAGGTATTCAACCAGGTCTCAGCTGAGTGTACCCTTCACAGGGTTAATGCTATGGCAGTAACATGAAAGGGGATTCCCATGTGAACAACCTTGAGCTCCCAGAGGAAATGTGGAATATAAATGAGAGAACTCCAATCTTTCAATTAAACAGACCCAAGGGTTAAGACATAGTGAGTAGGGTCCATCCCAGTTGGAAGGTGTCTGTATTTTCAGCTAGTGCATGTAGTCCCAAATATCATGGCATTTGCATCTTTAATTGCAATTTTACATGTTCCTCATATAAATGCTCAGAAATGATGTGCTTAGGATTCTGTTTGCCTCAATGTTATTCTTGGTGTTCTCTGCATGCCCATTAGGGGTGAAAGGAACAAGGGGTAATTACCAGTGTTTATTTTCTCTGGCAGGTGTTACTCTAAGTACAGTCATGGTTTGGGAAAGACATAGTTTTTGCATGAGATAACCTGAAAGGAATATCCTTGTCAGTGCAATTATTCTGGCAGGTCATGGCATGCCTTCTGCAGGCCTCCTCACTCTGGTTGATGGATCCAGTTCTGACTAGGCATTACTCAGTGTGTGGTAGGCAATAAGTTTAATCCAAAGTAAAGAAGCTAAAAGGGGACATCTTGGTATATGAAACTAGATTGGTTTCCTTGTAGGAAAATCTTCCTCAGAAAAGAAGAAACCAAGTGACTTCCTTCCCCAACCGCATAACTCTTTGGTTTTCCTTGCAATTGGTTTCTGATCTATTTCTATCCCAGAATTACTCCTTCAATACTTAGAACATTAGTGAAGGTTTTTAAATGTCACTATAACACCCCCACCTTAAACAGCTATATCCTAAATTCAGGCCATCCTGCATGTTGCGCCTCAGTTCCTCTTTAAATAGATTGCATGTTACCTAAAGTGAAGGTATACCTTATATGTTTTTAAAAATGGTAGTTGTGGGGCATTGGCTTAGTTTTGTGGTTTGTAGTTATCTTGCTTTTTTAAAAAAAATATATATTTAAAAAAAAAACAGATATGCAGAACTACTATTGTGTGAATGTCCTAGGGATTAATATTAAAATGCCACTCTGAACTTTAAAAGTAGTAAAAAATGTAAAGGCATAAAAACAAAAACAGTAAGAAAAGGACTGAGAGGCTCTCCTCACAGTCACTCATGCCCTTGTTATCTCCCGTTTGGATTACTGCAACATGTTCTACATGGGGCTGCCCTTGAAGAGCATTCGGAAGCTTCAACTGGTGCAAAATGCAGCTGCACGGGTAGTAAATGGTGCCGGATATACAGCACATGTAACACAGCTACTATGGGAGCTGCGTTGGTTACCGGTGTGTTTCCAGGTGCAATTCAAGGTGCTGGCTGTCACCTTTAAAGCCCTGCATGGCTTGGGACCAGGTTACCTAAGGGACCATCTTCTCCCAGTTGTTTCTACCTGTCCATTTCAGTCAGCAGACTGGGGATGCTGCAGATCCCATCATCCAAGGAATGTCAGCTGGTGGGGACCAGAAAGCATGCCTTCTCTGCTGTAGCCCCTGCGGACATTCTTCCTTTGGAGCTCAGGGTGGCCCTGACCCTGCTAGCCTCTCATAAGACTTCAAAAACCTGACTATGTGCTGAGCTTGGGGTCTCAAAAGTGTTAAGGGCCCCATTACCTGGAGGCACTGTTGATTTTTATGTAAGTGTTATGGTAATTCTTGGCTGCCTATATGTATAATTTGTAATTGTTTTAATGGTTTTAATTATTGAAATTGTTCGCTGCCCACTTGGATTGAGATGGGCAGCTATCGACGTTGCATAAATAAATTAGTAAATAAGTAGCCAGTGACTGTGTGAATTACAGCTACATCCCAGCAGCTATCAGGGTGTTGTTGTTTAGCTTGTTGTATGTGAGACAGCAATATATCTGTCTTCCCAATTTTCCTTAATTTCTGTACAACTGAAGCCTGAATATAATTTCATAATGATGTAGGGAGATAATATAAAATTATCAGTAACTTCTGTGTAGTTCAGAAGTTGTCTTAGTTCATGAACCTTGGTGAACCCAGGTTGAGCTTTCCATTACAGCAAAGGCCAGAGAAAGCAAGTTTCACCTTGCTTGTAATTTTTAATTCAGAGAAACTGAACATAGCTCTAGGGTTAACATTCCAGATGTTCAGAAGAGAAGAAAAAGTTCTTAAAATAAAGTGGCAGAATGGAAATTCCCTTTGAGCAAATGCTTCCTTCCTTCTCCCCCATTGGTTTTGGATGATAGTCGAATAACCCTAAAGAAAACTGAAGCCTGCCGTTTTGGATTTGGCTCTGTGGCTTGGGCCATAGGTGGGAACCCCAAACCGAACTGAGGGAGGAAGTGCTCAGGAGAAAACATGATAGGGGTTTTTGTAAATGTGCACATCTGTTACACCGAGGAAACGATTTATGTCTTCAGAATTGGCTCTGTTGACTCAGAGTATAGCCTAGGGTAAAACAGAAACACCTTTAATATTTCACTTTGTAAGCTCTTTGGTCTACATTACAAAAGAACTCTTGTGAATGTTAGGAGACGAAGGCCAAGAACGGCGTATATGTGTGTGCATTGTGTAGTTATGGCAAATGGTGGCATGTTTGCTGCAGACATTTGAATCATTTGCCCCTCACAGGCTAGGCAGAATGAAATTGTTTTAAAGATTGAATACGAAAGAATTATAGGAAAAGTTACATGGTTTTACTTTATCAAACTTCACAAGAAATCCATGGTGAACAATAAAAGAAATTACACCAGTACAGCATTAGCTTTCTGTTTAAAGCTAGTAAAATGGAATACAGAGCACAACAAAGTTCAGAGACATGACGGTGCCAGAGAATTATCAAATATCCTTGCCTGTCTTAACACTGAACTCATATTCTTTAAGCAGTTAATGCTTTCAGTACTTATTGATCCAATGACCTGATAATTATCATAGAATCAATGGGTGACTCCTGTTTATGCATGCTCATTGAGTATGTTGAGAAGTGAGTCTTTTTTTTTTTAAATAGTGATCTATAGATATGGACTATATTCTAGCTGTCAAATATTCAAAAAATATATAAGAGAAGCACCTCAAATACTACAAGAAGACGTTATAAGTTAATTTTCTGGGAGAAGAGGCCCATTTAATTTCCAAATTCTGCTTTGGTTGACTCCATTTTGAATTGTGGATTGAATTTGGAATGCTAACACCACCACCCCTTTTTTTTCTATGAATGAGAGAGAAACTGCTGCAGTGGAGAAAACAGACTGATACTGTTGAAGGATTATAACTTGGTATCATGGTGGTGTAACATCAGGAGAATGTAGAGCCATTACAAAAGAGGTATCTGGAAAGTAGAAAGCATGAGAAAGAAACTCAAAACAATTTCAATTTGATTGGATTAGGTATAAGTTGAAGTAGAGAGGGGATTTGACAGGCTTCCAAGATTCTGTTACAATACCTTAATCCAGTGTTTCTCAACCTTAGCAATGTTAAGATATGTGGACTTCAAGTCCCAGAATTCCCCAGCCAGCCATACTGGCTGGGGAATTCTGGGAGTTGAAGTCCACATATCTTAACTTTGCTAAGGTTGAGAAACACTGTCCATTAAAGTACTTTCCAAGATGCCTAGTGACTCCTCTTTCCTGACCTTGCCTGCCTCAAAGGATTGACACCTGGAGCAATAACTGCACATGCAGAGTAGTAGAATGGAATGTTTAATGTATTAAAAAGTTGAGTCTAGCCAATTGCTCCGAGATAAATAATTTTCAGGACTTTCTGCAACCATCAGTTTTGTGCTCAATAACTTTCTGAATTCTGTAAATAGGACAACAATAAATAGTCTCATTGTGGTTTTGGCTGGGACAATGGTGTATGAAACTGCTGGAAGAAATGAGGATTCAGTTTGTTGTCACAGCTAGGAATTAATGCAAAGAAACGTATTTTGCTGGAAGGATGTATCTATCTATATATTTATCTATCCATCCATCCGTCTATCAGTTACCTACTTAAACCACCTACCTGTCTATTTATTTATCTACCATCCACATCAATCTATCATTTGTTCTATTTTAATGGCAACAGCAAATGGAAGATTGAAAAGCAATTTTTCCTTTAAATTTAAATAAAAACATACAATTGATTTTGCACATTATATACAAGAAAGCCTATTAAATGGAAATAATATCTTGTTATCTAGAAAATAATTATTTGGACTAACATATGTTTTTAAAAGACATTTGCTAGAACCTTGCTGCATCCTTATATCCAATTTGTTTTGCTGGACAAAAAACTTTCCCAGCACTTCCACATGTGCTGCATTATGCATACTTCTTCCTGTCTTTTTTTAAATACATTCATGCCCAATGAAGGAATGCATTTTACTGTCCAGGAGCTCCTTACTGTATATTTAAATGGTCAAAATCCAGAATAAACATCCAATATGTAGCTCTCTGTTCAACATATGTTTGCCATATGACTGAATCAAAAAATGACCCTAGATGTAGCCAAATAGAGGTACCTACTCTTGTGAAATTAAATTTATATAGACTGAGCAAAATCATACTTAAGACACATTAAATGTTCTAGGGTCAAAACTGGTCTAAATGATTTCTTTGTTATTTTACTTTAGAAAAATGAAACAGATCCCTGTTATGTATATTTTCTTTATAAGTTAAAAAAAAAATCAATTCTTATTCCTCCAACAAACTTTCCTTGAAATTAATGCTAATATATACAGTTGACGTGAACCATGTTTTGTTTGATTATGTTAATCTACAGTGGTGTTAATTTCCATATATAAGTGTTTATGTGGGCTTTAAAAGGATTTTTTACATAATCACATTCAATTATTTGAGATTTTTCTGTCTTAGAGCCCAACATAGTTCGAAAAAACACAATTGTAAACAGGGACGATAAGCTGGATATTTCATTTTCCCATTAAATGGTGGTTTATTGGGTGTTTAAAACATAATGAGATGTGGTGTTCAATCTAAAAAGCAAAATCACACAAACATCTACCTTGCCAAGGATTTTTGTGCATGTCTAGTCTCATGATTTCACAGGAGGAGACCTGGTCTGCAGATTAATATGAATAAGTGGACTTGCTACATATTCCATATGTTTCTAAAACAAATTCTGGTCATTTGGCAAATGAAGATCCTGGCATTACCTTAGTTAAAAGCAAGTGTTTTGTGGGTCAGTCTTAGTACTGTGGGACATGATTACAGATAAAGACTGTTTATAAGTAAGGACTTACTCATGAATGAGAAGGAATTCCTTCTAAATGCCTTTTTGGTATTATTATAGTTATAAGGAGAAGAAGGCAAGAAAATGTATATATAAGAGACAAACAGAGGCTGGTAGTTGTGCTTGGGAGAGATCCTGAGAATACTGGCTTTATAATTCAGAAAAGTTAATGCTCAAGACAATGTCTGTATATGAATTTCTGACCTTGCTGAACTTTTGAATTTCCATGATTTGCTGAAATCATGGTTCTTTACTTTGACTGATTTTGGACACCGTTTTGGACTATGGACTCTGGGAAGACCCAGTAGCACAAGAAGAAAAAGCAGGAGTCATCTACAACATACAGTGCAAGGACTGCAACAAACACTATATAGGACAGGCAGGCAGAAGACTGGCAGAGCGCATCCATGAACACCAACTAACAGTCAGAAGATATGATGAAAACTCCTTAATCTCACAACACATGGACAGATATAACCATAATTTTAACTGGGAAATGGTCAGCATTTTAGACCAAGCAAAATCCAAAAATGCAAGGGAATTCTTGGAAGCTTGGTATTCAGACAAGGCAGCAATTAACAGACACATAGAGATAAACAGCATCTGCACACTGTTCAAAAGAGACAAATGACTGGAACAGCAACTCACCAGCAATTATCACCAAGATAAGTGTAACGAACTGCCACCTGTTGATCCCAAATCCAGTAACTTTCCTTGCAACCAATATTGATTGAAAAGAATGTTCATTTATTGAGAATAAATGTACAGATCCAAAGCATTGCTAAGACTGAGCAAAAGCGCCCCAAAAGCTGTTTTTCTTACTCCCCCCCCCCCCTTTACATCGCCCTTAGTTCTTGGTCTTCTGATTCCCTTGCTGGCATGGCCTTGAGCATGCCAGAGCCTGTGATAAGGAGCCATCTGTTTTAAACGGTTTCTCATTCCTTCTCTCCCCCCCCCCCCTTTTACAATGGCAGAACCGCAGCATGTAAAAAGCCATTTTTTAAACTAGCCATATAATAATCTATTATAAAATCTTGCGAGGATTCTGACATGCTGCCCCTCCACAAAAGAGGATGTCAGTCAGATGATTCCTCTTCTTCACTCTAAAAAAGAAAAAGCAAAGAGAAACATAATACAATAACCATTCTAATTGTTAAGGCTTTGTAGGATAAACATCATAAAAATTTTTAACTAAATGTGGAGCCTTTACATGTTTCTTGTCAACCCATTCAGCCATTGATTTGGGAAAATGTTTCCACTGAATTAAAAATTGAACCCCCCCCCCCCCCATGCTTTCTACTGTCCAGTATCTCTTTAACTTCAAAATGTTGTTGTCTTTCAACCATCATTGGTTTAGGAGGTACTGGGGAGGGATGCCATTGAGATGACTCTTTATAGGGTTTAAGCAGGTCACAGTGGAACACTGGATGGATTCTTTTAAAGGTAGCAGGCATCTGTAATCGTAGTGAAACTGGATTAATTACTTTATCTATAACAAAAGGCCCTACGAATTTTGGAGCGAGCTTTCTGGAAGGTTGTAATGATTTAAGATGCTTGGTAGATAAAAGAACCTTATCTCCTACTTTCCAGTCTTTTTCTGGGGTTCTCTTAGCATCTGCAAATTTCTTGTACATTGCTCTGGCCTCCTTCAACGATGCAGCAATCTGAGGCCACACTTGTGTCATTTGTTGGACCCATTCATCAACTGAAGTGACTTGAGTGGATTGTTTAGGTAGTTCTGGGATAGGTACAAAGTCTTGTCCTGTAGCTATTTTAAAAGGGGTGAGGCCAGTGCTTTGGTGCACTGCATTATTATAAGCTACTTCAGCAAACGGTAACAGTTCATCCCAATTGTCTTGTTGGTAGTTAATGAAACGTCTCAAATATTGTTCTAACAGTGAGTTCAGACATTCGCATGATCCCGCCGTCTGGGGGTGGTACCCCGAACTCAAGCCTTGCGATGCCCCCAGTAGTTTTAGGAACGCCCTCCAGAACTTGGCAGTAAACTGGACCCCGAGATCCAAAATTATTCGTTCTGGGACACCATGAGTTCGGTAGACGTGTTGTATAAATAACTTGGCCAGTTTGGGGGCTGATGGAAGGGATTGGCATGCTACAAAATGTGCTTGTTTGCAAAAAAGGTCTGTAACTACCCAAATAACTGTCTTTTTGTTGCTTTCAGGCAGGTCTACAATAAAGTCCATGGAAATTTGCTTCCAAGGAGCCCCTGGGTTTGCTACTGTCTGTAGAAGCCCCATTGGTTTGCCCCCTCTCTTTTTGGCCATTGCACACGTGGGGCATGTAGCTACATATTCCCCTACATCTTTTCTCATTGTTGGCCACCAAAATTGACGCCTGAGTAGTGTTTTCACAAAACCAAAGTGCCCAGCTGTTTTGCTGTCGTGACTTCTTTGCAAGACCCACTTTCTAGCGTCTGAAGGGACATACAGCTTATCTTGCCACCACCATGCCCCTTGTTTGTTCACTAGCAATTGGCTATTGCTTTTAAACCAATCATCCTGAGCAATCTGGGCATTTAATTTTTTCAACAACTCTCCTTCTGGTTGTTCTTCACCCCTTTTTTTTCTGAGCTCTAGTGACCACTCTTAAGGCTGCTTGGGTACATGGAATTACAGGAGCGACTACTTCCTCCCACTTGCTGTTGTGTTGAGGCAATCGAGACAGGGTGTCTGCCAGAATTTTTTTTCCCCCAGGAATATACTTCAGGGAGAAGTTAAATCGATGAAAATATTGTGCCCATCTCATTTGCTTGGGTGACAGCTTCCTCGGTGCAGTCAAAGCTTCTAGATTTTTGTGATCAGTCCAAATTTCAAAGGGATGGGGTGATCCCTCTAATAAGTGTCTCCAGCAAACTAACGCCCAGCGTACTGCGAACGCTTCCTTTTCCCACACCAACCAGCGTCTCTCAGTTTCTGAAAATTTCCGGGATATGTACGCACATGGAAACAGCTCCCCCCCTGCCCCCTTCTGTAATAACACAGCTCCCACTGCCACATCCAAAGTGTCTGCCTGTATGACAAATGGCTGTTCTGGATCAGGGTGCTTTAAGATCAGTTCAGCCGTAAACAGACGCTTTAAACTTTGAAAAGCTTCCTGGCACTCCTTAGTCCAGGCCAAGGGGGCTCCAGGTTTTGATGCCTTCGCTTTGTCCTTGCCCTTGGTTTTCAACAAATCGGTGAGTGGGAGTGCTACTTGGGCAAAGTTGGGTATGAATTGCCGATAGAAGTTAGCAAAGCCCAGGAAACTTTGAAGTTGATGCCTGGTTTTGGGAGCCTCCCAACCCGTGACATCCCTCACCTTGACCGGGTCCATTTCAATTCCCTGATGCGAAATTCTATACCCCAAATAGTCAATTTGCTGTTTATGAAATTCACATTTGGAGAGCTTGGCATACAATTGAGCCTCCAGTACCTTTTTTAGTATCTTCCTGACCAATTGTACATGTTGCTCCATGGTCTCAGTGTAAATCAGGATATTGTCCAGATAAACCAACACCCCCTGGTATAAATGCTCTTGTAACACCTCATTTATAAGTTGCATAAACACCCCCACTGCTCCTTTTAATCCGAACGGCATTATTTCATAACAGAAGCACCCCAGGGGCGTGTTAAAGGTAGATTTCCATTGATCTCCTTTCCGGATTCGCACCCTGAAGTACGCCTCCCTTAAATCCAGCTTTGTGAAAAATTTTCCCTTTGGATAAATGGGCCAACAGGTCTTTCATCAAGGGGAGTGGGTACCGGTTGTCAGCAGAAATGGCATTTAGCCCTCTATAATCTGTGCACAAATGTAGGGAGCCATCCTTCTTTTCCCTAAATAGCACCGGTGCAGCAATTTGAGAATGCGTAGGTACAATAAAGCCCCTCTTTAGATTCTTATCAATGAATTCCCGCAATGCTTCCAACTCTTTGGGTGTCATTGGATACATTTTCTTCTTTGGAAATTTAGCCCCAGGCTCAATCTCTATGGCACAGTCACTGGCACAATGGGGGGGGGGGGGGGTAGCTGATCTGACTCCCTTTCACTAAACACCTCCTGCAGGTCACGGTATTGCTTGGGAATCTGAGTTGCAGCTTCTACTGCCTTTTCCCCACTCACAACGCCCATCTCTACATCTGACAACATTTCGGTAATTCCTTCAACTTCCACTCCCCCCTCTTTCAGGAAACGTAAGATCTTCTCCTCCCAGTTCACTTCTGGGTTCTTCCTTTTTAACCAGTTCATGCCCAGAAGCACTGGGTTGCATGCCATGGGAGTCACTAGGAATTTAATAGTCTCTCTATGGTCCCCCATGGTTAGCTCAAGCTCTTCAGTACGATATTCCTCCTCCCGCCGGGGATCCGTCCAGCTGGGTAAAAATCACAGGGGTTTTGAGTCTCTTTAAGCGCAGTCCCAAACCCCGGGCAAGGGCGGGGTTAATCAGATTTCGGGAGCAGCCAGAGTCTATCAGCGCCCATATCTCTGCCCTTCGATTAGTCCTCACCACCCTTAGTTCCACCCAAATTTTAATGGGACTCACCCCCATCTCTTCACTCTCCGAGTCCTCCCATGAGCTGCTTTCTTTCTCTGGAAGAGTGGCTGCCTGTCAGAGAGAGAGTGGAGCTAACAACTTCTGGGTTTTGCCGCCACTGCGTGTTGCCACTCTAGCTCCTGTCTCACTGCCTACTGCCGCTGACTCCTTCTTGCCGGGCTTCGAAGACTTCGGCCCCTTCCGCTCCGTCTTCTTGCCTCCTTGCTCTGTCTTCGCTTTAGGGCACACAGTGGCAAAGTGCCCTGGCTCCCCGCAGTTGAAACAGACGTGCCGGCTCCTGCTACTTTCTGGTGCGCTGGTCTTTGCCTTGGGCGCCGCCTTCTTTGTGCTGGGTAAGGGCGGAAGTCAGGTTCTTGCTTCTATGGTGCGCCATTGCTCCTCCACTTCACCGGCCATAGCGACCCATCCATTAAAGGTTTTGGGGAAACCCCGGCACACCACGTGCTGCAACAATTCGGGCTGCAAGCCTCTCTGGAAGAACTCGATCAGGAGCTCTTCAGGCACGTGAGGCAGCCTTTGAGCCAACCCCTGAAATTCGTAGGCGTACTCTGATACCGACTTGGACCCCTGCTTCAGCCTTTCCAGGTCGCATCGTGCTTTAAGCGCCATGCACAGGTCTTCAAAGTGCATGCAGAGAGCCGCCATGAAATCCTCTAATCTCCTTAAAGCCCAGTCCTTAGCCCTATGCAGGCCAACCACCCATTCTGCAGCCATACCTTGGACACATAGGAGACCTTCTCCTCCTCGCTGCGGAACAGACCCCCATAGCCCTTCATGTAGATCCAAACCTGGGTGATAAAGCAAGCAAGCTGCTCAGCATCTCCCCCGAATTTCATGGAGATGCCCCGCTGCTACATCGGGCTCTTCTTGGCTCTGCTAGGTGTGAGATCCTCCTCCTCCTCACTGGAGGTCTCACCTTCGGCTGACTGCTCTGCTGCCTCCGTACCTCCCGGTGTGGCTGCTGACTCTCGCGTGAGGGGCATAAATCCCCCTCCAAGCAGTTGATCTACCGCTGCCTTTAGCACTCGCATATCATTGGATAGGGACCCCATCTGCCCTTCCAATTTCCCCATGCGATCTTTCATCGAAGGGCCCTGTCCCTTCGTCGCCATTGCCTTTGCCCCCGCTCGGGCTTGGCGCGATGATTGCACTGGCTCCTCCTGGGTTATCACCTTCACGTCCAATGGAGGAGGGACTGGTCTCTCTTCTTCTTCCTCAATTACGTCGTCAGCCATCCCGCTGCTCGGTTGGTCCCGGTCAAGGTGAGGCTTTGAACTCCCCACAGGGCATTCTCCCTGGTGGAAGTCTGCACTGGGAGTCTTAGCAAAATGTAACGAACTGCCACCTGTTGATCCCAAATCCAGTAACTTTCCTTGCAACCAATATTGATTCAAAAGAAAGTTCATTTATTGAGAATAAATGTACAGATCCAAAGCATTGCTAAGACTGAGCAAAAGGGCGCCAAAAGCTGTTTTTCTTACTCCCCCCCCCCCCCCCCACATCTCCCTTAGTTCTTGTGTTCTGATTCCCTTGCTGGTATGGCCTTGAGCATGCCAGAGCCTGTGATAAGGAGCCATCTGCTTTAAACGGTTTCTCATTCCTTCTCCCCGCCCCCCCGCTTTTACAATGGCAGAACCACAGCATGTAAAACAACATTTTTTAAACTAGCCATATAATAATCTATTATAAAATCTTGTGAGGATTCTGACAATAAGCAGAGCTTACCACAGGGCACACAAGCAAGTAGCAAACAATACCCTAATCAAGGAAATACCAGAGGAACAAAACAAAACCCCCACCTCCACCCCCACCCCCACCCCTGCTGGCAGGGCATGCAAGAGTATATAAACAGAGAGCAAACCCCATCCCATTCCAGCACTGAAGATGTTACCTAGCCAGGTAATGAAACGTTTGCAGGAAAACAACCAAGCTCAGAGAACCCCAAGGACTCCACTATGGACTCTGTTTAATGTTCAACATTTAATCACCATATGTGAACCCTAGCCTACTTTTAGATTATTGGTGGTCTTTGTTGCCTAGAATTGCCTAGCAATGCCCAAGAGAGGTCATCTTGATTTAAAATGTCCTGTGTGACATATGCACAACTGTCCTATTAATATCTACTGCTAAGTTTCACTGTTTTCATTGAGGCTTACTTTGAGGAAAATGTACAGAAAATAGCTGCTTTAGGAAAAGAGGGCTGGATGTGATGGAATAATTCAGTGTTCAGTGGCCCTGCAGGGCCTATATCAATAGTGGACCACAAGGCCAATGTTCTCGCCTAAAGATGTTTCTCTTTTGGCTGGTGATTTAGCAAAACCAAGAAAGTAAACGTATCTTCCTGTTACACAACTAGATTAAATTAACCTGGAAATAAGACCAGATGGAAAGCTAGGATAGTAACATTTTAGCAAGAGATTTCAATGGACTAACCAGAAAGCAGTGAAGAAACCAAGTGAAATAGAAGCCACTGGAAAGTGTCTGAGAACTCATAAGTGTGGTATAGGTGAAGAAAGGAGAAGGAAACTTTTTTGATTCTGAGGAACATATTCCCTTAGGCTAATCTGTAATTGACCAGCCATGAGCAGATGTAAAACCAAGAAATCTGAAGATTGCTTGCAGAGCACTTTGTAATTAAGCAAGGAGAAGCATAAGCAAAACCAAGAAATGTGCTATATATACACACACACATACACACTTATCACTTATGTAATTTATATCCTACAACTGCATCCTAATTGTAATTCCCAGAGCAGTAATAAAAGAGTAAGTAACAATAAATGTACAGTAAAGCATACAAACAGGAATAATTTTAAATTGCCACAGTCCATTCAAACAGTCAGTAAACTTAAATTGTTCTAATGTCAAAAAGACTGATATCAGTGACTTTTAAAGATCTGGGAAGACTTTATTAATAGCTATGGGACAACAACTCTCTAGAAAGGCTCTAATGCTAGGAAAGGTGGAAGGAAAGAGAAGAGGATGACTAGCAGCAAGGTGGATGAACTCCTGAAAGAACAGGTTAGGGATGATCATCATGGAAAAAATCTATCAATGTGGTTGCTAGGAGTTGAAAACAACTTGATGGCACATAATCAATCAATGGGACAACAGGCAGGACATTCTGATGGAGACGCAGCCATCGCCACCCCTCTTCAAATGATGAGCACTTGGGAAAAGACCTCACTGTGATTTCAGAGGCCAGACAGAGTGATTCAGGAAGTAAGTTTTTCTGTTATATGTTTATGTGAAGTGTGAGAAATTCAACACTATGGATTAAGCTCAAATTTCTAGGAGCCACTAGAGTTCTTTCAATTACTTTGCAACCCGGTTGCAGGGTTCTGTACTACCTGGGGACTCTTCCTCCACTATTAGCAAATCTGTGTAAAATATTCTGCAATAATCCAACCATCTATCATCAAGGCCAGGAAAATGTGAGCCAACCTCCCTCCAACCAGAGGGAAGTGCTGTTGGGATGGTAGTTTGGACTGTCTGGGTCCTTCCTGGCACCTAATTACCTGTGATTAGGGTGGATGTTGCTGGGGTTATGATGGAGAACTCAGCATAGGAGAGAACTTCTCAAACTCATAATCCACATGGCTTGGTACTGTAAAGGACCAGAATTTTTGTATAAGAAACAATTCTCTGCAGTGAGAACATAGGTTTATAAAATTACAGGATCTCAATACGTCACAAAAGAAGCCTAATTTCCAACTGACAAGTTTAATGGTTTCCAAAATTAAGGCGTTTTATTCAAGGTTTGGTATCATTATATTATTCTAAAATTACTTTTAATTATATGGCATTGATCTATTTTTATGACAGCGATGTGACAAGGGTCAAAAATTATAAAATAATTGCTCTATGAATGTAAAATGAGAAAGATGTCAATGTGACAGGAATATAATGGGCTTGCAGCAGCAGCAGCCTCATCCAAGCTATGGAACGTGGCATAAAAATATACCATCCCAACAGCTGCTCATCCTGAGTACATTCCCAGATCTAAGTATTTTCTCCCAACTTTTTCCGTGAGTTCTCAGCTTTAATCACTGGGTAAAGTCCACTTCCCTGGCAAAAAATCTGGAAAACCAATGGATTAATTTAAGAAGGAACTTGCCAGAATCATAAAAATACCTTGGAGACAAAGAACATTTACAAAATGTTATAATTTTGCTTCATGTGATGGAAATGCTGTGTTTCTTTACTGCCTAACATAGATTGAATGGCCTCCTGAGAATATACATTCTTTTTAGAAGTAGTTCAGCTGCTCGTGGCTCACCTTGCATTGATTTGGAAACAAGGGAACCTCTCCCTCAAATCGGAACAATATCTGGCTGATGACTGAGCCAGTGCAAATGCAACTATTTCCCACAGCCAGGAGAGGACAACAAGGGACTACAAAGTCCTGCCAGCCTATAGGATAATTGGCCATTAAACAAAAAAGAGAAAGCTAAATTTTGTGAACCAGAGTGGAGAGGTCTCTTTGATGGGAAAGAAACCTGGAAAAACTGATGATCTGTAGCTCATTAAAAGTCTTCACAGGGGCACATCTGCTGGGTGGATAGTATAAAGAACAACAAACCAACTGGTAATGTAATGGATGCAAGACCCACACAGTTGTTAACACATCTAACTATAATCAGGCAAAGCATTAAGCCAGGATGATTTGGTTTTGACTTAGCATATTGTACAAACTCAGCCATTTTGATTTATTTGGCAAATGGTCATCAAGCAAACCATGCCTTGGCTTGTTGTATGGATCCAGGTTTTGGTTGGATAGGTAAAAATGCATCTGTTGCCAGGTTTCACTAGAACTTTGAATTCTGATTATTTTGGCATGATTTTTTCTTAGGGAACAGCTATTTTCCCTAAGTAAGATTAAAAGGTAGCCAGAAAATGTGCATATTGAAGCCTATAATAGATCAATAGATGCATGTGTGCTGAAGGGAAAAGTAAGTAAGAAAGCCCCAGCTCTTGACTGTAAGTGCCTGCAGACTCAGGGCTGCCTAAGCTTAAAGACTTAAAGCCCACCATAGATCAATAGATACATCCATTCCAGTTATATGAAAATCAGTAAGTTACATATCATGGATTATCATCATAGTTCTTATGACAGAACTCAAATGAGAAGAGGAAATATCTTTATCAGTAATATTTCAGGATGACATTTATGAAAGATGAAGGGTTTGATTCAACATTAAATCGTACTGGCATAGGTCAATGATACTTATAAAAGCCAAGATGTAAATCTGGAGCAAGTATACCAGGCTATCATTCTTTGTACAGTTTAGATGGCAAAATTTTGAGCAAAGAAACTGCAGGCAGAATTGTGTGCCCAACTCTACATATGCTTACCTAGGATACCTTTTATTGAGTCAAGCCTCAGATCCATCTAGCTCAGTATTGTTTAAACTGACCATGGTTTTTTATAATCTGAACCTGGAATCTACTACTGTGTATACTGTACTCTGTTACAGAGCTACAGCATATTGCCAGGCAGTTGCGTATAAGTTAGAGGGTTTACATCCTAAATCCTTTTAATGAATGTTAGGTCAAATTCCTTGCAGTAATAAAACAAGGCACAAACGAGAGCCTGCAAGGCACCTGAAAGAGGTGCTTTACCAAGCATGTTAGCTGAGCAAAACATCTCTCCACAGATTGTTAAAGCAGCCATGTCCTTTGGAAGGCTCACTTTGAAGGCTTTTCCTAGCTGTCGGTGAGCATCTGCACATACAAACAATTCTTCTCCTGGGACCAGCAGCAAAGAGAATGTCTGAGAATGTCTGACTTTGAAACAGCCACGTGACCCTCCCAAAGGACATGGTTGCTGCAGTGCTCCAGGGAGAGTTCTTTCCTTGCACTAACATACTCCTGACTACTTTGCAAAGCCCTAGAGCTAATATTTTAAATAAATAGATAAGGAAGTCCCATTTATTTTAATGAGGGTTACTCCAAGGCAAGTGTCTGTAGGACTGTACTTCGAACTGTCCTTCTAAATGCATGCTATGGATTAAGTCCTGTGGAGAACAGTAGGATTGGACTGCACTCTTAGCGGGCAGGGCAGGTAACCTCAGAATTCCTATCTTCAACAACCTTATTATTTTTCTCCTTTAAAAGCAGAGGTCTGAACTTTTTATTAATTTAGGTTGATAATGAAATTAGACTTCTTTTTGAAATCCAAATCCAGTGCTCTATTCACTAGAATAGAGGCATCATTTGAATGCAGAATAAAAGTGCTATTCAAATAATATGTATTCAATTGTTAATAATCTCTTTTTTCATTTTATAGCAATGCAAGATGAACTGATCTCTTCTCAAGAAATCTTGCCGATCTTCCTGAAATTCTTTTAATTTCTCTTTTAATTTCCATTTAAAGTTAATACTCTGAATTCACCTTGACTTTTGATTTAGAAAACAATGCAGTATATAACCCTTGGCTCTACTTGGGTACATGAACTTGGTTCGCAATTTTAAGGCAATGGTAAACAATATTGCAATTGTTACTGCAATGTACAAAAATGACTAAAAGGGACTAAAATGGAAAAGACAAGGAAATACATGGAAAACCATGAATGCATAGTTTTAACAGATGAAGAGAGAGAGGGGGATGACATTACCTAATGGATCCCCTTAGCAACAGTATTCCTGGGTTATTTAAATTAATCTACAAGTATGTTACAATATATAGTAGAAACAATATTTTATCCAAATTCCAAGTTAGGCTTTCCATTCACTGTTGGCCCCAAAAAGATTTCTGAAATGGAAAATGAACAGAAATAAACCCAGAATTGGTTTTAGAGAGAACTGCCAAACATCTGTTGAAAGGTAGCAACAGAGACTTTGAACCCAATTCCCAATTACTCAGTTACCCAGTTCTGGAATTTGGAATGGTTGATGCATTTCTCTAGCAGACACAACTGTATAATGTCATAGTTGGAAATGTTCATTGTGATCAGTCCAAAACACATAACACCAGGAACAAAATTATGTAGTAATAGAGTGAAGGAATCTAAAAATATTGCAACAGCATCACTAACATTTTGTTGTTTTGTACTAGAAACACATTGAAGTCTTTCAGAGGCAGTGGCTTCACCCATTAATAGTTTAATTTTGAGCAGATCTCTAAGTGTATCTTCAGAAATCTTCCCTTAAGCCTGAACTATCTATCCAATTTGAAATATCTATCCTGAGCAAGTATGACTGCATAGATTTTAGTTTGGGATCTCAGCAAAGCACATAGGCCTGATGCACAGCCTGAGTTCAAACTCAAAAAGAGCATTTGTTCAGCTTTAATATGGTCTGCTGTCATGTACTTCTGCTGGCCACCAAGCAGAGAAGCCTATCCTCTCCGTGGTTCCTCTAGATATTCCGCTATATTTCTTAGGTCATTCAGTCAAAATGCACATTGACTATAAACATCTCTTATTGCTTTCTGTATATCTGATCAGCAGAGGTGAGTGCTTCTGAAGGAGGACAAATGACAAATGACAAATGCCAACAGATTTTTATTCAACAAATTTGTCTAATACTGTATTCTTTTAAAAATTATTTGGGCTAGTTGCACCGGCCACATATTCTGGCAATGAATTTCACAAATTAAATTTGCATTGTTTACAGATTTTATTTTTCTGGAATCTGTTGTCCTTTGTAATCGATTTCAATGGCTTCTCAAATCTGGTATCCTCTGGGTGTATGGGACTACATTTCCCAGAATTCCCATGCATCATGCCCTTTGACTTACTTTTGTGGGAAAGGGGAGAAAGAGTATTTGTGCATATTTTCACTGATCTTTTACAGTATAGCTAAGTTATATAAACTGCCTTCGGCTGTTATACGTACTTCTTTACAAATGGTTCTATTGCATTCAAAGGGGCTTATCTCAGGTTAGCATTAACAAATCCCAGTTCCCTTCATACGCTAAGATGTTGTTTGCTGAACTGTTTTATTCATTAAACCATAACTGGCTGGATTTGGGCACCATTCTGAGTTACAAGCAAGCAAAGCACATTATGATATTATAATGACTAATACTAATATTATCAACTACCAATTGAATGATTTTTGGTGATTCCCATTAAAAATCAATACGCATCTTAGAATACTCAAAACACCCACAACATCCACATAATCATAACATTTGCAAGATACATTATGGTTTAGTGAGATTTGGGAACTCAGCCTCAGTGTTCTAGAGGAGAGGATCTGCCAGGGATCCCTGTCATTCCCTAGAAGGTGGGAGCTGCAGCCAGATGTATCTTCCGGATCCAAAGCCTTCATTAAAAAACAATAAAGTGGTGCTGTGCTGTTGTGATGCAAGCTCCACTCCTTAACGTAAGTACAAAAGGGGTGGGGCGTGCATCACAATGATATGGCGCTGCTTTCCTCTGCACCCATTTGATTCTTCCCATCCCCTGGATGCCTCTGCCCAGAGCAAACCTCCTCTACTTGATTTTACTGGGCAGGTAGAAGGTAATCTTCAGTGACGTGGGCCCTGCTTTGAAGTGACAACCAGCACCTTGAATTGCACCCAGAAGCCAACAGGTAACCAGTATAGCTCTCAAAGTAGTGCTGTAACACAGTGAACTGCAATACCTCGAGGAGGTCAGGTAAGTCCATTTTCAGGGGCTTTCTTTGTGTATGTATGTGAGTGTCAACATCCATGTGAGTGTTTTAATTTTTGTTTTGGTGATGTGTTGCTCTTTTTAACTGGTTGTTAGCTACCCACAGTTGCATGGCAAGTGGGCAACCATACAAACCAAATGAACGAATCAATGAATGAATGATGTTGAGGTCGCTGCTTTCAGGACCAGCTGTAGCTTCTGAATAGTTTTCAAGGGCAGCCCCATGTAAAGCAAATTGTAATAGCCCAACCATGAGTGCAAAAGATAAAAACTATGATAATAAAAGCCTTCTGGTCCAGGAATAGTCACAGCTGGCACACAAAATGAAGTCAAGAAAAGGTCCTATTAGTCACAGCCTCCACTGTGAATCCAAGAGGACCCCTAGGTTGTGGGCTTGCTCTCCGTGAGGTAGTCCAGGACCAAAGATGGAACTCTGTTTGATATCTCAACCAACCAAGAAGGGCATAAATAATGTGGTGCATTGTACAAACGGCTGCAGAAACTGCAGCTGCATGAAACTGGTTAAAAGGAGTGTTGCTTGATCAGAGCAAGAGTTACCTCTCTTGCAGGAGTCTCAGAGATCACAGAAATAATAAAAACAGTAAAAAAATATGGTAATGCAAAGCCCTTGTCAGCAGAAGTGGAACACTTTCAATGCATCCACCCAGCTGGCAGAACTTGACTCTCTTCAGCTTCTGTGCAATACAGGACTAGTGCTTTTTCAAAAGAGCTCTGAACTTGTGTTTATAAGGGTCCCGGTGGAGACATGACAAGCTCTAGGAAAATTGTTACATGGCATTATGCGGGCATATGCCTCTGTGAAAGCCATGTGTTTGGTCCCTCCTGTAGACCAAGCCAAAATGGCCATGGAGAGCAGTGCCCAATGACTGGCCACAGAGGGAATATGACCACAGTATACAAAGGTGGCCAGTAGGAACTGGCTAGATCCAAATTCCTGACTACAACAGCAGCCCCATGGTCAGAGAAGCATGCGAGATCATCCCCACAGCAAAAAGAGAAAATTTTAAAACAGAACAGCTAAGGATGGCTTCAAATTGTCTTAGGTATGGGATGGGGCTGAGAGATAGACAATCTCTTAGCCCCCAAAAAGTGGTTGCTGGGGCATATTCATGCCATGGTAGAAACAAATGAGGAAGTGCCCAAGGTGACTTATCTTTTTGCTTTTTCGCCTGTGGATAGATTCAAATGATATTTTTTTAAAAAATATAACTAAGCAGGTCTTCTGAGAAAAATCCTTTACCAAAGTATTACTAGACTCCTGGGTGTGCAGGTGTTTGCATGTATTTGTGAATTCAAGTAATCCTCCATTCTGAACGGTTTGCAATTATTTTATCTTTGTTTGCATACAGCTGTTATCGGTCTTCCTACTTGATTATCTGAATACTGGCATATATTTTCAGGGTGGCACATAAAATCCACAAGGACATTTGTCACTATCGAGTGAGAAAAAAAAAAAAAGCCTGAATTCTGACTACAGTGTGGCAGGAAAACAAGCTGCCAGTAACATCATCTGAAGCAGATGGTTTGAGCTACTAGGAAAATTCCTTCCTGCGGAGTCTTGAAATAACAGAAAGCTATGTAAATGTGAAGAGATGGAAGGGAGATGAACACAGCACTAAGTTATCCATCATGTCTCCTTGATAATAGTTTCAGTCGCAGTTCCTTGAGGGCCATCATGCAATGTTTGAATGCCAACCATGAAACATAAAAGGCTGGGAAAGATGGAATATTTGTAGAGTAGCACAATTAGTTTGAAAGTGCTTTCACTTTGCTACCCATGAGCGTATTATGACCTTTTTAGGAGTAACAGTGTTCTGACTGTCAGTATCAAAACCAGTTCTGGATGAACCCAAGTGTCTGTCTGTCATGACATTACAGATAAAATTCCCCCAGATAATTCTGTCTTCACAGCAGTCATTGGAGGAAACAATCTGAGATGAGACAGGAGTATTTGTTTTTAGTTCAGATCTATACATAGAACTCTATTTGTTCATTTTAACCATTGGGAAATTCTCTCTCTCTCTCTCATCCCTATTCCTCTCCCTTTCCCTCTCATACCTCTACCTCTAACCCTATCCCTACCCCTATCTCTGTCATGCCATGCATGCACATGTGTAGATCACCTCAGATACAATTCAGACTTTAAATAAGATTCAGACCATCGACTCAGTCCAATTTAATGATCCAGTTCAGTGGCTTGAACTGATTTAAAAACACTTTAAATAAAACAATTCAACCGTTTCTCAAATCAGTTTGAAAATATTCCAATTGATTTACCTGATCAGATTTGATTCAGAGATTTGATCTAATCAGCTTCTAATTTTCTAACTGAATCTTTGCACAGCCATAGTGGGGACATTTTCATTCTCTGACACTGACATAAACAGAAGAATGCCCATAGCTGCATGAGGACAAGGCTGTCCCACAGACTTTTACAGATATTGTGTGAATGGATGCTTTGTTTACAATTCCCATTTACCATTTTCTGCATATTTTGATATGTATACATAATCTGGGATGGTGGTGATGGTGGCCATGGCTTGATAGTACAGGTAGTCCTCACTTAATGACAATAACTGGGACCTGATGTCCCTTAGTGATGCAGTCATAGAGGGCAACATCATGTGACTGTGCCGTTTAGTGACGGCAATTCTGGCAGATTACTGAAAATCAGAAGTGCAGCCTCCCACTATTATAGCAAAACTATAGTCTAGCCTCCAAAAGAGGCCTTACACAGTTTTAAAAGAATTAGAAATATTTCAAGTCCCCTGAAAATTGGGAAAATATATTCACCCAGGAGATCGCTTAACAACTGCAACAGGGAGTGCATAGACTGCAGTTGTTGAGTGAAGTAGTAATGTGGGCGTCCTCAGCTAATTACCACAATTGGGACTGGAATCTCAGTCATTGAGCAAAGCTGTCATTAAGTGAGATGCCCATGTGACTGCTTTGCTCAATGACCACAATCCATGCACTCCCTGTTGTGGTCATTAAGCGATCTGCCAGGTTGTTAAATGGATGGAGCGAAAGAGCTGCCTGCTGAAGGATTTCAGCTCAGTGCAGAGCTGAAATCCTCCCAGCAGGCAGCTCCTTGAGAGTGAAAGGGCTGCCTGCCAGATGGTTTCAGCTCTGCATAGCGCTGAAATCCTCCCAGCTGGCAGCCCTTTCACTCTTAAACATTCCTAAAGGCTGCCGAAGGGTTTGCCCTCCTCTCCATGGACGGAGGGGAAATCCTTCCTGGGACTGGAGGAATGGAGCTGAAATCTTCAGGATTTCAGCTCCATTCCTACCCACCACTGACTGGAGAGGGAAGCCCCTTGGTGGTGGGAAGGAATGGAGGTCAAATCCTGAAGATTTCAGTTCTGTTCCTACCTACCGCTGAGTGGGGAGGGGAAACCTCTTGGTAGTGGGAAGGAATGGAGCACAAATCCTGAAAATTTGAATGGGGAAGCCAGCAGAGAAGATTGCAAATGGCAATCACATGATTGCAGTGTGCTTGGCAACTGGTCGTAAATGCGAGCCAATTGCCAAGCACCTGAAATGTGGCCATGTGACCGGGGTGGTGGTGGTGTGACTTTTATGATGGCTGGAAGTGCTTTACAGGCTTTACACCCTTTCCAATCCTGTTGGATCTTTGGACCATTGTTAAAAAATTGGTCGTTAAGTGAGGATTACCTGCAATCATTTTTCAACATAGCCTGCCTCATAAAGGCTCTTGCCATCATCATCATCATCATCATCATCATCATCATCATCATCATCTGCAGAAGACCAAGCCTTAAGAACAGATGCATATAAAGCCAGAACTGAGAAGACAGCAACAGACAACAAATGCCACCTCTGCAAAGAAGCTGAAGAAACAGTGGACCACCTCATTATCTGCTGCGTGAAGATTGCTCAGACTGACTACAAACAATGGCATGACAAGGTAGCAACAAGGGTGCATTGGAATACCTGCAAGAAATACCATTTGCCTGGAAGCAAGAACTGGTGGGACCACAAAACAGATAAAGTAGTAGAAAATGAAGAAGCCAAAGTGCTCTTGGACGTTAGCATTCAAACAGACCAGCACCTGCCACACAACACCCCAGGCTTAACAACTGTTGATAAGAAAGACAAAAAAGTCTGGATAGTGGACATTGCAATACATGGAGACAGCAAAATAGAAAAGAAAGAACTGGAGAAAATCACAAAATGCAAAGACCTGCAAATAGAAATAGAATGACTATGGCAAAAGAAAGCAAAGATAGTACCAACAGTTATAGACGCATTGGGGGCAATCCCAAAACATCTGGAGAGCCACTTGAAGACCATCAGCATTGACAAAATCACCATCAGTCAGTTGCAAAAGGTAGCTTTACTTGGAACAGCTTACATCCTGCAACGATGCCTTTAACACCATCAAACAACCACATCTGCCCATCCCAGGTCCTTGGGAAGGACTCGATAGGTGGATAAAAATGCCAATTCCAGTCTAAACATCTGACTGACTGTGCGACCAACAATAATATGAAATTGGCCACCTTTGCTGGAATGGAACTTAATCCTTCATATTTTGATATACATCATAGTGAAATGGTTCCTTTCCCATATTCAATCAGAACTGAAAATGTCAGCTAGGCAGATCCATCCCACAGAGGAAAAGGTAAATATTTGAACTGCTACTATTTCTTTTCTGTAACTGCTGAATCTGGCCAGCGAAAGAATTAAACGAGTTGTGGTGGGGATTGAAAATGGATGATAAGACATAGGAAACGAAATAAAGAGAAACAAAAATGAATTAAGTACTGCCAAGTGCCAGCGCTAGGTAACAATATGCCATAATGGAAAGGCTCGTGACTTATTGTTAGCATTAGTTTCCTTCTTCTTTATCTAAGTCGTCAAATAGATTAATATATATCTGCAAGCTGTTCATTCATTGTACAGGCGTGTGTACATCACAGTAAATATCTCCCATGGCACGGATAAACTCTCAGAGGCTACAGGCCAAGGTGTTTCTGCTCCAGTGGAGACATTTGTGCCAGGTCCATGCTTCTGATGATATACTTAAAACCATTAAAATGCAGCTCCCCAAGTCTACTGTGGTCTTAAGCATTTACTGTTTATGTGGTGGACATCCCGCCCTGTTCCTGTTGTCAATATATTGTTTTCAGGAGCTCTGCAGGAGATGGGGATGAGGGAATTCTAAAAGTTGGGTGTTGAAAGAAGAAAACTGTTTAGTGGGGCTGTATATTACTTTGGATTTAATGTCAAAAAGGGGCTTCAGGGCAGTGCAAAAATAGCACCTGTCTCAAAATTTTAAAGCAGCAGCATCTTCTTCTTCTGGGATTGCCAGTGTATCGGCCTATGGTTCGCCTTCTTTTTTGTAGCGGTATCCTGCAATACAATTTTACTGAGCATCGTTTGAACCTCCTAGATTAGAGCTGGGCACACGGACATGGCATTTCAAAATTTGCAACCAAATTTGTTGCAGGTGGAGGAATTTCTTCAACTATTTCCCAAAGAGAGGAGTCCCTTTAGCAGTAACAAGAATACTACTTGTGAGAAAGCCCTGGGGAAGAGCACAATAGAATTGTATTCCCTTGGGACTGAATGGAAAAGTGGGAAGTCAAAAGGCTGAGGATAGTTGGAAAGATGAATCTGCAATGAAAGGTTGTACGGTGTCATCTCATCCCTAAATCAGTGTGAGGATACCATTGTCCCCAGGACATTCTCACCTAGAAGGTCTTCTTTCTCCTTAGAAAGAACTTCTGAAAGCAAATTCTCCCTCATCAAATCAAATGCAAACTGAGAGGGGGGAAAAAGCTGCCTATTTCACCTATTCTCCAGTAGTACTGAGTGATAGGAAAGGGAATTATATGTTCGGGACTTTTTCCATAAAATATTATATAATACACAAAATAAAATAAGGTCGTTGCTTGTAACAAGGATAGTTGCTAAGAAATTTTATATAGCCAAGGCTTTATGACCTACTTTCAATCACACAATTGTTAATAAAACACTGACAGGCACCAGTGTAAGATAATAGTTATTTAGACACTGGCTAAATAAACAATTGAACATTTAAACCTCACTGTTGATAACAACCTCAATGTTATTATGAATGGTTACCATTAATAGTAGTTAATAAAACAGCAATGGTGCACCTTATGTCTTTGTAAACAATGACTTAAAAATTAAAGAAAAATGAGAATTTAAATTCCTGTTTAAAATCTGTCAGTCAACATGTAATCTAATATAAATTGACATACATCACTAAAAGGTATGTATTAACATTAAAAGGCATGAACTCCTACGATTAATGTTTCAGCAATGAAAGAATAAGAGTACCTAATTTTAATCCACTTGTTTATCTACACATGGTAATTTTTAGATCACTCAACGTGTTTTAATAGTGAGCATAAAACAATATCCTCTATATTTGTTCAGTTGTGAGTCCTGACATTTCTAGTTACGCACACATAAAATAGCAATGGTTCTGTTTATTGGACAGGTATACAAATAGCAAGCTTGCATCCACTTAGTTTATAAAACACTATCTATTAATAAGAAAAGAGGCTCCGGAAACATGTGGTCTCTTAATATTTAGGCATAATATCAAATGTTTAAATAGAGCAGGGTCTCTCAGAAAGTGGTCCATGCATTGATTTGGCTGCCAACGATGGGTTTTGCCATCATAAATCTTAGCCTGACAACTTCACAAAAGCCTCCTTTACCTAAACACTGCCAGCTTGGGTTTATATCCCTTGATTGGCTGATAGTCACTATGACAACTGATGCCACAATTACCCAAGTCCAATCCACTTTCAAACAGGAATACAGTTCATTAATTCAGCTGGACGTTTTGTTGACAGTAGGGTATGAGGGAAATGTTTAATACTGTTTTAAGGATTATGCCATCTCCTGTTTTATATGGCAGAAAGAATAATCCCAGCTGAATACAACAACTGTCTAGTTAGAATAAAGTACCTCAGTACCATTTCCAATACAGAAGATTTAGGTGAAGAAGCAGAAGTAGCATGAAGGTGGGTGAAAGTGATGCGGGAGTTCATGATTTGAAGGGAAAATAAAACTCAACACACTCATTCATTTACCTTTCAAAGTTACAGATTTTTAATAAACTCAAAGCAATGATCAGCAAGATCCTGTTGCAGCAGAAGCTAATGGGAAAAAGATGGGTGAGAATTCCTGAAGAAGGAGGTAGTAAAACCACAACTGCAAAGAATTCCAATGAGGCGGAAAAATGGAGGATGGCAAACGAAATCAGTGTGGCTACACAAAAAGCTCAGTGAGGATCTGAAAACACAACAAAGCAACCAAATAAACCACCCAGGAAATGGAAAGATGGCCAAGTCACAAAGAAACAGTACAGGCAGATAACCTGGAACTGCAGAGCTGGTATCCAGAAAGCAAAAGCTCAGAATGGGCTAAGGTAGTGAAGGATGTGAAAAATATGCACAGATCTGTTCAAAATAAGAGGAAAAGAAAAGAAAAAAAATCAGCACATCATCTGATCAGTAAAGAACAGATATTAATCTTCAGGGTGCATTTTGCAGCTCTACCTCCAAAGTGTACTTTTCTATGCTATATCACCTCAAGCGTTCTTGTCTGTTTTGGTTTGTTGCAGTCTAACTCCAGCAGTTCACTGGCTACTTTGCAGAGGGAGGAACACCTCTTCAGTGGAGTCACAGCTTACTATAGTCTTTAATACCATCTATGTGTGTGTGTGTGCCTTCGAGTCAGCGTTGACTCCTGACAACTGCCTGGACAAGTCCCTGCAGTTTTCTCAGTGAGATTTCGGAAGTGGTTTGCCCTTGCCTCCTTCCTAGGGCTGAGAGAGAGTGACTGGCCCAAGGTCGCCCAGCTGGCTTTGTGTTTAAGGTGGGACTAGAAGTCATAGCCTCGCAGTTTCTAGCCTGATGCCTTAACCACTACACCAGACTGGCTCTGTTAGTACCATCTAGAGCTACTTTTACCATGAATATTGTATAGCACCATGACTATAACTTTTGTTGTATAAGCAGAAAGTTACTAGTTTCTAATCCAGCAGAACTGGATCATCAAATTTGCTGGTGAGTTTAAATTATTTGGGAGGTTCAAAAAATAGGGGATTAGAAAGTGCTCCAATAAAATATAGATAATGAGGTAATGGGCATTAACATACTTAATATAATTCAATGTATGGAAGTGTAAACTAATGCATATTGAAATTGCAACTTCCCATAGACACAGAGATGAGATCTGAGCTGGCAGTAAATGATCAGGAAAGGGATCTTAAAGGGGTGATGGAAAGTTCAAGCAAAATGTCAGCTCACTGTATATGATCTACTGTGAAAATATAACAATTAGAAAATGAATTAGAATTAAATAAGAATGAATAATATTTTACAATTCTAAAGTTCTTAGCTTCTTTCTTTTACATGCACACATGTGCATGCACACATATGTAGAATCAGACTAAAATCCCAGTTTGTAGTTGAAAAAAAAGTGAAATTTTGCATGTTACTATACTATGTTTTTAAAAATAAAAGCACTTTAGTAATTTGTAGGCAAGGCTTCAAGAAGCCACTGCTTGCACTTTTAAAAGTTGTTGTGGGGGTGGAACCTGAATAAAATTCAGGACACAGAGTTCTGCAATAAACTGACCGAATTGCAGATGGAAAGTTGCTATGCTGAGTTCCTGCGGGTTAATTAAACAACATCTATTCAGAGAAATGGGCACTGAGTGTCTTCATTTCCTAAAGTGATTCTTGACAGCTTCTTTGATTATGCCCTACATCTGCTCCCATAATTCTCTGGACACTGAAGCCTTCAATGGGACAAGTGATTAGAATGATGGAGGTGGACAAATAATGCATGAGAATCATTGGAGATTCTAAAGTTGCTTGGTTTATGGCCTATAAAATACAGATAATCACATTAGTGTCACGCTAAGGCATGTCAGGATATAACATTGGCCTGTTGGGCACACAAAGCATTGCAAATGACATTGCATTCCCTTGACATGCCTTTACAGGCCTTTAGATTAGTAAAGACAAGAAGAAACAGAAATTAATTAGCTAATATGAGAAAACAAATCCTTAGGACAAAATTCTACATTCTGCTGAAAAACCTGTGACTTAGTCAACTGAATATTAGCTCCTGATGTACCTTCTATACTGAAATATTTTAAAGGATCAAAGGGGTTGGTCTCTATTGCTTTAATCTGGGCTTCTCCAATCTTCCCTTTTTCAAAGGGGGGGAGAAGGTGGAGAAGTCCAAATTAAGATCGGTGGGTACAAAGGACAATCATGTATGTACTCAATGATAGTACATACTATATGTATATCATTATACAGCATTCATTGTCATATTAATAAGATTTAGAGAAAACATTTTAACCTATATGTGTTAATCTAATACAGTCTAATACAATGGAACTGTTACCATTTCCAAATGGTAGATCGGAAGGAAAATAGATAGGCTGCCAGAACACCAACCAAAAAATGTGTTGTATGAGAGCCTGTATAGTGCAAAAGTTAAGGTATGAGGTTAGGTTGCGAGAGATCTAAGTTCACCTTATGGGGCAACTCTTAGCTCAATCAACCTTGGGTTGTTATTGTCAAGATAAAACAAGATAAGACCTCAACTCTGTCTTGAGCTCTTGGAGAAGCAGTGGGACAAAAATATAACAAATAGGAATATAAAAGAGACCTTCCTGGATAAGATCATCACCAGCATCCTGTTTCTCACAGTGATGAATCTGATCCTTCTAGAAATCCTGCAGCCAGAAAAGAAGGGCGACATGTCTTACCTTGCATTTGCTGGCCAGAGTTTTGTTTCTCCAAAGGTGGAGGGCCCATATACCCATCATGACTTCCAATCACTGGCAGATCTCTCCTCCCTAAATAGATTTAACTGCCCTATAAATGTGGCAAGGAAAGTGAGTTAAAGAGCAAGTGCAGCATAATGTTTTAAACATCGGATCAATTTCAGATTCTGTCTTCCATTTATTTGTGAAACTCCCTGGATAAACTTGAGTCAGCCAAAATTATGAAGCTTAACTGAATTCCCAGGTCTGTGGTGAAGATGAAGAAGAAAGGGGAAATAATTACAGCATGTGCTTCTTGGTGGAAAGGCAGGATAAAACTACATAAGACTGGAACTTGGAGTCAGTATGGTAATCGACTGGAAGTCAATAGAAGATAGCTAAAAAGAAGTATTTAGGGTAATGTATTAAATAAACACATGGGTTGTGCTCACATAACACAGTAAGCCATGGCTTGGGCAACCATATTCTATTGGCAGAGGGAGGGGAAAACTCTGGCCCGTGGAAAGACAAAAGATGAAGAAATGGAATTTAGCTCTACTAGTGGCACTTAGACATGAAAGGTGAAGTAAAACTTCTGTTCAAATTCACTGTATCTTTGAACACCAGTGGCTGGAGGACAAACAGCCCAGAAAAGCTGTCTGCCAGTGTTCTCTATTTATGAAAGTCAGAAATGGTTGAAAAATATCAGGTAAGCTTTCAGTCTAATGGTGAAGCCAAGACATTTTCTCAGGTACATGAGACAGACAGGCATTTATTCTTGAGTCTTTCCCCACATCTCTTATGCCCAATTATGTTTTTTAAAGAACACACATACACACACATATTGCTTTCTTTATTGTCTATATTTTATGCCTAGACAGCAAGAAGTGTGAAAGAAAAAATCTTTCTGGCATGATTTGCTTCTGAATGTTAAAGGAAGTAATTTTTTGCTGTAGTCTTTGCAGCTCAGGGCTAAGCCCATTGGATTTCTTCGAGGTATATAGTATTTGTAATTATTTTACCTGGTTTTTAATTCATATTTTATGCATGCTTTTGTTTTTTGAAGTATTCTTACAAATCCCAGATGTTTGGGCTGGAGCAAACGAGACATTTGAATAAATACCATAACAGGATATGAAAAGGCCTTAGAAGATTTTCATTCTTTCCCCCTCACATTTGTGCAGAAGGGAATATACAAATAATTCAACAAGCCTACTTTGAAGGATCATGCAACTAGTCTAACATAAAAAATGTCCAGTTTCCAGTTCTACTGGCTGTCTCTCTGCAGAGATTTCTTTTGACAGTTAAGAATTTCAGGCACGATTACCTGCATGAACCTTATTTACCTCTGCCATCTCCAGCTACTCCCTTCTCTTCTCTCACTTCAGATGCTGAACATTTTTCAGCTGCAATTTGAAAAATGGGGCCCAGTTTAAATATTTTAAAAATATTTTTGTCTTTCTTGTTGGTGTATGTCCCATTAATTAAATAGCACATAACTGACTCTTTTTGAAAATTTACACTAGAATAAATGTGCAGGAATTCCAGTCTGAACTGAGACCACAACACATTTGGAAATGTTAAATCATCTCTCTCATCAGTTTCACTTTGAAATTTCCTCTGGTCTAAAATAGGAGGACAGAAAAAATGATCAAGCATAGTCATTGTCTAGAACATTTTGAGGTGATTGAAATATTACATTTGGAAGAACAGGGATATATTAGGAATGAAATAAGAACTAAGGGCAAAGCAAAAAATAAAGAGTCAGTGCTGGATCTAAGAGCAGACAAGAGGCTTTGTAGGAATGACACTCCACAGAGAGATGAGAGAGGAGAACAAATTTGGTTGCTGAGTTCTTTTTAGATGCCAAGGAGTCATAGTGGCACAAGACTTTTGCCCAGGATTTCAGAATATGGCTCCTTAAAGACACTTTCTGTGGCACTCCCAGTGGCACTGGGAGTTTTAGTCCCACCTTAGGCACAAAGTCAGCTGGGTGACCTTGGGCAAGTCACCCTCTCTCAGCCCAAGGAAGGAGGCAATGGCACACCACCTCTGAAGTCTTGCCAAGGAAACTGCAGGGACTAGTCGCCAGGAGTCAACACTGAGTCAAAGTAGCTATTTGGTAAACACGTTCCTTGGAAGCATTTGTCCACCATGGCAACCATTTCGTGAATGAGCGGGCCCTCCAGGAATATTTCACAAGAACAGTTACAATATATTCTCAAAATTCCAGATGTGTCCACCCGTTCAAAATGTGCTCCTGATCCCTAGTGATATCAGTTACACATTGAGAAGTGACATGATCTGCAATGTACTAATATGAAATAACACAGACATATGATTTTAGGACCATCATACCTGGTTGGTAGTGATCTGAACACTATAGGGAAGAAATTGTATGAAGAGACTTAAAAAGAAAGTTGACAGATTCTCTGGGCAGCTCTGTTTTTACAGTATGCTGTATCTTTAAGTCATTTTCGTTCTAAGCTTCTTAAAATTCTACAATTTGATCAAGAAAAGGCATAACAGTAATAATAATAGTAATAATACAAATGGCAAATTTGACATTATTCAAATATTTCCAAATCATATAGCTTAAATTAACAAGATCAAATATTATATATAATTTTTAAAAAATTAAAAGGAAAAAATGTTAGCAGTTGTATTACAAATAGGGAAATTGAGAAAATTTGTTCATAATTTTTACTAATTTTTTTTCAGTACATAAATGAACAAATATTCTTAAAACATAATATTTATTGCTTCTTATGGTGCATGTTTAATGGGATAAATATAGTTTGAAGCCACTTTCCAAAACAAGTGTCACTTCTCACTAAGCTGGCCTTGTTATGTTGCATCTCTGTGCATTAAAAGTTAAAAATTATTTAGCCTGATTTGTTAAAAATTTCATTAATGGCAATTTATGTCACTCAAACCAACCTCCTTAGGAAGAACATGGCATGCTTGTACAAACCTATTATGAGAGTTGTCAGAAACATTTGTCCTTATGAAATATAAATAGACAGTGTGTTAGATGATTTAGTAGGAAATCAGTTATTCATTTAAAAACAAACATGTTTTTTTAATTTCATCTTTCAGCAAACCAGGTCATGTCGCTTTCAGGCTAATGAGAATGCATTTGTAAATATCACAGGGAACAATATATTCGTTTTTGATGAGAGTTGCATATTGGCAAGACGAGAATATCATCAGCTATTTGAAGGCTGTAAAGGCTAGAGATAAATTCCTTCATGCTAACTGGAAAAGTAGATAGACAAAGATGGCCATGCTCTACATGTTCTTTGGCCACATACAGATGGACATTTAGTTATATAGTGCATTATATTTATTTATTTTAGCTTATCAGTCATCCTAGACTTGAAATTCTCGGGGTAATATCAGAAAGCACAGTGAAATCAATGCCATCCAATGAAATGCAGCCAAAAGCTTTCAATATCAACCCAGATCTAGACCCAGAATAAAATAGATATAGAAAGCTCCATGCAAAAGTGCCGTGAGTTGAACTACTACCATGTTCTTACCAATGATGATGATTCTTTCACAATTAATACCAACATTTAATCAAGATGCCCAATGCTACCAATGCTGATTGGCTGGGAAGGGGGAAATAAATAGGAGGTAGAAGGAGAGGCCTAATTCAGAACTGTGTGACAAGTAAGAGTACCACACAACTGCAATGTCTATACCTAGGTTGGTAGTTTAGTTTAGCCAAAAGGACTCATGGATGCACTCAGGGGTATCTCCTGCTAACCACAATGATCCCAAAATGATGAAACATGCCTCAGGATGTCAATAACAAGTTTCTGCATAATGATTCTACTCGCACGTGTGTAAAAGAGAAGGTTCTGTCACTTGCCCTTATCACCTTCAGATACTTATGGATGGTGAATGTATGTTGTACTTATGGGATGGGAGAAGAGCCTGTTCCATTCATATTTTAATGCAAACCTATTTAATGCTCACTCTCCAAACCTAAAAACAAACCAGGTTTCACTTGTAAACTAACATCCACACTCTTCTGATTACTGCAGTGCATTTCACAACCAGAAATATATACAGAAATGTATATTGGAGGAAAGACCATTAAAATATGTACATTTCACAAAATATACAGGAAATATTGGTAACAAAATGCTTATATTAGAAATAAATATTATGAAAAAGTAAGTAGAAACATCTACATTCATGCTGTCTTAAAATATATTTGCAAAGTGATGTGAAGGATGGGATGAATTTATGGTTGGTAAAATGAGAAAATGAACAAACTAGAATTTGACAGATTTATCCAGTTGTGAATATGATTGAATGATATGTGAGCCATGGGATCATCTTATTTCCCAGAAAATCAGATCTGGGGAGTTTAGAGCATCTGTTTCCAAAATGATCTCCTTCCTCACAAGTACAATACTTTGTTGGTGCTTTACAATGGCAGGGGCATGGGGTGGGGGTAGTGATAGAAGGGCTTTCACATATGGCCAGGTTCTCCACAATATAGACATAAGCCTTGTATGCATTGGTACACATTTTCTTAGATTGGTAGCTACTACCTTCAATTTCTGAAGTTTTGAGTGTCTTGGTGAAATGAGAGAAGAGAAAACAAAAGAATAATGCTGTCTTTTCCTATTACCCATATTCAGCTATAGTTCTGAGTCTTCTGCAGTGCCCAAGCAGACCCGGATTAATTATTGGGGTATCCTATGGATGAGCATTTATATATTTATTAAATTTATATGTCTGCCAAGCTCAAATACATGATCCTGATCAACTAACTGTTAAAAACAAAATAAAAGCAGTAAGCTAATGTATAAATAACATAAAATAGCAGCAGAGCAACATCTCATAGCAGACGTCTACAGTTAATACAGCCAGGGAAAGGGCTCACCCACATTACCAGGCCCCCAGGCTTGATGGCAAAACCAGGACTCCAAGGCCTTGCAAAAAGCCAGCAGGGTGATCTCCAGAGTGATGATATTCCAGAAGGCGGGTGCCATAATAGAAAAGGCTCTCTTCCCTTGTTCCATCTGATGACACTACCTTGTGGACAGGACCTGAAGTGTGTCTCTCTTGCCAGATACCATGAGGGAGACACAGTCTGAAAGCAAGTAAGGACAAACAAACAAACACACAACTGTGTTTTTCCTGTATTTCATCGGACTGCTTCTCTCTGAACAGGTCAATGAAGCTTCTTTCATTCCAGTCCACATCCTGAACCAATAGCTGAAACTTAGCAGAATGTCCCTGCACTGAAAGCTTATCTTTATCTTTATTTCATGGTTGGCATTCACTTGCCTAACCAGATCCTGATATCATCACTCAGGAATGCTGAAAATAAGAACAGCTCTCCAAGTCCGAGCTGTTCTGGATCAGGATCCTTCCAGAGTTCAGTCACTGGGAAAATCATCAGGCCTTATGGGATTGCCATCATCTTTGTCAGGCAAGGAAGCAGGTATTTGGGGTTTGGGGGATGTAGCTGCTCCAGCAGTGGTTGCAGAGTCTTGGGCCAGGACTAGTACCAGGACCAGCAGTTATAGTAGAATCTGTATCACTTGCTGGGCTAGCTGGTTCATTATCTAGGCTAACTAGTCTGTCTGGGTTGAACTTGATTCTGATTGGTGACTTGATCAATAGTAGGGCTGCAAGAAGATCTGTAGCTATAGATTATCCTTAGTCCTATTCTATGTAAGCTGCCAAGAGTCTTTGGATTACAACAGTATAGAAATGTGGCTGGCTGGCTGGCTGGCTGGCTGGCTGGCTGGCTGGCTGGCTGGCTGGCTGGCTGGCTGGCTGGCTGGCTAGATAGATAGATAGATAGATAGATAGATAGATAGATAGATAGATAGATAGATAGATAGATAGATAGATGGATGGATGGATGGATGGATGGATGGATGGATGGATGGATGGATGGATGGATGGATGGATGGATGGATGGATAGATGGCTAGATGGATAGATGGATGTATGGATGGAAAGATAGATGGAAAGATAGATGGAAAGATAGATGGATAGATAGATGGATAGATAGATGGATGGATAGATGGATGGATAGATAGATAGATAGATAGATAGATAGATAGATAGATAGATAGATAGATAGATGATAGTCTTCAGGCAGAGGCACTCCTCCCATAGTGATGGGAGTAAAGAAAAGACAGATCTATCTGTCAGTCTTCATACAGGTATAGATTAAATTTTTAGTTTTCTAAAATGTTGATACCTTATTCAGAAACAGGCTTATTCCACAGAAGGCTCACATAGCCTGGCACACCTATATATACAGAGAAGATCTTCATATTACAGCACACAGGAGTCAAAGTCAATATATACAGTAGCTCCAGGATTTATGCTCCAGGCTTTAAAATACTAGGCCTCCCCTCCTCCCCCTTTCTGAATTCGTAGATATTTGGCCATTGTCCTGCTGGCTTTAATGGCAACTGATCTCTAATGATATCATAATTCTCTGTAGCCTGGGAAATGCTTCATTCTGTGCAACTGCATCGTGGCATAAACTGTAGCTGATAAAAGGGACAGCTGTGTAGAAGTGTCCTTAAAGGCACTTTGGGTGTTCCTTATAATCTTACTTTTGCCTCTAGAAACATCTCTGAAATTGTGCTAATACATTTGGTGGCAAATAGTCAATAAGAGGAGACCCCATTTCTTCCTGTTGTTTTGGAGAGGGGAATAAATAAACATCTCTAGCAATCCTGTCCACATCAAATTATGACATATCATTCCATCACTGCCTAATCGTGGCTACGCAAAAACAGTGCCACGCTATCATATACCTTAAGAACTTCCCCTTTACATCCTTATTCTATGCCTCCACATGTGGTGAAACTATTGAAGATAATTGTGGTAAGAACATAGGGCTATTAGATCTATAATATTTTGGTTGATCAATAGGTTGCTTAAAAGAATTGGCTTGTCACTTCATCTGCCTGCAAGATGGATTTTGAATTTTGAACACCAGACTTGAAATTAGACTTGGCTAATTTTCTGCCAAATGTATCTTTAGCCAATATAATGCAAAAGCCACAGATTTTAAAGCAATACAGGCCATTGTATTGAAGAATAAACAAGAAAGTGGAGTAGAACTGATGCTTATCTGAATGAGGAAAGTAGTTGAATTGAAGCAGTTCCAAATGTGTATGCAGGGATGGGGGCACGTATCATGGTTTTCAATAAATTTTAAGATTTCTTTTCCAAATCTTGTACTATCAAACACCCATCCAAAACTGCTCCTGATAAGATGAAAATTAGAATAATAGACTTGAAAGAGGGTGTAGAGGCCACCAGGTCCAAAGTCTTGCTCAGTGCATCTCTTTTAGGGCATCTTATGGGTTTGATGATTTATATATAAGTCATAGTTTGCTTGTGACTTTGGCTCACTGCTAAAGAAGACCAGCTGGGTTATGATTTATGTCTTAGTCTTGCCTGTCTCAGCATTAAACCCTATAGGAGGGTATGATCTTAACAAACTAAAATCATATTTCTTGAACCACCGTGCAACCCAATGGACAGTTATCATCCCAGAATTCTGTAAATTATTTCTCAGAATAAAAATTGTGTATAAAAGTGTGTATATTAGAGGAAAGTGGACACATATCCCCACCCCAGCAAAAAGCATAAAATATGCATAGTGATGATGGGATCAAATGAACATTCATTTTCATTCAGACAAATGAAAAACGAAGAGAAAAGGAAATAAGGAATGTTGGATTTGAAGAAATTTGGAGGTACCTCCTAAAACAATCTTGTGAAGGCAAAATAACTTGTCCAATAAATGCTCTGTCTGTATTACCCAACACTGGATCAAACTTTCCATAAATCTTGATGAATTTTCCCACTTTTCTATTTTTTTCTCATCATGTTCCACATTGGGTGGATGTTAAAATCCAGCTCAATATTTACATGCCACCTGAGGCAAACAATAGTGACTGAACCTACGCAAGTGTCAGAAAGGTCAGTAAATCCTTCAACTTTGTTAAATGTGGAATAAAAGAAAGAATAACTTGAATTAAATTTGTGTGCCCACTTGAAATGGCCTCTGGCTGTGCTTCTGAACTTGTGCTGGATTTTTGCATGAAAATATTCTCTTTGTCCCTAACTGGTGTTCTCCTTCAAAAAGGAGCCAAGTTTAAAAGCTGGCAATAATGTAAGATTTTTTAAGCAAACAGTTTCAATATTTCCTTTAATATGATCTCTGCATTCAAGAGTGCTTTGATTTCTTTCTTTTTTTTTTCAGGCTTTGAAATGCTACCTCTGCTTATATAAAAAAGGACGATCCATGATTTTATTCCTTTGTTCCTTTATGAGCTTTGTCACTGGTTGAGCGACATGTTGCTAAAGCCAAGAAAAAAAAATTATATATATATATATATATATATATATATATACACACACACACACACACATATATACATACACATATATATATATACATATACATACATACATACACACACACACATATATATATATATATATTAGAAATTGCAAACTGTGCTAAGTGCACCTTTTGTTATGTTTAATATAAAGTTCACTATGAAGACCTGAACTGAATTATACATTAATTCACTGCCAAATAACTCTTCAATTAAAAAAAAGAATCCTCATTTTCCATACAATGTATAATTAAGAGTGAACCAAAAGAGGCAGCAATAAATCAAGAACCACAATACAGTAAAATATTATAATTAATATTTTAGCATATGTTTTGATTACTTTTAGAATAAGTACAAGAAATATCAATTAGAATATATATTCAAACACTGCTGCTTTTGCCCATTATGTTTGGGAAAGGGTCTATTTTAATTCTGGATATTGCATACAAAATAATACCTAGTCCCTAATTAAATATAAGGCTGCAATTCAATTGAGAGCTTCTGCTGATGTCATAAATAATAAGTGCACAGCTCGAGGTATCAATGAATGGCAGTCATACCCAGAAGACTGAATTACAACTTCAGTATTCCATCTCTGGATCAGTATTGTTATTTGTAATAGATGGAAAAATGATTATTATTATTTTTAAATACAGACAAAAAGAAGGAAATTTGACTTCAACATCTGTGACTAGGTGGTAAAAGATTAGAGTGCATGTGATTACAGAGAATGCAGTCTACTGGAAATTGAAATGTGGAAATGTGTGAGAATAATTCCAGTCTTTTGCAATCTCTATATTCTGTTAAATATATAATAGAAGATATTTTTCTTTTCCTTTCCTTTCTTTTGTTATGGGCTAAGCTTTTTTTCCTCTCCCTGGGGCTTCACTTTATATATGTATGTAGGTGTAATAAAATATTTCCAGAGGAGGAGATGTGCATGTAAAAGGCGTGGTGCATACAAGAACTCCATGCATGACCGCTGTGCGTTAGACAGGTAACACAGTCCTTTCTGAAAACATTTAACCAAAAGAGGAACCCTCTCATCTGTAAAGTTAGCAAACCTTGGGTGCTTCTACCTTTAACTGCTGCTGGTGAAAGTGCTTCCACATGGTCATTCCATTCTGAAATGGGACTTTGAATGAGGAAAGGATGTGACAATATGAATCATCTCTGGAATATGATTTTCTGAAGAGGACAGTGAAGTAAAGAAACAAGGAGAAAAAGCAATCCTAAACAATTCTGCAGGCCAGGCTTACTGATTTAGTCACATATTCCAGGTGACTCACAATTTGTCTACATGCCAACATCTGGAAATAATAAGATGTAGTAAAGTTATTAACTAGATCGACAAGAACCTTGAAGCAGCTAAATCTAAATTAAATGTAAACATGCCTAACAGCTTGAGGCTAATACATGTAATTCAGAATCAAATCACCTGACTCAATCCTTGTTTGTTTCTGTTTTTTGCCTCTTCTCCTTCATCTACGTCTGTCATTATATATGGTCTTAAAGGAAGAAACACCAAGATGTTGATGGGAGACTATAGTTGGAAGATGGTATCTGTTAGATGGTTAAAATCCATAAATGTATCTTTTCAGATACCAGGTTTACAGTATAGATGTCCAAAACAAGACTTTGGCATTCCTAAATTACTACCAGTTCTGTGAAGATGTTGATTTACACCAGAGGAAAATATGGTCCTCAAAAGCTTCTCAGTGTCTCACCAGTCTATCATATATGGGAAATCCCTTCATATTCCTGATTGTCCAAAATAAATACTTTAATGCCAAATGCTGATAGTTTCTACAGGGGTTTTCCTGTACAGTTTTAGAAACTCTGTTCCATCTGCAAAGAAGTAACAGATTGTTCATCATCTATTTTTATCACCTGCTTTCCTCTTTTGCCTCTCTGCTCCACCTACCTACCTATCTAAATCATCTTGATTCTGAGTGATTTTCAAATATTGTAAATAAATGGTCTAACACTTGAAAAAGCTATTTAAAGAGGCAATCTTTTATTACATTATTCCTTTTTTCATGTTATAGTTCCCAAAGAACTTAAAATAAAATGGACAGAAAGTTATTAAAAATATTTATTTATTTAAAGCATTTCTACGACTGCCCAACACAGCCAAGATGACTCTGGGAGGTTTACCCCCCCAAAAAAAGCAACAAAACCTAATAAAAAGAATACAAAGCCAGCATAAATACATCTACAAACAGTGATGAAACAATAAAACAATAAAATGGCAATTCCAAACAGCAATAACATCATCATCCAATGCAGAATCCATCACATCACAATCCAAAGGCCCTGGGAAAGAGCCAGATCCTGACAGCCTTTGTAAAGGTTGTATGTCAGGAGGAAGTTCATTCAGAGTCTGCCCCCGAGAAAGCACACCTCTTGGGTCCCACAAATCACATTTTTACTTAGCAAGGGGAGTGAAGGATCAAGAAGACTAAAGGCATGACTCCAGCAAAACTTTATTTTATTCTCTCTCTCTCTCTCTCTCTCTCTCTCTCTCTCTCTCACACACACACACACACACACGCACACTTGCATTTTATAGGATGAAGTTTTCTGTGAAGATAGTGTACTAAATCCTGCTTACATTAGCCAATGTTCCAAAGTTATTTTAGTGTATAGGACACATGAAGGTTCTATTCCACAGCAACAGCTTCACTCCAGATTTGTTTATCTACAAAAACTTTGCTGTATAGTATTTTTTATCGTATCGTATCGTATCATATCATATCATATCATATCATATCATATCATATCATATCATATCATATCATATCATAACATATCGTATCTGGTGTAATGAGATGATTTTCCCCTACCATCTCGTTTGATGAAAGAGATCAGCTTTTGATTTTTCTCCCCAAAGGACAAAATAATTCCTATGAGTAGACAGAGGTGTTCTTCTCCTTATTTTAGTTATCAGATGGCCAATGGGTGTGTAGGAGCGTTCTTTCTTTCCTGATGCCATTTTCAAAACTATCCTGGCTTCCCAGAACTTCAATAAATCTCAAGGGAAAACCTCATGAGAGAACCTGGTCTGTTGCGGTTCTCCAGGCTGGGAAGTGTGGGCAGCATGCAATTTAATAAATCGCAAGGCAAATTACTGCAATGCATTTAAAAATAAAATAAACAAAAACATACTAATCTTTGTTGGAGTTGCTTGTGAAAAAATAAGGTGTCTACTTTCAAACATAAATGGCCAAATTGGGAGACATCATTTTTCTTCCCAGACATTTACCTCATAAAAATAATCTCAGCAAGAACTTTGCACTTAATATACTAAAATTTAACCTCTTCATACTTAGAGCAAATCTATACCAAAGGCAGACCAGAATAAGTGATTGCATGTAGAATTGCAAGTTTCTTTCCCTGTCATGGAGTCTAAACATCTTTAGGAAACTGTTTAAGAAAACATATTTAGATTGTCTATTGTCTCACTTTGTTTCCCTTACTTTTCTTTTTCCTCCTTCCTTCTTCTTTCCCTCCAGAGAGAAGATGCTTCTCCAAGCATTTGGAGATGAAGGTTTTATACTGTAGGAGGGATATCAAATCTGGTTAGTGATAAAGGGACAAAGTGACCAAGTTATATTCCTTTTCCCTTACAGGCTTTCCTGTTTCTTCCTCTCCCCTCAGGAACCAAGTTTAATACTACCAGTGGTATCATATCTGCCATTTACAAAACTGGTCTTGGTTCCACAAACTAAAATCTCTGTATTCCTTCAACAGTAACTAAATTTATCCCCAAAGCACAATAGTTCAATTCTAGATAAAATCATAGAGGGAAATTTGCTCTACAGTGCCAACTTCCTTCTCAGATACACTTTTGTACTGGCATGTTTTAGATGCTCTTTGAAAACACATATTTTTATATTGCCTTTTCCCAAGCACTAACTCACATTAATGTTCTTGATTTTATTATTTTATATTTTAAGTGTTTTTACAGTATTTATAGTAAACTGTTTGAGATGTGCTCTAATGCTACATGATGTATGAACAAGTAAATAAGCTTATTGTGGCAGATTACAATAGTGGGATGTTGCAAGGGAGAATAAAAATGTATAGTGCACCTTTGCCCTCCTGCATACTTGTTGAGTAGCTAAGACATACGTTTATGTGGTCAGCATGAATATCTGTAGTAAGAAGGCCTTTCTCCCTACAGCTTTGCGAGTTATGTCTGTGCTATTTGTGTGGATACTTATTACATAGTAATGTCATATGAGGAAAGTTAGGTTTAGAATGAGGACTTCTGGCTTTGTGGGTTCAATATTTCTACTTTAATAATGTTACAGAAGGTGGTAGCACCTAACTGAAGTTGGATGATCTCAAAGAAAGCTAAAGAGGATTAGTCCTGATTAATACTTGGATGGGAGATTAAAAAAGCAATGGCAAATCACTTCTGCACTGTTCTCAGGAAAACTACATAGACATTAGGAGTCAAATACAACTCAAGGGAAACCTTTACCTTCTTTAATAGTGCCTGAATAGTGCTAATATGGTAGCTATATATATTTACCTTTCAAAGTTTTTTCTGGGGGAGATGGGTAGCATACAAATTTAACAAACAAACAAATAAATAAATAATTGAACTATTAAAAGTAAACTCACCCTTTATGTCAAAGTCAGCTCCTGGTGGATACCTCCATTCAGTTTTCTTGGCTTGATATGGAAATTGTTTGCATTATCTTCTTCCAGTATGGCCTGTTCTCCTTCTCCTTACTGTAGCCTACCACTCTGAACTTCCCAGATGGTTCCCCCATGCAAGAACTACCTAGGGGCAACCTAACATAGCTTTCTTTATCAGCCAGGATTAGCTAGGTCCTCATAGGTGTCCATAGAATTTGAAATAAGTAACAAAAAGTGCATATGTATCTTACATCTTTGTGTAAGACATGACAAAGTATTTAAAAGCTGGGCTTACATCTTGATGTTACTGCAAGCATGCAACAAACACTGCATTTGCTTCAGACACTACCATAGCTGCGGCCACCTAGCTAAGCATTGAATTATTTACCTAAGATCATCTTCTGATATACTAAATTGTTCTTTAGTTCATTATCATTTTGTGAATTTCAAAAACATTCAGTGACACCAATAAAATAATTCACATGGATTTGCATTATAATACAATATATCATTCCAGTCAATGGCTATTTTAAAAATCAACAGACTATTACACTCTTCTTCCTTCCTATCAATCCAAGTAAATAAAAACCCTCCTTCTGAAGAGAATAACAAGAACTTGACTTTCAAGATGGTTTCAAAAGTAACTGAAAAGTCAGGCAATCTGCTTCTTCAACAAGAGCACAATTTATTTTATTATAAAGAAGGAGCCTTTGCCATATAGACTCATGCTTGGTCTTGAATATGAGACAAAGTGCTCTTGATTGGGAACAGAATCCCATTTAAATTTTAATCGAAGTAGGGAGAAAAACAACAATGCAAGAACCTTTTCCCTTCCCTTCCCTTCCCTTCCCTTCCCTTCCCTTCCCTTCCCTTCCCTTCCCTTCCCTTCCCTTCCCTTCCCTTCCAACAATACCAATTCTTGGACTCTATTTATTATTTAAGACTTCTTCATATTAATTGATTTTATCCTTTCTGTAAACCATCCACAGTCGCTTTTTAACAAGATGGGGAGTGACAAATTTGATATATAAATAAATAAATATTCATTCCATACCAATATCTTGATTCTATAGCAATCACATTCCCATTTCCTTTTTAAATGATTTTTGGACCTAAACAGTGAAATACATAGGAAAAAGTATATGGATAATACTGAAGTTCAAGTTCATTGATAGAAAAGAAATGGTAAAAGCAATGTATTAATATTTTATTTTTAATTAACAGTTTATTGATATTATCGGTTGTCCAGACAATGTTATTTTTGGGGTCATACATAGATAAGACATAAGGGAAATAAATTATATTTTTAATTAAGTTCTCAGATGTGTAGGAAAATAAGCATTATTGTTTTCTAGGGCTCTGGGAAGAAGACAAACAATTGGATGTATTGATATTACATATGTGTGGGCCTTCCATTGAAAATACAGGTAGTCCTCAGTTAATGACAGCAGTTGGGACAGGAATTGCCATCACTCAGCAATGAGGTTGTAAAGCGCAATGTCAGGTGACTGTGCCACTCAGCATCAGTAATTCTAGCACTCCTGATTGCTGTCATTAAATGAATCACTGTGGGTTGTTAGGCAAGGATGTCATGTGGTTGCCATTTGTGACCTCCTGCTTGACTTTTGCATGTCAGAAGCTGACAAAGAAGGTCACAAATGGTGACCACATGACCATGGGATGCTGTAATGTCATAATCATGAGCTGGTTGCTGAGCATCTGGATTGTGATTATATATACGCGGGGATGCTGTGATGGCTGGAACTCTGAGGACCAGTCATAAGTACCACTCATTCACTGCCATTGTAAGTTCAAACGGTCACTGAATGAGTGGTCATTAAGCAAGGACTACCTGTAATGGCCCATATGCTGCAATGTGGATTCAGACAACTGGATTTGAACCATTAAAATCCAGATGACTGCTAGAGCTAGTGTAAATGACACTCTTCAGTGGGTTAGTGTTTTTTTTAAAGCAAATATTAACCTGATATAAAATTCTAATGAGCAGTTACATGGACAGTTTATGATTTTAAAAAAAAAATACTACTGCTATTCCGTTAGAGTAAAAAGTCAAGTATTGGGTTAAAACTACAAATTATACCTTTTTCAGTTATTTGGTTTACTCTTTGGATACTTCCAAGTTCCTTTGTTTGTTGAAAGCAAAGTTCTCCAATTTAGTGCCCTCTAGATGTTTTAAAGATAAAATGTGTTAAAGAGAAAGTCCACAATTTTATAGTTCATCGTTATAAAAATTGGATATTGAGAACAAACCATTCCCTTACTGAACATCTGTATTGACTTTCCATTTGTTTTTGGATGTACAGTTCAAGGTGTTATTGTCCTTTAAAGCCCTGAATGATTTAGGATCAAGAAGGGTAATCTCTGTCCTGTATGAAATGGTCTATCTATTGAGATAATCCTTAGAAACTATTCTGTAAACCCTTTTAACCAATGAGATCTGCCTGACTGGCACTAGAGAACAGATTAAGAATCCAGAATTTCCTTCCAACACCTTCTGGAACTTGGGAAAGACCATTCTGAGAGCCAGTTTGTTGTCGTGGTTAAGGTACTGGCCTAGAAACCAGGAAACTGGGAGCTCTAGTCCTGCCTTGGCATAAAAGCTGGCTGGGTGACTTTGGGCCAGTCACTCTCTCTCAGCCCAACACACCTCACAGGGTTGTGGTTGTGGGAAAATAGGAATACTATGTATGTTCACCACCTTGAGTTGATATCTATCTATCTATCTATCTATCTATCTTGCCTCGTGATCTTGTACCACTGACAGACAGATATCTCTTGACTTGTCTCTTCTACCATCAACAGATGGCTGAGGTGGCTGACATTGGGAAATCCTACCAGCATCTGGAAAGGGCTGGACTAAAAGACAGCACTGAGGCACTGATCATGGCAGCACAAGAACAACCACTAAGCACCAGATCCATAGAAGCAGGGGTCTAGCACACTACACAGGACCCAAGATGTAGACTGTGCAGAGAGGCCTCAGAGAGTGTCCAACATATAATGGCAGAGTATAAGATGCAGGCAGGAACAGCATACATTGAACAGCACAACCAAGTAGCATTGTGTACAGGAACATCTGCACAGTGTATGGGCTAGACTCTCCCAAGACCAGATAGGAGATTCCACAGAAGGTCATGGAGAATAATATCTAATAATCCTGTGGGACTGCCAGATCCAAATGGACAGGCAGATACTGGCCAATTGTGATGGAATGGAATTATGAAGGCCAAACTCAGGGAGGAAAACATGCTTTTTCGTCTCCTGAGGTGCAAGGGAATGATAAGAGGATGAGGCTGGCACCTCCCTGAGGAATTCATACTGCTGTGACTGGTGGACTTTGGGAACTGAAGTTTCAGTCTGGGAAGATTCTTGCTAGAGGTTGTAGCTAATAAACATTGCTGAACTGAATCTACATGGTCTCCTGGAGTTCCTTGGGCTAGGCCTGACACCAATCAACCAGACATCGTGGTAGTAAACAAGGACCAGAAGACAGTGGTGGTGATAGATGTAGTGGTGCCGTGTGACAGCAACATCAGGAAGAAGGAGTATGAGAAGCTGGAGAAGTACCAGGGTCCGAAGGAAGAACTAGAGAGGATGTGGAAAGTCAAGGCCAAAGTGGTCCCAGCAGTGGTGGGAGCACTTGGGGCTGTGACTCCTAAGCTGAGAGAATGGCTCCAACAGATCGCAGGAACGACATCAGAACTCTTTGTCCAGAAGAGTGAAGTGCAAGGAGCAGCTAAGATACTGCGCAGAGCCCTCAAACTCCCAGGCCTCTGGTAGAGGACCCGAGATTGAGGAAGACGCATACCACCCGTAGGAGTGAGAGGGGATTTTGTATAAACAGCAGGATACAAATGTAATAATAATAAATCTAATAATATTTTTTAAGGAATTAGCAATCCTTCTTGCTGTACTATTATTTTAAATATTCCCACATATTTTTTGCTACTGTTTTGCATTTATATTTATGTTTTGGACTTTTTATTGTTATTTCATGACAGTGTTTAAAAATGTGTGGAGAATAGGTGGGATAGAAATATTTCAAATAATAGCTGGCTAAATCAATAAGTAAGCTGTTGAAATGTATTTATTCATTTATTCAACTGCCTGGCTCCAATCAACTCTGCGTGGCTCACCACATAAAAAACAAAACAACACAATATAGTAAAAAATAACAATAAAAAGATGGCAAACATATCATACACCCAAGAAGGGGCTCCAGCCATGCAAGGCCAAAGCCTGAAAGAAATTCAACATATTTGGAGGGCTTCAGATTGGGAAGGACTAAATGAAGAATAGTCTATAAGACAGTGAGGAGGACTTAATGTTTTTTTCTCAAGATTGCCACTTTTCTTTGTTTTTATTTTGCTAAAAAGCAAACTTCAATTTTTGGTGGGGAGAAGAAGGTGGCATTTTCTAATTGTTTAGCTTTTGCAATTTATTGTTTTAAGTTCTGTATAATTGCTTTTTAAATTCTCTTGCAAAGTGGTTTGATAATAACATTGGTTTTGATTCCAGCTTTGGCTGATTATGCTTTTTAATGTGACTGTTTAGTGTTAATTTAACTGATATTTACCTGATAATATTGGTGTGGTTTGATGCCTTTTAACGTGCATGCTCATTCAGGTACATTGTAAGGAGAAAACACATATATTTTACATAAAAATACAAATACATTTTAAATAAATATACAAATGAGGGAAAATTTTCTCCATGGAACTTAGAGACAGTAATGAAAACTGCTATATGGGGAAAAGCTCTGATGTGTCTTCTATTAGAGCTGGTGTACTCAAATTATGAGTCATGATGCTCCAGGAGGCAACTTAAGAGGAAGCAAGCATTTTTTTGAGTTTAACAAACTTGTTGGGTTCTAAGAGAAAAGATAAAAATGGCCATTTTGTCAGTACTGAAGATAAAAGTAAGCTGAACTCAAGAACATGTTATGAGAATTGAATATATTTTAGAAAGTGGTATATTTCTTGACCAACTTTGATTGATTGATTATGTGCTATCAAGTTGGTCTTGACTCTTATTGACCACATAGATAGATTTTCTCCATGATGATCTGTCCGTAACCTGGTCTTTCAGCTCTTCCAATGGTGTATCCGTCACCATTGTAACTAAGTCCATTCACCTTGCTGTGGGTTGACCTCTTTTTCTCCTTACTTCAACCTTTCCCAGCATTATAAACTTCTCCAGAGAGCTAGGTCTTTGTATAATGTCTCCAAAGTAGGATAATTTGAGCCTGGTCATTAGTGCCTCGAGTGAGGACTCTGGATTGATATATTGTACCATCCATTTGTTTGTTTTCGTTTCCATCCATGGTATTCTCAGGAGTGTTCTCCAACTTCAAAGTTCAAAAGTATCAATATTCTTTCTATTCTGCTTCAAAATTCTTTACCAACCTTAAACCCAATGAAATACAGGATAATCTGGTGAAAGGACAAGAAAACTTGGACTTAACAGAATTCCTTGAATCCTTTGAGGTTTTCATATTGTCAAAAGACAGCCTGGCATTACAGCAGTCAAAATTATAGCAGCCACAATCCACAGCTCCACACCAGACCTCTAACTGTGTTTTTCAAAGTAACAATGAAAATAATTAAATGAAGCTAGGAAATTATGTTTTCATGTCTTTATGGAATGTAGGCCATCTTTTGTTGCTGTGTTGCAAGTGGAATTTGGTTGGTAAAACAGGAGAAATTATGATTCCTCATATTATGGATTTTTAATTTTCCAGTAAAATATACAACTACTGTCCTCAGAAGGGGAGACCAGGAGAGTATAAAATGGGGCTTCAGAAAAGGGATGTCACCTCTACTTCCTAATGCATTCTACAGAGACTTAGACCAAGTCCTAAACTGTTATGTGGTAAAGGCAGCTTCCTTTGCTTTTGACTTAAATCTCTCTGTATAGGTTTCCTCTAAGGAAATTGTGGACAAAAGGGAGCCTGGAGGGAGGGATTCAAAAGGGCTAGGCCTCACTCACTTTCTTGGTAAAAGAATGAAGTATATTTTATAACTTCCTTTCCCATCCTAAATTTAAGCACTTTTCACAAAATAGAGAATCACTATTTGTTGGGAGGTGCTAAGTTAGCTCCTATGAAATCACAGATACTCAGTTTAATTACATGAATTTCTCATAGGACATACTTCAGATTTTTGAAGCCTCAAGGCAAATGATCCTCAATCAACCTACCCTCATATTGCTATTAACACATTTTAGCTAACACTCACCTGGAAATTCAAAGCTACAGTTTTCTCCCTGGCTATTCAGGATAGATGTTCTGGGCTCTATAGACCTCAGGTCAAGCACTGAGTATTTGAGTATCATAAGCCTGCCCGCCTGCCTGCCTGCCTGCTGCCCACCCGCCTATCTATCTATCTATCTATCTATCTATCTAACTATCTATCTATCTATCAACTACTGCTTTCTAAATTTACTAACAGTTCATCACATAGTAGCCAATTATAATTAAAGCACATCTCAAGTATTAGGGATTCAATGGCTCCATAGAGAAAAGTGTTCTTTTTATATGAATATCTACTTGAAAATAATTCCCATTGAGTTGAGCGGGCTTACTTCCAGTGGAATTGCAATCTTCTATACCTTTCCATATAAATGCATTCATAAGGGTATGTATAATTCATGCAAAACTGTCTGTACGTTAAACCAACACAAATATTGCATATTATTCCAAATTTGAAAATGTAAAACTAACACTGGAAATGATTGATTTCATTTGCAGGTGTAGATCCAAGGAAAGGATTGATTAGATGAACTAGAAAAAATTGCTTGGACACAAACAGTTATTTATTAAGCCGTGTTCTGATTTTCTACAGACACAATCAGACAATATAGACTGTACAGAATCAACAATTCCTATCATGTCTTACAGGTTACAAAAATACAGGAAAGTTGTTACAAGCATGATTTTTGTTAGAACAAGGGGTTGAAGCTTCCTGTGCTTCTCATATATATTATACATAGGAAATTATTGAAAGCTGAAATGCTTTTTTTAACCTTACAGTGTGCAAGGCAACATGACAAAGTAGAGACTGTATATCCCTATGAAACCCAGCTTGCAAATACAGTTTTCTAATGTTTAAGGAAATGAATATCTCATAGCCAAGCTACCTTGTAGATGCAAGGGGTTTTACTGCCGCCTTGTGGGCAGTTCTCAATGCTTCCAACTTGGACTACCAGTTAAGTCTAAAAGTTCAACAATGTACAGCCATTCAGAGAGGGCTTATTCAGTATACGTAAAGATTACACAAACTGGGGAGAGCATCTTCATTTGCAGAATACTTTGATTTGTCTAAGATGTGTTGTTAAGGCAGAGGAACTTTATATATTGTTACTGGGAACTTCCAAAGAGCTTCCAAATTATCTGAAGACTTGTCCAATTGTTCCAATGAAGGTGGAAGAGAAACATTTCTTTAATCGCATTAAACCTTCTCCAAAGGGTTTTCTTTTTTAACTATTTTCCTCCCATAGAAATGATGATCTATATTAGCTCTATGACTGGCATACATTTCTGTGCATTGAGAGATGTCTATGGGCTGGAGTTCAAGACTTCTCTTGCGTACCTAGGGACCCAGCACATCTCCTTGAATTGTCCTTTTTTCTGCCAAGATTGGAGAGTTAAGAGAAAACTGTAACATTTCTGCAGGGTTGGAAGGGCACATCCAAGGTCCCATCTACTCCAAGGTCCATACGTTCGCATAGTACATCTATTTTGGTTTAGTTACTGAACAGGTATAAATCAAAGCACATTTTTCATTCATTATCATTAATGTCTCATCCTGGAATGAAATTCCTCAAGGACAGTCACATAGATAGCTTCTTCTCATTGATTAATAAGAACAAGGAAGCCAGAGGGTTATGAACAGTAATTGAGACATACCAGTAACTATATAACAAATGTTTCATTCTGTATAATTTGTATGTCACCCACATAAGAAGCCTCTTGGCAGTATAATCCTAAGCATAGAACATTCTTGTATATAACTGAAGATATTTATTTAATTTCAAAATAATTTTTTGCTGCATCATATTAAACATTGTGCAAAAGTTTTGTTACCTGAACTGGTTCTAATAGCCTTGGTTTTAATAGCCTCTGGTTTCCTTTTGAGACCATTGCTGGTTTGCCATTAGGATTCATTTACAGCCTCAGCTGAAAGGGTTCTAGTTTATGCCCAAGCTGATTCTTTTCTAATCTTTGGCCAGCACAGACTATTGAACTTCGTTTCAAACCATCCCTAATCATTAACTAAGGTGTATGGAGAAGTTTGTCTTTGTGGCTGGAATGGAGTAATTACCAGCAGTTTATCAGGCATCAAAAAGATGGGATGGCATGGAAAATTTAAGGTAAAATCACCCTTATTCTTCATTAATTCCCCATCAGTTTCCAACATATTAGAGTCTGGTTTTTTAAACCAAGGGATACATTTTTGTCAAGCCATAGTTTTTATTTTGCAAAGCCATATTTATCAGCATTAGTAATCTAAAACATGGCAGACATTTTTTCTTGGACTAGTTGTTTTATGGGATTGGATAGCAGATTATGATATGCCTAGCAGAGGCATATCATAATCACATATCTCTCAACTCAGGACAAAATTAGGTGTGTTGAGCTGCCATAACTATGCAAAATCTTTCTCCAAATGCCTTTTTCCTATACAGTGTCTGGCACATTTGCCTGCACTCAGTCCTGACAGCCAATAATGTGAGACTGAGGCATGGCACTACATACTACATTTACCTGAAAGGATAGCTAGGCTTCTTTTTCTCAAAATAATTTAACTTTAAAATGAGAAGTTTGTCTTAGATTCACTGAAAATATGGAACAGTGGTAGCCAACATTTCCTTTCCTGGTGGACAGGGTTGACTTTTGAGTTACCTTTTGTTTGGTTCATTGTAGCAAGGCATTGTACATTTGACTTAATTATATGAAACTTAGGATGGCAGAGATGAAACAAGGAGCCAAAGCAGTTTTAAATATGACCTACAATTTATTTCTACTCTAATTCCAATGTTAAAACTTCAGGATAATAATAATTAAAAATCCCTTTCATTGGCAAGTGGCTGATTTCATCTAAAATTAGCTGCTCTTCAGGATAGCAATTCATTGAGTCCCATATTTTACATGAACTGACCTAGTTCTCATCGCTGGAATGGATATGATCGAGGGCCTTTGTGCAGTGAAATCTGAACTTGGAATGTGACTTGCAATTCAGAAACAAAAATGGCAACAATTTGAAGAAAAACCACTTGCAAAAAAGTATGCTGGTGGATTAATAGAAATGCACAGAAAGATGCATACAGGCCTTCTTTTGCCCAATTGACAAGTTGTTGCAGAAGCAGGCCAAAACAAATGTACAGTCAGGAAAACGAAAACTGAGAGAAATCAAAGCTGACAGATTTGCCCATCCCTATAATTAAATCTCCAGTAAAGTTATAGGTTTTCACAAAGATTTACTGTCTTAGAATTTCCAAAATTCCCCCCAGCAGTATTTGAATTTTTCTAGAGATGCCATTTCTACTACCAGATTTATGCAAGCAACGCATGAGCATTCTGAAAAACCACACAGTTGATAAACTGCAATATACTATGCATAAAATTCCTTGAAGGTTGTCAGTACAAAACCTTTCTCCAAAGAGCCAGTGAAATCCAAATCTTAAGCAATATGAGATACTTGATTTCTTAATTCTAACGGTCCAAAAATTAACAAAGAGGCTTGTTAGTAACACAGCTCAATGCAGTTTGATTATTTGATCTCCTTCTGTGTTGTTATTGATCATACTTTAGAACTAGACTAGATTAAAAATATAAAAAATGAATAGACCTCCATGAGAGGATAGCACAAACTAGAAAGAAAACATCTGAAAATTTCTTTCTTTCTTTCTTTCTTTCTTTCTTTCTTTCTTTCTTTCTTTCTTTCTTTCTTTCTTTCTTTCTTTCTTTTTCTTTCTCTCTTTCTCTCTTTCTCTCTTTCTCTCTTTCTCTCTTTCTCTCTTTCTTTTCTTTCTCTCTTTCTTTCTCTCTTTCTTTCTCTCTTTCTTTCTCTTTCTTTCTTTCTTTCTTTCTTTCTTTCTTTCTTTCTTTCTTTCTTTCTTTCTTTCTTTCTTTCTTTCTTTCTTTCCAAATCTTATAAAAATGTTCAATTAACTTTAGCCTCTTATGTATTTTGAATACTCTAGAAAATTTTAATAAAAGAAAAAGAAAGCCAGTTTCTATACACTTTGGCACCATTTACAGAAGAATAGCAATAAAACACAAATTTTCTGAAGTGTGGCATTTGAGAAAAATGTCACAGTTTCCCATCTTATCCAAGCTGATAAGTCTTCAAGATGCCTTTCCTATTAGAACATGGGTTTCTTTACTGATCTTCCTGCTGAGTCACCTCTACTTGGATTGAATTGGCCATTTTCAAGAAAGCTGCTACAGCTTTTAAGCTCCTACAGAGCTCCAAACATGCTATATTTTCTTGTTCAAAATTCACAACTTAGGCTGAATGAAAGCTTCAGGAGAAACATTCGTGGTTTTTCTGTCATACCTCCTATCTCTCCCACCCCTTATAATAATTATAAAAATGAGCATCCATCAATAACTCTTATCCTGTTTTTATTTATACTATCTTTTCTTCCTTCCAGTGGCTACAAGAAACAGTTGGAATTCATCCCTCTCTCCAGTCACATATTAATGGAAAACATTGGTTTCATTAGGAAATTGATCAACACCGTTAGTGTAGCAAACATGGTTTATCGTATGGAGTTGTGTGTAAATTCTCTTAAGCATCCATGAATGCAAGTTGAAATAAGTCCACTTAGTTGAAGTAGGACTTATTTCTGATGACAAGTGTTCATAATTAAGCTGTTTATCATAGAAGTAACTAAATTAGAAAATCTAAACTTGCCACTATCCATCATACATCTGACTGCTTATTTGGCAATGGTGAAGCAAGTAGTGGAGGCTCACAATAGTTTAAAAGATTTCTACCACTTTATCTATAAGTAGAGCTGTGGAGCACATGATGGATAAAGGTAGATGACAACCTTGAAAAAAAAATTGTGGAATCTGCTTGGAGTTTTGCAGAATCCAACAGTTTCTTCTGTCTATCTGGAATGGACTAACTATGTACTTGGGCTATGCAAAACATTTTGTAATTTTGGGGTTGGAATCCAAGGATAGCATTTTTTGATCATAGAGTTAGTCAAATTTCCCTCTCCTTCTTGTATGTTAGATCTCAGGGTTGGCTCTTCCTGAAGTTAAGAAATTCTAGGGCTGTGTGCAAACCTTTGAAAGGGTGCTTTATTTTGATAAAGTTTGATTGAAGCACCCTGCCTCCATTTCTAAAAAGCAAAACCAAGCATTTCTTTGTTTGGTGTCACTTCTCAGGCCTCAGAAGAGGCAGCCCCAAAACCTGAAAGAGACTGTTGGTCAGCTACCAGAAGTACTGGAAGTGGATTTGAAGCAATGTGAAGCATCTCATTGAGAGTAGCAGTGATCTCTCTTGACTCAGTGAGAATTGAGCATCAAGTGCCTCATTAGGTTGTGCCTATGCAGGCTTAGGAAACACTGATGTTAAAAAAGCCTTAAAAGGGGAGAGGCAGGATTGGTCAAAGGGAGTCCTGGGTTCCACTACGTTGCAAGCTGTTTGTGGTAGGAAAGTTAAAAATAAAGCAGTCAGAAAGAGAACAGAGAATTAACACTTTTCATCTTCATTCTATCCTGCTGGTAAGAGACATAGAGGAGCACACTGACTCAATGATAGGTCTGCTCTGAAAGTGTCTTTAATCTCCCCATAGCCATGTGAGGCCAGATGCTCTTTTCTCCATTACATACATTAAGAACTGGAGTTGAAAAGACATAAGCTTGCCTAAGAACCATAACCGAATGGGAAAGCACCAAGGTGGTCATGTTCTGTCTGTTCGACCATAGAGAATGTGCAGAGCTTAGAGGAGCATTGGATAGTTTTGATGGCCTATGATCATTTTCACAGTAAAAGTCGATATTTAGCAATGTAGGATTTACCTTCCTTTGTGCTTCACGTTTATCAAGTAGATTAATTTCTGCTGCTACACAAATGATGACAGATGGATATGACATGTACCTCCCACCACTGGAGCTATTCTGGATGGAAGAGGAGGGCGAAGGATCATTTTGGTGCCTCCAATATTTTTCGATTGCAAACTTGGTTAGAACTAGCTAAAGCACATTAATTTAATTTATATTCTCACTTTTATATGGTCAATAATTTGAATTTAAATCTACCTTTTCTGATTATCCATGTTATACAGGTGAAACTCGAAAAATTAGAATATCGTGCAAATGTTCATTTATGTCAGTATGGCAACTCAAAAGGTGAAACCAATATATGAGATAGATGCATTACATGCAAAGCGAGATATGCCAAGCCTTACTTTGGTATAATTGTGATGATTATGGCGTACAGCTTATGAAAACCCCAAATTCACAATCTCAGAAAATTAGAATATTACATGACATCAATAACACAAGGATTGGAAATAGAACAATATCGGACCTCTGCAAAGTATAAGCATGCATATGTACTCAGTACTCGGTTTGGGCCCCTTTTGCAGCAATGACTGCCGCAATGCGGCGTGGCATGGATGCTATCAGCCTGTGGCACTGCTGAGGTGTTATGGAAGACCAGGATGCTTCAATAGCTGCCTTCAGCTCCGCTGCATTGTTCGGTCTCATGTCCCTCATCTTCCTCTTGGCAATGCCCCATAGATTCTCTAGGGGGTTCAGGTCAGGCGAGTTTGCTAGCCAATCAAGCACAGTAATCCCATGGTCACTGAACCAGGTTTTGGTACTTTTGGCAGTGTGGGCAGGTGCCACGTCCTGCTGGAAAATGAAGTCAGCATCCCCATAAAGCTCATCTGCGGGAGGAAGCATGAAGTGCTCCAAAATCTCCTGGTAGACGGCTGCATTGACCCTGGACTTAATGAAGCACAGTGGGCCAACACCAGCAGATGACATGGCTCCCCAAATCAACACAGACTGTGGAAGCTTCACACTGGACTTCAAGCATCGTGCATTGTGTGCCTCTCCATTCTTCCTCCAGACTCTGGGTCCTTGGTTCCCAAATGAGATGCAAAAGTTGCTCTCATCAGAAAAGAGGACTTTGGACCACTGGGCAACAGACCACTTCTTTTTTTCTGTAGCCCAGGTAAGACGCTTCTGACGTTGTTTGTTGTTCAGGAGCGGCTTGACAAGAGGAATACGACATTTGAAGCCCGTGTCCAGGATCCGTCTGTGTGTGGTGGCTCTTGATGCACTACCTCCAGCCTCAGTCCATTCCTTGTGAAAGTCCCCAACACTTTTGAATGGCCTTTTCCTGACAATCCTCTCAGGCTGCGGTCATCCCTGCTGCTTGTGCACCTTTTTCTACCACACTTTTCCCTTCCACATAACCTTCTATTGATGTGCTTTGATACAGCACTTTGGGAACATCCAACTTCTTTTGCAATTACCTTTTGGGGCTTTCCCTCCTTATGGAGGGTGTCAATGATGGTTTTCTGCACAACTGTCAGGTCAGCAGTCTTTCCCATGCTTGTGATTCCTACTGAACCAGCCTGAGAGACCATTGAAAGTCTCAGGAACCCTTTGCAGGTGTTATGGTTTCATTAGCTGATTAGAGTGGGACCCTTTGAGCCTAGAATATTGAACCTTTTCACACTATTCTAATTTTCTGGGATTTGAATTTGGGGTTTTCATAAGCTGTACGCCATAATCATCACAATTATACCAAAGTAAGGCTTGACATATCTCGCTTTGCATGTAATGCGTCTATCTCATATATTGGTTTCACCTTTTGAGTTGCCATACTGACATAAATGAACATTTGCATGATATTCTAATTTTTCGAGTTTCACCTGTATAGCCTATTTTTTAAAAGATAAGAACTGCTAAGAAGTCTTGTCAAAAAGCCTTAAGACTAGATATTAGTTCTCCTAGGGAAATACATTGCCATATCAAGTTGACCTCCTCTGTGCTGTAACATCTAGATCTATTCACTCAGGTTACATTTAGTAGATTTTCATATCATGGAAATTCAGGCAAATACCCACTTAACTAGAGTAACTTTATGAATGTAGTTTTTTTAGTTTTGGATGATTAGCATTTCTTATAGTAGATATCTGAATATGTCCAAACACTGAACTTTCAAAGCTAAAACCTATGAAGACTTTTTCTTTTTCTCAACTTAGTATTGCCTCCATTAAAATAGAATGACTCAACCCAACAGATATTCATAACTCATGAGCAAAGAGATGCAATCAACTGTTTGCATGGTTACTTTGATATCCAACAAGTTTCTTAAGAAGAAATATGGATTCCATTCACCATTAAGCATTACTCAGAGTGCCACTTGGCTTGCTGCTTTAAAAGAGTTTAGCATATTCAACACTTAGGCAGTTAGGGTTTCAAGGCCTCAATGTAATGTCATTAAATGTTGAACAATCACTTGAAAATAAGTAGCTTTTGGAAGTTATATGTCTTTGAAGTCTCATTAATTAGTCATATCATTGGGAATGTATGGCTAAAGTAAATTGCTGTGTTTAAAATATCTACTCTTTCAGTGTGAAAAATGAAAGAATCCAGCTACCTTGTCTTTATACTAATGAAGATATTATTAATTGGTTTAGCAAAAACATAGATCTAACCATAATGTGCAACAGTTATTAAAGATAATTAACTACAGATCATTGGTTTGAAACATCTAGTCCAAAATGATTTCTGAAGGGCACATTATTCTATGAGATAAAATAATTAAATTTCTAACTGCTGCATAAGACAACTGTGGCATATCTAGTGTTTTAATTTCTTTTGTTCTGTCCTCATGACACTGTTCTGTTTTAGATTTTGAAAATGCTACTAGTATTTCACCGTGAACAGCTTCTACAAGTGTTTTAGACTGAAATGTTTCACATTGGAGGAGAAATGATTGAAAGAAAGGGATTAAAAATGACAGCTCTGCTGATCAACCATACATGCCCACATTGTCACATGCACGTATGCACAGACATACACACGCTCAGATATTTCTTATGAGGAATGAAAAGAAGTGCAGCGTATTGGAATGGAGGTTATACCAGCAAGCATATTAGAAATGGAAAGAAACATGAATATAACAACAGTTGCCAACCTCTTGTGAATTGAACGACAATATAATCACACATTGGCATAAAGTACAGTATTACATTGATGAAAGAATTGAAGAAAACTTATAAACATGACACATTTTAAGATCCAACATTCTAAATGTATGTCCACTCATTGCAGTCATTATCCTAAATAGTTTTAGTCTGTATTTTACATTTGCAAATTAATTACCTAAAATCATCTCATTCATAGAAATTGTGGCTTGCTAATATATAATTATCCCTTGTATTTCTTTCTAAATAGGACATCTACAGAAATATATAACTGATTTCAAGATTATATTTCTATTCAGTAGTCAGAACATTTTCACATACATATATGGAAACTCATGGAGAAAAATGTTTGAAAAGTTTTATATAATGAATTTTTACACCTAGCAGAGACCAAAAAACCCCCAGTATTTGTGTCATGCTTTTTAGTAGTCTCTTCAATAGTCCAGAACTCTTGCTGATGAGTCAAGATTTTATATGTGAGCTTATAGGTATGATACCAGCTGTTGAGTTTTCTGTGCTTGTCTTAAGATAGTTGGTTTGTATACTTCACCTTTTATACTTCACCTTTTCCTCTGGGACCTTAAAGCAGTGCACATAGGGGGTCTTTCCTAATTTTAGCCTCACAACAATGGTCTTGTGGGGTAGGTTGGGTTGAAAGAGCAAGTGTCTGCATCTCCAACACATCTTCCTGAGATGGACAGCTGGGTAGTAGTTCCAAATGCTCACTGCTTCATTCTAAGCTTCTTCCTGCCTTTGTCCTGATAATGTGACCCAGAGTGAAGGGTAGACAGTCCTCCTTGTATACATATACACAAACAGAGGGGTGCAACAAGAGGAGAGAGACCAGAAACACACACACAAACATTAACACAATACATTAATTTGTTACACTGAACAAAATACAGAAGCCTCCTTTGGCCATTGCTAGTAAAGGGAGTGAAAAGACATCAGGAAGCCTGTTCTACATGGTTTCCCTAACTTGTTATTGTTTTATTTATCAGTATTGAGGTTGTGCTTTACTACTGTTATAAGTATTCGAATTTTTCTTTTTCTTTTTCTTTTTTTGATTAGTTTAGCATGATCACACAATAAAGAAAAGATTCTTGAAAATAGTTTCAGGGCAAAAGAGACTGAATGGTCTCTTCTAATCATCCCTTTAAGAAGAATGAGGTTTAAGTTCATCTTGATCAACAGATTGAGTTTAGCCAATTCATTCTACACATAACTAGGTTTTATTGTGTGACACCAGCCTTAGAGTGTCACCTCCTTTTTGCAGGGATCATCCTATTTTTTGGGTTCATTGGGCCTGGGAAGTTGGGCCTGGGATGTTAGTATGGGGGCTGTGATATGGGTATACATAATTACTGGTTTTGTGGTTTTACTGAGCCTCAATGTAGTTTCATATATATATATATATATATATATATATATATGTATGTATGTATGTATGTATGTATGTATATTTGGTTTAATGGAATCACTTTTTTTTGTTCACTATCCAGAGTTTCTTGGATAGATGGATGGATTCATTTGGATTAATAAATATATTAATAAAGGGATGGTGCACCATAAATAAAAATAATAATTAAGCATAATGATTTGTACTTCTCAAGATTTAGTTATGCTTGAAAATGAGATGTCCAGCACCCAAACGTTGGCTTTAGTCATTCTGAATCATAGGACCATAAGTTGAGCACAGGATATAGTTGAAAAGTTAATGCTAATAATACAAAAACATGGGCAGCAACATATAGAGACAGATAATCCTTAAGATATTTGGCCAAAACCAATATTCTGAACTGGACCCCAAGCTATACCATGTTTGTTTTGATGAAATATCAGTGTAATATGTTCATAATATCCTATCTGAATTAGGAGTTCAGCAGCATGTTCTAAGCTTGCTGAATCTTCTGGACCATCTACAAAGGCAATTCCATATGTATTACATTATAGAATTTTAACCTGCTAAGAAGGGACTATTCACATGGGTGTTTCCCATACAATTTATTCAACACCAGGGAAGAACTCATAGGTAGGTATTGTGAGCTCACATCACATATAGATGAGTATTTACACTCTTCTTTCTATCCATAAATGATGCTAAATTAAGTGTCACAAATCCACTTAAATTCCAGCATTCTGCGATAAATGAATTATCTTTTGATATTTGTATATATAGGTTAATCTATTTCTTTCTTTCTTTCTTTCTTTCTTTCTTTCTTTCTTTCTTTCTTTCTTTCTTTCTTTCTTTCTTTCATTCTTTCATTCATTCATTCATTCATTCATTCATTACATTTATAAGCCACCAATCTCCCCCAACGGGTGACTCTGGGTGGCTCACAATTAAAATCAAACAAAACAAAATCAATCTATACTTATCTCCCCTGCAAACAATTCCCATCTTCAACAATTTAGAAGAAAAATATAAGTCTGCTTTCATTCTATTTTTTTTTTTTTTTGGATGCTCTTTGTAAAATTATTTATCTAAAAAAGTATCCTCTAATCAACATGAGTAAGAATGGAGGAAGAAAAATTAAATGTGGATGCTCTAATACTTCAAATTCAGTTGCTAATTTTATTTATCTTTTCCAGAAGAGAGAAAAAAAGTATATTTTAGTGGAATTTCACTAGGGTGGGGGTAGAATGTGAGAGACTCATGAAACAATCCTAAATGTTAACAACTAACATTTTATCATTATCATTTCTAAATAGCAAGTTAAAATTAACTGCTTCATCTTCATACTGCTCACTACTTAAGTAGTTTAAACTTACTTTTAACTGTTACATGCCAACAAAACAGGTTGCTTAATTGATTTGACCTTTCACAGTATTTTTTAATTTTCAATCTTCGTTTCATTGTTCCATCTGGCACTTTAAAACGACATCTGGTTAACTGTACTTAAGCAGCTGATCACTGTACAGTTATTTTTAAATGTAATGTATGCTTAAACAGATGTTATTTTTATAGATGCAGATCTAAACTGCACTTGTATACGTGCAATGTCTGCATAAGCTCTTTCTGCAATTCCAATGTTGACATCGAAAATTATAAGTCAGGATACTTATGAACTCCATTGCTATGTTACTGCATTTTTTTTCAAAAAAACTTGCAGCTTGTTAGGTAAACATCAATTCAGTTATTTTCTCTCTCTTCAGTGCACATAAATAAAACATTAGCATTTAGCTGATAAAGAGAACAGTTATACATACAACTGCTCTTGGAATTTTTTTTTTTAATTGAATAAATAAGATCTATCTATCTATCTATCTATCTATCTATCTATCTATCTATCTCCAGCAATCCAACCAGGAAGTGTGCATAGAGCTTCCCCTAAAAGTCAAACATGCCTATTGTCCCAGGGCTCACTTGAAGGGGCATGTAATTTATCTCTGCACAAGCAAAAGTCTGAATATTGTTTAAAGTCATAACTACTGGTCAGATGGAGTATTCAAACGCAATCATTTCTATTCATACATGATTGTCTTTACTGAATTAAATATTAAAGATGAATCAGTCTACTTTGGTATCATTTTTACACTTGTTGCTCTGGAGCACCGCACCGTTGTTTCTCAGTGGTAATCCATGATAGACAGGCATTTTTAATTTTACCCCAATGCTCCCTATAGAGTACTTACACAGACTATTTCATTTTCAGTTTTGTATTACAGTGCAGGTAGAATGATGTACATTTGCCTGCATCTTTTTATCTCCCATTCATATTCTTTCTCCCTCAACCTCGACATTCCCAGACGATACGTGCTGTCTCCGATTTTCCCTTCTGTCCTCTTTTTTATGTTTTTATATTAAAAATTTCAATTCTTTGCTCCTTTTGTCTAAACTACAATGCATCCCACACTCACAATCTCCAATCCTCAACCACATTATTTTTGCCTTTGACTCTGTGAAAAAACATTATGTTGCGTTTGAAAAACGATCTTGCTGAAAGTCCTAGCATTTTGAAGGATTCGTTTCTTCCTTGCTGAACTTGTTTGTCTGACTGAGATAAGAGAAAGGTGATTTGCTATGTATATCCTTATGCCTTTAAAAAGTGTAGTTTTATGCAGAAAGAGAAATAACATAAACGCTTACATTGCGAGTGAAATTCCATTATTGCATTCAGAGAACTGCAAAGCCAGTGGACAAGGAGAAAGTTCTGGCAAATATTTTGGAAGGCAAATTCAATAATTTTCATATAAAAGCCAATTCTAAACATTTTTCACACACAAACCCCTAACTGCATTTTTTTTAAGTATGTCCCAATTGGTATTTGGTTGCTTTGCTATTCCATTTCCTGTACCATAAGTTATGTTGATCACAAGCAACAGAAAAAAAAAAAATCTGGTTTAATCTATACTTGGATAACGGATAGAGCTAATATCATGCTGAAATGTGTATCAAATTACATGATCTTTCCTTTTCTTGTATCTTAACACTCTTCTCTTTTTTCCTTGCATTTCCTTTTTTTTTTTTTTTCAAAATAGTTATTAGAAAGCACACCCAAGGAAGAGAGCAGATATGGAAATAAATATGTAAAAAGAAAAGAGGTCTAAAGCTGTATAAAACTGAATAATGTTTAACCTTAGATAAATAATGAATATAAAGCCAATCTTATATCAGTTTAGCACTTTAGAACTATTATTAAAATCAAATAAATATTCATTGACTTGTTTTTCCTTTATATTGGATTAGATAAACAAGTTTGTCTAATCCATCATTGGCTGTGGAGAGAAGAGATGCTCATGATTACAGGGTGTCATCCCTAATTTAAAAATTGCTAGTCCTCTACTGGCAACAGTGGGACTTGAATTGGGAACCCAATGTGCCTCCATGCTTTTTTCCAGAAAATGAACCAAGATACACATTTCAGGATAAATAAAATACAGAGAAGCTCATTAATTGCATTTCTGGTTAACAACTGATTATCCCACTGCTGGCCAAGAAAATAAGCACTTTGATCTTATTCATTTATTTATAAAATTTATATGCCTGCCTATCACATGCACAATAATTCTAAGTGGCTCTCACACAAAATAACAGCAATAAAAGAATCATATCACCCGTAGAAGGAGCATCACACTTCCCACATCAGTGCCATAACATCCAACAGTTCCACATACGCTGACTTATCCCCATCCTAACCCATTGCCTGGGGGAAAAGCCAGTTCTTCATGGCCTTACAGAAGGCTAAAGGGTAGGGGCCCTATGGATCACTGGTTGGAGGCTGTTCCAAAGGACCAGGGCAACTACAGAGGAGGCATTCCCTCCTTGCAGGGAATGTGACAACAATTAAGGGAAAGGACCTGGAATGTGCAGACTCTATCTGACCAGGTGAGGCAGATATCTTCAGGGAGAGGCAGTCCCATAAATAATCTGGTCCTGTGTCATACAGAGCTTTGGAGGTGATAACCAACACCTTTAATTGCTCCTGGAAACATACAGGAAAACAATGCAACTCGTCCAATAGTGGTGTAACATGGGCAAACCACAAGGCACCCAGAAATCTGTGCACCACTACATTCTGGACCAGTTGTAGCTTCCAGAGGGTCTTCAAGGGAAGCCCCACATACAGTGAGTTGCAGTAATCCAGTCAGAAAGAGACTAATGCATGACTGACTGCTATCTTAATTGCAAACCCTGAATTAAAAGGGGCATGGTTGGAAACAATGGCAGTTTAACAGAGCCAATAGTTGCATAAATCAAGGGTGCAAATGTGACTCACTTGTACTGCAAATGATCTTGAAAATCTTAAAGAAGCCTCCCGAGTCTCTCTAAAATTGCCTCCAGTTTGTCATTTTTGATGTGCTGGGCAGAGAATGTTACTAAATACATGGGGAGTAATCATAGGAACCATGTTTGATTCACTGAATGTCACTGTTACTACATTTTCATGTACTAAATGAGAGTCACTCTAGTTTAGGCATGGTCCCCTCTTCATCTTGACCTTGACTGCTTTTGAGAACAGAACTGTTCAAAGGCCTAAAATGACCACTGGCCTGAAAAATTTAAGCATCCCTGATGGGAGAGATTTGAAGAGGGAGGGCAAGGAAAAGAGGAAATCAAGCGATAGCAGGTGAGTTAGCTGATAGCTTATTTCAGAAATGGCAACAGCCCAGGTAGAGAAATCTGGGAAGAAGTGTTTGAAATGAAAGAGACTCTGTCTTAATTAACTCACTATAAACAAGACTGGGAAATTCCTCTTGCATTTGCAAGATTCTGTATTTACTCCCAGCTAGCTTCAAAGAGACCTTCCTGAAGTAGGAAGTTGCCCACTGTGGGGCTTGACACCTGATCTAAATTCTTTATTTTAGCTTTTGATCATTGGTTGCATTTAATTAATTTGTTATTTAAAAAAAATAGAGTTGTCATGAAGCTTCATCACTTTTGCCTCTGAATACAAACCTGTCATGTGTAATGCTCATCTGAGAAAGAAGTAGGATTTAGCAACTCTGAATCCTTCTCTTCCTTGAATATTTAGCTGGATTTGGGATTTCGGGTGGCTGGGCAGGAAGAGATCTGATATTGCTTCCCTTTCTGTGAATAATGTTGGGAAAAACAGGCTTCTATCTTTTCATCCTCATCCGATAATAATATTGGCTGACCTACAGGGATGTTGTAAGAATTGCTGCGATGAAGGATGTGAAATGCTTTGAACACTCATACAGCATTCTATAAATGCTACATATATTGCTACACTATTCATGTGATTTCTCATCTCCTGGGCACTTGCCTCTTAATTTATTCAGGTATCATATCTTAAAGTGAGAGTTGTTTTTACATCTATTGTTGGGAAAATCTATATATATTAAACTTCTTTTAGGTTTTGAAAGGTTAATGGACTAGGTGGCACACTGTTAAGTCCTTTCAAACACAATACTCTTTATATTACAAGAAAAAATATCAAAGTTCAGTGTAATATACAAGGCCATATCCTACTTTACACAAAGGAAGTGGTCACAGTCTTTGAGGCTTTTTTTTCCTAGAGAAGTATCATTCTCAAGGTTAAAAATTGCTGCTCTACATAATACCTCAGTAATTGATAGACATTTTCTCTCTCCAGAGTCCATTTTCTGTGAAAAACACCACATAACATCTGTTCATAAACAGTCCTTCTGTGAGAACATTGACATAGGTCTTGGGCTTCTACCGGCTCAATTCCCCTGCCATATACAGATGGCATGGTGTATTTATACAGCTGAATTCCTTGTAATATGAGCCCAGTTATATCTTCAGGTAGGATTGTAGGCAAATGTGTTTAAGCTATTTCTACTCTCTTATATCAAGATTGACATAAAGACAAATTGTGGTATCACACCGTTATGTAAGGTTGGCTTCAAAATCACCTTCAGAAATCAGCAGTTAATTCTACTGAGAGAACAACATTGATTGAGACAGCAAAACCTCCAAGTCTCACTTTAATATATAAGATTAAACGCACAGGGCCATTTAGAATGACTGCTCTGTGTACCCTTGTCCTTGCAAGAAATTCCATTTTATTAGTCTAAATTAGTATTCAAGTTAAACAAAAACCAGAAGCAACTAATTCCAAATTCATGTAAAGTCAAATCCTTTATTAGGGCAGTGCAAGGTCACAAAACAGAAAGCAGGCTTTCAAGTTCTTAAGAACTTTTCATCAGGCAAACAAAAGATGGATAAGTAAGTGATGTCTGAATGTTGCTATATTCTTAGGTGAGCTGTAGATCTGAAAATGGGGTCCCATCTGATGCAGGCATGATGTCATATTATAGCTAGGACTCTCTCCAGAGAGGGAGATGGGATGCTCAAACTATGACTGATTCCTCTCTTTGAAAGCCAGTGATGTGGTGGCTAAGGTGTTGGGTTGGCACCCAAGAGACCCAAATTCAAGTCCATACCAAGACACAGAAGCTCACTAGATGACATTGGGCCAGTCACCCTGTCTTAGCCCCACGTACATCACATAATTTTTGTGGGGGGAAATGGGAGGAAGGAGGGCTACGTATGCTTCCTTGAATTCCTGAAGGAAAGGTGGGATATAAATCTAACAAAGAAACAAGCAATATACGACATCCAAGAGTTAACACAAGCTTTATTTGGGGAAGTAAAAAGCAGAAGCAAAGATAAGTTGGAAAAAGGTTATTAACAAAGCTGAAGATAATTTTAGAAGGTGATTGACATAAAGTCCCAAAACATGAAAGGCAACACATTTGCCCTTCTTCTTCTCAGTAGATGATGGGAGTGTGTGACTCTTTTGCCTTGTCCATGGAATGAAATCATACAATCACTTTATTCAACTTGCCAATTAAATAGTTGCATTTAGTTAAATCACAGCTCCAGCTAAATGTAAGTATCCAACCAACAGCCAGCGAATGAATCCAGCCATCTACTAAGCAAAATGGTCCTGTGAGAGCACTGTAGAAATTTCCATTTCATCCTGCAGTCTGGGACTCTGTCCAAAGGATCTCAATCAGCAGATCTTTCAAAGGCCCCCTTGGTGAGCTGCAGGGACATCTCTTCCTGCTGTGAAGATGCTAGTTTGACCAAAGATTCAGTATACAGGAGTTCATATCAAAATCATGTTGCCTCTCAATCATTTCCTTTCTAGGGGAAAAAGCCCCATGTGTTATTTTCAGCATTTATAATTAGTTGATTTTATTGGTGTTAAGTGTTCTACAATTTTACTCTCTGTTTTCTTTGTCCTAATGAAGTATTTTATTCAAAGATTATTTCAAATGCTTTTAATGCAGTTTGTATTTCTTCTGGTTCTCTTAAAATTCTTTTTAATTGGTAGCCAACATTTTATTTGAAGAATGCATCTTTGATTTCTGCCTTTGAATTTGGTGACTATAGCAGTTGTTCTCCTTGTTAGTACTATATGTTTTTAAATAATCATGTTGTACTTTTGTGTATATGGATTTTTTAAACATACTCAGACAAAAATGCTCTCATGAACCTGGTAATTAAATGATTACTCTATATACCAAACAACAAAATGAAAATGCTAAATTCTCTTTTAATTTGGCCTCTGAAAACTCAGTTCTTACTTCACTTCAAATAGAGTTCAGTACAAAATATAGAGATGGACTTGATGGAAAACTGAACTGCCCTGTTCCAGGCTCTCTCTTTCAACTGTAGGTTCTTCAGAGCTACTAATCATATTATTTTATTCTTGATCAGGACTGCATCCAAAATGTGAGAATGCATTCAGGATCATGTTAGATTCAGCACTATTTCAGTTCCAGTGGGAATGCTGAACGTGTGCTTTATTTCATTGGTGATAATATATATTTTAAACGGTATTGTGGGAATTACATGAATAGCAAAATTTAAATGGAACTGAAAAATGGAAATAAAAAATATCCCCTCCAGTCACTGGTTGCTGCTGTTCATAGCTATTTCATCCAGGGCTGCCTTCCCCCTTCTGAAGATATCTTCCCACCATGGACTGGTGAAATACCAGGGTTCTTCTTCTTTTCGTACAGGATCACAGCTGGACATGCTGTCAGAGGGAGTTAAGTAGAAGGGAGAGTTGGGGAGGTCATATAGAAGGTCTATCAGTGGAAACCACACATCCTCAAAGACCCATCCAGAGTGGTTAGTTCCCTGGTGTGGGTGTGGAGAGATAAAGAATCAGGGATTCCACAGTTGTAGGCTGTTGTAACCATTGTTTGGACAGAACACTTGGCCAGCATCATTTTCAAAGCCACAGAATGGGTTGAAATCAGGACCGTATGGGAGACAAGCAGCTGAAGGTTGCCCTGCAGAAGAGCCCACAGTCAGACATTTTATTTCAGTGGGCATTTGCTCTGCTGGTTAATACATTTTATTAAGCTGATTTCTTGTGCTCAGCTTTTTATCCACTGTAACCTATATTTAATTTAATTAAAAAAAATTTTTTGGTATGGGGATTTTATGGTTGTTAAAATTAGCTCAAAAATGTGATCACAAAAGAAAAATACATTTTTTTAATAAGAGATAATATGCATTATTGTGAATATGCGTTACCATGTATATATTGTTTTAGCTGCCTTCGTAAGTTATTATTCAACTGAATAACATTAGTATTACCCTTCCTGATTCTCGATCATTTTGCTTGGCTAATAGATTTTTCAGTTGTCTTTCTTGTGTTCTCTAAGTGCTTCTTGTGCCACGCATGGTATTGACCCATTCTCTTAAGCACTTATACCTTTTTTAAAAAAATAAGAAATAAAAACAAGTGGATCATTATGCAAGCAAACTGTTCTGTATTTTAAGGGTCTGTGATTGGTTTTGTTAACTAATTCACAAATGATCTATCAAAGGAGTTACTAACAAACAAACATACCATCTTTTTGGCATCTTTAGAAAATTAACATTGAAAATAAATTGCAAATATTTCCAGAAAAATCTCTCCAAACCAGATGATTGGATGAGATAAGAGCAAAATACTGTGCACTGGGACAAGCTATCCGAATGTTACAACTAATTCATGAATTGCCTGTAAGTATACTTGGGTCATAATAGGAAGTTAAGTGAAACTGTTAATTCAGCCAATGTTCTTTCATGGCAAAAAGGATAAAGAAAATGTGAGGAATTAGTAAGAAGGGGAGCAAAAATGTGCAACTCTGTTGCTCTTATGTACAGTAAGTGCATGATGCGTTGAAATATAAGACTAATCTAACTAAACCCAGTTAGTTGCTGGATCAATTACAGAAAACACAAAAAGGGATGGTAAGCTGGTAACAATCTTTAATTCACATGAAGAAAGTCTTAAATCATTAAATCTTTATATCGCAGAAAAAACATACCTAAGAAATGCTATCAGGACTTCTTTTCTGAAATGAAGTGTGCCTAAAAATTACTTGCTTGATTTGGAATCTGAAATGGAGAAAAACCTGGGTGTTACTGATGAAGAAAAGCTTGCTGAATGGCAACCTGTTTACAACTTACAGCATTTGTTGCAGAACTGAATCCTGCAATTGAAAAGAGACCGTGGGCTAGACATACAAAATCTGGGCTGAAAAAAAGAAAATATCCAGAAGACCACTAGATGTCAGCAAAGAAATCTGTATGCTGCCATCTAGTGGTTATCTGGTTTTTGGCAGCCCAGGTGTATTATGCCTGGACTCCTGGAAATATCATATTTTTAATATCATATTTTTAAATCGTACATGGAGGAGAACAGAGTGGGGAGAATGAATATCATGCAACATCTCTGCTCCATCCATGGGATTTCACACCTCAAGCATTTATTCAAAACATATGAATGAAAAAAAAAACAGTTTTGCTTATTGGGCCAGTGACCCATTAGTGCATACTGTGTCATGCAGTGATCAGCCAGTCCCAGACATATTTAGGATGTTTATAAACTTGGATATAGTGACTCCACATGGCTGGTATTCACAGGTTTGCTGCTTATGCCTACCTTCTGATGGTAGCAACAATCATCAAGACTCGTAAGCAACCCAAACCTTCATGAAGGTTGTACAGATGTTAGAGATCACACCAATGCTTTGCACTGGTTTAAAAGCTGCTTTTCAGATTGAGGTGACTCTAAATCAGCTTCTTTTCCTCCACCTCCTCTTCCAGATGATACGTATAAATACCTCTCACCAATGTAAATGATTTCAGAATCCACCACTTTGTACACATTCTAGGATAGATCACTTGCCTTCTCTAGTGCAATTAGTATAATATTATTGTGCTAATAAACGACAAGTCCCTTAGCATGAGGTGGGCATCCCTCTCACAATCCATTTCCAGATGTTGCAGAATGGTGAACTTCAGTGGACTCCCATCCTCCTGAGATTTTATGCTTTGCTTCTATTGTAAGAGAATCATAATGCATAAGCACATCTTTATTTATGCAATAAGGAAGCTGCCCATCTATATTGCCATGACATAAAATGAATATTAGAAAGAGCTGTTCAGAAGTCAGGACACAGAATACCACCCAATTAAATAACCAAGGACTTGAAACCCTATATTAAAATTTGGAGAGGGGAGGGAAAGAGGAAGCATCTGAAATAATTCTGAAGTGTTTTACACACTATATTATTTTGGGTGTCTCCTCAATCTCATACCATTTATATGTTTAGATACACATATAAACATATTCCAATTAAGTAATTTGTTCTGAATTCAGCAGCTCAAGTATATGCACAGAACCTACCTCTATCATGAATTCAAAGGATGATGCTGATGTTCTGCAAGCATCAGAGTTGTAAACCATACATTGAATCCCTTGATTAATGCTGAAGTCCAGAATGATGGCATTTGTACCATGTAACCATCCAGGCTTTCTTTGAGGGGACCATCCAAGCTTGCAGTGAGGGGAAACCTGCAACTCCCATATGTAACTGATTCCATTGTCAAAGCTTTTCTCCTAATAGTTGACCAACATCTACCCTATTGCAATTTAAGCCCATTCATTCAAGACTTATTATAACCATAACCCATTTAAATCAGTAGGATAAATTAGTCATCATTACTTTGTCCCATTGATTCCAGTGGACCTACCCAAAACACGACTAAATCTGCATCCAAGCTACAACACTGATCATGTGCCCTGATCATAAATTTCCTGTTTTGAAAGGATTTGAAGGGCTTGGGGTAATACAGGGATTCTCTGTGTATTTTAATATTTTCATGTTTCAATTATGCTTTTAGTTAGTTAGCTTTTATTTCATTCCTATTCCCATTAGCTCCTTCAAGAATCATTCTTTGCTGGAAATTTCCCATACTGCTTGCAGAGATCAGTGATAAGTGCTTCATACCTAAAAAATCTGAGTTCAGGCCTGTGCAAAACAGCTCTGTTGCAACAATGCAATGTGTTGCTTTGAGTAGGAAAATTCTGCCATTCCAGTTCGATGCTTCAAAAATCAAAATGATCAAGCGGGCTGACTTGACTCAGCCAGCTGATTTTCTTTTCTCAGAAAGGACTGCTGGGCTTGTAGAGTGTGTGTGCATCAGCCCCTTTTGGGCCCCAGATTAAAGAAGAGCATCCATCCAGTCTGGAACTTCAAAGCAAAGCCCTGCTTTATCAATGCCTTGGAAGTTCTGCACAAAGCTAGGCTAATTTTGACCCAGGCAATCTAGGAAAGCCTTATGTCCAAAGCAAAACAGAAATCAGATCCAAACCAGAAATTACTATTCTGACCGCTGTGATCATACAGCCAAGCTTCTGCAGTGTGTTTTAAGTCTGTTGGCCTGTTTAGAGGAGGAATCATCACCCAGTGTGAGATGCTTGCTGGGAGAAACAAAGGCTTTCCCCATGTGCCAATTTCTCCAAGCCAGTGTATGATTGGAGAAAATGAATCCAGGCAATGTATGAATCACTAACATTAGGAATAAAAATAAAATAATAAATGCATCTGATGCCGGTTATCAAATAAGAAATACGAAAGGTATGCCAGGCTATTCTAGTTAAGCGCTTTAGTAATATTTTAATGAACTGATGACATGCACAACTAATAGCTAGAGAATTTGTTCTAGATAATTATGGATACTGCCAAGGTATTTACAGTTCATTTCAAGATGAAGAAGTGCAGAATCTCATTTTAGCCAGTCAGTATTAAAATGCATTAAGAGGCATGCATTTAATGGGTAGATAACATGCTAAATGATGAGATACAAAAGTACCCGAAAAACTTTATTAGTCATTCCTGTGGTATCTATGAACTCTCAGCCTACTAACTAGAGCAATGACAGGTTTTAGAAGGGTAGATGCTATAAGATGTGCCAATGAAAAATATTCACTTTGAATGAATTAGCTGATGTTACCAGTTTCGAGCCCCATGAAATGGTGATTGCAGCAGACTTTGTAACAGATTTTGCAGGAACTTCTGAAAATCAGGATTACTATTTTTGCTAGCTTGCATTTGTGTTTCAGAAATAATGTTACTATTTGTTTCACAGTTATTTCAAGATAATTTAAAGGCTGACGTTCCATTACCAAATCTTCAGGAATAAAAAGCATTGCAGAAGTTTGGCACCCCGGCACTTAAAAGTGACATGGAATCACTATAGTTTTAGAAATAAATAATGCCCTCCGTCACCTTGTTCCATGAACTTATGACATGTGTGTGTGTCTCAAAACAGTCTGTACCTCTCTGCCTCCATCCTAGTGCAGGTCTGGATATTCTGGTTGTTAATTTATTCCCTAGAATGTATTTATCCAAGGTCTAATCAGTATATTTTGCTTCACTTTCATAAATGCAGTCTGGGAAGTTAACAGAACTTGAGTCAACTACCTAAATCCTAAAGTATAACAAAGATGTATGTTTATTTTTAAATAATGGAAAAAATTCTTCTCTGCTGACTTGTAGGAGGAAGCTGTACTCAACATTTCACCATTGTTTATTCTTAAATAACTAATCATCCTCCTTGATCTTTCAAAAGTTCCTGGCATTTCACTAGTTTACACATTGATTGAATACAGTTCCCAGAACTACAGGTGGCACTGTGCCAAATGCTGTGATAATCAGTTGTAAGATTTATTCCAGTTGAGAAGTATTATAAACATAAGGATTCATAAGGTTCAGTGTTGAAGATGAATACTAATGCTTTCCTTCAGATGGGTGAAAATTCTTTCTACCTTTGTGAGCTAGCAATATGTTCGCCTTTACCGCCTCTCCTGGAGATAGAATTCATTTTGAAAGACAACCTCATTAAGTTGGGTTTGATATATACATTAATAATTAACAGAATTCCCACAAATTAAATACAGTTTTTCAGAGACATAATTGTGCACCTGCATTTTAAAAAATACCTTCAGAAAATCCATATATTAATAACCCTGTTTCTCAACCTTGGCAACTTCAAGATGTGTGGACTTCAACTCCCAGAATTCCCCAGCCAGCATGGGAGTTGAAGTCCACACATCTTGAAGTTGCCAAGGCTGAGAAACACTGCTGCATGGAATCATCAGATATATTTTCTGCAATAAAATCTATCCAGTAGAAATAGGTAGTAGTGGGAGTAATAGGAGTAGAAAAGTAAGAAGAAGAAAACAGGGAGAAGCCGCAGCAGGTAAGAAAATCCAACAGTGTTTTAAAATGTTCAAAGAAAAATGTTTCAGAAAATTAAGAAGAAATTTGAGGATTGATGGGAGAGACCATACCTCTATAACAAGGCACATATTTTATGTGCTGAAACAATAGATAAGGTAATGCCAAGGTCCCACTACCACTTAATCTGAAAACACTAAGTTAGGCGAGTGAAAGATCTTATAACATAACCATCAAATAAGCACATATTAGAGCGCCTCAGAGATGACAATTCCTAATATGTTTCTGATTACTTTCAATGGTATCTCTGACTGCTTGTTTTGCATAGAGTGAGTGAATAAGAGCCAACTCTTGACATCTTTCTTGCTAGAAAATATAATAAAACAGTGGGTTTGCAAGCATTTAAAAAGGAACAAAGTTCTTTCTAGAAGTTAGGTTTTTTGTTAAAAATAGTTGTGCCAGACTAATCTCTTTTTTTGACTAGGCTTTTTTTGACAAAGTGATTGGATTAATAGACTAAGGGAATGTTGTGGATGTAGTGCGCTTAGACTTTGGTAAGGCATTTGATAAAGTTAACCATAACCTTCTTGATAAAACAGAACAATGTAGGATGGATGGTCCCACTTAGATAGGAAAGATCAGATGCATAAGAGAAGTGGCAGCTGGCTCAGCAGTAATATTTGTGAGAAGGATCTGGGTCTCTTGGCAAACCACAGATAAAGCATGAACCAGCAGTATGCTGTAGTTGCCAAACAGTCAATACAATTTTGGGCTGCATCAACAGAGGTATCAATCAAGTTCAGGGGAAGAGATACTAACTCTCTACCTGGAATACAGGGTCTAGTTTTGGTTGCCACAACATAAGAAAGATGCTGAGGAACTGGAAAGAGTGCAGAGAAGAGCAACAAAGATGGCGAGGGGCTTGGAGGCTAAATCTTATGAATAACAGTTAAAATAAAGAAGCCTAAGGAAGAGAAGACTAAGGGGAAGGTTTAGCAATCTTTCACTACTTGAAGGGCTATCACAGGGAAAAGAGTGTGGATTTATTCTCTGTAGTGTTTGAGGGTACAACAGAACCCATAGGTGGAAGCTTTAAAGAAAAAAATCCAAATTCAGAAAGAAGAGTAATTTCCTGACTGGGCAAAGTAATAAACAGTAGAAGAACCTGCCCCCTGAAGTCATGGGTGCTCCATCACTGAAGGTTTTCAGGCAAAGGTTGGACAGCCATTTGTCTGGGATGGTCTGAAGATTCCTGCCCTGGGCAGGGGTTGGATTAGAAAATCCCCAAGTTCCTTTCTAATCCTATGATCCTCTGAACCTCATGACTAGATGAAATACAAGAAATCTCACTGGAATGTCATCATCCTTATTTGACCCACATATAACCATGTTTAGCCAGATATTATGTATAATCTGTGGGACCAAAAAATGGAGACTGGCACTATGAAAATTCTACCTTAATTAGATATGAACTACATATTGAAAACTAATAAACAGGCAATTTTGTGCTACTTGAATATTATTGCAGAATAAAGTTGTAATTCTACAAGTATGTATCATCCAAAATAGTAAACTGTGCACCTAAATAAAGTTTTTACTATAAAAGAACTTCTTTTAATGTTTGCCAAGATGTGTACATTATGTATAAATTCAAATATTAATTTGACAGTATGATTGCTAATTTATTTATTTATAAGATTTTGGGAAACAGATGCATATAATCTGATTAATCATTTGAATAAACTTCATGCATTTACATTATTTTCAGCACTATGACTTGGGCCCTGATCAGATGATGCTTTTGATGATGCTTATTGTCACTATCCGCGTTCTCTGCTCCATTTTATCATTATCTGAAATATATAGCTCTTGGCTGCAGTTGACAATACATGACTTCAGCCTTGATTTGGTTTATTAGCAATTTCTAAAAGCTGAAGAATATCTATTTCTATCCAGGTTTGGGCCAAGGTTTAAAGGAAAGCCATACTTCTTTGACAACCAAAGCAAACTTTCTTTTTTAAAACTGATCACAGCATGGCTCACTGTTACATGATTTGATCTACTTTAGCAGTGACTTCAGGTTCAATGAATCACACTAGATTACTGAAGGATTATGGAAGGATTATGAATCCCTAGTGTTCTTACACTCTGCATTTTGATTCCATGAGAAGATATTGGTTGTATGAAGGTCGGTGTCACTAAGGAAAGGATTCACTGCAAAGTGACAAACCAACATCACATCTAATTATTATTATGGTTGGTCGCACAGTCAGCCAGTTGTTTAGACTGGATTTGGCTTTTATCCACCTTGCGAGTCCTCCCCAAGGACCTGAGATAGGCAGATGTTGTTGTCTGATGGTGTTAAAGGTATTGTTGTTGGTGTTGTTATTATTATTCACTCACTGTATAAAGAAATGATGGTACTACATTTAATATCAATTGTCATCCAATCAATAATTTTTATTAATGTAACCTTAGTGAAATACAAGCCTTGTTCTCATCACACAAATATCCCAGTCATCTCTTCTTTCAGTCAATAGATCATGCCCCAACAACGCAAGATCAGGAATGGCTAGGTCTGTGTGTCAGTAGTTGTTCTTATAATCCTCTCAACTGCTGCAAAGGAGACTGGAAAGCTGTCATTTCTTCTTTTCTTCCCCCAAGCCACAACAAAACTATTTTTTAAAAAATTGATGGTGGCATGATGGGGGCCACCATAAGCAGGTTGTCTGGGGTCTTAATCTGTTTTTGTTACTGTTCCTCTTGGGCTTAAGGGTGGGTGACAATTGAAATAGCAATAGATAACTAGAGTGCCTAGAGAGGCTTTATTTTTACGATGACCTTCTAAGCTTTTGGGTCAACTGCTCAAGCAGTAAGGGTTAATTTATTCCAAATTCTGCAGTTCCCACATGTTGATGCAACAGTAGGCCTGTCTGGGGCTAAATTCTCTACTCGGGATTACCTGAATGGGTCAGTTAAAATTGTTCTGTAAATGGAGATATTACATTAATATCTCCATTTGCCCAGTTAAACATGTCATGGGGAGAGGGCCATAGTATCATGCTGTAATCTGGTCTTCTCCAGGTATATTGAAACTTAAATTTTGAAATTGAATTGGAACTAATTCTCAGCATTTCAAAAATGCTGCAGTCCAGTTGGAGTGCCTCAACATCTGCCTTGCTCTTAGGTTGTCAAATGGAGCCAATGCCCAAGATTTCCCTTCAACGACACTTCTGGATAAAGTGCTTAATTGTAACAGTGTTGGGTTATTTAAAATGCTTTACTTGGGTCTGCTTCTGAAGAGCATTGGGGAAATTCAGCAGTTTCAAAGAAAAAAAAAAAGACACAAGTTGCTAAATTAGATCTGTAACTTTATCTTCATATATGCATGTCCTTTTCCTGGCAATTTGAAGTGCAGGTCATAGTATTTGAAAGCCTAAGAAGGTTCAGACCAAGATATTTAAATGATCACTTCTCCCTTGAATAATTCTGTCCACTCCTGAATTAAAGATTTTTCAACATCTTCAAACAACTTGAATCAAATTTTTCAGTTGAAGTGCCCTAGATAAAGAACTCTGCTTTATGTCTACTGAGAGAGTCATCTAGCACACCATTATCAGTCACCTGCCAGCACCTGAGAACTAATATATTCAGCAGTGTTTCTTTACTCACCCTGCAAATGCATTTTTCCCTTTTGATTTCTTAGTTAATGTTTCATTGATTGTAAATTATAAAAATAAATTAATTGGGACAAAGTACATCATTCTTTATCATATTATTTCTGTTTCTCTATCTACACAGAAAGAGAAAGAGAAAGAGAAAGAGAAAGAGAAAGAGAAGTTAGCCACCCTAAATGAATTGATTGCTCATGAGCTGGAAAGGCAGTGGAGATAAAATCCCACAATAATGAAGGCATACATACAAGTATAAGAATTGGAGGATGAATGTCTGCAGAGGAGCCAAGGGAGAACCAAGGATGAAACGTGTGTCATGATATTATGAACAAGCTCCAACCCTTTTGCACTTGCATTGTGACATTGCAAACAAGTATATAAAAGGTGAAACTTACATTGTGTCATCATGACACACATTTCTTCATTCTGATGAATTCTTGGCTTGTTATGGAGTCCCTGGATTGGAGCAAATTGTAGGAGTCTCCACTTATTCCTTGCCATGCCCGCTCAGACAAGACAAAGAAAGAAATAGCTTTAGTCTGGGCTGTTTTTTTGGTTTTGTACACAAGGTGGAACTTGTATTGTCTCATCATGACATGCATTCCTTCCTTCTGATGAATTCTCAGCTTGCTAGGGACTTGCAGCAGATGTTGCTCTAGACAACTACAGTACTTCACCATAGCTACCATTTTCATTCCCCAGAAGCAGTTTAAAGGTGAGTGTTTCACTTTTGCCAAATGTACTGTAAATACTGCGAACAAGAAGCGAAAACCACTGCTCTGCCCTGAACTGCCACAACTTTTGGGGCAGCAAAAAATCTCTCACCTCCACCCCAGACAACGTGGTAAGAACAAGTAGAAGCCAATAGCTTGTCACTCTGTACTCCTCTCCAGTGCTGAAGGAGCAATTGGGGGTGGAGCCATCAATTCTGAACTCCCTTGCACACAAAGGCATTATAAGAATAAGGGCTAAGGGGTATTTGTTTCAAACTGAGCCCACTTTTTGGCATGTGGCAGAACAACCTTTGCTTTCTGTATGGCATTGTTGATTGGCCTGCACAGTTGGAAAGCCAGAGCCAATCAGATTGGAGAGAACTAATATTCACAGGGTTGCCAGTCCTTGCAAGCCATTTTCCTTTCTGTCTTTAAATCTGTGCCAGGGTTATATACTTACTAAGCAAAAATATAAAGCTTTGGGTTTTTTGTTTGTTTGTTTTTAAATCACTACCTGTTCCATTGAACAGACTTAAAAGATTTCCCATAACTCAGTTATAAGTACCTTAGGGGACCTGTTAATTATGTTATCAGGCAGAAATGAAATAGCTTAGGTATCCTTTAGTCTGAAGTCACACGTTATAATTGTTGGATACTGAGAAATTCCTCTCTTTATTTAGAGGCCAAGTTTGCTGAAGTTTACTGTTATATTAGAGCAGTCTTCCTCTACCTGGTGTCCTTCAGCTGGCTGTGATTTGAAAAAGCTTGTTGTAACACAGTTTATCATTGCCTTGGGGGAAAGGATCAATGCAGCCACAACTGATTCTAAATGGCTTTTGGTTAGTATGTGTATTTGTATAGTATTCTTTGAGTTAGGCATATAGCTACTAACTAGGCAGATTAGTATAAAAGTTCTGATTAGATACATTATTTATTACTTAAAAGCACTTTCCCCAATATTCCCTGAATCTTAACATCCTTTACAAAGAAGATGTCTTTTCCCCTGATCTAAATCAATATAACAATCTTCTTATGACACATACAAACAGGCTAATCATTAAACCTCAAACAAACATGAAATCTTGGGCAGCAAGACCAGAAATGAGCAACTATTTTGCATGCATGCATTTTTCTTCTATTTTCTGGGATCTTAAAAGCCTGAGGTTGATGTGTTTATTCTGAAACATTTTCTGAACTGTTCATAATTAGGCTTTCTCAAGGCATGCACAGCTTGGGGGGAGAAAAAGGTGCCAACCAAAATGAAGCACTGACAGCTGTAAATGCAGTCAGCTACAATATGAGCTTGTCCTCACATCTCTGACAATGCCTTAACCTTAGGGTGAAAGATGCTGTTCCTACTATGCTCACTGTACAGTGACATATGCTGATCTGAGACTTATGATAATGATAAAACACCCATATATATATTCATCTTCCTCCCTTTTCCATAAGCACATATATACTGTACACACAGAAATATCTCTTTCCTGTGTGGACTGTGATTGGCTGAAAACTGAAGTCATATAATAGACTTCCTTTCCCTGCATTCTGAAGACAAATGAGTGACAACATTTTAAAAAGACAATTTTGGTTTTGGTTTTACAACCCTGTTGCGTTACCCTTTGAAAAGATACTTCATGCTACAGGGTGGTTGTACCCACTTCCAATCTTCTATAACAGGGTTCCTCAACCTTGGCCACTTTAAGACGGGTGGACTTCAACTCCCAGAATTCCCCAGCCAGCAGGGGAATTCTGGGAGTTGAAGTCCACCTGTCTTAAAGTGGCCAAGGTTGAGGAACCCTGTTATAGAAGATTCAAGAGAAAATAAGTGTTTCTGTTGCAACATGATAGCATAAAAGACAACATTGTACAGAGAAATGAAAGATGTTTTAAGCACCATGGTAAAGATCTGGTTTCTCTTAAGAGAAAAAATAATGTTAGGCAACTTTTTATTGGACATGCTTTGAACAACACTTTTTACCTGTAACTTTCACTTAGTTTCAGAGGACCAAACACTAATGAATGTGTTAGTTGGAGAGAATATTGTGTGAGTTACTGAGACAAAAATAAGTGTCTGAGAGACTTCAGCAAACCAGCCTCTGAGTCTGGGTTGCTAGCTCTGGGCCTGTACCTACACGTGCAATTCTTTTCCATATTAGTCTCTTCCAGACTGTCACATTCAGCCCAGGTGGGTTTTAATAAAAATGATGGAGATGGAGGACATATAGTTTGCAAAACAAAACAAACAAACAAACAAAAACCAAACAACCCTGGGCAGCTAGAAATGCCTTCTGTTAATATTGGCTGTTGGCGGTAGGTAGGAAACTACATATAGGTAACTACATGTTCTTATTTAAGTTATCTTCAGATGTTTTAAGAGCATGTAAGTTCTTCTCAGAGAGGGGTAGCCAGAATGAACCTATTTGGTCTGCGTCCACTCCCTCTAATCTCTGTCCATGTCAAGAGAGGGACAGGATGAGATGGAGACCTTCCTCTATCTAGGAAGATTCTCCATGCAGTTTTAGAACTTTTGAAGCATGTTGAGAACATCCATGACCAGAGACTGCTGTCTACTAGGCTCACCCCTCTGGGCAGAATGAGAAAAGTGGCATTATTGTCACCCTGCCAGCTTCATTCCCTTTGAGCATACAATGTAGTGAAGCATGTAGAAAAGGAATAGGTTTGTGTTTTGATGCTGCAACACTGCTCTACTCAGTCCAACTTCCCTTGACCCCAGTTCACAGGCTGATTCACCTGTGTGAATCAGCTCTAATCTGATTCAGATTGGAGATTCAAGATTCGGAAAGTGATTTAAGTATGCAGTTCAAGATCTGAGGGCAAGCCTATTTGATTCAAGCTTATTCAAGGTAGTAGGAGGCCCTGGGATGAGATTTTGTTTTTGTGGGATGTTTTGCTTGATCAGGTGTTATTCCTTGGGGGTTTTGCTATTTTTATTCTAGTTTTGTCATTTTCTTTAGGGGAGGGGGATGTTATTGGTTGTTTTAATTAAAGTGTCCAGAGTTGGTTGGTTGGGCAGCTTTATAATTTGATCAAATAAATAAATAAATACATAAATGATAGGCTATTTAGAGCATATTAAGCCTGCAAAGTTTCACCTGAGCGTCTTCAAGAGTTCCACTGTAATAAATGCTTGAGATATTCTCTGTCTACAGAGAGTGTTGAGCAGAGTAGGTTGCTCCAACTTAAAAGTGAAAATGTTCAAAAATGATTTTAAAGCAAGTTCTTATTTTTCCATTTTCTTTTCTCTGTGATGCTAGGGTCAGCATAACACTGAGAAACACTGATTGCTTCTGTTTTGCTGCCTCTGCTCCCTGGGGTGCAAAGAAGGTTGGCAGAGTTGATTGGCAAACTTGGAGCTTGCTAGGAAGATCTCCTCTTCACTGATTTCACTAGGATGCCAATCTCCACATTGGCAAAACTTGATCCCTTCTGGGTAGGTCAGAAGAACGACTATTAACTTATACTTGTAGGACAGTGTAGTTTTGCTGGACATTGTGGAGTGCCATGTTTTCTGATTGGCAAGAGTGATTCTCCTGAAAGGTCCCCCCTTCAGTGGCAAGGGGGACAGAATTGTAGCTTTCTGGCAACAAGCTTGAGGCTGCATGAAAGAGTTAAAAAAAAATGAATGACCCTAACAGAGCACTGTTAGCAAGAGAGTTTAATATAGTGATAAAGTTTATTAGCTCATGTCAAGGTCAGAGAGCCCATTGCACTACCTAGTCCCCACCAGCCACAATTTTCCATATTTAGAAGTGAAGCTGAAACACCAAATATTGTCTACAACAATTCCAGAAGCACTAGAGAGCCACTGAATCTGTGTAGCTCTTCAAAAGGCCATTAAGTGCTTCAAAGCCTCCTGATTTGATATGTTGCTTCAAAGTAGATCCCATCTTCCATTCATGAATCTGCTTTGATGGAATGACTAGTTCTAAGTTTTGTTATATCAAAGCAGTCTTTTGAAACTTTGCACAGCCCTAATATTTACTCTGGACAATCATTCTCTGCTGGGCAGCTGTTTGCTAGTGAGCAAAGCTGGTATGCTTTCTCTTCTTCACGTAGAGGACTTCACATATTGAAGTATCTGAAATGAGCTATGTTAAAGGCTGAAGAGCACCATCAGACAATAACAGTTTGAATGTGTGAGAACTTAGATCAAATTTGTAGAAAAAACACAAGCAGGGGAAAACATTCCAAAGTTGCTAGGAAAACAATGGTCACTTCAAAAATGAAAGATCTGTGTTTCCAGTGTATTTCAGTTAAATCTGTTCTGGATTATTTGAAGAGGAGAAACATATGCTTGCTTGCAAAATAGTCTTTTGTGACATAAAAAGAGAAAGTATAAATCATTTGTGCGCATCTGCTAGATTTCATGGCATGAAGTAATATGCAAAACCACTGATAGCTTTAGAAATTGTCTAGGAATGTCCATTGTTTTACAATCCACTGATGTCATCTGATTTCGCAGAAGCATAGAAGAAGCACAGATTGCAGATGATTATGAGAATCTAATATTTCTTATACTCACTATCTGCACTGTTCAAATGTGGCAGTAATTAAACATATTGATCTTTTGAGGAAACAAAAATCTTCAGGAATGTTCATAAGATTTATATATTCTTTCCCCTATTTGTTCCCTTTTACAGAATTGTAGAAATAATATGTCCTTTAAAAATGCAAAAGTAGATACAGTTCACAATTCTTTCCCTAGCATGCTTTGGAGTCCCTCTGAATGTACATGTAGAGAGGGTAACTGATGGATAATTTCTTACATTTTAGTTCTAAACAAAGAAATGCAAAGAGGTCATTCTGGCAAGAGGGAAAAATGTACCTAAAATGTTAACTTTGGAGTTTGTCAGAGAAATTTTATAAACTGTACCAATGAACTTTGAATTACCCTGTCCCTTTCATATTTTCCAGTTAACAGGCATATATCTGCTCCTGCCATATAATCAACTGATTGTTACACAAGCATTTTCTAAAGCTGTGACAAACTCAGATTTATGAGGTCAACAAGTTCAGACTTAATCCATTCAATAGCTGCAATTTATCGCCTGATGATAATTGTATACACAAACATTGTAATGATTTAGATGACATAGTGTAAAGATGAAACCCGTTTATTTTAAAAGGGTTTCTAACCTCTAAAATATGTTGCTGTGAATACCTTTCTGGGGCCATTTTTAACAACACAATTATTATTGTTTTATTGATCAGGTTTTTATTACTGATTTGACACTTATATTTCACGTTAATCGAAATTGGTGTAATTTTTCCACAGGAAATTTAACAAGACGATGACTGTAATTAATTATATCATTACTATGTTTTCAGTGCATTGCACTTAAAGGAGTCTGGAAAGAAGTGCCTAATTTATCATAGATTTATTATAAGGAATATGTAAACCTGCTTTAAGCAGGGAGAGGGCATGATCCTTTGGGAGGAGATGGGATATGACAAAGGCTCGATATTTATAGATCCCTGCTTTTATCATGACCTGGTGTTCTAATGACAGCTATTTTGGAATGGGATTGTAAATTAGTAACCTAGAAGCCCAGGAAGCTTACAATATCACCACTGGCTACTCTTAAAGCACAAATCAGTGGTCATTCTCTAATGCCTTCAATAGATCAAGAAAACTGTCTGCAGACAAGGAAGCAGCCGCTAGACAAAGAATATGGGAAGTCTGAAAGAGACGTATGAGGGCTCGTCAATATGCATCTTCTAAGCATCATTAACTGCTCTGGCAACCACACTTTCCAGGAGACTCCAGCCTTTGTGGTGGATCTTCTCTAAATGCAATGCGAACTTGTAATGATCAGCTGTGCAGACTCTACAGCATTTAGCTAAATGGCAAGAATTCAACTGATCTCTAGTTTATTGCCATTGATCTTTACCAAATGTGACTATATTTAGTCCTGGGAAATATAAATCTGTATATACACAGGAACATAATTTATGTTCTCAGCCAACATAAATGCCATAGTGGGAAACAGAGACCTGCTTTATTAATTAAATAATTAATTAATTAATTAGCTAGCAAAGAGAGGATAGCCTTTCTTCTGTAACACCACTCCATCTCCAGCTTTGCGTAGTATTTATAATTTGCAAACTTATCACATACATTTAGATTCCATTCTTGACATATTGCCACATATGTCTAATTCATGTGTGTAATAAAATATTATAAGTGCATATAAAAACACATCTCTCAAGTTACATCTGTGTCTTCTAAACACTTCAGCATAAATAATAATCACTTTAGAGATGCGTAACTGCATGCATAATTATAGTTTTCTACATTATCTAAAAAATGGCAAGCCGTGGAAATGAAAATTTCTAAAATTTACAGTTGCATATTTGGAAAAGCTTTGGATTACTGTAGTCAACCTGTTCCTATCCAGAAATGACTGTAGGAAGCAAACCAGTTGAAGCTGGAGTTAAAAAAGGGTTACTTTGTCATAAAGGTCATTTGTTTCTTCATTGATATCAACACCTGTAAGAACACTCTCCCACACCCTCAATATGCCTGCTCCTTTAAAGAAAGTGAATCTCCATCTAGAATGGAGACAATCAACAGCAAACACCTATATCCTGTGTCACTCCAAGTTTCACTTTCAGTTCTTCGGTCCTCAGTCAGCATACCAGTGCACCTAGACGTAAGTCAAGGGCACTATACAATTACTCCTGATTTAGGTATGGTCACCCAATAATATGGTTAGCCTCCCAGTTTCTAAATCCAGTGGTACCTCGGTTCACGAACGCTTCTGTTCACGAACAATTCGGTTCACGAACAGCTCCGGTCGCAAAATTTTGCCTCCGTTCGCAAATGCCGGATCGGGTTACGAACAGGATCCGTGGCCATTTTCCCTCCTGTGACACATGGTCGTGGCTTCCTGTAAGGAGGGGGACTCTCCCTCCAAGCAGTAACTGCCTCCCCACCCGCCTTCCTGTCCTTCATGCCAGAAGTCGCGTCGAGCAAGGTTAGCTTTCTCTCTCTTCGTACTGTACTTTGTGTCATATTTTTGCGTTTTTTAAAAAAAACACATATGGTTCAGAATGGATTAACTGTAATTACATTGAACCTTATAGGGAAATTTGATTCGGGACGCGATCAAAAATCGGTTGGTGACCAAATTCGTAGGGGTCAGAACGGATTAACCATATTTACATTGAACTTTATGGGAAAATTTGATTCGGTTCATGACCAATTCGGTTCGCGACCAGAGTCACGGAACGAATTACGTTCGTGAACCAAGGTACCACTGTATAGAGCTGCATGTAGGAGCAGAACCTCTGTGAACTGGGCCCATAATTCCCAGTTCACAGAGCGGTTCCAGGATCCCATAGTTAATGGCCTCAAAAACTATTGAGGATTTTCTAAGTTGCACTGTCTCTCTTCACAAAAAGTTTGCAGAAAAATCAGATAAATAATCTAATTGAATCCAGAGGAGTAATTGGTATAACATCTGTGTGAGGTTATACATGGGATGTTAACCATTCATTCCAATGTATTAGCTGTTGTACTAGGTTTTATTTATCCCATTGAAATAAATGGTATAGCGAAAGATGGCCTAGGAAGACATGAATACATAAAACATGTTTAAGTTTTTTCAGTCCACAGGATTAGGCTCTAAATACACAATGCTATAAAGCAGCGTTTCTCAACTTTGTCAGCTTTAAAATGGGTGGATTTCAACTCCCAGAATCCCCCAGCCAGCATGGGAATTGTGGGAGTTTAAGTCCACGCATCTTAAAGTTGCCAAGGTTGAGAAACACTGCTATAAACTAATGAGTGCTTCAGCATAAAATACCAACCCATTTTACCCAAACTGGTGTGTGAGCCTTGTGCTCTACTGAAGTTAATAGCATTTGCGCAGCAGCATAGCTTAACAGATAGATGAAACTGCTCTCACTCCTTCCACTATAAAATATGCTGCAGGGATAAGGAATTTTTTTTTAGATTTTTTTTATCCTGCCGTTATTATTTTTATAGGTTACTCAAGGCAGCAAACATACCTAATACTCCTTCCTCCTTCTATTTTCCCCACAACAACCACCCTGTGATGTGGGTTGGGCTGAGAGAGAGGGACTGGGCCAAAGTCACACAGCTGGCTTTCATGGCTAAGGCGGGACTAGAACTCACCGTCTCCTGCTTTCTAGCCTGAGGCCTTCACCCCTAGACCAAACTGATGAATCATTTTTCATTTCATTTTGAGGGATCCTGATGAAATTCTCTGCAAAATGCAATTTGTAGATGATCAAAATAGATGAGCTTAATGTGCTCCCAGCTTCTTTCTCCATTCATTCCTTCTTTTTCTTGCACTTTCTCTGAAGATCCCTGAACTGGCCCACTCTTCAAAACCCCATAATGTAGCAGGCATGAAAGGTACCCTTCCTTTCTGCCTCCTCCATCACCATCATAACTTGGCTGGTGGTACAGTAGGAGAAGAAGGTTTGGGGATCGGCAGAGGAGATGTATTTCTGTCTTGAGGGTGGCCACAGTTTTACATGATTCCCAGCCTTTTGCACACAGGCACGCCTTAATCTAGACTGCCAAGACAAATGGAACTCCCTCCAGTTCTCTCCAGTTGCACCATTTTAGCACCTAATGCTGCATAATATATTTGTAAACTCTGCAAGAGAATAGCGGTCCTTTTCTGCACCTATTACACCTGAATGTCCGACAAACATTGCCAGGCATTATCTCAAATTCTCACCCTGGCAATGCACTTAGCATTCTATCGATGGCACCATTCTCCCCGCTATAGTTGGGCAAGCTTTCCAAAGAGCCCCTTGGACCTTCTTTTGAAAGGACAAGAAGCCAAGCCAGTCTGAAGACATCCCTGCCAACCTTTACTATTTATTTATTTATTCATTCATTCATTAGAATTATATCCCACCTTTGGTACAGGAGTTCAAGGCAGGGTACAGTGTTGCCTCCTCCTAGTTTTCCCCACAACAATAATCCACTGAGATAGATTGGACTGAGAGAGAGTGACCAGCCCAATGTCATCCAGTGAAGTTCCATGGCCAAGGATGGACCAGGACATGGGTCTTCCTGCTCATTTTAATCACTATACCACGCTGGCTCTTCACACTGGCTCCTCACACTGGAGACTGTGGAGTCGTAGTGTAGCCTGTATCGTTTCAAGGAGCAGTCTAACAATAGAGTTCTCACGTAATTTGGGAGATATCTTTTCTGAAAATTGTGGCAAAGGCCAATAGTGTTGAACTATACAGGCTGAATCCCATAAAGGAAAGAACAATTATGAATATGAAAGGTTTAGAAACATCTCTTAATTAATCCCAAACTTTTGTTTTCATGAGCAAAGCATATTGAAATTTCCTCTTATCATTTTTTTTTCACATTGCCCAGAAGATGTGAAGGCTTTGAATTGAGCAATTGTTAACAAGTAAGGAGTCTTGGGTTTTGGTATGTATATGTAGATTCCTTTTTCCTTTTAAGTATATTTAATAGTTGGGTTGTACAGTATGAATGTGAAGAATGGAAAATGACCAAGTCTTGCAGAAGCCATCCCCAAATCTTTTTATTTGACATAATATCATTTTTAAATTTGTGAAAAAGGAAGGATTTTAAGCAAGAAAAAATCATAAGCAGACATTAGAGAACTGGAATCTCTTTACAGACAGCATGTTATGCTTATTAAAGTGTTCTTTGTTGTCTTCACTTATGGTAGAAGCTTCCATCAATAGGGTTTTTTTTCCCCTTGGAAATGATTTCCATTTTATGGCCTGAGAGGCTTAAACTTTAAATGAAACTTTGATCAGCTGTATGTAACTCAAGTAAATGCATATTCATGGGTACCCTACTGACTTTAGAAGGGAATTATTTGGGGTTCAAAAAATAACAGTGGAGAGATTCCATATAGGAAATTGCCTGGCAGTTCTTAATAGAAATATTAACTTTCTCTTCTATAGGAACTACTACTATCTTATATTTAGATGAGACATCACCTATCCTGGGATAGAAGAAAGGTGAATTAGCAACCCTCCCCCCTTTTAATTATTTTTTTATTCTCCTTTAACTCTACACATGCTCTTGAATATTGTGTGGGGGGAGGAAATTAAATTTCCTTTGTTAAAGAATTCTAAAAGACTCACTCAGGGAAATATTGAATCACTACTAAATGACAACTCTCATTAAAAATAAATTTATTGTTGACCAGACTGTTCTACAGGTTTGACTTTTGGATTAAAAGTCCTAATTATTATTAAATTTTTATCCTGCATTTCTCTCTCTCTCTCTCTCTCTCTCTCTCTCTCTCTCTCCCTCTCTCTCTCTCTCTCTCTCTCTCTTTCCCTCTCTCTCTTTCCCCCACCCTCTCTCTCGGCAGCCAACATACCTAATACTCCAGCCTCCTATTTTCCCTACAACAACAACCCTGTGAGGTGGGTTGGGCTGAGAAAGGGACCAGCCTGAAGTCACCCAGTCAGCTTTCACTCAGTCTGGTGAGTTTGAGTATACTACTATACTATGATATAACACAAAGCAGTAGATATACAGTAGTTATCAGCAACATTCATTGAAATCATAATCATAGTGTACCATCAGAAAGCTTTATCATAATTTGAGATCTTTTCCAGAGTAAAATGATAAAAAGTATTCCCTAAATGCCAATAATTATGTAATTATTTTGGTCTAAGTAATATTCTAAATAGTAATCTTATTTCTTTTTTAATTTTCTGCTTTTGAGCTTGCTTTAGTTTAGGATAAACATTTATTAAAATGCAGTAACTTTATCTGCTTTATATTAGTTAATGTAAATTAAAGATTAATTGCTTGTTGACATGAGATACAAATATTACTTGATCTCCAAAGAGACAAAGAATGAAGATAACGTGAATCTAATAAGAACAAATAAGGAACTAAAAAAGCCTGAATTACACAGCTACTTCGTGATGCTTTATATCAGATTTATGCTGCAGGGAAATAATGGCTCTTATTTTACTATATAGGTGGAATATTTTTTCCTAAATAAGATCAATGTTAGATAATATAATGTATAATCACAAAATTGAATGCTTCTGGTCATTGTTTGTTTGCTATTACTATGTCTTGGAACTAAAAATCCTGTAACGGGGCACAAATTATACATGTTGACTCTATAATTTGACTGGGAATTCTGTAGAATTTCTTATGGTTCCTTCATTACCTTTTTGGACTTCATTCATGGCTCACTTTCCCAGTTGTAAAATATTCTTCCTAAGTGCACCATTCAAATAAAACACTGGGGGAATTAGGGTGGATTATATTATCCTAAACTCTAAGGCTTCTATTGCATCAAGATCTCTGAAAATATATGTTTGAAATTTGGCAGGTTTAACCCTTCCTCCCAACACACAGAATACCTGATATGTAGTTCTGTCAACAAAAGCAACAATAAATATTGTTTAAATTTAAACATCCAAATGTCTATACCTATTTCTCTGGAATTTAGGCTTTAGCATCTCAGAAAACCTTATTATTTTCTAAAATTCCTCCAATTCTATTCAAAAGTTTAAAAAGCTAAGTTTAAAAAGCTAGCGGTCATTTGGCAATGTCCCACGGTATCAGCGGGAAGACATTTTCCATGCTTCTGATTCTTGCTTTGAAATTGGGTAATCTGAATTGACCGAAATAGAATCAATCTGCTTTTAAAATTGTAGCGGTAGCACACCCCACATCACATCCCACATCAGTAGCATATACTTTAAATGATACTACGTTGGAATCAAAAGGTGTTTCCACTTAGGAAGAACTCCTGTCGTCCATCTTCTTGATCTGGTCCGCTCCGCCTCTATCAACCCCGGTCCTGGACCATCTGCTCCTGCCATTCCTTGTGCTTTCCATACCCAGATAACACCTCTCTCTGGAGTGTACCACAGAGTGAGACACTGGGAATGATTCAGCTGTGGGAGTTGTGGGGGGGGGAGGGGGGGAGGAATAGATATTCAGGGAATATGTTTTCAAATACTGCATTGATTTTTTCCCTTTTGCCGCCCAGGAAAATAATAGCATAAGTTGATTGGCCTGGAAAGCTTGATACTTCACTAGGGCAGGGAGGGCACCAAGTCAATGGCACTTATATTGGCAGAGCTCCCTAAAATTAAGTAAGATGGTCAATTCCTTGTTCTTTGACTATCAGAGAGTATGGCTTCTTTACAGTATTCACATTTTCCATTTCTTTACCCTGAGCCCTCCAACTGACTTCAGGCAGAAGATAGGAATTGGGTGAATGCAGGAGTGTGGCCTTAATCCACCAGCTGTCCCAGTCTATCACTGAGAAGTTTGGTTCATTGTGTTGAATGTAAAGGCCGGCACGGTGTAAACCATTAGTTGATTCTCCTGGATTACCACCTTTGCAATAGGTTTTCATCAGTGCCCTCTCCCCCAAGATGCTAAGGGTATCAGTGATTTGAATACATAATTATCTCTGAAGAGAGGTAAGAGAGGTAAACAAAAACAAAAACAAAAAAACAAGGCGTCGTCATCATCATCATCATCATTATAGACAGTGACATCCAACATACATTGACAGTTTACAGTGTGACCTTTGATGTTGTTATTATGCTATTGCCAATTTAACTGGATTATTTTAAAATTCTGCTGAAAGTATGATACCATAAGGAAAGTTTTCTCTAAATATCTTATGATTGGATCCATGCAGGTGGATTTTGTAGTAGGAGATATCATATTTACTGTGGAAAGGGAAGGAATGATGTTTTTCGGATTTGTCCCAATTAACCTTGTAACACAATGTAGTGGAGTGCCTATTAATGATACTAATGAGATGCAGGGAAGACAATGCATAAAACATCATTGGCATATAAATTAAATTCCTATACACAGATACCTTTATGCACTAGACATGAAGGAAAATTATTACGAGGCTATTTCATTATTAAAAAAAAAAGCTAATTAGAAAGAAAATTCAATACTTTTTCCACCTCATATCCATCAATGTTAGAAACCAATCTGGGCACTTACTGATGAAATGTTCCATTGATATTGCTGTGCAAGTCAGGAAATTAATTTTATGATTGTTCTCCTGGAAGCTACAGTTGCTGCAAATACTTTTATGTCTTACCTTTGACTGTGTACTGGTTTACATTTTAATTTGACCAGGTTTATATGCATAAATTCATTTCTTTAAAAAAATCTTCAAGGCAAGTTTCATTAGGTATGGTATATGCAAAACAAATAATAACTCCTGCTTACATTTCTATTTCCAACAGTCCTTATCAGTAAGTCCACTAGACAAGGTGTGTAAAACTGAAAGATAAGAACCCCCTCAGCACTTAGGATGTGTTGCAAAATAATATTTGTGTTTGTGTCTCTGTGTGTGTGGTATATGTATCTGTGTGTATATATGACTTTTGGTAAATTCATTGACACAGCCATTTAGCCTACAGTCCTGGTGTTTTCTGCTTTCTCCCATCCAAGTATTAAACAGCCTGACCTTACTTAGCCCCCTATTTGAAATCACCCAAAGGTTGTTGGGTGTTGCCACTTCAACAAAACATTCTGTTTAATGGGAAAGTTAAGGACAAGGGGGGAAAGGACAAGGGGAAAAGGGGAAGAATCAACACAAGATCTTTCCAAATAGCTCTGGGTTCTTGCTCGATTTGATTACTAATACTGTAACCACTTAGACTTTGTAGTGGCCAGAATGCAATTGTACCTCACAAAATGTTACCTCTAGGAGACATTGTTATTGGTATCTTGGAGATGGTGTGGCAGCTTTATATGATCAGTTTTAAGATGCAAGACCACCTGCACAGTCTGACTAGGTATGGTGCTTGGTGAAATATAGAGTGCAGGTGGGTTGAAGAACTTTTAAGAGACCAGTTCAAGGTCAAATCTTACAAGAATATAGTCTCTGAACACAAACTCTGCAAACACAAACAAGAGTGTTACAAGCTTAGAGGGAGATGCGTCGGGGTTGAAATTATTGCAAACGCTATGTTCTATTGCCTAGTAATCAAACTTTATAGCATCGTATTGGGCCATGGATACTGTCTTTGTGCATTAGGTTCTGTGAGAAAATAATAAAAAGGCTCTCTGCTAAAGATTGTTTAAAATCTTCCATTGTTTCTTAAGTAATTTTTTCCCTGTGAATTTGGTCCCATATAAATCAGTATTAATTTGAAAATAAACCCATATTTGCCATATTCTCGCCTAAGAGGCATTGTTTCTTTCCTTGTATTGCAAACAAGCAACTTGCTTATGCTATACAAGAATCAAACACCTTCCTGTACATCTTATGGAGAATTCTGAGGAAGGTGTCTTCATATGGTGATGGCTAAGGCATGAACTATGCTACCTCCCCCCAAAATGTGCAGATTTCCACTCCTAGAATTTTTAGCAACAGATCTGCTGGTTGGGGAGTTCCAGGAGTGGAAATCTGTACTGTACCACATTTGGAAGGCACCAAAATTGGAAACGGGTAAATTAAACATTATCTCAGCAAAAACATGTTCTCAAACCTGGCTCGTAAAAATTCAAGTGTCATGACATTTTGCATGTATTCATAATTCTTTATTTATTTCATCTCTTTGTATCCTGTTCTTGAAGTTTAAAATTTTAATGGCAAAATATATATGAATAAGATACAAATAATCATATTTAAAATACAATGGCACCATAATAAATATACAACCCACTATCAATTAATACAGAAATTAAAAGAAGTCTTCTCCTTTTAACTGTTCTCAGGCCCATCATACCTTCCCTTTAAACAACCTGTTGGTCTGGATATTTTTTCAATGTTTTCATATTTGCAATATCAGCCAATCAGTGGAAAGAAAATAAATCACAAAACCAGGAGCTTATTTGTTTTCTGCAATCCTCCTTCCTCAGCTTGTTCTCATGACAAGGAACTTGAGAAATTACAGTTTTGCAGCTATCCGTTCTCACTGGAAAAATACTTTTTCTGTGTGTAACCCTAAACTCTAGAAGGAGTTGAATTCTCCTCTTTTTCAAGTTCTCCCAATAAGGAACTTGCTTCAGAAAGTTGAGGAACCCCCTGGAATTGACCTTGAGGGTCTGGGAAAGGAGAGAGGGAAAGGGGAAGTCCACTTTTGACCAGTTTTGAAAATAAAGATTTTGCACTATATTTTTAAAATATCTCCCGTTATAAAGGTTGCTTTTCTATAAAGAACATGTATTTGTGTGGATGGTTGTACTCAACTGTCTTCAGAAATGTGCTATTTTGCTCCACTGAGTTTATAAAGAGTATCATTAAAAGCTATGATTCCCCCAGCTGACAGCCTTCACTCTGAACTCTTCTAGTCCAGAATTCTACTAGTCTATTTTGCATAATGTGTAGAATACTTTCAAATCTCTTGTAATTTAGAAAATGTTCAGCAAATGGGAGACTTTAAAAAGCTTCCTCTGACCAAAGCTAAAAACAAATTGATTATCATGCTGAGCTTGCTAATAGCATTTAACAATCTTTTTCACTTATCAAAATTATAAGACACAGATCAATTAAACATACATCTATAAGAAGATATGAAAGAAGCATGTCCAAAAGCCCTTAACAAAAGACCGGTCAGATCGCAATGAATACCACAAATTATGCATAGTGAAAGTAATAGCTCATGGCTTGACCTATAGTCATCTGGAGATGTAGGAGACAAAAGCATAGAATATCAGGACTCACTTATTTTATTACAATTATATCCAGCAGTGCTACTTATTACTTCTATAAGCATGTTGAGAACCCAAGCAAATTTTATATTAAAAATGTGCTCTCATAAGGGGCAGGCATTTGGCTGCCTTCTGGGTGTTTTGAACTGAAACTCCCATAATACCTAATTATTGGCAATGCAGACTGGAACTTATGGTAGTTCAAAGCATCTGGAGAACACCGAATTTCCTTCTTTTACAATAAGAGGAAGGAAAAAATAAGGAAAGCAGCTTATTGGTGAAAGACTCAATCCAAGAAATTTTTTTGCTCCAAATTTTCTGCTTGATTCCAGGTGGTACTGTACTCTTAATCAGCTGTGGGTCTCAAATGAGCAGAGACATGAAAGAGATGAAATTTTATTCTACTGTAGGAAGCATATTAAAGCCAAACAAGTCTAAGTTCAGATATTGGTGGATCATGTTCCAAGAGTTTGTAAAGATCTAATTCTCTGGAAAAGGCTCTAATGCTAGGAAAGATGGAAGGAAAGAGAAGAAGAGGACAGCCAGCAGCAAAGTGGATGGATTCGGTTATAGTGGTGATAAGTGCACCATTGAGAGTCCTGAAAGAACAGGTTAGGGACAGATTGTCATGGAGAAAATCTATCTATGTGGTCCCTAGCAGTTGAAAATGACTTGATGGTGCTTGGACCCATTGTAAAAGTATGCTGGGACTAAGTCCAGAAGGATCTCTATAAAATGAAGCATTTTAATAATGACTTTACTCAAGTTATGCTCTAGTTGTGGAGGAAGAATAATTTGGCCAATTCTGCATTAACTCTTCTGGTGACTTTGTGTGTGTGAGTGGCCTTCAAGTCAGTGTTGATTCCTAGCAACTGGCTGGACAGGTCCATGCAATTTTGGCAAGAATTTCGGAAGTGGTTTGCCATTGCCTTCTTCCTAGGGCTGAGATAAAGTGACTGGACCAAAGTCACCCAGTTGGCTTTGTGTTTAAGGTGGGATTAGAACTCATGGTCTCCTGGTTTCTATCCTAGTGCCTTTAACCACTACACCAAACTGGATCTCTCTGATGACATATCTAGGGATACCTTATAATCAGGATAGAACAGCTCATCTAAAAATATGGGATTTTATAACAATTTGGTAACCTATAGTAAGGAGGAGGTGGAGCAACAATTGGGTTACAAAGTATATGGTTACTTTGGTCTCATGTAAACTCACTTTTATAAATGAAGGGGCTGAAACTTGTTAATTGTCCACTGTCCAATTCTGAGAAATGAATGTTTCATTATTTTGCATAACCCAAGGGCTCTGTACAATCCTAACCTTTGCATAACCCAACGGTTACCAAAAATGTACTTATACTTGTTGGAAATAGATCTAGGTAATCCTCCATAAACTTGAAACAAGTTTGGGAAACAGATTTAGGCAAGCAATTGGATAACACAATATGGCAACTCCTGGGAAAGTCTGGGGAATTTTTCATCTGTCTCAATGCAGGAATTTTATATTAAGATCTTACATTACTGGCATTTAATCTCAATAAGAATCTCACATATGATGCATAACTACTCCATAACATACCGGAGGGCTGGTAATCAAAAAGGACTTTTTTCTGTCTTTGATGGGAATGCAAAAACGTCTCCAAATTTTGGAGGGAAGTTTTTAACAAAATGGGAGTAATAGCCAAAGGATTGAAGTCTTACCAAATTTAGGTTAATTACTTACTGTATATTCAGTGGAAGGAATAAAAAGTTACAAAGCTGGAAGTTTATGTTACTGCTTTTAGCAGCAAACATCTAGCACGGCCACCCATGGAAACATGACTTAAAAATAGTTTGGTAAGAGTTGTTCAAATGTCCTTCTTGAGAAAGTTCTCTGATAAAATTCATTTGATTAAAAAAAAAAAACAAAGTGGGAAATGATTTTTCACTATGATTGGCAGGATTTGATCTGTTTTTAAAATAACAATCCCTTCAGAATGTATGGAAAATATAAAGCTTTAAGATAAAAAAAAATCAAGGTATATCAAATATCTAAATCAAGGTCTACCTATCTTCATGTTTCCTATGGAAGTTACAAAAATGATTGGAGTAAGCTTTTACAGTCAAATGAAGACTGTACTTATAGCAATACAAAAGAAATGCCTCTTTAAAGAAATGATGGATATATTCCTCTTGAAACATGGTCTAAAGCGGAGAACAGAGCTCTTTCTGCAAATGGCTTGATGACATGCTGTATATCTGTTTAAAATAGCAGCAGCAGAGAACTATAAAATAAAATATAGTAAGTATAAAATATAATTGCAAATCTACAGCCAGGGATATCGTATGGTATCTGACAATTTAAAATACCCAGTGAGTCGGGCCTGAGGAATAAAATATATTTTTACTTTGTTTGGTCATTCACTTATGTGTGTATGCATGTGATGCATGTAAGCATGTACTGTATGTTTCTCCCTCTCTGTATAAATATAAAAATATAATCACAGGCACTGAACGAACAGGGATGCTGAACAACGAAAACTAAATTAGCAACCACGTCCTCATTGCCAAGGGCAACATTCACTCAACAGAGAATATGATAATGACAGATGAATCCGTGTTCCCAGCTTAAATTCTCTCTTCTCAACAAAATAAATGCACAATGTCTTAGATATTTCTACTCACATGCCAGTCACCTCCCTAGCAGAGCAGCTGTTGGAAATGTTGTCAGTGACAGCCAGGAAAGGTACTGTTTCCTGTCATGTTTTTGACAGGGTCACCCCAATTTTCAGCTGACAGCAGTCTTTTCCTTTTTTTTTTTCTAGTCCCTTTGCCTTTTCTTTTCTGTTCCTCCTTTGCCCTCCAATCCCTATATTTTCCTTGTCCGTTCTGCTCTTTTTTCCATCTTTCCTTCTCCCCCCCTTCTCCCATCTTTTGTTTCCTTGTTACAAGCCATATCATTTCTATACCTAGACCTTTTAGAAATGTTTTCACATCCCTGAAGAACCACTGAAATGAATCAGCTTCCCTACAAAGTTGCCATAATGCAACCAATGTTTTTGTCCAGAAACCTTCTTGCTTAATTCATACTACATGCCCCTTCTGAAAATTAATCTTTGGCACTGGTGAGTACCTGAATCTGAACATGGCTTCCAAGAATTTCAGTTCATAGGAGATGGTGCTTCCAGCTGTTTACACAAGGCCATGATTCTCAAAGCACAGTTTCAAGTTAAGTCAAGAGCCTTCTTTTGACTGCTCTAATAATATTCCTCACGTCAAAGGGCCACCAAGTTGCCATCTAAAAATCACTATTTACAGGGGCTCCAACAGTAGTAGTGTAGAGGCAGCTGGTCTCTCAGAAAAAAGAAACAAACAAACAACAACAACAAAAACCCCAAAATCAACTCTTGGAATTGTTGATAAAATCTGCAGAAGGAAAACATTTCTGGTGAATGCCTAATATATTTTTAGCTATAGATTAAAACAGCAACAGTGGAACCTCATGAAATGTAAGGGGGAAAATGAGAGCACCTTAAAACTTGCATGTACAGCCCCTGTTATTTATAGATATGTTCAGTAGCTTATTTTAAGCATGGACCATTACAGAGAATAAATGATTGGGTTTGTGTAATGTTATCAGAAACTACTGCAATGGAAACACATATAAATATCTTCAAGGAACAACACTTAATGTAAAACAAGTTTTATTTCTTTTTCAAACCGATTTGGAGAGGCTGCCCCTCCATTTTAAATCCTGCCACAAAAGATCTAGAGGTTACCGATTTTATTATAGGAAAAAAAGACCTAGCTAGCCAAAAATACTCTGGAGAGAAACCGTGTTTAGAGAGGACAAGAGAACCATCATGCTGCAATGTTTATGTCACACATGTACAACCGAGCCTAAAAGCTAATCATGATGAAATGGCTATGTATTATAAAACAGGCCGCCTCTAATTTTAGAACCACAAGGACTGCCATCCCTATTGTTAATTTTAATTAATATTTTTCCTAAATAATGCCTTCTTTCAGTGTCTATTTATACTAGGTCAGAGAAAGAAAAATATGCTGTGCATTGCACCTTGAAGGTAATGGAATATTTCCTTCTAAGCAGAAGGAAACTGTAGTTGTGCCTGGAAAGAAATTGGCCCAGCTGATGACTAGTGTTGTTTAAGCAAGATGCTTTCTTCATATGAGTTTTAATGCGTGGGTCTTAATGCGTGTACGTATTCTGAAGTTAATATGTACATTATGGGAAATAAATGGAATATGAAAGAGAATGTGAAAAATAACATTCAGTATAGTCCATTTATTATTTTTTCTGGATAAAATGCTCCAACACATTTTAAGCAAGGGACAAACATTTGACAGTACAGATCTGTCCATGTCTTTTCAGATTTTACTCCTTTTCAGTTGGAGGAGACTCACACCATCTATGAGCTCTTCACAGTGGAAGAGACTACCTTGAAGCTAGTGGAGGTTTTAAATAATCAAATGCCACTTGTCAGGGATGATGAAAAATCAAATTGCTTACTTCTACAGAGGATTGGATGAAGAATTGAACTGCCTACATCTACAAGGGATTGGACACTGCCCATGGTCACTGCTGTGATGTGGGTAGCCATATAAATTGTTAAATAAATAAAAACTTAATTAATTGCGTAAATAAATAAAAATGAATAAGATAAGCTTTTAGAAACTTCCATCTCTATTATTCTATGAAGTAGGTGAAGGATTTCAGCCAGACTACATCATGCAAGCGATGTCCATTACATTCCTTAGTAGGCAGGATATCAAAATGTTCTTTTAGCATGATGATTGTGAACTACTTTCAAAGTAAAACAGTTGCATACTGATTCTGACACCTGCTATGCAATAATGTATTAATGTGAATCATTTAGTCACCTAAGGGCTATCAATTTTGTTGCCCCCTTATCTGCTTCTTTTTAGTCTGAGGGCAAACCTCGTGCACTACTTAATCCCCCCAGGTTGATACCCTGGGGATAAACTAGATTACAACTGACAAAATTCACAGCCATGTATGACATGAAGGTTAGGAAATTCTACACATATGGACAAACAATTGCAGAAGCTCAGATTCAGTTGTTGATTTCAAATACAGAAACCAATCGACACATGTTATTTTAGGGCACTCAAGAGGTACACATGGGCCTATTCCTCACATATAGAAGAAGAAAAACCTTGCAAACAGCATAATCCTGTCTTTGCCCTTTTCTTTCTCTCTGGAACTTGAATCAGATGGACGTATGCCCAGACTCCAGCTGTAGAGAAGGAGAAGGAGAAGGGGAAGGGGAAGGGGAAGGGGAAGGGGAAGGAGAAGGGGAAGGGGAAGGGGAAGGGGAAGGGGAAGGGGAAGGGGAAGGGGAAGGGGAAGGGGTCGTCATCTTCCAGAACTAGCTATGGATACATTGAGAAGAGAGGAAGAGAGGAGCGTGTTGCCAAGGAGGCAGGAGGAATGGAACTAGACCTGAGAATGAAGGGTGGGGAGTGTTGAGGAGTGAAAGTCAGAGAAGAAGAGGTACACAAGTGTTTGAAACATGGCGGGCAACCAAATAGCCAAAGGCAGTCAATCTTGGGGTGGCTAAAGGGTGGTTGAGGCCGAAGAGTGCGGCCAAGGAGAGGGCTTGTTAAGCCCTAATAATTAACACAGGTGTGGGTAATCCAGGAAATCCTGCCAAAAATAACCAATGAAAATATGTACGATGAGAGGGAGGGGGAGATTTTGGAGACTTTCAGAATTTTTGGAAGTGATGAAGTGAAAAAAAAATTATAATGGATGAGGAGGTAATCTTACCTTGGTCAGTGGCTGATGGGAATTTTGTTTGTTTGTTTTAAACAAATGTCTTCTTCCTTACAACAGCATGAAGACTTTTCTTCCCTTCTTCCTTGCAGTGATAATCTGATTCTGTGCTGTCAGGTGATCTTAAACCTGGTCATGGGAACAATGTAAGAAAGAGAAAGCAGGAGGAGGCAGGGAAGAATCCTTGTGCCACAGCAGGCATCTAGGGTGAGCTCTTTTAAAGTGAAAAAAAGTCAAGGGGAAAAAAAACCTTTACGCCACTGACCCAAGTGAAGTCCCCTCTTCTCAAGATTCTTGAGAAAATCATTTTCACATGTGAAAAAATTGCCTCATCTAAGATTCTGCATGGCTGACCAGCACACCAAGAATGACCAAGAAGTTGGTTTCCAGGCCCAGAATCTAAGACCTGCCCAGCGTTCTCACCAAGAGGTTCAAAAACACAGTAACATAGGACAGAATGGGCTCATCAGAACAGGACAAAAGTCTAGTGGGAAATGTAGACAATTTCAAAACTAACTGAAACAAAATTTATAGCAAAGTTAGAGCAGGGTCAATCTTTTCATTTCTGGCATGGAAGAATTGGAACTGAAGGCTTATAAAACAGTTATCTGGATTCTACTCTACCAGCAATCAAATCTTCAAGTAGTCCCTCATCACACTGGTAGCACAAGGAGATTTGCTTCCTTAGGCAGAGGATGGAAATGCTTCTTTCTCCTGCTGCCTCTCCAGTTTACCCCCATCATATGTGCCTATCCAGCAGTTTTTCCACAGAGGCAGCAGCATTACCACACATCTTCTGACTGGCAGCCCATCTTCCACCCTATAGATATTGCTTTGAGGGGATTCTTTAAATAGCACCTTGCGGAGAGGACATGGCATCTACTGCTTGATCTTCTACTGAGGATCTCCTCAGAACAGTGTAGGGCATTGGGAGGGCAGCAAGTTGCTCCAGAAAGCCGTGAGCCTGAGGGTGGCAAATCAGGGGGATAGCAGGTAGAGGTTTCACCCCTGTTCACCACCTATCTCACGTCACCACTTGAAGCTCTTGCTTCATTTTGCCTAATGGTAGTGCCAGCTCTATTGATTCACAGCTATTAGCACTGTCTGGGTGTCAGTGGCGATTCCACCTCTGTTTAATTTAGCAAGGAAATGGTTCACTTCCATTGCTATCCCAAGTTGCCATTTTCTGCAACTAGCAGAGGCAATGGCTCATTGTGGGCTGCTGCCTCTGACAAGAAGTCATCAGAGATGCTAGACTTCCCACTCCACCCCAAATTTAAGGATTCATCTTGCTCTCCAGAATTATTACAGTTGTTAATGTGGGCCTTTTAAAAAAATCTGCTCTAGAATACTTTGGCCTAGCACCAGTTCATAAATTTTATTTCTATTTCTATCTTCAGAAAAGTGCAATTAGCTGCATCTATTCATAGAAAAGGAAAGGTCTATTACTGTAAGGTTTGGGTAAATATGCTCCTAAGAAATATTTCTTCATGTAAGTTAGATATACTTAGAATAGATAGCATTTCCAATCACATCTATAACAGATTTGAAGGGATAAACATTCATAGCGATAATAATATAATCCACCCTTAATGACTTAATTGGGATTTCCTGGAAAGTAGCGTCTACAGTTTCTTGACTTTGGCTGGAAAAGGCCATAAATTCTCTCCAGCAAACAGTGAATAAAATCATGGAGGAAGATAATGTAATAACTGACTTCCCTGCAGAAAAAAAAAAGATGTTAAGTATTCCTTCTAAACATTTCTCTCCCTCGCAACTTTTTTCTAAGGGCATACTTTGGGATAATGCATTGGAAAATGAAAATGATGTGGCAGTAGCAACATATTTTATTAAAATATCTTATCAAGGTGTATTATTCTCTGCCTTTAAAAAACAGGGGATGATTGATTAAAACAGCATGACAGAACTGAATTGTGTTTAAGACACACTGTGAACAAAGTTGTTAGTTTAAATAAAAGGCTTTTTAGGTGCAAGGGGTGCGTGATTATGAAATGCCCCTCCATTAAGAAAGTCTAAATCTTCATACCAGCTTTGTCCTGCATTGTGTTTAATCCAAATAGCCAGATAAAATAAACCCCGTGTTGAAAAGTGGAGAAGTTATGGCTTCAATAGTGTCTTTATTAGCTGTTCCACTGTAACTTTTTATAGCTGTGTTGTAACTTGCAACAAAGTTAGAATAATGATACCTTAATACTAATAATAGTAATAATTGCATGTATATGTGTAAACAGACACATGCACTCATATTCAGAGGACTTTTTGTTCAGAACAATCACAAGGCACTTTAAGTACTATATATAGGCATTGCTTCACTCGTCATTAAACTGGGGTGGGATGGAACAGCTCTTCACACCACAGTTATTACTGGACGTGGTCCCAAATCCCTGCACTCTCAATAATGGAGATGGAATGTTCAGTGTTCCCATTGGCTGCTGCCAATGAAAATCTGCATAGGAATCTAGATGCATTTGTGTTTATCAGAGCTACGTTTTCTGTGCCAGGAAACAAAATGTTCCTTGCTCCTATGAAAAGTGACCCATGGAGCACAGCCACCAAAGCTGTGAGGTCAGGATGGAAGGCTATTTCAGCACCCAATTGTTCGGATGGAACAAACATCCAGATTTTAGGTCTACTGCATCTTCATTAGGGGAAATTATATTTTTTCCTTCTCAGCTCTTTATTTTGGAGATTCCTTGCCCTTTCTCCATGCAGGAGAGTTGTTGTTTTTAAGCGTCCATTGCTACTTTGGCAGATTTTTTAAAAAAATCTATACGGTGGGAGATATTTCCGAAATGTTGCAGCTGGGAAGGGGGGTAAAAATGCAGATCTTGACCCTGTGTACTTTTGGTGCCCTTCCTTTGATTTTTGCATGCTATGTAATGAGCATAAGGTATTCCAGATCTTGTTGCAGACTGGCTTCCTTAAGGGGGATAAAGCAGTTTTCCTCCAGAAGTCGAATATACTGTCATGGATTTGGTTCTCTTAAAATGGCTGCACTAGCAAGTGGTCCAGATTTTCTTCCCAGACGCAGAGAATTGTGTTTTTTTCCATCAGTAAGATAGACTTTTCAGGCCTCATCACTGTTAGGGAAACTCTCAGAAGATCACCACATTGAATATTGTTTTCTATAAAAGTAGATTGACCCGTTTTTGCCCAACCTTAATCATTATATTTATCATTGTACTACAGTAGTTCTGGAAGTGCAAAGCACCAGTCCTTTGCCCTATAGATCACTAGATAAGGAAATAAGGAGAAAAGATAGTAAGGGAGAGACTATGGACTTTCCCAAACATCTGCCAGTTATGACAGCAATATGAGGATGGGGCTGGTGGAAGTGGTGAGTTTTGGCAAGCGGTTCAGCATGCCTCTCCTTCCTTATTGCACATGCCAAAGCAGGAGAGGGTGGGTTACTCACCAATCCAGCAAAACTGTTAAATAGTTGTTTAAACAGTATAGGTAGATGTTAAATTTTGAAAGATGGCTAGACCCATGCGGTCTTGCTTTTACTCTCAAGACAGCACAGGTTAGAACTCTTTCAAACCTCTGCACTTCCTCAAGCCAGATGAACAGCTGAACAGACTTGCAGAGTTTAAAAGAGAGCTAAACCTGCATTTGTCAGGAAGTGGAGCATGGATTGTTCAGAAGTGGTCATCTTGGAAACCCGCTGAACAGTTGTTTAAAAGAAGGGCACTCCCCTGCTTTCAGGATGGCTTCATCTTCTGCTTCAGATTCAGTCTTTTTTAGTCATCTCTTAATACATCAGCTCATAAAATTATATTCTCCTACACCATTATGCATGTAAAAGCATTGACTTTTTGCTAGGAAAATAATAATGCTGCTAATAATGAATAGCTAAGCAGGGTTTGCCCTGGTTAACACTAAATAGGGACTGCTTAGGAATTCCAGGGCTACAGGCTAGACTAAGAAGTAAAAAAAAGAAAAAAATCTGGAAGTCAGTAGCAAAACACTTTTAGAACACTGCCAAGAAACTTGCCATGAATACATTCACCAAGAGCTGAGCTCAAGTTGAGGTCATGTAAAATAAAATAATAAAACAAAACAAAACATCATTAATTAGATGCTAGTTACTGTTCCAGGATTGCCACAAATCTTCTTTGCATACTTGATATGTCCAATTTCCAACACCTGCCTGAGAACCTCTTAAGTTTTTTTATGTGTTTCCTCCTGATATTTGGTATTGGGCAGACACTTGGCTAATATATCATTTGCTCACAATGCCTTGAATTGCTGCTACATTAGAGGCTCTTTTGGTAATCAACTTGATGGAATCCTGGAATCAATTGGAAGAAACCTGCTTCTGGATAAGTCTGCCAGAAGGAGATGGTCTTCAGGACAGCTACAGTAGCAGGTTCTGCCCTTCAGTTTTTATATGAAACCATGAACTTCATTTCTTCAGTTGAAATTGCCCTCCTCCACAGCAGTAGCTCAACATTTTCTTGCTACTTCAAGAAAATTAGGACTTAGTAGGTTATAGAAACACAGAGAGAGAGAGAGAGAGACATACAGATACCTATGCAAGTGGTTATAGAATCCCAGAATTGGAGCATTTAGGCTAGGTAGTTATAGAAAATCTAGAGTTGAAGATTTCTCAACAGATGTGACCAGATATAAAACCTGTTCAACTTTGGACTTGCCAACTATAATGGTCTCTACTATGCTTCCAAAACTCTGAACACATCATCATCATTAATCACCATCTCTCCCTCTGATTCAGAACATTTCAGACTCTGAATTGGGGATATTTGCTTGAAATTTGTACATCATGAATTACATGAATTTATAACCTATAAATTAACTATGCCTTGCATCCTTCCAGAAACCTACAAATTAGGGAAATTTTGTTTTCCTTGCAGAACCTTAAGCTCCTGTTATCTCAAAAATCGTGAAACATTATCTAACCAAGATTATGCCTGCTAATGTCTCATTAGCTTCAAAATGAAGCAAGTATGAATGTATTTTCAATTCTTACTGGAAGAGAATGAGAATGTTTTCCTTGTGGCTATTTGAAGTGTTTGGAGAGTATTCACTGAGAACTAAGCTGGAGAAAGAAGAGTTAAATCTCCCTTCCCTATACAATTTGTTCCTGCAGAAATCCTGAACCAAGAATTATATTGTTTAAACTTTCACAAGAGTGCAGCAAACAACCTATTAACAGCATGCAGTTGGACCATCAAAAGCTGTATTGAGTGTCTTGTAATATAAACTGGGGGAAAATTAAACCTTGAAAATAATGTGTAATCTTAAATATGCCATCCTTTCCTACCATCCATCTCTTTTTCATCACTTCCTCTCTCTGTTGTTTTATAGCACTAGGATACAACCCTCTTTACCCTGTACTTATACTATAGAATATAGTCTATTTTGAAGAACTTTAATGAAAACCTGGTCAAGATGAAATTAGAAGAGAGAGCTGAATACCTTCAAAATTAGTCCTTGCTGAAACTGATACTGTGTTTGTAATGGATTTGGGCACTTATCTGTAGTCTCATACTGGGTCTCTGATTATGGCATTAGTCATTCTTAATGTCATAATTAGAAAGCCAGTGTAGTGTAGTGGTTAAAGTCTGGACTGGCATTCGGTAGACCCACAATCAGGTCTACTGCCAACCATGGAAACTCACTGGGTGACTTTGGGGAGTTATTCTCTCTCAGGCCATGCATGGTGTTAATATTCTTGATGAAATCAGTTTGAAATTAAACCCACATCCTTTTTGTATCAAAAACTGAATAGCATTTTTAAAGTTTACTGTAGGGACCTTTATGACTCATGGCTTAAAGAACTGGAACACCCAGTAACAGAACATCAATGGTTGCAAGTCTTAAAACATGCTAAATTTGCTTCAGTGGATTTAAAATTAAAACTGATTCATCAAAAGTTCTTATTTTGAGTGTTAATGGACACCGCTAAGAAAGTATTCAAAAGAGTGAATATCAGATTTTCTCTGTTGACAATGTAAACAATTTGCGGGGTCATTGACTCATACGATTTGGTCTTGTGAATCACTGACATTCTTTTGGAATAATATTTTTATGTACGTAAATAGATTTATAGGGAATTTTTAAAAATATGTTAATGCCATGTTAAATTATGTCCCAAAACTATGTAATTTGACTATATTTGAGGAGCTAAGATTTTATTGAGCCTGGGATGTTGCTAAAAGAGTTATTTTGAGAAATTGGAAAAGAGTAATATTCCTGATATTAAGGATTGGTTTCAAGAGATGTGTGACTTATCTGTATTTGAAAGGGCTATTTTATGTACTAATAAAAAATGACTCAGTATATTTTTCTGTGGCATAGATTCTGTGATACCTTGTAATGTTAGATAATCATTAACTATTATTTTCCTGAGGTAGATTTAGAAATCTGACACTTGATTAAGATGTAATATATATCAATAGACTCCCATTTTTGGTGGCGAGGGTGTTTTGTTTTCATCTTCTTTTTTGTTTTGTTTTTTGCATTTTGTAAATTTTTAAACCCTTTCTGTAAAACTTGTTAATAAATAAATTAATTAATAATTTTAAAAGACCAGAGAGAGAGAGAGAGAGAGAGAGATTTGCAAAAACTTTAAAAAAATAAATGAATTTCCTTCTCAGCCCAGTCTAGCTGACTGGGTGGTTGTAAGAAAAAATTAATGGAGGGAATGGTACATATACAGCCTTGATCTCCTGGATGAAAGGCAGAATATACATTTAGCAAGTAAATAAATAAATAAATGGCTACTCTGAAAAGTGATCCAGCCACTGAACATGTAAACTATGGATGGGGAAACTGTGTCCCTCCAGATGTAGGCTGACTTCCACTGCAGACCTTGAGGCAGAATACTTAGCTCAATTTAAAAAAAAAAAATCACTTCTTCCCTCTGCTGTTTTTTTTTTTGGGGGGGGTATCCTTTTGACTGATGAAGAGTTCTTGAGAATATAAGATTACATATGCATGCTTACCATTTTTGATAGTCCTAATAAACCTATTGCTCTAATTTGGGGTTGGATTTTTTCCCCCCTTTTTCATATGAACTGGCATTGCTATCATTGTTTTTAATAAATATAAATATTCAGTAGCTTTTTGATATCATGACAGATGGTAGACATAGCAGACCTTGGTTTTGAAAAAAGCTAAGTAGAGTCACATTTGATTAGTAGTTAGACAGAAGACCACCCAGTGCTGTAGACTATTCTGGGAAGTTGAAAAAAAAATATCCCAAAAGTAGCAAAGGAAAGTCACTTGCATATTGTTGCCAAGGAAACAACATGGATGTGTCCATCTAGTCACCAGAAATCAAACTTGACTCAAGAAACTTTCCTTTGAAGATTTCTGATGCTAGCCATAGTGTGTCAAATATATTTGCGTTTTACTTTTCAATATTGTCTGCATTTATCAAAAAGTGACTATGAGAAATTCAGGGATGAAAGACCTAGCTGCCGGCCCCTTTCCTTATCCTACTACTGAGACATATGAGGGTGGCCATTGTGGGTTCTTATTGACCTGAAACAAGCAGGTCAGCACTATTTAATACAGAAAGAGCAGTGAACTGAAAGGTAATTTTAAACTGGCATTAATCTGAGGCACAATTTGAAATTCGATGACAGTGTATGTAAATGCGATAATGCCACTAAGGAGACACACAGAACAGGTGATCAGTGACAACTTAAGAGCTTGTAGAACTGCTTTTATTTATATAGTCTTTCCCTTCTTGACACATCAGGGATATTTTCTGCCGTTGAGCCCTGCTTGTAAAATCCAAAGAAATATGGGTTCATTCCAGGGGGTTACTCTAAATCAGTGCAATTTGGCAAAACAGAACATTGTTTCCTGTCAGAATGAATGAAGAAGCAACAGTTCAGTAGAGCTTCAGAGGAATATCCAAACAGTGATGACATAGGTTTGCTTTTCTGGAAAATGTTATCCAAATCTTTTTTAAAAAAATCTTATTCTAATAAGCTGAAAACAATAAAAAAGAAAATTAAATATAAACACATACTGATTTAGATCCAGGCTAGCTCTCCTACAAGTGAAAGGGTTATTTGTGGCTGTTGAAGAAGATGCAATTCAGTGAAAGTTCCTTTCATGAAATTCTGTTCATTTCTCCTTACTTCCCACACTGTTCCAGAGGTCTCTCCAACTTCCCAGAGTGGACTTTCTTCAAGAAAGAGGCAGGGGCTAGTAGGGGAACTGAACATGAAGAAAAACAGCCATCTTCCACTCTGGGAACCAGGTTTTCTTTGCAGAACTTCTGGATATAACCCCTGCAAAATCCTGTTGAATCATTATAAATTCTGGTTGGCAACTGCTTTTTTCTGGTGGCTGAATTTCTGGTCCAGGAGTTTTAGCAAAGTAGATCACAGGCTAAGTTGTAATTAATAAAGGCACCAGTGGAGCTAATATAAGGAATTTTAGCCCCAATCTGGTGCAACCCTCAAGATATGCAAGGTTTTTTATTGGTGGTAGGTTAGTCAATACTCTGGTTTGGTGTTGGAATCTCAACACCAAAGGATCTGATATTACAGCCTAGACTGCTTGGTTCCTGTTTGGTGTTCCATCCTGCTTATCCTCTAATAACATTTCATATAATGAGCACATGAGAATCACTTAAGGTGGACCTTATAATGGAAAGATCCAAGTGCCTATGTACCCTACCAGAAGCAAGCACTACTTTCTCCTGAAAAGGGCAGAAAAGAGGAGGGAGGAAGGAGACTTTCTCCCTAACACCGCAACTGGCCAGTCTCAACTGGCAACTGGTGAGATGGGCAACTATATAAATTGATGCAATAAATAATAATAAATAAAATATAAACATATGTGAGTCCATGCTCCCCTTTTCTTAGATGGTAAGTTATTAAGATTTAGAATGAAGTTTCATGCCCACATTTAATATTAACTGAAAATTACCTTCTCTGGCTTATATGTTCATTGAGTAGAATCTTCCTTGGAACTCAAGGATTTTAAAAACAAAACAACCCCAACCAAAGAGAATGGAGGAGCACAGTGGGGACAGACCTTATGGTTACTTCTCCTTCAACTTATCATGGGGAAGACCTGTAGGTTGACATGGAGAGTGAACATGGTTACAATTTTCCTCAAGACCATGAACCTCACACTGTCAGGTTTTGCCCTCCACTGAAAATTGTAATCATTTTCCCCCCAAAACCAGTTAGACCTCCTTACAGAATGGGAAATTCAGATGGTTTGGGTTAAGACATGACCATAGCACATAGCACTATCACATCACACTTTTTGAGGCGGGGGTGGGTGGGTTGGCTGCCTATGTATCGTTTCACCTTCTTCTTTTAACAAGAAGAATGGGCAGCTTACAAATTCAATATATGAATGAATGAATGAATGAATGAATGAATGAATAAATAAATAAATAAATTTCTAAGTTCAGTGGGCTCCACTGCTTCTAGAGGCTGTATCAGTAATGTATTTCTGTAACTGGATGTTTTTCTTATAAAGTGCAATCAGAGATGTCTGCAAAGTGGGGTCAAAAAAAGTCAAGATGGCAGCCATGACAGTCCAATCAACCCTCTGCTGGTTTTTTATCTGCATTGCAACATGCACAAAAAACAGGTGGAACAAGCTTTGATTGCACCATCACAGCCACTATCCTGTGGACGCTTCTGAGTGCGATAGTCCAAAGATATATATTACAAGGTTTTCACTTCTGTACAGATCTTAAAAGCACTAAGATGTTGTGAAGCACTATACTAATAAAATCTTTTTTTAAAAAATGAAGTATTATCATTGAGATAGGGACAGGGTTGGAAGTTGCCTATAAAAAAAAAATGGCAGTCACAGATACACACGTTTACCTGGTCACAATCTTCCCTATCACCGTGAGACATATTCTATTTAAATTGAAACCATTCATTCAAAAGGTTCATCTCGCCATAATCAATTAGCACATGCCCTTTTATAGCACCTCGCGTTCTCTGATGTGTGGGTGTTTCTCTTCCCTTTCTGGAAATGCATAAAAGTCCACTCTGTTAAGAGGCATTTATCGGGCTCCAGTTAGTTAAATTATCGTAGGAAACAGGAACAATTAGCATGTCCATATATTTAGTAGCTATTCTTTGGGTAGAGAACGATCTTTCTTTTTTCTTCCATAACAAGTCTTGCAGTGTGTGTAGAAGGAAAAAAATGACTGAAAATTGCTTCCTGGAGTCATGTGTATATATAGAAATAGTTATACATATTTTTGCAGGCTTTCCACTATCCCATGGTGTTTACTAGCCTGCATTAAAGAGGGCAGCTGTGCTTCTTTGAAGAATGGCTATTTTGTTCTGCTAGAACAATTGCTTCACCTCAACTATTTAAGGATTAAGTCAACGGCAAGTCTCTTCATTCAAGCCTGGTGTAGGCAATTTTCAAACAATATTATATTCTTTACCTGTATCAATTATCAAGTTAGCTTATGATGCCATTTGGGGACTGTGGTGTATAATCCAGCAATTCCAGCAGAGGGCAGTCAAGCAAGAATAATCAGGTAACGAGAGCAGAGAAATGATCCTGCCATTTCTACACTTTTTTTCTTTTTTCCTTTTCTCCACCAAGAAATGAACGTCGTAATTTTCTTTTTGACAAATGTGTCTTTGGCAAGCCAGATTGCTCTTCACTTAACCTACATTTTAAACATGAATATGAGTCACAGCATTTTCCAGATAACAAAAATGATACTTGTCTGAAATGCTTCTTTCCATGCTAAGATGCAGGGATCCCTGTTTAAAGAAAATAGGTGTTTCACTAACCTTTGTCTCTTCTTTTCAGTTCAGGATATAAAAGAGATGCTAAATCAGCTTGTTCAAATAACTTATCTCTCGAGTCTCTCCCTCACATCCTCTTCCCTTTTCCCAGATTTTAAAGCAGCGATTTTTTTTTTTAACTAAACTTAAAATAATTTTATTCCTTCAGAATAATTCTATTCTTACTACTTGTGAATCCAAACCCAACCTAAATTGTGAAAGAGAGGGAGAAGGAGAGAAGGACTGAGGATATTTAGCAGATATTTAGGACCACAAACAGTTTATCCAACTGGGTAGGGTGAATTTTTTCCCCTTGCCACAGAATCCCAACCAGGGGCATCCATGGAAGCAAGAAGGAGTTTACGTGACAGCTGGGGCCAGGCCATTGAAGGCTGCCCCCTTTTTAATGTGTGCTGCGACACATATAAAAGAGGCAAGGCTTTCACTGCATGGTCAGGCCTGTCATTTTGACTTTTTTTTAACCTCTCCTGTGGATGCCTGTTCCCCACAGGGATTTTTTGTGTTTTGAAGGGTCTAGCGCTCAGTTTTGCAGGGTAGTATATAGTATACCCAAGAGCTGCATTGTTTTGTGGGAATTAAGACCAAATTACTCCATCAGCATTTCTTCTCTTGGCCAGCTGTGTGACTGGTGGGTTTTGTGGGAATCTCTTAGAATCTTATTGATTCTGCAAAATTTTAATGCAAAGCAGGATTCCTATAGCCTAAGTGATCAAAAATTTATCCTTTGGATGCATAGTATTGGGTTTGTTAATATGCTTGTACATGGAAGTTATTTATTTCCCTTGGAATGAAAAGACTATCCCAATCTAAATGCTAGAATTTAATTTCTAGATCTTGAAAACCATTGAATTTCCATTCTACAAATCTTCAAAGAATTTAGGATGGGTTTTAGACTATCATTGATATAACCCAGCCATTTGGACTCAGGAGTGTCTTGTTCATTTGCTAAAATGTTCTTCTTGAATACTTAATACAAAGACTATCAATAGCCACGTCTGCCAGAGACAGGGATTTCCTAGAAGAACCGTTCAAGGTTCTTTGAATGGTTAAAGACCTATTAAAGATCCATTCTCACTACCGATATGGTTCTTCATGTTCTCCGTAGATGTAATCATCCTTTTGAAAACCTGCTACCTTCATTTTCTGCATTGGGAATCCTATTCTTAGTTGTAGTTCAGGAACACGCTGAGTAAAGTTGCTTTGAATAAGGCCTTTGGATCAAACTTGAAAGCAAGTGTCAAGTGTTAACTTTGGGAGAGGGCTCAGCACTACAATTTTTCAAGCCAGTTCCTTTTCTTTCTTGAAGAAAATAAGGAGCAACTTGTAGCCACAGGACTGTATGAGGCCCCTAAGCATATTTTCTACCCATTGAATCTTTCTATAGTCGTGTATACTAAAAATTATTACCGTTGTTTCTCACCATTTTGAGGTATGTAAGAGTATTGTAAGCTCTAGAACAGTGTTTCTCAACCTCAGCAACTTTAAGATGGGTGGACTTCAATTCCCAGAATTCCCCAGCCAGCATGGAATTCTGGGAGTTGAAGTCCACCCATCTTAAAATTGCTGAGGTTGAGAAACACTGCCCTAGGATATGCTTACCACAACTTGAAAACAAAGAAAAGCCCCACCATCCCAAACAAAATGAAGCAATCTGAGCCCTGGAGGTATCCATTTTATAGTTTCTCCTGCTTTGCCTTATCATCCCATCTAGTACAATGCTAACCCCTTCCCATTATACTACAGCTTCCAGCTACTAAAACTTACCTCTTAATTTTTAAAATGTATTTATTAAGATGACTTACATCCTATCTTTCTGCCAATAGGCATTTAGAAAATACTGAAACATAAGAGAAAATCTGACTAACCTAAGATGCTTTCATGGCTAAGCTGGTAATTACAAAGCCTGGTAGATATTTACATTTATTTGGAGATTGATAGGAGCAACTCATATGATTTAATGCTTGGAGGAAGTGTCTAGACGGTTAACAGATTATAAACCTAATGTATTATATTGTTTCTTACTCCTGGAAGCTTTAACTCTTCTTGCTACTTTTTTGGAACAACATGGATGTTTTAACCAAGGTCCCAGGATGATGACAATAAAAGACGAGCAATCCATATACAGAAAGCAATGATGTCTGAATTTCTACATCTCCCTCAGAATGTATTCCCTCCTGTTCATAACAACTGTCTGTGTATAACATAAACTGAATATGCAATATTTATGCTGCCTTTATAGTATTTAAATTTTAACCAAGACTTATTTTTGGAATGTTGTAGTACTTGGATAAACTGATGAAAGGGTGAAGCATTAGGGCAGCTGGAGCAGGGAAAGGGGATGGAGGGGCAGGAATGAGGTATTGGGACAGCTACTCACTCATCCCTGTGCATGCTGTGAGGAGTCCAAGAGCTATACCCATTCTAATGCCTTACTAAGGAAGTCTTTATAGCAAGACACTGGAGTAACTGCCTACTCTGTGATGGATTGGTTGGCTAGTAGCTTAGCACTGAAGATGTTACTGAGCCGGGTAATGAAACATTTGCAAGAAAAGAACCAAGCTCAGAGAACCCCAAAGTCTCCACAGAGAGAGCTTATTTTATTTTTGAAGGTGGCAGAGGAGAATGGTGTAACTTCCTCTTACAACTTTTTTCCATTGCTCTGAAGCCTCCCTGGCTATTCCCCCTTCTAGTCTGAATGTCCCCTATAAGTTCCTGCATGATATCTTCCCTTTGAAGGCTGCAGACTGCTGGAAGATGATAGTGCAGGGAAATACAAGATATTTGCAAACATTTGCAAAGTTATTTGCAAACATCCCTTGGACACCACATAAGTAGGTAAGTGCAAGAACATTGTCGTCCACCCATTCACAAAAAGAGTTCACCAAAATTATTTTCTTCTTTGAAAGCATTTTCAACAGTACATTCTCTTTATCCAGCTGAATAAGAACTGGTAGAAAAAAATGCAGATTTTTTTCTGCACAGCACTACTTACATATTCACAGTATATACTAAAGCAGCTAGAAATCTGTTTTCTTCAGTGTTCCAATTGTAACCCAGGGAAAAAGTTTTTATAATAATGACCTATCCCATAGGGATAGACTTTTTCAGATTTCTGAAACAAATACACACACACACACACAGAGGAAAAAAAGATGTACAACAATTGGATATGAACCTTAAACAATTTTAGGAGATTGTCTTGATAGATATGCAAGTTATTATAAAAAAATAGGTTTATAAAACCCAAGTATGAACCAACAAAGGGTTAAATGCAACAGAGTAATTTTCCTGCTAACAATAATAATAATAATAGGCTTTATATCAAAATTTGTTCTTCATTTTTTTTTTTTTTTACCTTGGCAAAAGTGTTGGTGTGTATCAGTGATATGAGGTATAAGTTTGCTAGGGCAATTACCCATTACTGTTGAGTGGCTGAGTAGTCTCTTGGGCAAACTCACACATAATTTGTGCATAAGATATCTTAAAGCTGAGGCTGTAGGAACTCCTTTCCTGCTTATGGAGAAGAGGAAAAAAAAATGTAAAGCTTTCCCTTAACTCCTGTGTGGTGCTTGGTCTATTAATTGAACTTAACTTTCTTCCTTCTTGGCTTTTAACCTTCCTTCTAGGCTTTTGTTTCCTACATGGAGTGCAGAGAGAGCTTCCTGTAGTAAGAAAGGCAAAGGTCACAAGAGGGAAGCCCTGCTGAGAAACAGAGCACTTTCCGCCTTTTAAGAAACATCATAGTCGTTGGTCTCAAGACATCAGTAGACCTTCTCCTTAACTGATTTATCCTGGTTCTGTCTATCTAAGCAAAACAGTTAAAATTGCTTTCTTTTGTAAAAATGAAATCCTTTTGCTTCATATAGAGAGGATTGTGTTATTTATAATTGGCATGCAAAATAACTGCTTTAAAAAGCGATATGCATTTGCTGTGTTTGATATTTTACTATCATCCTTTAACCTAGAAGCCACACACTTAATCCCTGCTACCTTATCTGTCACTCAGTGCTTTCTTATTCTTCAGTACAGCAGCCACTCAATAGTTTGCAAGATGGCAGATGCACTGCTGTTATACCAGCCCCACTTCTTTTGTGTGTGTGTCAGTGTGACATACAGGTACAAAAGGGGCACAGCTTGCATTGGGATGCTGCGTCTGTCACGCTGGTTGTTTTGACCACCTCTAGAAGATGCTGATGGCCCTTTTCCCATTTCATACAGCCCACTCTTCTAAACGGAGTGAAACCTCCGGTTAGTAGAATTTAATGCAACAGACTTTGGATGTACTGGATGAAATTCCCACTTCATTCACACTGTACATAATTTTAGATCATTTGTGTAATGTTATCAGTATGCAAAGGTTGCCAGTTGTGCCATTTGTGGTCATTCACATGATTTGCGTAAAGAAATCATTACGCAAATGATGTAAAATATGCAAACGACACAATTTGCGTCATTTCTGTAAAGACATCACTGGGGCTGATGTGTCTTCTAATTTAATGGACAATTGAATGGGGAATCCCCTTCCCCAGGTGGTTCATTAAACTGAGGTTTCACTGGTTGGTTTGCATTACCAAATATATCTGAATGCAACTTCTCCATTTCTGCACAAAACTGTTGCTTACTGCTGCATTCTAGATCATAAAGTCTTGCTTGAAATTTTACAACATCTTGACATTGTGTCATGTAAGTGATACGTTGAATGATTTTTCCTTCCATTGAGGCATGCGTGTCTGTGTGTAATTTTAATGGGCTGTTAGCTGTCCATTCACTTTATCATCTGGAATGAATGGCATTTTTTCAGATATCACACCCACTTCTGAGACAGATTTGTAAAAAGAAGTGTAGGTTTATTTATAGACTCTTAAGGGAAGTTCAGTTGATGTTGCTTGGGAAAGACTCATGATGGATGGAACTGCTCAAATCCAGATTTAACAAAATCCACTCCCTGCCCCCGCAATGAAACTTACATGGCCAGACATTTGCAGAGAGCTGAGTCATGCAGAACCTGGGCAGAGAACTGAAAGAAAATGAACATGGACTAGTTGAATAGGAATGAGAAGAAATCCAATTAGTCCATTTTTTAAATAAATGTACCAATTGTTAATACTTTGGATACATGCATTAAAAATAAGTATAATCAAAAGCAAGTACAAAAATATGTTATACTGATTGCACAAATTGTACACTAGTTAAAAGAACACATGAAAAGCATGTATTAGAAGAACTCTGCGCAAAGATACATATAGGCTAGTTTGCTTTTTTTTTTTTCCCAAAAAAGATACTCTCTGAAATAGATCCAAACATGTGATAAACTAAACATAAAAAAAAAGAATTTGAAAGAAACCAGCACTGGCAGAGTCTTCCAAAACTCAGGTTCCCTCATGAAGCTCAGTGACTAACTGAGGCCCTAGCCTTATCTCATAGCAAGGTTAATTTGGAATAAGTTGGGATAAGAGACCATCCAGAGATTTTGGATAAAAGCAGAATATGAATAACCCACAACAAATAATTACTATTTTCAAATCAGGCTCAGCTTTATAATGTTTGCTCACTTACCTGAAGTGGGTGAGTGAGATTTTAAAAACAGCATTCAAACCATTTGCTCCATTCCTAGGAAGTAGGATCACGTGGTGCTGTGTCCTTGTAATATCTCCTTCATATTGTACATCTAGAAAATACCCAACACTGAAATATGCCATCAGAAACAGAATATTCTTTCTGTGGTGATACACTATGCTAATTTTAATATGGATGTGAAGAATGAGAAAGTATGCTTCAGAACAGATGCGTGGTATATGCATTACAACAGCAACCACCTTCAGTCTTAATATGGATAAGAGAAGTTGGCAACATAGAGTCTGTAGGACACCAACATATCCACAACACATTTCTCATCTCTAGTCTCACTTGACTATAACAAAAAGTAAATATTAACTTTATTTCCAAGGAGTTTATAAAGCCCCCATGATTTTCCTTAAAAATAAAATTAGCAAGTGGCTGCAACCCACGTCTTTGTTATACAAGAAAATCATCCTGGGACTTTTGGTTAAGATAGTGCAGATGATTATTAGCAGTCTTTGGCATCTCCCTACAATTTATCTTAATATTTGCTTGTTTGTTGGGTAAATTGTTACTGTCTGAGCCAGAAATAGATGGACTTTTGATGATCAGAGAGAGCTCTTTCATTATCCATCTAACTGGCACCCAAGTAAGTTTGATAACCTACTTCCGGCACTCTAAAACAACAGTGTTAGCAGCAGCTGAGAAAATGTAAAAGCCATTAAAGGTGTTGCTGATGTCACAAGTCTCAGAATATCTCATCTGAAAGATCATGGATGCATCTCTGATTCATTTATGAAAGGTGGTTAAGACTGTTCAGGACAAAATTCTCTGTAATCTCACTTTTGCTGGAATAATCAGTGTCACTGGGATTCCAGAGGAAGCTGGGAAAGGCCACTTGGTTCATTTATTGAAGCTACAATGGAGGACATATTGGCTCTGCTCAAAGTATGTCAACTAGATATTGTTGAGGCTTCTTGTACAGCTGATAAGCCCTGGATATTCATTGTGAGGTTCCTTAGATTTGTCATGAGGCATGTGATCTTAAAGAAGGTCTATGTGGCGTGTACAATCAAACAAGGGTATGGAAAGTCTCATATATAGCAATCCAACATTGAAGAGGAAATATTGCTCAGGAAAAAAAAAATTCAATATTCCTCAAGTTTCTGGCTATAAAATGAAATGATTCTGAAATTCTGAAATTATCATGTTGTACTCATAAACCATTTTATAATCGCATAGGGCTGAAATGTATCATATTTCTTAAAGCTCCTGTTGAAAGATGAAGATAATTTTTCTTTTTTTCTAATGTTTTCCTGTGACATTTGCTTGTATTCAGGTGGCTAGATTTGTCTTTGGCTCTTAATTATACCATTGTAGTTACTTCTAAATGGCCTTGCTTTGCATTTACTTCTGAACAATTTCTTTAACCCACATGTTTTCCCCCTTTTCTTTAAACTGGCCTTGATAAAAGATTGGCCTTTTTATTAAAGCTTCTTCCTTTTCTTTTCTACTGGGCATGTATAATAGCAACAGTAACAATCAGTTGATTATGTCATTACTTTTTGTAAAGGGTAGAAGGAATGTAATGTAATGTGTGATTGGGATTTAGAATTTTTATTTTTAATTTATCACTGAAGTATTTTCTTTTCTTTTTTCTTTATCCAGAGCTGGTCTTTGGCATCAAATTGAGATACGTTATAGGTGACATTGAAACATAAAATGTAAGGATTGGATAAGAGTTTAGAAATAATCTAGTCTGACCGAGCAGAAACCCATTACTACAGCACACCTGAAACCATAGGGTTATCTATTGAAACATCTTCAGCAAAGCAGAGAGCCAGCTTGGCCTAGGGGTGAAGGCCCAGGCTAGAAAGCAGGAGATGGTGAGTTCTGGTCCCACCTTAGGCATGAAAGCCAGCTGGGTGATCTTGGGCCAGTTACTCTCTCTCAGCCCAACTCACCTCACAGGGTTGTTGTGGGGAAAATAGGAGGAGGAAAGATTATTGGGTATGCTCACCACCTTGAGTTATTTATAAAAGTAAGAAAGGCAGGATTAAAAAAAAAAAAAAAGAGGACAGGACAGAACCCACTACCTCCCACAGCAATCTGTTTCATTGCTAAGCAGCTGTTACCATTATGAAGTCCAAACAAAATCTGTTTCCTTGTAATTCAAATTGTTTCTTGTCTTTTCTGGAACAACACTGTCTACTCTATCCCCCTTGACAGCCCTTCATACTTCAAAATGTCTGCCGTACCTCACTACTCTTCTCCAAGCTAAACAGACCTGACATTTCCAACAAGTCTTTGTAAGTTTTTCCTCCCATGCCCCTTATCACTTTGGTTGCTGTCTTGTGGAGGTGCTCCATCATGTCCTTTCTAAAATGTGTGCAGAGCTGGACAAAATATTGTGAAAATATATGGTAAATTCTTCTTTTTGCTGTTCAAAATTTTTAACGTTAATGATATAAAATGGCAGTCCTTTGAAACATGGGATGTTAAAGGAGTGCCTTATTTTGTTGAGCATAGATAAAACTTAGCTTACTTAAAAAAGATGGGAACAGAAACTGCTTTTTTGCACTAGAGGCATATTCTTCCTCTAGATAAAAAAATTTTTTACAGAAAGCTTAGGGAGAAGAAATGATCTAAATAGAGGTGTTGCTATTTTAATTTGTAGATTTACTAAACTGATTGTTGACGAAGAAATATCAAGGAGAAGGCTGTTTCCTAATACTTATTCCCCCTGCCAGATGGAGTGATCAGCATTAGCACCCTGAAATTGATACGGTCCAACTATAGACTCTCCAAAATAAGTACATAATTATTCTCAACACTTGTGTGCTAAACCAGCAGATCATAGAATTGCTAGAAGTGATTTACGTCACGCTGGATTCTTTTCTGGATTGTAATTTCCCACCACCTAAATTATATTCTCAGATTCGTAAATACTTTGTTAGATTATATGTATCTGAATTTAATTTAGATGATATTTGGCATTCTGTTAATCCTTCCTGATGTGAATATACTTTACTTTCCTTGTACACAGGACCTGCTTTAAGCTAGATTATTTCCAGATTTCTCATTCTTTGTTATCTAAAATTAAAGCGTGTGATACAGAAGCTATTGTGATTTCAAACCATGCTCCTGTGATTGTTATTGCTCCATTTGATTAACATTTACATACATTCTTTAAATGGTCCTTAAATCTATCCCTGTTGAATGATACATTCTGTTAACAGATGGAAGATTCTGTTAACAGATGGAAGAGGAAGTGATAGAGTTTTTTCATCTTAACAGAGGCTTCGTTACATCACTGTCTTTGATACGGGATACCACTACAGCATTTATTTGGAATCTTCAGAAATGGAGTGACATTTAAGTTGAAGTAAAAAATAAATAAATATCACATGCTTCGTATAAAAAGTATCTACATTTGGTTAAAGTTAAAGTTTTAGAGGAAAATTGTTATTATGTTGCATAACACAACAATATTTGGAAAAGGGAGCAAAATCTAGAAATTGTTTGGCTTCTAGACTTTATCAAGTTAAGTAACATAATATTGATGTTGAAATAGATTACAGAATATCTATTATCAGCCTTATTAATCAATGTTTCTTGGATTTTATTTTAAACTGTGTAATATTAATTTTAATCAACAGAAGATGAGATAGATTTTTCATAGAACATGGTTTACTACATTTATCAGGTTACTTAGTTGTATTTAATTTCTCTCAAGAAATGAAGATATCACCATTTCAGGTAAAACTATGATATTGGAAAGGACTGTTAGTCTTCATTATTTTCTATTTGATTGGTATACTTGTATATTGGATTCTAATCTCTCTCTCTCTTCAGTTTTATAGTGAAGTCTTTCAAATAAATCCCTGCCTTTTAATTTAAATGAGACAAACGTCACAGTTATTCCCAGGTATGATATCTGAAACTGGCAAGGCAAGAAGCTATGATTGCCAGCCCAGGCAGAATCACTATGTAAATATGGGATAGATGTCTTCAGGGCTCAAAAAGAATGGCCAAAAGTCTGTTGCTTCAAAAAGGCAGGAGGAAAGGTCCCAGAATTAAAACCATGGGGCTGACACATATATACATCTTCATATATACATTTTTACATATGTGGGTGTGTGTGCATGTCTATGTGTGTGTGTATATTTTTATGCAGTACACACACACAAAGTGTGTGTGTATGTGTGTGTATATACTTCTCTGCAGTAAAGCAACTTGTCTGTTCATATCAAGTCTTTGAATTTTCAGTGGTTAGCTAGCTACAGAATAGGGGATGCAGGTTCTGGAGACTATGTATTAACATGTCTTGGAGAGAAGTGTGACACCATGTTGGACAAGGACTCTATTTTCTAACTATAGCAAGTGTATTCAAAAAGTGAGCAGGCCATTCAGAAACCCAAGAAAGAATGAGAATGGTGGTTATCTGATGGATATTTGCTTAGAAAATGGTTTGGTTCCCCCCTCCCCTGAATATATGGTTTAATATATATCCAATATATCCATGCATAGAAATGGAAAAAGAAATTAATCTAAAAGTATGACTGATTTGATAGATGAAATATTTCAGAAAAAGAAAGTATGATAAAGTATTAGAAGATGCTAAAAAATTAGGGAAAAAAGTAATGTGGGATAGATGGAGGATGAGAGGTTCTGAATGTGGAACATATCATTAAACGTTGGTATCAAGAGTAGATCTTGGGGGAAAAACTGACATGGAAGAAAAAAGAAAAGAAAAGAAAAGACCCCACCACCACCACCAAGAAACAAAACATAACAAACCCCCAAACCTGCTACCTTACAGTTAAAGAAGAACAACTGCAGAAGGAGAAAGCATCAGTTTTTTATGGAAAAAGTATCAGAAGATGCATTAATCTCCCAGCAGAATGAATGAAAAGTGGGTGGAAAGAAGGAGGATATGAAAGCTGCTTGAAACAGAGGGAATTGAAGCATGTTACAGGGTGCCACAGAAAAATGTGTAGCTTTGCCGATGGGATGGTTGGAAAAGGGTTCTTGGTAGAATAATGAAGTAAAATACATTGTGGATAAGGGAGGGGGGAAAGCATGTAAGAGAATGTTTACTAAAAAAATAAGATGAGAAAAATATACTGCATAAAATGTATAGGAGAATTAATTTGAGGTTTTTGGTGCCTTCAAGTCAGTGTTAACTCCTGGTGACTGCCTGGAGTAGACTCAGCAGTTTTCTTGGCAAGATTTTTTGGAAGCAGTTTGCCATTTCCTTCTTCCTAGGACTGAGAGAGAGGGACTGGACCAAAATCACCCAGCTGGCTTTGGGCTTAAGGAAGGACTTGAACTCACAGTCTGCTGACTGGTGCCTTCACCACTACACCAAACTAGCTCTAGAGAGACAAGTAGTTCTAAAAAATTAGTTAAAGAAAATAAGGAATGGTTAAAATTAAAATAGGAAAAGAAAATGCAGAATGGTTTTGATATAATTATAAAAAATGTTTTGGAAGTGGGTGAAAAGAGAGTAAAGAAGGCGTCTCCAGCAAAGTGTATGGTATTAAAACTGAGGTGGTATAGGATGAAACTGAAATGAAGGAATGCTGGAAGGAGTAATTTAAAGATTTGTTTGGGAATGGCATTGAAGATTGCAATTGAACTTAATGCCATAAATATTAGCATCCAAGGAAAATGGTGAAAGGAAGCCATAAACATTTTTAGAATGTTAACAAATAGGAACGCTGCAGGTACTAATGATGGAAATGCAAGTGACTGCTTACAAAATGAATGTTCAACTCTAATGTGTTTGAAGACTACATCTATGCTGATGATTGCAAGAATGCTGTTATTGTTCAGCTATACAAAGGGAGATGTAGCTGGAGTTAATCCACAAACTGCAGAGGAATTAGTTTGTTAAATGTACCTGGGAAAGTATTTGGAAGAGTTCAGATTGAAAGGCTAAGAGAAGAAACAATGAGCAAAATTTGAGAAGTCCAGGATAGTTTCATGTAGAGCAGAGTATATACAAGCCAGGTTTTGCTTTTCATAAGAAGTTCAAGAAACATGATAAATAACTTGTTTTGTACTTTTACTGATGTAAAGAAAGAATATCATAAATGAATAGGTTTCAGTTATGGAATGTTTTGCATAAACATGTAGTTGAAGATTGGTTGTTGGATGTGATAAAAGCAGTGTATGAAACTAATGATGGGAGTAAAGCATGAGTGAGAATAACTAGAATGCCTAGTAAATGGTTCAGCATTGACTGGGAAGCAGGACGATGTGTGATGTCCCCTTGTTTGTTTAATGATTTAGTACATTTATTTATAATAATATGTTTATGTATTAAAGTTATTAATAAACGTATAAGATGTGGACAGGTCAGAAGCGTGTTGGTTGAGAACATGAATGGGCGTGTACTTTTATATGAATAGGTTGCTTTGTTTTCTAAAAACCCAGATGACCTCCAGACAATGTTAGAGATTGTATGAGGCAACAAAGAGCTTTGAATAGGTAAATTAATGAATCGAAGATTAAAGTAGGTGTGCTTGACACGAAAAATGGAGGAAAAAATTCAAGTTATACATAAATGGCAAAAAACTAAAGTAGATGAATTGGTATATCTTTGTAGAATGTTTATTAAAGACAAGCAAATATCTATAAGAAAGGTGGTGGATGATTTGTGATCTGTAGTAAGGAATGAATGTTTATTAAAATAAGTGAAAATGGCTGTGAATAAGGGTATGCTTTTGTCTACTTTGTAATATAGAAGTGAAAGTTGGGCATGCTACAGAAATGTAAGCTGAATGCAGTCTAAATGGATGAGCTGGAATGAATGAATGAATGAATGAATGAATGAATGAATGAATGAATGGAAGAACTCCAGGTGTAAAACAAGAAAAGATAGGACCAAGAGGAAATGCCTACTAAATGAATGTGGATTGAATCCACAAATGAGTGACAAGTATGAAATAAGTATTTTGAGGTTGATTTGGCCATTTGTAGAGAGATAGATGCCCTCAATCAATCAGTTAAATCAGTTGATCCAAACTAAATCTTACGAAATCAATATAACTAAGTTTTCCCAGGCATATATAAGATATTTACTACAGTGTGTGATTCACTGGACTCTATGGGAATTTCTTCTGATCAATTTACAGAGAGCTGCTTTGCAAAAGGGCTCATGTAGCACTTTACAATATAAACAGATTGGACTGGGCTGATTTTTTTTCCTCAGGTTTTTAAAAAAGAAATTGGATTCCACTAAGATTTGCAGTACATTAAGGGCAAATTTTACATTTGGCCATGCTGTGAGCAACCACAGCAACTCTGTTGCAGAATAGCAGACATAATGCCGAATATGCAAAAACCTGAAGCTTCCATTCCTGCCATTCCTAGCATGGCTGTGACTCCTACCAAAAACTCTAGATAGCTGATGTCAATCAGTGCACAGTGATAGCTACATTTACTTAGATAGACTATTGTGCTGATTGGATATGACAGTTTTTCAGTTTTCTCATGTGTTTGTTGCGCAGAGTGCAGCAAAAGGTCCCATAAATCTTGCTCTCAGGAAAAATACACATCAGCATGAGAGCTTGCAAGTAGCAATGTCCATATTGTGTTCTCCAAAGAAAATCCAGTCAGAAAATATAAACTAACTGATCTTTATTGATAAAAATGCAAAACTTCATAAAATACAAGTTGCATACAAAATATAGAATATAACAAAGACTTCTTCTCATATTAGCTTCCAAGACTTATCACTGCAAAGCCTCTAGCTAAAAAAACACTTCCAGAGAAGAGGTTCACTACTTGGTTACTAGTTAGGACTACATAACCTATAAAAACCTACATGGTTAACTGTACAAAGCAAAACTCACTGAACTGAGCTGGGCATTTCACCCTCCCCTTATATTGCTAATACAACACCCCCACTGAATAACTAACACACATTTCAGTAGGTGGCAGTAAAAATCATAACAAAATCACAAGATACTTTGTAATCTCAACACCTGTTTTTGTATAGCTAATGGGATGACCTTCTTCCCCTGAGAAAATCCTGATAGTGTTCTCTTATCAATCCAATTATATGCTGCTATACTAGCAGACAAAACCATGAAAGATTACAAGTGTCCATCCAGTTTATGTACCATGTCCACGTGCTAGCTGAAGATGAAGTCTTAGATGGAAATTGTTTTCTAAATAGGTGCCTGGTATTCCACAATAGCATCTTAATGCCCAACATGTTACTGATAGGGCAGACATAATTCCCATAAAAGGAAAAGATCCTGAAGGAGAAACAGCCTCCAAATGTCTATCCTTTCTTACTTCCCATCCTTGTGTGTCCTACTCTCTGACTTTCCCATTTCTTAGGAGTAATCATGGTACTGTGCTGCAACAGTTATGTCTGATTGGAAAAGTGACTACAAGTTATTCCTTCTCTTCAGTAACAGACCTTGGAATAGCTATAGCCCTAGAGACTAGCTTGGAAACATAATTTTCTGTTAAATCATTGATCCCAAAAGAGAGTCGTGTTCCCTCTTTGGAAGTTAATCAGATACTGAAAAGTCATTCTTTGGAAAGCTTTCCAGATAGCTTTTTCCCTCACACCAAAGTCATCATCAATATAGTTCAACTCTGAATTCCCATCAATTATTCAAAGACATTGAAGCAAGCTAAGCAAATATGCAAAAATGCATGTTTCAGATATTTCCTCTATATCTTTAAGCACTGTAAAATGGCTTAAATAGTTTGATTCTTTAAATCAGTCCAGGAAAAACATCATGGGAGGGGGAGCAAGGGGAGGTTTAAATTTTAAGGGTTTGATGGATACAGTCCAAGATAGGCCACCTTGTGGGAAAATGTCCACCCTTAGGAAGAACCAAAGTGTTTGGAGATTTTGCAACAAAGTTACTTTATTGGCATGGAAGAAAATACAGTAATGACTGGGCTGTCAGCCAAAGAATCTGACAGTCCCAAACATTCAAAGAAATAAAGATTATATAGGAAAGGGGAGGATTTTAAAGGCATTACAAAGTTTAATTTATGACCCTAAGATGCGAGGACAACAATTAGATAACATGAACAAATCGTCCTCAACTTTGGCAAGTTGGCACTTTCATCCTTTCTATCTCCTTAGAAAATTTCTGCTTTCCCACAGTCCACATATTGCCTAAAAAATACGATAAACATTCCAGAGTCAACGTTCTTTTATTACAGTGAGGAGATGACCTTCTTTCCCAGGAAATATCATGTCTGAGTTCTGTTATCTGACTCCTCAGTAATTCCTCTTTGGGGTCATTGACTCATTGGGAATAGGATACTCAAGCCATTGTGATGCTACAGGCCCAAAGTCTGGTTAATTCTTATAGGAAATTTAATATGAGAATAATAAACCTACATTAGTAAAATATAAGTTAGGCCCTGTTTAGAGTCACGCATACATATTCCCACAAGCCATAAACAAGAACAATTGTGTCAGGAAAAAAAGTGCTACATGGCAAAAACCTCTAGATGATTCACACGGCTGAAACCATCCACTACAAGGGAAGGCAAATCTTAACTAACCTAAGACATTTTGCTAGCATTAAGTAGGACACCTAATTACATTCTTCCTTCAGTGCTATAGACTCTGTTGTAAAACGTCTTAATTGCACCATTCAGATACCAGTCTTTTTCTTCACCTGGCTTTCTAAATTCTGCTTCCTGAAGCATCCTGCTTTATCTTTTGAAAGAAAAAGGCATGCACACCAAAGACTTTGCATTTACTAATAATAGTGGTTAACATGACATCTGAATCAGGCCATTTTCTTCTTTTAGTCCATTGGCAACAAGGGATCTGATCTTGTCCTGGTGTCTGATCTCTCTGCAAAAGAATCTGGGATCAATAATTTATCCTTCATTATAAACATGCTCAGACCTACCAATTTATTGGAAATTGTGCTTAATATCAAGTTATTAGTTAAATTGGCTCAGAGCTGTTGGCCTCTAACTCACATGAATGGTTGTTCTTATTGGACAAGCAAAGAATGAGAAAAAGAATACATATGCATGAATCTTGTAGGCATATGTATTAATATGGAAATGGGGCAGATAGACTTGCTTTGGCATTAATTGTCCAAAATTATATGAAATATTTTAAATTCAGCAACTCTAATCTGTTTGCCACACATGCAATTTACTATTAACTAGAGATGGTAGGTTACTCGTGAAGGTTTTTTTTTTAATCCACACACACATACAATAAAAAACATTTTTTCCTGTGAGCGAGAATGACATATGATGGGAAAGTAGAAGAAGCTGCTGTCATAACAAAAAGGAATATATTATTATTTATTGGACAAACATAAGTACATAGATCTTGGATTACAATATTGGGTGACAAATGTTGGATAAGATTTTGTAAATATTGCAGGAAGATAACTTTGAATTCATTCTACAATTAATAGTTCTGGAATTCACCTTTACAAAGAAGCATTAGCATTTTCCTTCTATAGGATAGGATATGCATATACTAAATTTGATCTACCTCCAGTTGAGTATGAAGAGGTTGCAAGGCTAAACAGATGGAATCTGACTGATAATTTAGTTTACACGAGCACTGAAGGAGTCAAAGAACACGGGAGACCAGTCTCTCAACAAAAGAGGGAATGAAAAACAAATGGGGGGCATCAACTTGTGGAAGAAAGAAGATTGCTCTAACATGTAAGAAATGATTTCATGAAGTACAAGGCCCTTGCATGTCATTTACAAGAAAGCCACATACAGTTGGAGCTGTGGCTTGTTAGGGGTTTGGTCCCCTCCGGCTGAATCTTCATCCTCTCGTTTTAAAGCATAAGTTCATCACCAGCTTGGCAGGCAGAATTCTACTCAGTTGTTTAGTAACATGAAAACTTACTGTTTTCAAGATTTTTGCCAAATGTAAAAAAGCTGAGATGACTTTTTAGGGTGGGGGGAGCTGGATCTCAATATATCTATGTATACATATGCAGACACAGAAACACTCACGTGCATATCACATTATTTAAGTGGACCCTAAGCATTGCCAAAACCTTTCAACTATGTCTTTCAAGTGTAGTCTTCAAAAATGAAGGCCTGGGTGGTATGATGAAGTGTGAAAAAGATCCCATTGCACTGGGAAGCCCTTGATCAAAGTTCAGAGAGGTTCTGGAGCCTGAGCCACTAAAGGTGTGTCCAGTCCTTGTCCTTGCCAGACTTCATGCACAATTCATATGAAACTATCAAGCTGCAGGTCCACCTTTCCTTAGCCTGCTGAGAAGCAGTTTGGGTTGGGGAGAGGAAATGCAGGCTGGGAAACCTGAAGCAGCAGTCCCAAACGGTGTGCAAGCTGTTCCCTTGACCTGATCCCTGCTTTTTGTATTCTCTGTAAGCCCTCTTACCCAAGGTGGCAGTTCTACCATACCCACCATGTTCATGTCCACCACGGTGGCCATGGGCTTGTCCCAGATTATTTGCGACCCAACTTGGGACAGTGGTCTCACACTGGACTTGGTTTTCTTGTCAGAGCAGTGGCAATATGATCTGAAGGGGGAGTTATATTTGTCCCCATTGTCACAGTTAGATCATGTTCTGGTGGCCTTGAGATTCTCTTCTGCTACCCCCCTTTGCAGGGAAGCAGGACCCATTCAATTGGTCTGCCCCCAGGGACTGATGGACCCAATAGAGTTCGAAAGAGAGCTGGGGGTTATACCCGAGGATCTGCTGCATGGTCCAGCGAAGGTCTTGGCTGCTACCTGGAATAGGAACATGTCTGAGGCCTTGGACAAGAGGTCACATGACCTCTCCTGACCCATCGAGCCTGATACTCCCCATGGTTTACCAAGGAGCTGAGGGTCTTGAAAAGGATTAAGAGACTTCTAGAGTGCCTCTGGAGGAAAACAGGGACCAAGCCTGACTGAACACAGGCTAGACCCGCTATTAAGGCCAACTTGTGGCAGTAAAAGCAGCGAAACGCCAATCTTTCTCCACTCTTATTGAATCTGAAGAATGCTGCCCAGGGCCCTGTTTAAGATCACCCAATAACTTTTAGGCAAGGAGGGCCAAGCTGCCCACATACAGGGCCGCGCAGAGGAGTTTTCTAGGCACCTGGAGGATAAAATAGCTTGGATTCATTCCCAGTTGGATACCAAGCATGAGGCATGGCCTGTAGAGATCCCCAGGGGATGGACTTACATTATATGGGAACAGTTTGATCCTGTTGAACCCGAGGAAGTGGACAGGGTCCTCTGGACTTTCATTGCCACCACTTGTTTACTAGATCCATGACCCTTCTGATATGTGGGTGGGTCCAGGCAATGGTGAATTCATCCTTGAGGGAGGGAGTGTTTCCATCACTGGATCCCACCATATTGGAGAATTTTCATCCAGTCTCCCACCTCCCCTTTTTAGGGAAGGTGGTCAAGAAGGTAGTGGTGTTGCAGCTCCAGAGGATCCTGGATGAAATTGATTATCTGGACCCTTTTTCAGTCAGGTTTCAGACCCTGATATGGGATGGAAATAGCATTGGTTGCACTCATGGACGATCTCTGGCAGGAGCAGGATGGAGGTAGTGCATCCATCCTTGCTCTTCTTGACTCTCAGCAGCTTTTGATACCATTGTTCATGATATCCTTTTGGGTCAACTTGGGGAGTTGGGAGTGGGTGGCACAGTTTTGTGCTGGTTTGCCTTCTTCCTCCAAGGTCAGTCCCAATTGGTGTTGTTTGGGAGCGAGAGGTCCAGCCCTTGGCCACTCCACTGTTGAGTGCCACAGGGTTCGGTACTCTCTCCTCTCCTTTTTAACATCTACATGAAACCACTGGGTGAGATCATCCATCACCATGGAATGAGGTATCATCAATATGCAGATGATACCCAATTATATATCTCCATTCTGGGTGACTTGAATGATGCCATGACCACCCTTTCGCAGTGCCTGGAGGCTGTGGGGGTCTGGATGGGGTGCAACAGGCTGGAACCCTGGTAAGATGGAGTGGCTGTGGATTGGAGGTCCCTCTATATCTGGTGGTGTACCATCTTTGGTTCTGGATGGGGTTGCACTATCCCAAATAGACCCAATGAGTAATCCGGGGGTCCTTCTGGACTCACGATTCCTGCTCAAAGAGCAGGTGACAGTTGTGGCCAGGAGGGCCTTTGCTCAACTTCATGTTGTGCACCAGCGATGCCCCTTCTTCAATCAGGAGGCCCTCTGGTCAGTCACTCACACCCTGGTCATCTCTCGGTTAGACCACTGCAATGTGCTGTACATGGGGTACCCTTGAAGAGTATCCAGAAGCTACAGCTGGTTCAAAATGCAGCCACGCAGGCAATTTTGGGTGCCCCAAGGATGGTACATGCAACACCTTTGCTGTGGGAGCTGCATTGGGTGCCAGTTTGCTTCTGGGTCCAATTCAAGGTGTTGGTTATCATCTTTAAAGCCCTACATGGCAGGGGTCCAGGTTACCTGAGGGACCGTCTCACCCCTATCACATCAATCTGTCCCACCCAGTCATGCAGAGAGGACATGTTATGGACCCTGTCAGCAACAGAATGTTGGCTGGCAGGTCTCAGGAGGACAGCCTTCTCTGCCGTTGTCCCTGCCCTTTGGAATATTCTCCCCCCAGAGGTGAGGCAGGCTCCCACCCTCCCGGCTTTCCTGAAAGAACTGAAGACCTGGCTCTGCCAACTCACATGGGGTGAGAAGAGACATAATCAATCCTGGGGGTGGCTGGCGCCTTGCAGACGCTCCCTGAGTTCACCATCAATCTTGGAATATATTTATTATTTGTAGGACTATTATGTTGTATTTTAATTAATATTCATCATTTTACTGTAAATTGCCCAGAGTCATTTCCAGGGAGATGGGCAATGACAAATGTAAAATATAAATATATAAATATCTTCTCTCCCTCCTTTTCCTTCAGCCATTTGGCTTGAGAGTAAGGCTTACAGAAAGGCACTCAGATAGAACTTTAGCCTGGTTACATTAAGGAGTGGTACTACCACCTTATTACACTTCATCTCCTCCTTTCATGCCACAATCCCCCTTCAGTTTTGACAGGTACCATCACCTGTCTTTCCTTCTCTCCTTGTGATGGAATGGAATTATGAAGGCCAGGCTCAGGGCGGAAAATATTTTCTTACATCTCCTGAGGAGCGTGGGAGATACAAGAGGATGAGACTGGCACCTCCCTGAGGAATTCACAATGTTGTGGCTGGCATTACTTGGGAGCTGGGGTTTCAGTCTGGGAAGATTCTTGCTAGAGGTTGTAGCTAATAAACATAGCTGGACTGAATTTACATGGTCTCTTGGAGTTCCTTGGGCTAGGCCTGACATCAATCTTCCCAAGAAAATGTTTTCCGCCCTGAGCCTGGCCTTCATAATTCCATTCCATCACACTCCTGCACTGCTATGTGCAGGGAAGTCCCACTCATGAATAGAATAAATGGGCAGGAGGATCAGACAGAGGAAGGCCCAAAATCTATTCAAACATGTTCAGAGATCATGCAGATCTGTAGTGTACAACTCATGTTATTCATGTTCGCTCTGCTCAGCGTTCTTAAGATATGCCAGTGGCTGGAGCTTCTGGCCAACCTGCGAGTCAAGTCCTGTTTGTCAAACCAGGGAGTAGAGTGAAGACGTGTGAATCAACACCACAATAACCATAATTTAGAGTTAGATACAGTGAATCCTGCTGTACTTTTAATAGCAAATCTGGGAAAAATTCCTGTCTGCCATTTTGGAGTACCACTGTGGGCAAGAAGGATTGAGGTGGTTTCTTTTGTGTATATGGAAGGGTACCATATTTCTCAGCAGGTCCAGGTGATTGCCAGAGACATCAAATCAACTTCAAGAGAGACTTTCATTTCTCTGACAGCTACAGCACAGTTATTTCTTTCTTTCTGAACCTTTCCTTAAGGAAGATACCATTTCGATTTAACATGGCAAATCAAATGCCTCTTCCTTTCCTCCCTTGCACAAAATTATTGTCAAGGAGACATTTTCAAACTGAAGACTGTGCTCGTCTGTGCAGCACAATGTTTTTGTCAAACACCCAACTTTGTAGCCATTATAATAAGAAGTGTTGTCAATTTTTTTTTTAAAAAAATCATTTTAGCACTAACGTGGCTGGTTCTGGCAGTCAATCAAATCTGGCACTGTACAGCACAGGAAGCGGGCGGAGGGGGGGAAAACGCCTAGCTCATCCTTTCAGTATTGTCAGCGTGAGGGAATGCTGGACAGTACACAATCTGGGAGTCTGGAAGAAGGACTAAACCATATTCATTGGACCTGCTTATCTTCATCTCTCTTGCTTGGAATGGCAATCTGAATTATCTCAACCCTGAGAAGATGAACATCAATTAGAAGAAGATAGTCCAGTATAGATATATGTGTGTGTGTGTATATATTTATATTTATATATATATGCTCTATCATTTCGTGGAAGCAAATTACAAGAGGCAATCCATATTACACTACTCAGCAGACTAATGTACACATAATACTCCCAGGTACTGTAATTTGCATGCTTTGGTGGACAACAGTCTCTTTAGAAGAGATGAATGGCTGAAGGGGCAGTAAAGAATATTTTGGTTACACTTTTGCTGAACTACCCTTTATTGATATTTATTTGTGAGCGCTTGAATGTGATGCATGATTGCTATTTATAAGCATATTAAATAGCCACAGGGATAACTCCTGCCCGAAAACAGCTTATCTCTGTGCTATAATATACTCATAAGAATTATTAATACATCTCAACATAAAACTGATACCACTGCTGTTGAAGAATACATGTAATATTAATAAAGAGTTATGAAAAAGCATCCTGGTTTAATGTAAGATATTTTGCAGGATGTGTGATTTTTTTTCCCAAAGGACGAATACTTGTTATTTAACAAGACAGAAACATCCCATAATGTAGATACTGATCAGAGGGACTATTCATCCAAAATAAAGCATTTACAGCAGTACTCTAAACATCTTTACAGTACTGCTGTATTCACCTTCCTATGAATACGACCCACTGAATGCCATGACTAGAAGCTCTTATTTCTGAGTAAACATGCATAGGATTTTTTGCAAACTGGTTACAATGACTAGATAAGACTCTGTTGAACTAAATAGCATTTATGTCCAAGTCGATATGCTTGATAATGCAATGTACATTTCAATTACTACCATGGGAAATCTATTTTTAAATACATTATTTCTTTAGTAAACATCTCATAAACCTAGTTCTCTAAGTGTCGCTCAACTGTTGAAAGCACAATGACAAAGCCATAAACATGGCAATTAACTGGAAAAACCAGCATGCAGAAAACCCCAGTAATTACAAATCACTGCTAGATACGATGCTCAAGCTAGTTGTCAGAAGCTAACTTTTCCCACCCTGGTAAAAATAGGCAAATGTCAAACACTACAACATTACTTCCTGATATTTTTTACTTTTTCCCATTCTACAGATGTCAGAAACAGAGACAGACAAAGTGAAAGTTAGAACACAGAGCTTTGAAAATGACCAGCGAACAACTTCAGTGTTGCTGAAAGAAGGTAAGTTTCATTGCTTATATTGGAATTATTATTATCCTAAAACATTGAGAAACCAAATTTTCAAAGAATGAGATTTTATGAGAGCGACCAAGAAAGCTTTCAGAAGGCTCAGAAGAAACAAGTTTCTAGGACTAACTAGAGAAATATGACAATTTTAGTCATTGTTTCTTATTCCACAGAAAAATCCAAATTTGCCTACCAGCATCTCTTTTGGCAGCCACTAGGTTTTCTTCATGCTATAATGTGTATGTTTTATTTTAAAAGTTGACCAAATTACTCTAAGTTTCATCATTTGTATTTTCTTCAATACAAAATATTTGGCAAATAAATGGGTTATTTATTCATTTATTTAAATTTTATTTCATCTTTCTTCTGAAAGATCAAGGTTCTATATGTAATATATATTGCTTGTTTGGGCTATGTACTTGATATATTTTGGAAGTCTCCAGTATTGGTGATACTTTCCTTGTTTTACAGTTTTGGCTTCATTTGTTTTGATCGGCTCTGCCGACTTTTGCTATTAGAAGGAATGAAACTCCTGTGACCTTTGCATTTATATGTATGTCTGAATGAAAGGAATTCCAAATGATTACAGTTCTAGAAAAGTATTTGTTTTCAAGCAGAGAAGTCTATTCTTGTTATAATGTTGGCATCTTGGCATCAAATAACAAATTCATTCAACATGCAATTATTATTTTGGAGAACTGTGAAGTAACAGGTTAGATTTGAGACTTGAGATAGATAAATATGTAAAATATATTTTTATCTCTCACTGGGTTTGCACCCTTACAATAAATGTGTAGGAATTAATTCTTCTGAAAAATGAGGCAAATTTTGATAAGTACTAGATTTAACTCTTCCAACTTCAACTCATTAATAATATGGATTTTAAAAGAGGCCCAAAGTGGAGTGGAGTGGGTTAAGGGGAATGGGTGGAGTGGGTTAAAGGGAATGCCTCAAGTTTCATCACAGAATGTAGCTAATGGAATAAATTAAATATGATTCAGTTTTATTTTCTTTCTGAAGATGAAAGCACACATATCAACAAAGGGGGAAGTTTAGCTTTTCATGCCTAGCTAATTTGAGCTGTTGTCCTACCTCCTGGTTCTCTCCCTTAGTTTTATAGATCATAATGGTCATTGTTCACTTCATCAGCACTATTTAGATATGCATCTGAAATCTATGGGGATTCTCAATACAATGAAACAGGAACACAGTCCAGGAGACTTTGGTGCTAATACTTGTAGCAAATGTAGCAGAATTCCTGTAAGAGTAGCAGAGTTCTTCAACTAGAAGGTTTTCATAGCAACAGCTCTTAGATGAATTTTTGTAATGTGTTGTGTGTGTGTGTGATCTTTCACCGTAGAGGTAAACTGGATACGTGCATTGTGGAAGGAACATAAGTTAATGGTAAGACATCTGCTTTAGATGAAGATTTAGACTTCCCAAGTCAGTGTAGATTAGCCAGATCCTGGTGAATGAGCTAGATTAATTACTTTCTTGATTTACTTAAAGGCAGCTTTTTCTGTTCCCGAGATGTAACCACATTATGTGTTTCTTCACCTGTGCTTCATGGTGTTGACTGATGCATATTACTCTCATGTCACAATGTTGGCTAATGTTCCTACAATTTTACCAGGGAAAGAAGAATTCATCCATGTGGGCATGTGTGTGATTTTCCCCCAAGCATCCCTATGTAATGTATAATATATTTCTGGCACCTACCTAGACAGCATTATACATTCTGTGTAATTTGAATAACTTATTATTGTGAAGGCTGAGGACAAAAATGAGAAAATCAGGAGGTGCTGAGTTAGGAAGTGGCTAACAAAAAATGATAATGATTCCCCTTCCCCCTATGTTTTGTTATGTATGATTTTTATATTTATTTATGCTTGCTACACATGATTTTGAAATATTCATTTTCAGGTCTCACAGCAAAAGACTGAGTTGTGTAGTAGAACTTGATCCTGCCTGCTAAGAAGGAAAGCTGCATGTTCTTTTAGCATCCAATTTTAAAGGAAAGTTATTTTTATTCATGGTTTTATATTGATTATTTGTGCCTTCTAAAAGAAGCAACCAGGAACCACACAGTGGAGAAAAGATGCTGAAAAAGTATGGAGTGAAATGCCCTGCATTTTCAGATCTTAGAGAACTTTTCACAAAAACAATACTTGATATGTCCTTAGCACAGCATTGTGTACAATAGAAAAAAGTTTGTGATCTTTACAAGATATCCTTTAAGTATTTATGGGCTAAGCAGGTCATCACCTTTTACTCATCATTTGCATTAGAAATACTGATGTGAACACTTACAGATATTTATCCAGAAGAACAGACTAGGAACCAGAGATATAGGGCATGATGTGCCAAAGGTTAAACACTTTGAAGTCCATTGATTTCAAATAGAGGGAAGAAGCTCAACTTTGAAAAAAGGGAGGTGTAATAGTGGAACCCTTTCAGGGCTACATGGGTGGGCTAAGCTGGTGGTGGGCAAACTCAGTATCAAGAGCAGACCACAGTCTACAGGTTGTCCACTGGTACCCTGCAGTAAGCCATTATAGGAAATAACAACAACAACAACAACAACAACAACTGTACCATCAAAGCCAAGGATGAAACTGTAGATCATCTCATTAGTGGCTACAGTAAAATTGCTCATTTTATGGCATCATAATAGGGTTGCAAAAATTGTCCATTGAAATTTACGTAAAAAAAAAAAACCTAGAATCATTTGTTCCAAAATGTTTTGCAAAATAAGATCAAAATTCAAACTAATAGGCTCTTAGAACATAATACACTAATATATATATTACTGTTATGGAAAAGAAGAAGGTGTGACAATACCTGGAGACAGTCAGATTGATGAAAAACAATTGAGATCAACAGTTTTTGGAGAAAAAAATCAATTGTCATGCCAATTGTAATTGTCTTGGTGTGATTCTGAAAGAATTAAGGAAATATTTAGAAATCTTAAACTTGGTGGACTTGATACCATTAATTTTACAAAAGACTACCCTACTTGGAACAGCATACATTTAATAATATCTTCATCCCCCTTAAGTCCTTGGCTAGGATCTGAATCACTGGAGTCAACATCCATTAATATGCTGGATATATTAGGCCCTGTGTTATTGCTTTCTTTTTGCTTTAACTATGCTGAAATGACTTTTTTAACTTGTACACCACCCAGAATATGAGTTGGATGGTGTTATGAATTTGAAATAATAATAACAATGGTGGTGTTATTTTTCTCCCAGAAAGCACATGGGGCCAGATATGCCTCTCTCCTTCCCCCATTTTCTCATTACATCAATCCTCTTCAGACATTGTGCAGCAAACTAGTAGGTGAGGACCAGTGCTGCTGATAGAGGTACAGGATCCAAACCTGTCCATCAGCCAAGGCTCCTGAACCTGAGACATTCAAGTCTAAACATCAAGGAACAGCAACAGCTGAGCCCAGTCCCATCAAAGGTGCATTTCCCTTCAAGGGCTCCTTGCCATACAACTCAATGTGAAGTAACATGAATGGGACACATAGCAAGGGTGTGAAGTGGACAAGTGGATGAGGCTGAGGAAGTGTGAAAGGGTTCTAGTAATAGAACTAGATTCCAAAGTCCTATTCAGACATTATCTCAACAGGAGAACGAATGAGTAGGGCCTTCTGTCTCTTAGTCATGCAGGTGGTGTAAGTGAAGACTGCTGGTTATACTTGTAACAAATGTAAAAAAACAAACCATTATATGGATTAGTATAAAAGGGATTCAAAATAGCAGTGCCAGCATCATATGGACTTATAGATATTAATAATGTTTCTTGACCACTAGGCTGAAGACATTAGAACAGTGTTTCTCAACCTTAACTATTTTAAGATCTGTGGACTTCAGTTAAAGTCTGAAAGTTGCCAAGGTTGAGAAACAGTGCATTAGAATAAGGCTGTCATTAGTCATATCACTGGGTATCTCTGGTCAGATATGACTTGCAGGATTTGAAGCACACAAATCTTCATCTTCAGGCTGAATTGAGCCATAGCAAGAAAGATAAAAATAAATAAACATGTGTCTGTCTGAGTACTGATAACTCAATTGCGTTGCCTTCATGTTGTTGAAGAAATTGTTGCTGTTGTAAAACAGACATTACAAAGCTTCAAAGTTGGGGTTTTAAAAAAAATGTTAATAGATGTACCAGCATTCATATTGGGGGGTTTATAATGAAACCATAATCTGCAAGAATAGCGTAAATTTCCCCCATATCTCAGCAAAATTATAATGTCCAGAACAATGAAATTAACCACTGCCTGCAATTGGAGAAAACTATATTAGATAGTGAAGAGTATATTCAAAACTAGAACTTTTTTGGTTTTGGATTTGCGGCCAATCACCTGGGGAAAAAAATGGGTGCATTCTTTTCTTTTCAAACCAGCTGGCTTTCTTCTTTCAAAGAAGAAGAAAATCTGTGCAGAGGCAGATTTCATCAAAAGATTCTTAGTGAAACAATTACTCATGGGGGCAGCAGATAGAACAGTCAAAATGCAAGGGAGGATGATGATGGTTGGTCACACAGTCAGCCAGACGTTTAGACTGGATTTGGCATTTTTATCCACCTATTCAGTCCTTCCCAAAGACCTAGGATAGGCAGATGTTGTTTGTTGTTGTTACTGTTGTTGTTATTTCTTATCAGAACAGATGGTGAAAGGCAGCCAAAAAGTGGTGATGCTAATCCCGGGGAGCTGAAATCCTGGGAAGATGCCTTGCCAGCTTCAGACCTCTGTTCAAGTGACTAAATCAATGCAAGCCTTGCTTTAAGTTGTAAAAAAAGAGGAGATTTAAAGACTTCTTTCCAATAGGCACAGAGACTATCAAATGTAGCGCACTTCCAGCTTGCTGCTATTAATTGCAGTTTTATAAGCTGAGTAGTTGTTGAATTCTGCAATGCACTCTCCAGGGAAAGAGAGGTTTTAAGTCCATTCAGAATCAAAGAACAATGTTCTGGTAGCTGGAAAGTGCTGCAAATGCTTTTGATGGCAGGGCACCAACTGGACTGCTGGATTGTCCATGCTGCTAACCAAGTACAGTGCCACTGCAGAGCACCAGTGTTTCCCAGACCCTGGTTAGGAACCTTAGCAATACAGAGAGCCTGACCAGGCCATAACTTGCTGGGCCTTATATAGTCCCCAGCAGAGGGCAAACTGGCCCTCTTATCCCTTAGAATGATCTCATTCAGAGCAGTTTGAAAACAGTTTTCTACAGTTGGAAGATGCTTTCTGGAGCTGAAGCTGTTTTTTGGCACTGGACAATAGGGGATGTGGTGAGCCACCAGTGGGAAGCCACCCCTCTAACTGACAGTCAGTGGATGGGAGCAACACACACACAAACACACACACAAAACCTGATTCTTTGGGGGAGTTGTTAATCATAGGCAGTAGGGCATTGTTACTGCTTTCCCACTGCCCTAGGACAACATGTAGGTGAAGAGGGAGAAGTTAGGTAGGTAGATACCTGCGTCTGTGCGTGTGTGTGTGTCTCACCCCTATGGGTGGTATGTGTCTTCCTCAATCTCGGGTCCTCTACCAGAGGCCTGGGAGTTTGAGGATTCTGCACAGTATCTGAGCTGTTCCTAGCGCTGCACACTTCTGGACAGAAAGCTCTGATGTTGTTCCTGGGATCTGTTGGACCCACTCTCCCAGCTTAGGAATCATGATTCCGAGTGCTCCTACCACTGCTGGGACCACTTTGGCCTTTACTTTCCACGTCCTCTCTAGTTCCTCCTTCAGGCCCTGGAACTTCTCCAGCTTCTCATACTCCTTCCTGATGTTGCTGTCACTTGGCACCGCCACGTCTATCACTCGTCTTCTGGTCCTTGTCTACTACCACAGTGTCTGGTTGATTGGCCAGTACCTGCCTGTCTAACTGGATCTGGAAGTCCCACAGGATCTTAGCCCTGTTATTCTCCACAGCTTCTGTGGAATCACCCATATGGACTTGGGAGGGTCTAGCCCATACACTATGCCAATGTTCCTGTACACAATGCCAGCTACTTGGTTGTGCCATTCAGTGTATGCTGTTCCTACCTGCATCTTACACCCTGCCACTATGTGTTGGATTGTCTCTGCACAATCTGCACCTTGGGTCCTGTCTAACATGGTAGGCCCTGCTTCTATGGATCTGGTGCTTAGTGCCTGTTCTTGTGCTGCTATGATTAGTGCCTCAGAGCTGTCTTTTAGTCCAGCCCTCTGGTTCCTCTGCTTGAACTTCCTCCCATGTCTGCCTCAGGCATTCTCTCAGCAGTGCATCATTGGGTGCCATCTTATTAATGTACTCCTGGATGTTCTGGGTTTCACCCAGGATAGAGGCTCTGACAGTCACCAGACCCCGCCCACCATTTTGCGGCTGGTGCACAGTCTCTGGATGTTGGACTTGGGGTGGAAACCTCTGTACATTGTGAGGAGCTTCTGGGTCTTCACATCAGCAGCCTCCATGTCCTCCTTTGGCCAGCTCACTATACTGGAAAGGTATCTGATGACTGGCAGGGCATATGTGTTGATGGCATGAATCTTGTTCTTCCCAAAGAGCTGGTTCTTCAGGACCTGTCTTATTCTTTGGTGATACTTGGATGTTGCTGTCTTCTTTGCCTCCTCATTGTGGTTCCCATGTGACTGTGGGATCCCAAGGTACTTGTAGCTGGTCTATGTGTCTGCTATATGGCCTGCTGGTAGTTCCACCCTATCAGTCTTAACTATCTTCCCTCTCTTTACTATCATCTGGCCACACTTCTGCAGTCCAAATGATGTCCCAATGTCCCCACTGTAGATCTGTGTCAGATGGATCAGCGAGTCAATGTTTCATTCACTCTTACTATACAGCTTGATGTCATCCATGTAGAGGAGGTGGCTGATGATAGTTCCACTCTTGAACTAATATCTGTATCCTGTCCTTGTGATTATCTGTCTGAGGGGTTCAAGCCTATGCAAAACAGCAGTGGGTACAGTGCATCACCTTGGTATATGCCTCACTTAATGACCACTTGTGCAAGCTGCCTTGAGTTGACTTCCAGTGTTGTCTTCCATAGTCCCACTGAGTTCTTGAGGAAGGTCCTTAGTGTCCTGTTGACATTGTATAGTGCCAGACATTGACAGATCCATGTGTGTGGCATTGAGTCGTAGGCTTTCCTGTAGTCAATCCAGGCTGTGCTCAGATTGGTCTGTCTAGACCTTGAATCTCAGGCAACTGCTCTGTCTAAGAGCAACTGGTGTTTTGAGCCTCTGGTATTGTTCCCAATGCCCTTCTGAGCTGTACTGGCCCATATGGTCCTGTAGCTTGGTGGGTAGGATGCCTGATAGGACCTTCCATGTTGTGGGGAGGCAGGTTATTGGCTGGTAGTTGGACGGTGCTGTTCCCTTGTGAGGGTCTTTCATAATCAGCACTGTCCTTCCTTGTGTTAGCCAGTCTGGGTGGGAGCCTGCTGCAAGCAGCTGGTTCATCTGTGCTGCTAGGCATTCATGCACTGCTGTTAGTTTCTTTAGGTATGGATCATGTCCGGGCCAGGTACTGTCCAGCTCTTCATGTTCTTGACCCGCTGTTGGATGTCTGTTACTGTGATGGTGACTGGTTCCTGTTCTGTGGTCTGCTCTCAGGTCCTGCAGCCACTTTGCATTGGTGTTATGTGTCTTCTCTTTGTTCTCTATGTTCTTCCTGTAGTGTTCATTTTCTGCTGTTGGTGGCTCTGCTGTTTCCGTGTGGTTGCACTGCAGTTGGGAGTACACTTTGGATGGTTCTTTGGAAAACAGGGCAGTTGTCTTCTTGCCCTCTGCTTCTCTAGTGCATCTTCTTAGCCTGGCAGCCAGTGCTGTGAGCCTTTGTTTAGCAGTCTCAAGGCTTCAGATGGAGTCAGGCCCTTGTATGTTTTCAGTAGCCAAGTCTTATCCTTAATCTCTACACCCTTCTGTAGGGTGACTAACTTCTCTCCAAGTCTTAGCAGAGAGATTCTTGATCTTAGCCTCCAACCTCATTTTCCATTATATATATATATAGAGAGAGAGAGAGAATTTCCTACGTATGAGAGAACAGGGAAACATGTGAAAAAGATTCAGAGCAGCTTGGCCTTAATTACGCAAGTTATAAGTTGACCTGAGTAACTGCTTTGACAGACTTCAAAGATTCTGTTATGACACCCTACTATTAATAAAGATCTTTCCAGAATTCTTAGTAGTTTTTGTTTCCTGAGCTTGCCTGCCTCATACAGCTTGATATGCAGTAATGCTCATTATATCAATTGTTTAAATGAATGTAATTATTTAAAACATAAAAATATTAAAAATATTAAAAGAACATACAACAGTATTCAATCTCAGTTATAGGCCTATATCTAAAACCAGCACTTGGCATTAAAAGGTCCTGCAATAAGACATCAACTCTTCCCTCCAACATGGTTTGGAAACAGGATATTGGACAAACCACGTCTTCTGCATCAGGGCTGTCTGGGCGGGAAGAGTGTAAAAGTCAAGAGGATAGCCAGAAGCATGGGATTGAAACACCTCCCCTTTTTAACACAAAAATGAATGGGGCTTCAATCGTGAAGTCACAACTGCCATCTTGATTCACTCACTCACCAACTCACTCACTCACAAAACACCTCCCACCCCACTGTGATACCTCCGACATTCATGAATGTGTCTATAACTTGTATTCAGCTTCTGAAGTTGGGCTCTTCTTTTGTTCTTCGGGGTGGCGGGGGATGCAATATAGCCCTTTTGGTGGTGGTAGCACCCCAATTGTCAGAATCTTCCTGAGGACAAGTAGACTGGCCCACTCTGTGTTATGCTATACACCCTCTGTCCAAACGACTTTTAATTCATTTTTAATGTATTCTTTTTCCAGTAACTTTAATTCTCTTTTTAGCCCACTAAATTCCTACAAAAGCTCATAAAGTTCATTCTTACCCTCATGGTACAAACAGAAAGGCATGGCATAAAAGGAAAAGGGTTTGGGAAGGAGGAAGAAAATTACATTTTTTTATTAAGATTTTGTTGCGTTTTATTTTGACTTATTTTGGCTTTGAATGTTGTTTTTAATTGGATTGATAAAATGCCCCAGGGATTTTCTTTTTTAAGCTGTAAGACAGCACAGAAGTATTTTATAAGTAGAAGAAGTAAATGGTCAAAAGTAGTTGGTTGCCTATTTATTACATTCTCCAGAAAGCATTTAAAGAAGTCTGATTGACAATACATCTTTGCACAAATTGCTGCTTTTTTTCTTTTTTGACTTTGAGTTTTTAAATGATAGTTTTATTGTAATGCATCATTTTATTGGGTTGAACATTATAAAGAAAGGTGAGATTTTATGCTACAGTGTTTGCAAATTGGCAGGAGTCTGAGATGAAGGGCAATACAGAAATATGTGAAGTAAATAAATAATTGCTAGCAAAGATTATCTCTAGCTTTGCTGGAAAAATACTTGCAAGTGCTTTGCATAGCTGGTTGATGGAAGGACTTAAGTGCCAAGTTTCTATGAAATTTCAGAGATTACTTATTGGAGACAGGAAAACAATTTAGTGCGTGTTGCTGCATGTATAATTAAAAGGTAAATTTGTAGCATGGCCTCTTATATTATTTAATAATGAATTACTCAAGCCTATAAATAATAAAGATGATATTAACCTTGTACCATTACACTGACCATATTGGAATAAAATTCCATGGGAAAAGCATCTTGTTTCTTTGTTCTATTATTTAATATATGTCTAATGAGTAAATTGTTGTTATAAGATGATCATTAAGCTTTTGTCAAACAATGCCATTTTGTATATTGGGGTTTGCAATCTGTTATCCTGCAAATATTTGGGACTACTTTCTGTATCACATCCAGTATATATGTCAGTATCCTGTATATACAGTACTTCCTAGCTGGGGCAATGAAGACAATATTCGCTTGGCTTCTAAGGTTAGAGAATAAAAAGCCTAGCTTGCGTAGAATATTGTGAGCATGTTACTTGGGCATCTTGGGTAGATACGTCAAAGCCACTCTCTTTACAATTCGTGGGGAATGCTGTATGTGGCAGGAGTTGACTAAGGTTGGTTACCTTAATCTGATCTGTGGTTTTAGCATAAGTCTATTCATACATTAAGATATTAATACAAATTCCAAAGCATGATTGATTTCATTATTTATGATGAAAGATTGGTAGAATTAGGAAAGAATACAGGAGCAACGTGAGGTTCGGAGTGGAGGGCAGTCCATTACCTGGTAGTATCAAAAGTGGATTTTGGAAAATAATGGATTTAGAAGAAAAAGAAGTGAAAGAAATTAGCGTGAAAGCAAAGGCATGAAAATGATGGCTTGTGGAAATGGCCATTCTCATTCTAAACAATGCTCAGGACTTCAACCAAGGTAGGAGTTTTAGGGAGCTGCAGTGTCATTCAGTGTTTTCTGAATCCCTTGGGTCCATGTGGTTTCTTCTGTAAGGGTTCTTCCTCCTTACTGCACCTGCAGGAGAGACATAGGTCTAATTCATAGTGGCATGGTGATGCTTGGTAATGTCACAAGCGAATAAGCCCCACAATAACATAGGGAGACTGTACATATTATCAAAGACGTAGCAGAACACATGGATAGTCCAATCCTCCATGGGATTAGAACTTCATGGTAGAAAAAGAACTCTCCTATCTACCATTATCCTTCATATGCTGGGGGGCAAATATCTCTGCTGACCTCATGCAGAAGCTCTAGTCCACTTCCTCCTCCACTTTCACCACTACGTTAGTCACCTTACCCTTTCCTTCTTTCTCCCACTACTAGTACTATACATCTCTTCACCATATTTCTTCTGGTACTCTCTGTTCAGTCTCCCACTAGGGTCAACAATTTGGTGTCCTCCAGAAATTTTGGAATTCAAATCCCATCAGCACCAAGCAGCATGGATGCTGACGAGGGACTGTAAGACTTAGCGTCCAAAACTCCTGAAGGACACCAAGTTGCCTAACACTAACTTCTCATTATTTACAGACATCCAGATTGCACCACCAGCTGTGTACCATTTTCAGCTACAAAATTTTCTAACAGTCAATATTGTCATATATTGCCTTTGGAGTGTGGAATAAATGAGTTTACTTCTGTGGCATAAGGCCTGCCTCTTCATACTCCATGTATCTGCAAGACATAAGTGAATTTAGTCACTTCTATTGTAGTTTAAAACTGCCCTACTTATGGCTTCAACTAGCTGATCCAAACACAACATAGCTCTGGGACCCCCAGCTTGCTGCTATCATTACTCAGCCCCACTCCTACTGGCATTAATGTACAGTAAGAGGGCTGCAGTAGTTAAGGTGTTGGACATAGACCTGAAGCTTCAAGTCTATGGGTGATCACTCACAGGATTGTTGATTTCAGGGAGTGTCATCTTGATCACCTGGAGGAAGTGCAGAATATCCAATCATAATAAGTAAATGAAAATTCCCCACCTATTTTAGAAACATGCTTTTCCAGAGTTCTAATTCAAGCAAGATGTCTCTACAAATACAGTGAGGGAAGTGATGTTCATGCATTTATGCCTTCCCTCTCTCAAGTGATTTGAAGTGCATAGGGAATTAAATGCCAAAATAGGTGGTGTGCTCAGAGCCCAGTAACTAAGCAATTTGTCTACCTGCATGAACTAACTCATCTGCCTACAGTACTTTTTTTTTTCTGAAGTAGGTGGACCACCATGGACCACATGCTTTCTTGAAGCAAGTAGCTGTCCCTTTCTTATATCTCTGATTCTTCCCTGAATGATGAGAATGTAGACCATAATACTTCATAGGGTCCATATTTCTAAAGTCTTGCCTTACATGGAACATTGGATTAAAGACCATGTTATCACTACCCAAAGAAAGAAGTCATATTTAATATGGCTGTGTGTGGGAGCTCCAATGTGGATTGTACCAATCGGGCTAGGTCACAAAGTGGTTTGTTTGGTTTTAGCTTAGTGCATTGTATGAAGCCAATCATTATTGTTTGAAATGGATTCAGTAAACCACAGCTGAACTACAGCTTAGTGTAGCATGTGAAGCAGGCTAGCCTGGAGGCTTAAACATCCTAGAGCAACTAGGTATGCAGAGGACTCACTCCTAATGAATGGCTGCAGTCTGGTTGATTCATCATCCTTCAAGTCAGGGAGCATCAAAAGAATTTCTGGCTTGACTAACCTGCTGTATTCAGATGTTTTGTCCTATACCACTGTTTCTCAACCTTGGCAACTTTAAGATGTGTGGACTTCTGGGAATTGAGGTCCACGCATCTTAAAGTTGCCAAGGTTGAAAAACACTGGTCTATACTTTTGTTATACACAGTGTATAGAAAAGAGTTCCTTCAAAATATAAATGAAACAAATATAACCACAACTGAGGAGTGCAACTTTCCATAACCTGCTTCAGCCATGCCCTGGAAGGGACCTCTGATCACCATGATGAACTAGTTTTTAATCATCATATCTTAAAATAAGATCATGTAAAAATAAATAAAATTTTGAACTAAGCAGTGGTTTTACAGTATGACACAGCAGCATTACTTGCATTAGGCCAATTTACCACTTATGATAGCAGTAATGGGACTAAAAGCCAATAAAAGTGGTCTGTTCTTTCAAAGATTGGCTTTTATGACTTATTCTAAATATTATCAAGTGAATCAAAAGCTGTCATTACAGTATCTAAAGAGCCTTCATACCTTGTAAGCAAACAGTGTGACTTTGACGAATAATCATTAATGTGCCTGTGTGAAGCCAGAGTCAAGAAAAAGGAAGAAAAGTAGAAACCTGGTATTTCACTTTACATAAGTCATTAAAATAATTTTAACTAGATTTAAAATGAAACAGTTTTATATGTAAAATGGCTTAATTTGTACCTTTTGATCCCATTACCTATAATACTTAGGCGGCTAAAAAAGTGTCTGGGTACCAGAGTAAGGAGATGTTTAGTTGCGTATATGTGCAATATCCCCATTGTGCAGAAAATGTCAGACATTGTATTGTTAGGGCTCTTCCACAGGCAGAAAGGAACATAAGCAGTAATAAGTAGAGAATGGCTGCAACAGGGAGACTCACAAGGTACATTCATTCTCTTTCCTTGTTAGCCTCTCCTCCATTGCTTTTTATAGGAACAAGAAAAGTTGCCTTATACAGAACCAGGTCATTGATCTGCCTTGTTTAGTATAGTGTTGACAACAATGACCGGCAATCACTCTCCAGAAAGATGAGGACTTAAATTGTATTCAAAGCACTTGCTTTATCTCTGAGCAATGAACTTCCTGGGTCCTTTTTTCATCTTTTTCCAAGTTTAAAGGATCTATCTATCCTATATCATAACATGCTTGCTAGTCCACCCATTGCATCTCACAGCCTTTCTTCAATGTCTAGATGTTTCTGTGAAGTCTGTAAATGGCAGGCTGAACATGAAAGTCTTTCCACACAGTCCAAAGAGCTGGGGATAAGCTTACATGGCTTTATGTAAGGTCTCCTTTATATGAAGGCTGTTGTGGGTCTTCCGGGCTGTGCAGCCGTGTTCTGGAAGTTTTGTTTCCTAATGTTTCGCCAGCATCTGTGACCGGCATCTTCAGAGGGCAGGAGCACAGACAGGAGCAGTTCTCTCTCTGCTCCTATCTGTGCTCCTGCCCTCTGAAGATGCCGGTCACAGATGCTGGCGAAACGTTAGGAAACAAAATTTCCAGGACACGGCCACACAGCCCGGAAGACCCACAACAGCCATTACAAAGGCAGATTCATCATTAGATAGACGTAACTGAACAATACAAGCATAGATAAGTGTTGTGGATACAGAACAGGTTCCCATGTCTAGCTGTTCTTACTGTTGGGAATTTTACCCTTAGGATTTGATTGGAATATGTCCTCTTGTAACTTAAATTCATTATTCCATGTCCTACAATCTTGAATAATAAAGGAAACCACCTTCTGTATGACATCATTTCATACACCTCAATGACTTCTTATTGCAAAGGTAAGCATGCTTAGCTCCTGTACTTTCCCATCGTAAGACTTTGTTTCTAGTCTCCCGTCACCTTTTTGCACTTCTCTGAATCTGCTCCAGTCTGCCTGAATCCTTCTTAGAAGGCGGTGCCAGAATGGGACCCAGTGCCCAACAGAGAATAAAACGGAATAATTATTTCACATGGTTTTGAAACTATACTTCTATTGATTCAGCCTAAATTTGCATTTGTCATTCTTGGAGCCACAACACACCACTGGTTCACATTCAGTTCATAACCAACTATCTCAAAATCTTTTTTTCACAAATGTTACCAAGCTACGTATCCCTGATTCTGTACCTATGCCTTTGATTCTTTGTTACTAAGCATATACTTTTTCATTTAATTCTGCTAAATGTTATCTAATTATTTTCAGCCTGTTCCTCTAACTTATCAGGCTCATTGGAATGTTATGTCTTTCTCCTAAGGTATTTGCTATTAGGGCCGTGTAAAGCATTTGAAAGTGGGACTGTCAACACCTCTCTTTGAAATGTTCAAACAGCTGCATGTTTTGTATGGCTCACCTGGCTGTTTCAAAATGGACTCCAGGAACCCTAATATGTCACCAATGGTAAAGTGGCAGTTCATGCATATGTATACAGAGACAGCCAGGGACAGGTTTAGAAGCAGCCACACAGCCTTGCAAAGATACAGGTACTTCACCTTTTTGAAAAGAGGTACTTTATTTGCACTAATACACTTTGTGAAACACCTCTTTCAAATACTATGCACTGGTATCTGTGACATAGGACTCTGAAAGCTGTTACAGTCTTGTGCATTACAACTGCCACTCTTCCTGCTCCAAGCTTGTGGCTGGTGCTAAATGTGAAACCCAGGTGGACACATCTCCAAGAGGGGAACTCCCCTCTCTGGGTCCAGTCAGTTCTCAGTTATACACACTAGGTTGCTTGCCTTACCCACAATGAAATCTCTAAATGGATATGCTGTCCACTTAAAGAAAACATTTTCTGGGACCTTTGTTGCTCTGTTCTTAATACTGTTTTCTCAATCAGCTCATTTCCTGGAAGCTGACTACCTTATATGCCTACTATAAATAGAGGGCAACAGTCTCTACTTACTCAGGAAGCACACTTAATCACCCATAGTTGCAATCAGAGGCTTTTAAGACTTAGACACAACCTGCAATAACAGCTATCTAGTTGATCTTTTCATCCTTCAGCTCAGCATGCAGCTGTTTGGAACAAACAGATCTCTCATGACTTCTCTCTTCTTTCTTTCTCCCGCCTCTTGAATTCCATTGCTGAACTCCTTCTAATTCACTTTTACTTGCTCAATTATTCTTGAAATAAACCTTCAGATCTCTAAAAAGAGTCTGTCAATTCCTCCAGAGAGATAAGCAACAAGGTATTAATAGACTCCACTGTGCCCACAAATTTATCCAGAGTTCCTATTTCTTGTAACTTTAATTTTGTGAGGGTTTTCGTTTTTTAATTGAATGGAATAAATTCATTCATATTAAATGAATATCTCTTGTCTTATAAAAGTCCAGTAGGGGTTCTTAGAAAATAAAAATGATGGGTAGGTATAATCCAATATTCTGTTTAAGGGTTCTGTTTACTGAGTGAGATAAATGGTGATTATTGTAGTTTAAACATATGCTGTCCTATGATAATAAGGAGTTATTCAAGATTAATTAGTGGATTGCATGGTTTAGCTTTCTTAACAATGTATTTGTAAATATGGCCCCTTTTATCTTAATTGTTCCACTGCATGTCACTTTAGCTTTCTTGAGTAGCCCAAGTTTTGACACTAATGTAATACTTGTAAATGTTTTCCATTTTTAGATTGATTTTTTTAAATTTATGAATGTTTTTGCTAATTTGTTAATGCAAGGTTTTCCCCGTTTCAATACACCATGGTGATACACTGTGAGATGTACACTTGCTATTCTCAAGAGTACTGCCAGTTATTCCATTAATGTATGAGAAAATCTGCATATTAAGGGCTTTGATGCTGGCAAAAGAACAGCTTTCTGCCTCTCATCAAACTGGAGTGTTCTCCCCCAACCATTTTACTACCTTGGTTTGCAAGTCCGATCAAAACTTACTTTAGAACTTACTAGCCCCTGTGATAATTGTTTAGTGAATTTGGGCCACAGATTAAGTTGACTATATCTCAGAATGAATGTTTCCCCATTATAATTGAATAGAGTAAATCTTTGAAATGAAAAAGATCATTTTAAACTCAGTAGTGTTTATTTTGTATTCATCGCCTAGTAACTTCTCTGCTTTATTCAAAATTCTATCTCAATGTTGGGGAAAAAACCTTTCATGTAATGGAAATATTTCCTAAGTTGAGGCTTCATAGTATGAAAAGTGTGCTATTCCTTAGACCACCCCAACCTGTAGCTGGAAATAATTGATCTGCAATGGAGGAAACCAGTATGGTGTATTTTCAGTTTTAAATTCAAAATTCTTTTCACCCCCACAAAACTCATTGAGTAACATTAGGTTCATCATCACCTGACAACCAGACCCATTCAGATTTTAGAATGCCATCTTTTATGTTAACTTCCCCATCCCTTCATCATCAGTTCATTAACAAAACAGCCATCCATTTTAATTTTCCACAATGTCCTGGACTGAAAGAATAGCAGGAACATTGTGGGAAATGTAAATGATTGCTTGTTTCTCACCATCACCAGAGAGAGTGGCCAATAGTCTGGGGCAGACTTGAATTAACAGAAATGGCCAGGTGCTCAGACTTGCAATGCCAGATGCTGACTGAGCTAAACAGAATTGTTATATAAATGCACAGTGTGATAACTGGCACTACATGCACTTAGAAAAAAAAAAAAAAGGAAGCAAAAATATGGATGTGAAATTTCTTTTTTCCATTGCTTGTCCACATTAATGTGATAGAACATACTTCAAACAAGTAATGGGCTCAAGTAAATAAGGAAGCAATTTGAAGCAAACAGATCTTTTAAGCAGTTTTAATAGTACATCTTTAATATTGCCATCAAAATTCACTGGAGTTCAAGAGCAGAGCAAATTTGCATCTGTTAAAATAATGGAATTGACATTGATATTACATCATGGCTGTTTTAAATATAATCATTCTCTGTAACACCACCTTTCATGTCACCACTCACATGGAAAGGGCTTGATCCTGCTTCCATCAAAGTCAACCACAAAGCTTCCCGTTTCATTTCAGGGAGAAAAGGATTGAGGATTAAATATGGGGTGCAAAATTGGTCTTGCCTTGACTCTTTGGGCTTGACATTGTTCAATGAAGCACTAAAGAATGTTAATTCCATCTCCTTCAAGAATTACTAGATAAATGTTGATGCTTTGCATTATTTAGCTATTGAATCAACTGATTGCTGCAGTTGCCTTCTGTTCATACTTGAAGCCACATGTGTTATCAAGATTTCTCAGGGAGAAAGAGCTCATCTTTTGCAGTGCTTTATATGTGTAGGACTCAGTGGATTATTCAGAAGCTATTCAACTGCCTTCCTCCCTGTATCAGCTCTTATTTAGAATTTGACAACCCTTTCTCTCTGCGTACAGACAATAGCCAAATCAGTGTGGGGTGACACCAAGGCAATGGAATAGCAGCAGAAGCCCATAACAACAAAGCCAGCATGATCTAAAGGAAAATACATAGAATCATTTATTGAAGAGAGTGTGTCTGCAATTTATTTTGCAGAGGACAAATTTCTATGTAAAGACACCCTATATTATTCCAGTTCAAATTTGATTTAATGATTAAGAGGCATAAGAAGACAGAACAGGGGTCCTGAAGTTGCTCAAAAGCAAACTGAGCTGACAGACAGGCCACCTGGCTTCAGTCTTCCCCACTATGGTGTGATGCGTTCTAATATAATTAATTAGGTTCTAATATGCACTGATGTTGCTTAGCTAACATATGCTAATTTTATGCAATCTAGTTTGTCCTCTTTTTTGATGATGCATTTCTTCTTTTGTGGTGATATGTAAGAAGTCACCCTACTTGCAACTGGTCTTTTGCCGTTTGCCTTTACCAAACTCTTCTGGAACTTTTTAATAGTGTCCTTTATACCTTGAAGGAAACTTGACTTGAGAATTCTAAATAAAATTCCCAAGATTATCTTCCCTCAGGGACAGTTACAAACATTAATTTAATCTTGATTATCTTGCAAACAAGTGAATGGGCTAGGTGATATCTTTCCAGATGTAAAAATATTTAACAGTAAACAACATTTATATTGAGAGAAGCTAGACTGAAAGATGAGTGTGGTTTTACAAAATGGAAGAACATCAATAACCTGTGCTATGCTGATAATACTACTCTGATAGTCAAAATGCAAATGATCTACAAGCTCTAGTAATGAAAGTCAAGTAGCACAGTGAAAAAATGGGACTACGATGATATATAAAGAAGTCTAAATGAATGCAAACAGCAAGAAATATGCCATAGACTAGCACTTGATAAAGTAGCAATGTAGGCCTTGGAAAAGATATTCAGAAGGCATGATGTGTCTATACTTACCAAGATCAAAACATGCAGACAATGTTTTTTCCTGTGACATTCTGGGCCTTGAAGAAACAGGATAGAGAAAGCATTGATACTTTTTAATGTTGGCATTGGAGAAGACTCCTGACAATACCATGGATAGCCAAGAAAACATACAAATGTATCCTTGAACAAATTAACCCAAAGTTCTCAGTTGAGGCTTAAATGACCAGGCTCAAATTATCATATTTTGGATACATTATGCAAAGAAAAGATGGAGATCATATTTTGGATACATTATGCAAAGAAAAGATGCAAAGAAATTATGGAGAAAACTATAATGCAGGGAAAAGGAAAGAGAAGAGGATGACCAGCAGCTAGGTGGATGGACTCAATTACAGTGGCGATTTGAGCACTATGGAAAACCTGAAATCTCCAGGTAGTTACTAAGAGTCTACACCAACCTGATAACGTATAATCAGTAATGATTTTGCTCTTGTAGCTTCCAACAAACTACTGAAAGTTTAAGATTCTTGGCTTGGAACAAGATGTATACTTTAATCTAAAACAATCCTGGTTCAAGTTAAGGACATCGTATTCTTAAATCAAGCTAAAAGGATAACATCAATTCTAAGAATATGCAGATGTTTTCACTTATTCCATATATACAAAATGATAAGGAAATTTAATTAATGTGAAAAGACAGTTACTGATTTATTATATTTTGGATGTAATTTTCAATTAGTATCTTGAAAAGCTAAAGGGAAGAACTAAACTTTGATTATAAGGAACAGGCTATTTTAAAATCTAATTTCCATCTGTGTTCTGAGATGTTTAAAAATTGTTTTACAGTCTTGTGGGCATGAGAATAGTTGGGGATAGGGTTTCCTCTTTAACCTGGAGATAGGACCTCAGAGAATCTTGGAGGGTGGGGAAAGAAATTCCCTGCTTGGAAAAAAGGGGCTGGGGTTAGAGCCTTGGAAGAGAAGGCATGACTTCCTTAAGTAGTTTGGTGGCTAAACACTAGGATCCTGACATTCTGCCTTTTTAATCTGAACATTCAGATTAAACCCTGGACTGAACCCCAGGCTGAAAGATTCAAGCTTATGATCTGAACTGAGGCACAGCTCAAGCTAATTGATAAGACCTATGTAAATGGATTTATGCTGCTTGAAGGATACAAACTCATTATATAACTGCAATGAAAATGAGACCCATTGTGGTTTCAGTGGTAAATTTCAGGATTCCAAGTGTCATAATAATGTAAACAAACTATACATTGAATCAAGCCAAGAATTTTGTGTGTGACTGCTAGCCAGCCCTGACATTAAATTTGCTTGCCCCCAAATCCTGTTAAGCTTTAGTTTTTGAGCTGCTCCTTCTACATCTGGGAGTGGGGTGTTGTGAAAGTAAGGGTGCTGCTTAACCACTTGTTCTATTTCTCAATTACTATTCTGCACTTTGTTCTCTGCTAGTTGTGAACATCCTTTTACCCCATTTCCTTCTGACTTTTTGTTATAGCCCTGGAACTAGCATCTGGCCTGTTTTTAACCAGCTGTTCAATCATATCATTTAGTTCTCTGAACTTTATGGTCTTGTAGAGAAATTTTAGATTTTGCAAAGATCATTTCTCTCTCCTCCCTCTCTTACTATGTATAGTTGCTTCCATTAAATGGCAGTTTGTCATCGGTCTATGTGCAACATCACATTTTCAATTCATTGATGTCTTGGCACCATCACGGCTACAACAGTAAAATGGAATTTGCTTCTACTTTCCTGAAACTTAGCATGTTTACCTGAGGATAAGCTCCAGGATACTGTAGCAAAGGCTAATCTTTAAAACAACTAAACATTTTTAAAAAATGAAAAGAAAGAATGCTGTGATGGGCAGTGCCAGCTCAAGGGATCCTGGATAGCCATGCTCAGCTCAGCCTCGGTCTGTTTGCTGCTGCTCTCTGGTTGATGACATGTCCTCTGTATTTAAACTCTAGACTTCAGCTCTCTCTGTACTACCACTTTTGACTAAATGCCTTCTTTAGTAACTTGCACCCCATTCACCTCCCCTCTACATAGAGATCCAAAGAATTTCAGTGATGTGATTTTTTTTTTGTCCCCCTGCCCTGAAAATTTAAAGTTGTAATTAGGAAGCCCCTGAGAGGAAAGCCACTCCTCACCATTAAGATCCTCTGTGAACCTTGAAACAATGTCCTAAAATTGGCCTGAAAAAAAATGTAATTTGGGGCTGTTGGGGGCAGGAGGTTGCACATGGTTAAAGGGTGGGGATAGAAATAGTTTATTTCTCATTTCCTGTGATGCAACACAGAGTAACTAAGCTGCACTTATCAGGCATCTGAAAACAAACCAAAAAATATATATTTTTTTTTACATACTGAATTTTCGTTTCAAGATACTTCTAATGCAAATGGGCATACTGAAAGATAACTATTTTCTTTAGATTATTAGCTTTGAATTGTATTTTTGCCAAGTAAGTTAAAGCATTGTCATGCCTATTTTATGTTAAATTTTTTGTTAAGTTAGCATGACTTTAAAGCAGGCATTCATCAGGTTTCTTAGCCAAAAAGAAACTCATCCCAGCACCACTTGACACAAACAGCTTTAGCAGATGAAGGAAGTGCTGGATCTAATCCTTTATCTAATGTCAGATGTACCACAGTTGTTTTAGAAAGAAAATATCCTATTGCAGAATTAGCAAGAAATCAACCTGATTTTTCTGTGACCACACAGTAACCCTGTGCAGCTTCTTCTTTTATCATATTTATAGGGAGTACATTACCTGACCATACTTGGAGGTTTCAGTATTTTGGATTTAATTTGTGGAGTGGCTAGGATACTCAGTTACTTAGATGCTGCATGTTCTTGTAACATCACTTATTGTTCAACATATTAAAGCCATCAATTAAGAGAATTACAGCTTCTGTTGACTCTTGCACATACTTCCCCAAGCCCCAAGCCATAACAAATGCTAGATAACCTCTCCCACAACTTTTTGCATGACCTCCAACACTTCCTGCTGACTATGGAGTTGCACCCCTGTTCTGGCCCATCTACTGGGCAGAAAAATTCTCCTGTGTTTTTTTCCTCTACCAGTTCTTATTCAATTTGCTGAAAGAGATTTGACTTTAGAAATTTTTTTCAATAGTGAATAGAATGTTGTTTAAAATCAGAGAATATATACAGTGCTGTGGTTGTTATTAGCCTGCTAATTAAAACCATGTGAAACTTATTGATTTTGACTTTTTCTAAAAAAATCAAGCAGCCCCACCCCCGAAAATTCACAAATTTCACAATGACAATAATAATGACAATAGCAACATGCCATAGGAAGCCTGTTCACACTACTATTTATGAAACAATGAATTCCACATGGGTGACAAATGTCATTGGGATTGCACTGCTAGTGAAATAAAATGCATGGTAAATAAAGTGTTAATCTCTTCCTCCCTAAATGAATCATTTTAAAAAGCTATTAAGCTAAAGAAAATGAGCATAGTTTTCTAGTAATGACTTATCTTCTTCAGAATGAAATTGGTAAAAATCCCTGATTGTAGATGTATATCCCCAAAGACATAGGAATTTAGGGACGTGCTGGTTGGAGGAAAACGATGATCTTTGTTATACATCGATCTGTTTTATCTCAGTATAATTTACTTGTATACTTGTGTACTTGGTATATTTAGTGATATGCTTGAATGAAGCTTTTTATTTAAAATCTCCCTAGTTTTGTTTTCAATCTGGTGCTTAAAAGCAATGTTCTTCCATTTTTTAAATATACACTTCAATAGATGTATATAGACACATGTGCTAAATATAAGTACAATTTTATTCATAAGCGCACATAATTCAGATTCTGATTGTTAATAAAATGCATTTCTAACCATCAAATTCAAGTCTATTATTCTAAGTTAATTGCATTTGCCCTAAAGAGACTTGAAACTGGCTGTCAGCCTATTTGTGTCAGTTTCATTTTATTCATCAGTCAATCTTGTCTTTCCTTTTTTTACATCCCATATATTGATCAAATAGATTTGTTAGCATGCCTGTTCAGCTTTGGAGATAGGGGAAGGAGTTTATATTATCCATCAGAGTTATTTGATTACTGTATTAGTTTGTATTTATCTTAATTGATATTTCCATAGCAAATAAATGCACTTTTTGACGGGCCCATAAGTTTCCTATTAAATATAAATCGCCTAATATGGATATGGATCTTGTTGAAAGAGGAAAATCAACCACATAAAATAGATTAGATTCTCCCCGTGCATCATTTTTGCTAGTCAAAAAACAGTCATTTTGGTGATTGCTGATCAGGTTGAGAATAAGACAAGGTCCTTGTGATACCTTTAGAGAAAACTCAGTAACCAATTAACAGCTTTATAATTTATTTTGCTGAAGACTTCTTTGTAACAAAAATGCTCACTTACCTCCCTGTGAAGGCCTTTTATTGTTATCTTCACTTTTGGCAAGGAAACCAGTAGTGAAAAACAAGGATGGAATAATGTTGTAATAAACTCTCTTTTTTAAAAAAAATCTAAGGCTGCACTGCAGTTCATAAAGTAAGCCAGGCTGGGACAAAGAATTGGGCGGGATAAAAACCAATGTTTATTGGATGTAATTTTAATTAAACTGAAATTAATCAATGAAATGCAGATAACACAATTGCTCTTTAATTAGTTTCCCTTTTGTTGCACTAAAAATTGACAGCAACTTCTGGAGGACTCTGGGGGGCACAGCTGGAGGTTGGGGACCACTTGTAGCTCTGAGTCTCAGGGTTGTGCATCCTTAGTATAAAGAACCTAAAGTGTTGCTCTAAACCAGTGTTTCTCAACTTTGGCAGCTTGAAGACATGTGGACTTCAACTCCTAGAATTCCCCAGGAGTTGAAGTCCACACATCTTCAAATTGCCAAGATTGAGAAACACTGCCCTAAACACACAAGGCCACTTCTTTCAACGGGGCTGAGTTCACCTGAGTGCTTGTGCTTGTTCTTCCTGCCTTCTCCTTCCCTGTATAAAATCTTTCTCCCACTTCCTCTTTTTTGAAGCTGGAAATCCTTGGGGATGTCCTAGAGGAGAGATGGGCATGCTGTGTGGAGGGGGGCAGGGACAGAATTTAACTCCCTGCATGAGCAGAAGAGCAACTTAAGCTGCAGTTCTACAGGCACAGATCCAAGAATGAGTCATGATGAATTTGTTTAATACTTCTTATTATATACATGTAAAATTCTGCTTTTAGCATTCAAGCCTGTGGGGCTTTTAGGTGCACGTTTGAGAAGTTTTGTCACCATATCTACTTTGCTGATTTGCCTATCTTTTTAATTGTGTTTTAAACTAAAACAAAGCATTAAAGATCAGCTTAAGAAAATACAGAATAATCCAAAGGAAAATAAACAAACAGGAAACACGTAAATATTCTTGAGTGTAAGGTCGGTAAGGAAATTTGCTGGTGTATCAATTTTTCAGCCAATGCAGTTTCCCATACTTTTATTTACTATTCAACTAAAGGGAAATACTTTCCAATATTTTGCAGCATTGTGTCTGTTCGCTAAAAGCAGAAATTATTTAAATATAATTAATTTGCATAAGTCTTAGGAAAAGATAAACAGTAAATCAACTGCAGGATTAACTGGAACGATTGCTGAGTGATTTCACAATTTTTCCCCAAATAAGTTTGATCCAACTGAAGATCTCTTTCAGAAATAGCTCATTCTGAAAGACACAGTTGGTTATAAAGCTCTTACACTGAAAAGTATCGCTTACACTTGAAAGATACAATTGACTGATTTACATAGACCAAGATGAAGAAAGTTAAATGAAAGAAAGAAGATCCACTCAGAAAGAGGCATTTTCTGGATGAAACAGCTAGTTTTTTGAGAAGGAAGGAATACATTATCCACAGTACACTAGTATGAAGAATTTTAAGCAAGCAATCATTCATATCAATGATCAAGGGATTCCTTCTTTCTATATGTATGTTCTTTCTTCATTTATAAATCTTAGTTCATATTTTTAAATTATCAACACTTATATGCATATTGCAAGTCTAGGTGACATATAATAAAAATCTTAAAAATCCATAAAAATACATCATGCTAAGGTAAATATATAAAAATATTGTTGTTGTCTGATTAAATCCCTCCCTATCCAGATGCTCTTGGAAAGAGAACTGTGTGTTTGCCAATGTCCTAAAAATTAAAAAGGGTGGGGCTGACCTGGCCTTAGGGGCCATGCTATTCCAGAAATGGGGCAGCAGCTGAGAATGTCACTTTCTGGGTCTCAGCCCCTCAGGCAACCAGTATAGCTTCCACAGAACAGAGGCTATTTTATTAAACTGGCTACTGTTGATCAACAAGAAGATAAGCTGCCCTCTGTGCCGGCCTCAGCTTTCAAATTATCTTCCAGGGCAACTGGTCTTTTATTAAAAAGTTGCAGCCACCAACTTTCTTCTTTTGTTTAAAAACTGCTTTTTTGGAGGCAGGGGGAGTGGTCCACAGTAATTACTTTTCAATTTTAGTCTGCCATTCTTATGCACTGAAATACTAAATCCCAGAATTGCTATCAAGACTATGGAGCACCTGAATATTCCCACCAAATCAGGCATCCAATACCAACACTTATTCTAATTTCTTATCTTCAGAGCTCATTTAGGTCCTGCAGTATCTGTTGTAAAGAGAAACATGTATAGGTGTGATGGGTGGTGGAAACAATCCTTACCATTATAGAAAAACAAAGAAAAGGGGGAATTATCGTTCCATGAAAGACGTTTCAAAGACCTCCTGTTTAAAAAACAACAACAACAACTTTCTTAAAATCCCTAGTAAAGATGCCTGGTGAGGAAACTGTCACACTCCATGATCCTCAACTGACTTTAACAAGATATTCACACGTGCAAAAGTGTTTGCTCTATCTGTGGAAGACACGTATAAACAACCCCAGTAGGGTGGTGCACTGCACTAGGAGGCAAGTGGCAGAAATAAAGGATTTTCTTACACTGTAGTCTAAGAACCCAAGGTTCCAGGATAGTCAATAATGAGAAAGTTTCTGAAAATTATTGGCACAATTATATGTGACATTTTTCAACCTGATTATGAACTAATATTACATTCATATATGTTGCGTGTTTGATTAACAAGGAAAATATATTTGGCTTTGACCCTTTTGGTGATGTTCATTCTCTAACTTGCACCAAAAAGATCAAACTAAGATACTGATTACATTCTATTCTGTTGGCAGAGTTCAGGCTATGCTCATGAAGGAGTCCATGTCGTATTAATGCCACCATTATAAGGATCATTATATGCTGGTGTAAATCAGCCTCTAGAAAATCCAAAACAGGCAGCTTTGATGAGGTGGTATAGGAACAATGGTAATGCAGGAGGCTTAGCCAGGAATGGACTAAAGGACAATGGGTCTTTATTGACAGATTGCTAGGATTGGCCACAGTTTCGGGCTCTTGCACATTTCACACATTTAATTCTTTCCTAGACTGCTCTAAAGAACACAGTTGGGGGTCACTGGGAATACATATTTGCATGAAGGGATTGTGAGCTCAGTCTAATTTCTAGGACTAAAAGAAATTCCTAGAGTTAGAATGTGCTCCAGTCCCTTAACTGAAAATATCTATCTTCCTCCTCTTTATGGTCAGTCTTGGGATTCTAGAAAAAAATCCCAATAACCAATCAATGTGCTAGTCTGAAGCCCAGTCACTTCAATCCTTATCCCTATCCTCATGACAGTGTGAATAATACTTGCAAAATATATTAAAAGTTAAATTTTGACTTCAGTGGCCCAAATTTTCTTTTTTCTACTTCAACAGCCCTGTGGAAGAGGTAAGTGAATCATGTTGCCCCACTGCCATCAGTTCATTTCCCAATTCAGGTACAAGGGGCAGAGGGGTCATTTCTATGATTTCTAGGAAGGGCAGAATTAGCAAAAGTTGTGGGCTCTTGTTAGCCATCAGCAGCCTATACAGTAGTTGTATAGCTACTATTGTAGAGTTCTCTGGGTGATGCGTGCAATATAGAGTAGATATACCAGGAAATTAAGAAAAGCTGTGAATGTCTGAGAGTAAAGATGTTACGTGCTAGGTGTTTTAGAAAAATAAAGATCATAGAAGGCACCATTTTACATAAGAGTCCTGCTTCTCCCACTATTTCTGCCTAATTCCCTCCCCAACCAACTAACAAGGTTTCTACAAGCTAGCAATTGTGAGTCCCCCTCCAGTTGCTTAGGGTTTTCTTCTGACTCTTCCTGAAATCATATCCAACTTCCCCTCCCTTCCCTCCTCTAAACAACAAAAATGGTAATAAACAGCCATTGATGGTTGACCCAATGAGTGCAAATGGCAGGAAAACAGGTTTTGACTAAATACAGTAAAAACAATTAGAACAAGATTTTTCTGATAGATTCTTTTTTGCTGGTGAAATTTAAACAGAAGCTAGACAGCCAACTGTCAGGGAGTGACTTCCACATTTTAATATCTTATTTTTTTCTTTCTTTCTGGTCTCTCCCATTCTTCTTCCTAGGACTGTCCAGCCCTATTTTACATCCCCTTGGAGATCCAAGTAAGTACAGATTTTAAGGTACTCTTCTTCTGAATATTTGGAGATCTTATTTATTGTATTCACTGATTAAAAAAGCAGCATTACATTAGTTTGTATCTTCAAGTTCAATCTCCTCTTTTGTAAATTCCCCATAAATGTTTATTTAAAATATGTACATCTATTTTCTTTTTTTAAAATAACATTTTTATTAAGCGTGTTGGCTACAGTAATAAAAGATAATACAAACTAAAAAAAAAAAGAGAGGGAATAAAAAATGCAAGAAAGCAAATAGAAAGAAAAATAGAAAGAGAAAAGGAAAATAGTTTAGAAAGCCACTTCCCATCCTCATCACGACAAATATAAACAATTTCACTATCTCTTCACCTCTTTTTAGTTAACAAATATAAAACTCTTCATCCCATAACTCAGCTATAGGTAAGTCCAGTAAATGTGTTTTCCAATCCAGATGTCAGCAAAAAGTCCAGACAGAGCCCTAAAATAATAGCATTCATTAACAAATACAAAACTCATAATTCCATGTCTCAACTCTTAACTGTAAGCAAATCCAATATACGTCTTTTCCAATCCAGATGTCAGCATGTACATATATTTTCTAATCATTATTTTGCTGTTGTGTTGTGGCTTTGTTTTGCTTTTGGGCTGTAAGCTTACCTTGGGTTAGCTGTTTTTGTTTTTGCATTAACACTTTAATTAATTAATTCATTCATTCATTGCCTTTTATATTGCTCTATTTGCAGTGGCAAATACAGCAGTATAAAAGGCTTTGAATGAATGAATTAATCATTTTCAAAATGCCTTAAAATAAGTGAGCAATAGCCAAAGGTGTTAAAGTAAGCCACCAGAAGATGGAAACAGGACATTATACAGCCCTTCCTGGGATAATAGCATCATTTTACTGGATGCCCATAAACCATTAAAATGGAGTAAAGGAAAGGAAATTGAAAGGCCAATCCCATTGGATATAATGATATAATTTAAAAGCTGCACTGAGTGTCACAATTAACATCACTGGAGAGATGACTAGCACTGAATGTTATGCCTGAGTGCCCAAATCATTTGATCATCCACGGTTTGATTTGAAGGGTACTACTGGCTGCTAAGTCTCTGCAGACAGACTATTGAAGGCCAGCCCATAGATATGGGGAAAAGTGAAGATTTTGTGGGATTTTACTTGAACCTGTGACTTCATCCATGTAGTTTCCTTGGCATGATATGGAAAGCATTTACTATTGCTGTCTTCTGGAATGTTCTCTCAATCTCCCAGGCTAGCAAACAGCCTGGAATTCCACATGCTGTCCCAAGTAATCATCTGGCCTGATCCTACTTGGCTTCCAAAATCACCTAAGGTCAGCCAAGTGAGGCTACCTGCTGAAGCTCCACAAAAATGTACCTCTTTATCTTAGAAAGTCACCTACCTCCTTTCTGAAGAATGAGCTGGGCTGCCCACAAGATTACTGTCAGGCAAGATCACATGGGAGCAGAAAATCTTTTATGGAATCTACTACCATGTTGAAAGCTTAAGACCAAACTGGTTCACCAATGAATCTCTTTCTGTATTGGCAATCTATCTTCCCTTATCTGTGCATCAGTTAAGAGCCATGCAGCTGTATTCTCCATCAACTGAAATTTATGGACAGGGTTTTGGAGGTAGATCTTTTCCAGTTTGTCTGAAAGAGATGTGTGGGACCCTGAAATGGAGGCCATACTCAAGGTAGGGTCTGCCCATTCTGACTGGGTTTAGTTCTGGCATAATTATTCCTGGTTTTTTTTTTTTTTTACAGTATTGTGTCCTTTCATAGTACATTTATTTTATTCATGTTATAGTCCTTGGTGTGAGTGTTCACTAAATGATCTGCTGCAATACCCCATCTCCCCCGATCAATTGCCGAGAGAAGTGAATCCCTTCCACAAGCCATCATTATGAAAGGGAAGTAACCTGGGTTGTATTTCTGGAATCTCACCCCCCCCCATGCCACCCCCCCAACATACCTCTTTTGTTCTGTCAATCGAAGGCAAAGTACTCATGTGATGTAATTTAGAATGGATCTTTGTTTCTTTTCTTTTTCTTTTTCCTTTTTTCAAGAAAAGCTTTCAGTCTGGAAAAGCTTTAGGAACTCTGGGGGAAAAGCTTAGCTCAGAGACAAAAAGAGAAAGCAAGTCTGCCCTGACAGCTTGATCCCGGGGAGAGGTGGCTGGGCTGTTGTCTAACAGGTCCTCTGGGTCCTGATGAGGCACACACAGAGGAGCGAGTCGTATTAAGTGAACGTGTGCTGGCAGGGCTCAAGGAGCAATTACCATTATGCTGCACAGTTCACTCTTTGCTATTGCTATTTCCTTCAATAAAACCCCTGCTCACTTGCCAATTGGAGCTTGTCATCTCACAATATTTCTCATGCACAATACACATACTAAAATGCCCTCGTGTTTTAAACACATTTGGAGATGTGAACAATAGTGGTTATACTGACAGCAAAAAAGTGCTTGCTTTGAATATAGCTCAGAAACAAAGAAGGGGAGAGAGTACAATCCTACTCCAAAGGGGTATACAGGTTTTGCCACACACACACACACACACACACACACACACACACTTTCTCTCTCACACACACAGCCTCTCTCACTCACATACACACATCATGTGTGACTTACATGTGACAGGCCTTATTCTAGTTGCTGCTTATCAGCAGAAGAAGGACCTACTGATGCCAACACAAGTTTTCCAATAGCATTGTTTACCATAAAATAAAACAAGCCTCTGAATAAGTCTACAGCTGAAAAGTTAGGCTGTGCAACAGGTGCCCTTCAGGCTTTCCAGCCTTGTTTTGCAGAAAATACCTCAACTGAAGCTGAAAGTTTCATGAAAAATGACAAGGATTGACCAGTTGGGGTGTAATAAAGACGGCAGGTGGCTGAAGGCAAACTCTTCTCTTTTAAATAGTCTTAGTTGCAGAAAAAAAATTCAGAGAAATTACAGAGATCTTCAAGGCTCCTTGTAAGCTCAAGAAATGAAAATCAATGGGGTTTCATCTCCACTGCCCCCATATCTTTAGATACTATTATGAAATTGTTCATAACTTTCCAGAATGGGGTGAAGGGAGGAGTCAATGCCAGCCATCTGCTCTGCATACCAAACTTTATCTTTGTTTGCATCAGCTTCTAAGAAAATTATTCAAATGTCTTATTTTTGGAAATGTGCTGAATAAATGGTGTTTTCATGCCATTCTTGAACAAGATTAACTTAGCCAAGGTTTACTCAGTCCAAATTTCTGGATTCACATCAAACACTAGTTTAAAATGTGATCAGGTTACATTCAGTCTGTCATGTGAGTACAGCTTTTAGAGCTTAACCAAAAGAAGAAAGAGGTGCTGGTGATCAGCCAGAAGGCAAAACAGGGACAGGGTATTCAGTGTATGCTTGGCGGGATAATGGTCCTCTTGTGGGGGGAAACAAACAAACCCCCCTCCCCCAAAGGAGCAGTAGTTATTTACTCAGGAGGAAAAATTACTTCAAAATCCATTGAGTAATACCTTTAATAGGACTATTGAAGTTTTACAAAATTGTTACATACCTTTGGGTTTCTTCTTCATCAGATAAGATGGCTTTAGGGGAAAAAAAGAGAAGAAAAAAGATGGAGAAAAGGTGACTGATCTTGGAGACCTACAAAATGGGTTTTGGTCTAGAATAGTGTTAGGTGTACCTCGTACTCTCCCCTTGCTTGCTGGGAAGAAGAGGCCAGCAAGGCCTGGCAAGTATGTCATTCTTGGAATTACAAATTCCAACTCTTAAGGTAAAAAATGTTTCCAACCTTTGTAAGAGATGCCATATCCCTTGGTGCATGAAACAAGAAAAATCAGCCTTGTAAGCTTGATATTAACAAAGCTGTTTATAATATGAGCTGTGGCATTAGATTTTTTTTTTTTTTTTTGGTTTAAATCAATGCCAAATTCAATTAAATAAGATTACCTAGTGATGGGAAGGAATAAGGCCAGTTTGGTTACAACTTGGGAGAATGAGGTCCATGTCTACCTTCAGCTATGGAAGCAAACTGGATAACTTTGGGCCAGTTACTTTCTCATCCCAGTCTACCTCATAAAATTATTGTAGAGGGAAATTAGAGGAGAAAAGCTGCCTTCAGCTCCTAGAAAAAGAGCAGGATAATAAATCGGACATATGGATAAATATACCCAATCTATATCTAACAAATCAATAAAAAGATACAGCAAGGTGATACTAGATTCCCCTTCTTTTGTGTAAGATGTCCCTACTGAACAGTTAAACATTGAATTTAGGTCTCTGAGGGATCACAGGTTTTCCACCTCTTCCTTGAATACATATCATTATTGTTATTATTGTTGTTAGTTGTTCTTGGCTGACATTCTTTTTTTTAATTTTGTGTTGTGGATTGTCATTTTTATAATTATGTTGATATTTTTAACCTCTGTTTGCTGCTCAGAGCTGTTTATGGAGATGGGTGGTCATATACATTGAATAAAATAGAATGAAAATAAAATAAATGTGCACAACTGTAGCTATCCTAGTCTTTCCTTTTCCAACTACCTGCTTTTTAAAAATTCAGATATTTTTTTCCTGACTGCTAGGGTTTTTTTTTTTAATAGCTAAAGGTAATTGTAAAGGAAGAAAAAAGGAATATAAACAATATATCGTGACTCTTGACACTCCATTGCTTTCTTAAATGAGAATAATAAAATTTTGCAGATGAACAAAAGAGTGGGAGGAAGCTATCTGATTTACAATGTTTTTGAGATAAAGAACACCATAAAAAAAAGAGATCAATGTGAATAATAAACCATTGTTAACTGAGTCATGACATTTCTATTCTTAGGGAAAATCTGAAGAGTAGAAATCTGCAAATGAGCACCTTATGCCATTTTCAAAGTGGGAGGAAGATGTGTAATTATAATTTCTGAAGTGGTGAAAGTTTTATTTAAATTGCAGGGGAAAATAATTGAAAAACATATCGACATATCAATATTACATAAATTGCTTTAATTTTATTAAACTGGTTGTGGGAGCAAGTCTTTTCTTCCTCTTCCTGCCATCCCTCTCTCTCCCCTCTACAACTTCTTGTTTTGTATGATGTTCTGGCTACAAAATGTCTTCCCTGAAAGCCATTTCTTTAGTAAAAGTGCAGCAGGAGAACCATAGGAGAGATGAAATGCCTCCACATGTCAACCCAGCATACATTTATTCTAATCCTTCCAGGAGCTGAGACCTATTAAAAAGGTTCCTATTTTCAAAATGGGTTTAACCACTTATGTCTCAAGTGTCTACCTTTAATTGCCTTTACCTGACACATTTAATATATGCAAAATTAACAACACTTATTTTAATTAAATGTGAAGAAAGCAAGCAAGCAAGCAAGCAAGCAAGCAAGCAAGCAAGCAAGGAAGCTTTCTCCAAAAAGTCAAAGTTAACTTGGCATGCAGTCTCTACATTTTCCTTAATCGATGGGACAAGGATTAATGGTTATAATCATTGACAAAATAATTTCATCCCATTCATACTTAAAGTGGCTATGCAGATTAACAGTCAAGAATCAAAATAAGGAAATGTAAACTGACTTGCATAGAGTATTTAGCTGCAGTTTGTTTCTATTTGGCTACCTTCTCAGGCTTGGAGAAGTGGACTCTTTAAATCTTTTCCAATATGATATCATCACTTTAAGTATTGCTTGGAAAAGGGGTCTGTAACTCTTTCATTATGTGAAGACCTAGCTCTTAGAGAAGGCTCTAATGATGGACAAGGTGGAAGGAAAGAGAAGAGGATGACCAGCAGCTAGGTGGATGGACTAAGTTACAGTAGCAATAAGTGCACCATTGGAAGATCTGAAGGACCAGGTTAGGGACAGATCATCATGGAGAAAATCTATCTATGTGGCTGCTAGGAGTTGAAAATGACTTGATGGCACATAATCAATCAGTCATCAAAAAAACTCTCCCGCATGCTACATTGAGTCCAGATAGGTTTAGATTTCTGGGTAAAGTCATTCCAGGAAGGGGGATGTTCTAGTGACCAAAAGTACTTTGTCTTTGAGGAAGAAAGGTTACCCAAAGCTTGTCCAAGGTAATCACATGGGAAGTTTTCTGTTCCTCACCCTGAAAAAGAAATGCTGCAAAAAACCAAAAGGTTGGAGGATAAGCTGCCCTTGTTGTTGCCATTCCTTTGGTTAGCTTTAGATAAGTGCTTTTGCTGCCTGGAACAAAGCAACTAGTAGCTTACAGTCTAAATCACTGTGAAGGTAAAGTCTACAAATTTATTTTGATATGAGGCAGAAAAAAAGTCAAGAAAACCTTCAGGACTTTTTGTCAGTCTCTGGAAAAACAAAAACCCATAATCATAATTTAAATAAGTAACAATTTATTATCGTTTCAGGTCACCAAATATATGGTGCTTGAGGTGGCTGGAGCATTCTGCCAAATGTAAAGGCCAGATCCAAGAGAAGCCAAATGAATCCAATAAAGACAAGTAGTCATATTCAACAATGTCCATACAAATCATATTTAATCTCAGTCTTTTCCTTTACATTGGACCATTACTTTAATAGTTAAAGTTCTTGTGGAGCAGTATATAACAAAGCGATTAATAAATCTGTGCTCATAGGTACTATAGCATGCAGTACTTACTCAGATGGCTTCTGAGGAACTCTCTAATTAATTTAATTTAATTTAAAAATTAAACATTTCAGGTTGGTTGACATTTTGCAAGAGGGCAACATCTAACAGCATTTTAGTTTTTCTGGTCTTTTCTGAAATTTTAGATTTTTAACCACATTTTTAAATACATCAGTTGCAGTACTATTGTGAACACTGGATCCTGAACCAAAGATTGGGAATTATTGTAACAGAATCTTCTCTCTCTCTCTCTCTCTCTCTCTCTCTCTCTCTCTCTCTCTCTCTCTCTCTCTCTCTATATATATATATATATATATATATATATATACACACATACAGAGAGAGAGAGAGAGAGTATATATACATACATACATTATATATTCCTGTTTTTTCCTACCTCTCTCTTCCTTTAATGTTTTGTTTTATTTATTTAAAACATTTTATATTGCTTCCCATTAAAAAAAAGACCTCTTGATACAGTTTATAGTTAAATAATTATTTATGATTAACTCCTGAGCAGTATTTGCTGATGATATTCATGCTTGATTTTCCACCAAGATAGTTCCACCAGCTCCGTTCCTTTGCAAGTCCTTCCTATTGTGATTCTGAACCAAGGAGATCATCCAGGTAAGGTTCAGTTTGTAGGAATCTATTTTAAATTGTGTAATTTAATCCTGAACAACTCTCACAATAAGTATTGATCTATAAATAATATATTTGATCTATAAATAATAATATATTAGGTTAATATGTGCCTAAGTTCTAAATCTGTAATAGCATATCACTGAAATGTAATAGGATATCCACTTTATGGAGGCTTCTAAGTCAAATCTAACTTTGGTTGAAGAGGAGTCTGGAGAAAGCATGTGTGATATTTGTTCATCTCTAAGCATGAAGATTAGTTTCCAGCCCTCTTGATGGTTACAAAGAGATGGCAACTGAAAGGACAGAAAGTTGCAAATTGTACATGTTCCAGTTTTGGAATACTTAGGTCCTTAATGCAAAATGTTCCTTGTTAAGTCAAAACTTAAGAAGAGTAAGATGTAGGACAGAAGCTATTTATTCAAAGGGATGTGACTAACAAGGTAATCCACTGACCTATTAAGTTTAGTACCAGGAAATTAGCATTTGGTTAATCATTTGACCCGACCCACAACTAGAGAAGTGTGGGCAGAAACATGCTTCTGCAAGTGAATTTTCTTGCTGAATCAGAGATGATGCACATAGGCTTGATAGAGATACAACATATTTGATGCTGCTTTAGACACCCTCATATATTCATTAAATGTGGCTGGGGAATTCTGTGAGTATTTGTTTATTTATTTATTTATTTATTTATTTATTTATTATTAAACTTGTATACCGCCCATCTCCCCCAACGGGTGACTCTGGGTGGCTCACAATAACAAAAAAGAAAAAACACACCAATCCCTCCAACAGTGGCTAAAATCCATAAATAATTAAAATAAAAACATACATTAAAAATGTCTTAAAACCCCCCTGTATATTTTAGCACTGACACCTTCAAGATGCTGGGGGGGGGAGCCAGAACCCATCACCCCACCAGCCATATCCACAGATGCGAGCCCCCATCTGGCCCCCAGGCCTTCTGGCAAAGCCAGGATTTAACCCCTTTTCTGAAGGCCATGAGGGAGGGGGCACACCGGACCTCAGGAGGCAAGGTGTTCCATAAGGCGGGAGCCACAGCAGAAAAGGCCCTCTGCCTAGACCCCACCAATCGAAATTCCTTGACCAGTGGGGTCTGCAACCTGCCCCTTCTGCTGGATCGAGTGGGGCAGGCTGAGATAACCAGGGCAAGACGGTTCCTCAGATAACCTGGAGTTGAAATCCATACATCTTAAAGTTGCCAAGTTTGAGAAACACTGTCCTAGGCAGTTGGTGCTCTGCATTACAAGCTCTCTGCACTAATATGTAGAAACTGGCATCTGGAGTTTGATATCTTGCCTACATTTATGTTTTTGGGTTTTTTTGATCTCCTAAATTTTTAGTGCAGTCACATTGAAACTGACCATAAATACCAACAGAGCATTATGCAATTAAATGTTTATTTGCCTTCATTTAATATTCGCTTATTATTCCTACCTATTATTCCCATTCCAAGTTATTCACTTATTATTCCCACTGAATTTAGACTGAAGGAAAAATACTCACTATATGAATTTATACTGGCCTGCATAAAATTTTATCCAATAAAAGATAATATATGTAGCTCAGGGTTGAACTGTAGAGTTCTTGGTGCTCTCTGAGCTTGGTTGTTTGTGTCAGACATTTCATTACCCAACCAGGTAACATCATCAGTGCCAGTGAGTGTGGGGTTTGCTCCCTGTTTATATACAGTCACTTGCCTTGCCAATGTTGGTAGGGTGAGGTTTTCTCCTTGGTAGCTCCTTGATTAGAGTATTGTTTTCTGCCTGATTGTTTGCCTGGTGTTAATCCCTGCTTATCTGGGTGTTGGCTACTGGAGAGGACGTGTTTTGGTCTTTTTGTTTCCTTCTTAGCTTTTTTATTGTCTCTTGAATGGTCTATAAATATGGTTTATTTCTATGTGTTCATTGATGGCTGATTTGTCTGAATGCCAAGCTTCCAGAATTCTCTAGGGTTTTTGGATTTAGATTGGTTTAGGATGCTCACAAATTTCCAGTTGAAATTATGGTTGAGTCTGTCCATGTGTTGTGAGATTAAGGAGATTTCAATGTGTTTTCTGACTGCTAGTTGGTGTTCATGGATGCGCTCTGCTATCTACTGACTGTCTGTAACTGGCTGTTACAGGCCTGACATTGCATGTTGTAGATGACTCGTTTTTCTTCTTGGGCTACTGGGTCTTTTGGTTTGCTTAAGCTGTTTTGGAGGGCTTTGGTTGGTTTGTAGGCCATGGTAACGCCATGCGGTTGTAATACTCTGTTGGTTGTATGGTACTGTTTACTTTTTCATAGCTTGTGATGGTTAGGACTCCACATAAAATTTTATTCCTATAGACACCCTCTGCAAGCGTTAAACTGATGGAAGATACAATGTAAGTGTGTCCTGTGATTGAAGAGAGGGGTAATTGCATAAGGAAATGGAGACCTATAACTGTGCACTGCTTTCTCTGAGCAACAATGTTTTCTGGAAGATATGAATCTGCTTGCCATAGCAAGTTGTTTGTTATAGTGATTGTACTAGGATTTGTAACAAAACTTGTTTAATATTACTTACTGGAAGCTTTTCAGAACAGGAGCTTGACAGTAAAATGCACTTTATTTGCATTCTTCAACAAACAAAAGAATCCTTGAATGACAGCTCCCTTTTTTTTTTTTTTACCCTTTTTTCTTTGAGTGTGTTGTAATGGGGAATTCAGGTTAAATGTATGCCGTTTATAGTTCCCCTCCAACAGTGCTTGAAGGATAATGCTTAGCTTGATGCACTGAGCAGTCTATGGATATAGGAAATGCTACTATCACTTTTTTTGAATGTTTCCTTCCAGGTTTTCTCAGCCTAGTTTCATTGAATGCTTGTGTGTCTTTAAAGGGCTGTAATGAGACTGTTGGAATTTGGGCACATTTTGGACAAAGGCATGTTTATCTCTGGGTAAAATAGGTTGAACTTTATTTTCCAAGAGACCACTTAATACTGGACTGCTTATTGTCAATTAGGACTGGAATAGAGATGGATCCTCCAGTATCTAAAGGGAACAAATTACCACAAATAGATCCTTGTACATAGATATAATGGAATGTGAGAATGTCCTTGGAAGGCAGTAAATAGGGACAACAGGACATCTGAACTTTCAGACTTGCAAGATTGAAGTCAGCCCTCCCAGGTAAACCAGACAGGAAACACAAACAGATAAGCTACTTCTACTTTATTGTTAAGCTACATTAACAGAATCTTGCAAGTCTGAAGGTACAAATGTCCTGCTATTCCTATTTACTGCCTGATCAATTAGGGCAGGTCCTTTCTAAGTTTCTTTCTCTGCCCGTTACTCAGTTGTGGGCTCCTCCCCATTTTATCTGACCATTCCCTAAGCAGCATCTCTTCCCCCCATCTTCCAAGGTCATTCTCACATTCCATTATAATAGATGAAATCCTAACTAAAAATGTGCCAGTGGGAAAGGATTAAGATGAGGGGAGTCGTAAAGGACTTCTGCAAGTTGAAAACCCCTTCTGACATCTGACTCCAAAATCTGTCAATGTGAAGTTTGGTCAACAGGACAGCTGAGAATGATGTAGAGGACTAGAGCAAGGGAGAAGGCAAACTGTACAACATCCAAACTGCAGCCAAAATACAAAGACAATATAATACTGCAGACAGATAGGCAAGCTGAGGGTTAACGTATCTGAATTTTGGTTATTTGGGGGTTACATAGGACTGGGCTACCTGTTTGCAACATAACAAGTATCTGGTTCAAAGCATGGAGTTGAGATCCAATTTTCTATTTCTTAATCATATGATAGGTCTAGGTAAAGATTTAATCTCACACAATTTCTACCGAATGGTCAAAGAAGTACTTTCTTAGTGTTAAACTGTGGCATTTACTATAACAAGATATAGTATGGTTTTGAAAGGGATTTAGACACGGAGGGCAAAAACTATCAGTGGCTATTCATTGTAATGTATTAGCAATATCACCAAGTCAGCTAATGCTATGGTGGTCGGGCAACGTTGACCTTCAGGGTTTAGTGACCATGGTCGAGACAGCAGATTTCCAGACATTTCACTGGCAATTGTGGCTGGGATCTTTAGAGGCAAGGTGGTCTGCTATGCAGCATCTAGAACATAGTCACTAAACCGTGAAGCTCAACACTGCCCAACAGATACCAGCTATGAAAGCCTATGCTGTGGTGGTCATTTGCAAGCCCTGCATTTGGGCTTCATCTGGTTGGTCACTGTGAAAGCAGAATGCTGGTATTTGGTCTGATCCAGCATAACTGTTTATGCTCCTCAAATGTTACCTATGCTTTTGAATTATTATAGATTATTGTTTTATGATTGGCCAAAATCCACTTGGCATTTTTTTTTAATCTAATGGAAAGGCAAAATGCAAAGTTTTCAGTAACATCCAAACTTTATGAGAAGCCAACTTCACTTTAGTCATATTACACTGTTATGACTTTGGGGACTTACATTTATACAGGATGTATGGTGAAAAAGGTCAAAATATCTTATCTTAATCAAGTAATTGTGATTTCTCCCCATCACTCTAGAACACCAGTTAGCAAGTAAAGATGAGAAACCTATAAAAAGTATTGTTCTCAGCTCAGTATCAGAATTCAGCATCACAGATGTGCCATCTAAGGATACCAAAGATGACAGAAAACTGTCGGACTCTACTACATCTTCATTATCATCACTTCAGAAATGTGGAACACAGTTCAGCTATGCATCAGGCCATGAAAGAGACAGTAATGGTACGTTTTGCCAATGAAGCAGATTTTTTAAAATGTTCTATATAAATGCCCTATAATTATCCTCAGTTATATACTTCAAAAAAGAAATAGAGCTTTGGAGATGGGTTTGACATTCCATTTCGTGGAGGTTAGATACCGTGTGATTCAGGTTTAGATGAACTGGATTTGTGGGTCTGAAGCCCTCAAGCCCCACAGGCATACCTGAAAACCAACTTGTTCATATTGCAATGGGGAAACCACAGGCAAGACAATTCGGGAGAGGAAGTGATATTGATATTTACTCATGCTTTTGTCTGAATATGTGCATAGGCAAAATATTCTCACAGCAATGAGAGAAATTCAAATTTGTGCACTTTTCTTCCTCTTGACATCCTGCAGAGCCAAATGAGGGAAAATACACAAGACCATTTGGGGAGTTTTCTCATGTGCATAAAGTATGAATGAAGATTTGTTATTTTAAATGCTATACAATCTTAGTTTGGGAGCCTTATGAAAGCAATCTGTAATTTTTTTTAATGAAGATCGGCTATTATAAATACAATTTTCAGGAGTAATTGAATGGACCAAACTAAGAAAGTATAATAGATGGTGTTTCAAAAGCATTTTATATTGAACAGGTTGATCAACAAAGGAAAACCTTTAGGAAGAATATGGTAAGCCAACAGAGGAAACCTTCATTATCATTATTTATTTATTTAATTATTGTTTCGGGCTGTCCAGCTTGAACAGTATGACTCTCAGCGGCATACAGCAATAAACCAAAAGAACCACATAGCATTAAAAGCACACGCAATATATAAAATATAATATTTGGCAATCAAATACAATAATGAAACCACCAAAAGGGGACTCACTCAAAAGGATCCAAATGTCTGGGGGGAAATACAAATACTTTTTATGTGTTCATTAGAGAATAAGGACGTCCTTAGTTAAGGCAGGAAGGAGAGGTAGGATTTTGTCAGTTTTGATCTCATTAAATATGCCCCTCATTTATGAGCATGATAGAGAATGAAAACATTTTGGATCCTACAGGTCCATGGCTCTTCCATGCTTAAGCTCCCAGTACCAGCAGAACACCTTTAGTGGGACATCTTTATTGGTGGATTCAAGAAGGATGTCTGGTATATCAGATGGTGGTCTTGGTGTAGAGCAGCAGCTCCTTGTGGTCTCCTTAGCTGACTCCCTAGAACAGTGTTGTCCAAACTTGGCCACTTTAAGATGAGTGGACTTCAGCTCCCAGAATTCCCCAGCCAGCCATGGGGAATTCTGGGAGTTGAAGTCCACTCATCTTAAAGTGGCCAAGTTTGGACAACACTGCCCTAGAACAACAGCTGCATCCAAGAGAGAGCAAAAAATCATGTGTTACCTTTAAGTATAACAATCTTAATATAATGGAGACCGAGAGAAAAATGTTCTGATATTTCTATCTCTTACCATTTTAGACAAGGATTGAAAACTATCTGATTCAGAAAGGCATTTTTAAAATGGTGGAATGGGGGGAGTCTTTAATAAAGCTGCATCTTTTTCAGCTTTTTTCTTGGTAGTTTTTTTCCTTTAACAGGAATCACTGTCATAAATGTGCTACTTATTTCTATAAGTACCCGAGTTAAAATGTAAGAAACAGGAGGTTTGAAGAACTCAATCACAGTTTTTAAATCGCTTTGAAACCTGAATAGACCTTAGCTTGGTACCAAAAAGATGACCAGCATTCAATAAGCCCATTTAGGGTTTGTGTTCCTAGTGTTCCTCATTTGCATAATGAATGCCCACAGGAGGGAATGGCTTCATTGGCCTCCTCCTCCTCCTTCTCTACTGACACACCTCACTGAAACATCTACAGAGAGCCCTTTAACATATATATGAGGATTGTGATTTCCCTATTTTGAATCAGTCATGGGCAAAGCCTGGTCTCCTGATTTCACCTCACCTGCATATTCATTATTTCAGCACAAATCCCTGAAAAAATTTGGACCTGCAGGCTTCTTCTTAGACAAGGTAGCAAGTCTCCCTGAACACGGAGGGATTTCCTGCTGAGCAAGGATCGGATAACACTGTACTATTTGTTCTTTTATATATTTGTGGGAATATACATTGTCGGATTACCATACAGTTTACCATCTCCCTGCTCTAGCTTGGTGTTACAGTGGTACCTTTTTCTCTTGCTCCTTTCCTGAAGTTTGATCTGTGGATGAAGGAAGGATAAAGTTAATACTGACATTTTCAGTTGGTATTAAAGAACGTCCATTGCCAGACACTGCCTGCGTATAGATAAGTTTCTTCTTATGTTCCTTGAAAGCTGCTTACATGTCATGTATGCACAACTCACGTGGCTGATTTCTGATGGCAATCCTCTATTTCCTTCTTTGGGAGTCAATTCCACTGTACTCAGTGAGACTTATTTCTAAGTTCGCATGTATAGGATTATACCGTTACTTATGTAAATGGCTTGGGGTTTTCTGTTTTTGTTTCTTTTCTTTTTTTTGGAAGCATATTAAATCATCCCATTCCATCAGAGCTGTGTAAACACTTATGGGTGTAGTTGTTCTTTTATCATTCACACAAATACTTGGATTTGTGAGCGAATCGCAAGTGACCTGTGTTCCTTATACTGCATGCCTGTTTTATACATATCTGACTACTTCTGTCAACTGTTGAAACAAGCAAGTTGGCAGCGAGGTCTATCCATCGCATTGATGTTGGAGATTTCAAGATGTTGCAGCTTGCTTGTTTCGACAGCTTGCTTCTGTGTGAATATTTTTAATCATTCCGGCACTGGATTTTATGAATCAGGACAGTAGCATAAACACAGAGAGAGGTTGACAGAGAGGTGATCTGGGCCAGTATCAGATCTTAGGGAGTCTGGAAAACCTGTGGGATCGCTATGCCAACTCTGATGGGTTCCTCTGGAAAGCAATTTAGCAGGGCCCAGTGACACTCAGAGGTGGTGAGTAGCTACAGCCTCAGCTGGAACTTTTCTTTGCCAACTCCCCATCATCTGAGTAAAAATATAGAGAAAGAAAAAGGGATGGCAATAACTCTCCAAACTCAAGAGTTCCTGCTGCTGCCCTATAGCTTTCCCTTGTATGAGAAAACCTGGTATGTGTCCTTTCACGCTCCTGCCCATTATTAAAGTTGAAATAAAGCTAAATGCTATTTTGCAAAGCTGGAAGTATGTTGAATAACATTAAATAAAATGAAATGAAATGTGTTACATACCTGTATGTTATGCCCCTGGCATGGGGTTTTATGTGACTTCTATCCCTCTTCTTGAGGTGGGGGGTGGTGAAACTGCAATTTAGTCAATCTAAGTGAAAACACTAGAATTCCCCCCCCCCAGGGAGGGGTGGAAGTAATGTAAAACCCTATATATGGGGGCATGACATAATGTGACATCTTTACTTCTCTGTTCTAAGAGCTTAAGGGAAGATGGATTGTATATACCATTCTAAGAGATCCTATATTTCTCTTCCTGTCACCACTTAGCACCAGGATCTGGGTAGCTCCTAAACCCAGTGTTCTATATATAGTCATCCAGAGTACAAAGGTCCATGAGCTCAAGTCCCAGGAGAGGGTTTGAACTCCATAGAATAACATTTGCCACCCAGTTTCATCCCAAATAATGTCCTCACTTTTATTTTAATTCCATTCACTCTGCTGAAGGTTTCTTGGTTAGCCTTTTTCACTAACTTCCTAATTAATTCACTAACTAATGTCCATTAAAACCTTCCTGTATAGGACCTTACTCAAAGATGAATGGAAATATGATGTTAGCTTTCATTTATATTGTTGAATACTTAGTATTACATGGTTACTACTTGATACTAAATAGTAAATTCTCTTCAACTAAAAGTATGATATTGATGTATTATTTTTAAGAACACTTCCTGTATCTTGGATTCTTTGTTGAATCTTTCATTTGTCTGATGCATTAATTTCAGCCTGCTGTGGTTATCTATGGCTGCCTGTGGTCTATGCATATATTGCTTCTGTGTATCCTTAGCTTCCCTCTACCAAGGCCCTCATTTGATTCCTCTCATTGCTTTGCATAATGATGCAAGTCTATGGTAAAATGAAACTTCACTGAATTTTTTGTCCCACAAAATGTGTTTTAAATGCAAGCTAACTCTTTGATTCTTATACAGGAAAGGTGGAAAATGTTCTAGTAAAGCATTTGGCATACTTTTGGCTCTCAGATTAAATCTTTCTGATCTTGCTGTTTATAAAGCAGTAGTAGAAAAGATTGTTATTGAATAGTTATCACATCCATCACTAAAATGTAGTAAATTCAGCTCAGTGCAATAAATTACTGTGTTCAAAAGCAACCATTGGGGTCAGATCTATTTTATGGCTTGGAAAATTCCTATTTCCTATGCTGCAGATGGTAAAGGGTAGCTATTTATTTATTCGGACTTAGTTAAACATTTTGTATGGCCACCAACTTGCAAAATGTGACTCTTGGCAGCTCACATCAGATTAAAAAGAAAACAAGATAAACAATAAACATAACAGAATGACAAGAACAATATAAAATATAAAATAGCACAGAGGCCAAAAGAGCAACATATTCAAAATCCTAAACAATTTTCCAGACAGGCTTATCCAATGCCTTAATCCAGGGGCGGGAGGAAAAACAGAAGGTCATCGGGGTCAGGGTTGTTCAAATCTCGGGAGGCTGTGGTGTTCCAAAGGGCAGGTGCTGCAACATAAGGGCATACCTCGTGGATCCCATTAGATGGCATTGTTTCGTGGAGGTGATACAAAGCATGCCCAGTCTCTTAGATCTCATGGGATGGGCAGACGTAATCAGAGATAGGTTATCTTGCAAATAACCCACTCTGTGCTGTGTAGTGCTTTAGCAGTGATAATCAGTAACTTGAATTACATCTATAGGAAGCCAGTACAGCATGTAAAATGGTAGGATTACATGGGCATACCATAATACACTCATAACTACCTCTGTCATTACATTCTAGATTCAATTGTAGCTTCTGGGTGGTCTTTAAGGCCAGCCCCATGTAGAATGTATTGTAATAGTCCAAGCAGAAGATTATCAAGGCATGAGTGATTGAGGGCAAGACCTCCTCCATATAAAATGGATTTGTGCAAAGACCCTCTTAGTCATGGCTACCACCTGCTCTTCAAGCAGGGGCTGTGAGTCCAGGATGACCCCCAAATTGTACACCATTTCTGTCTGGGAGAGTACAACCTCTTCCAGAGTTAAAGATGGAGAGTCTCCAGATCCAGATCCAAATCCACAGCCAGTTGTTCTTGCTTGGGTTGACCTGAAGCCTCCTCTTCCCCATCCAGACCCCCACAGCTTCCAGACACCAGGAAAGAATCTTTGTTACCCTGGGTAGACATGTAAAGCTGTATATTATTACCATACTGATACTCATCCCTGTGAGGAAATGAAGCTGGGATTGCTGTCTACGCTTGGGAAATCCAGCGGCAGCCAGGCAGAAATGCTTCCCACCCCACTTCCCCAAGGCTCAGCACAAGTCATGCTTTTTCCCAAAGGGATATAAAAGTTTACAGCCCCAGAAACTTGAGAAGATATGGCTCATTCATTCATTCTCCCACTCACAGTTTACTCACAAGCATCCTCACTAGCATTCCAGCTGCCTGGCTACTTGAGCCACACTCTGGATGTGCCAACCTCCAGAGGCAGCCTTACCCCCCCCCCCCACCCTTAGCTTACAAAAGCAAACATTAAGACAGTGTGTGTGTGGTTGTGTAGGAGAAAAGGAAATAGGAAAAAGGCAAGCAGATGGGGAAGCGGGAGGCAACATCTGGAGATTGATAAGGCAGGCGAGAGGACTATCAAGCAACTGCCAGGACCACAAGCTATGGTAGGCGGTATATCCTGATGGGGGTCCTGCCTGGAGCTTGGCTTGGGAGTTCAGCTGGAGTGCCCAAAAGCAACACTGCTTAAGAGCAGAGCTTGCAGTTTGGCCTGAAACTTGGCAGCAACCAGAACAGGAGCAACCACCCTGAGGCAGCACCTCATCCTCACCAGTGCAAGAAAAGCCCCAAGGAACTCTATAAAATAGAGTCTAGGGCTGCTTACAACATTGACTTGAACTGGCCTTGGAAGAAGAGAGCCACCACAACACCATGTTCCCCACTCCCAGCCCCAAAGTCAATCTAGAATGATACCATGATAGATAATATTAAAAGCTGGTGAGAGATCAAGGAGGGCCAGGATGGATGAACTACTCCCATCCTGGTCCTGCCAAAGGTAATTTAAAAGTGCAGTCAGTGCCATCCCACTGCTATATCCTGGTCCAAAACCTGACTGAAAAGATGGGAAGGGTGGATCCAGGAATGAATTTTTGAGGACGGAATAGAGCATCAGCTCTTTAAAAGCTGATAGAACCACTCCTCCCTCAAGGACTGCCACCACTGTCTAGATCCACCCACAAGTCATCTCCTGAGAGGCCTTAATCATCCAGGAGGGGCATGGATCTAATACTTAGGTCACTGCATTTATAGCCTAAGGATTGTGTCTTCTTCCTTAGGACCAATAGACTCAGACTCTTCCCAGACAACCACGCTAGATCATGCCTTGGTCCACTCCAAAGGACCTGTGCAGCTTGACTCCAACTCATAGTCCAAGTGGTTTTATCTGACAAATGTCTTAAAAGTCTTCACAGGAACCCTGCAGATGTTCCTCAGGAGGGACTGGGGCACCTTGAACAGGACACTGGCTGGCTATATGTCAACATGATAAGAGCAGAGAAATTATCATTGCTACAGCTACTCTGAAAGAGATGAAGAGGCAAACCAATGTTGCTGCCAGTCAGATAAGAATTGTGACCAGTTCCATCACTGTTGCCAACACAGCACCACAGAGCCTTATATGTTCGTTTGTCAAACTCAGCAGGGTGCACAGTTCCATAAAGACTATGGAACCATCCATCCAACACTAAAACTAGTAAGAACAATACAACAAAGAACAAAGTGCTGTACATCTAGAAGAAAAGACTAACATCAGAGTTCATCATTCCTAAACCTTCCACCAATCAGCATTTGAGTAGTGGGGCTGCCAGCTCAGTACCACACACTGCCCAACAGCACTTCAGCTGCCACTTCTCCATCAGTTCATCCATGGTCTAGGTCAGTGTTTCTCAAACTTGACAGCTTGAAGATGGGTGGACTTCAACTCCCAGAATTCCCCAGCTAGCATGCTGGCTGGGGAATTCTGGGAGTTGAAGTCCACCCTCTTCAAGTTGTCAAGGTTGAGAAACACTAGTCTAGGTGGCCATGTAGCCCTGTTCAGGCCTAGATTTCCCATCTCTGCCACTCAAGAGGCTGCTCCAGAGACTCCACCCTCTACCAACTCCTGCGGTTACCAAAAGCCTTCACCATGCTAACTTGCTGCTCAAAGGAGGGTCTCTGAATCTTCCTTAGGACCTTGCAACCTCCACATGTACACATCATTCCTATCCAACCACTCTTAAGGCCTATCCCAAGTAGACATCTGCCCTTGGTGGCAATGTAAAAAAATTTTTTAAATCCCTATCTAGTCAATCGACTTCTATTCACTGACTGCTGTGGCTTTTAAAAGCCACTTGCTCTTTCTTTTCTTTCTTTGCCCAGTTGGATTTTGTTTTTTCCTTTCAACTGAAAACTTTTTTCTTTATTTCTTTCTACATTGTATTCTCTTATTTCCTTCAGAGTGATGATTGGCTTTCAGCCACCATGGGAATTCTTCTGCATCTGTATTTTTTTTCCACTTTAATTCTTTATTGTCTTTAATCATCTTTCTACTCTTTTAAACTCTTCAGAGTTATTCATGAGGACACCTTGTCCTGCTGTCACTGGTGCCACAATTAGTATTATGGTGGAAAAATTTGGTGACAGTGACTTAAAAAGCTCCCAGATGTTATGAAAGAAGCAGTCATATATCCCAGCACCTGAGCAAGGGTCTTATATTGAAGAGATTCAACAATAGAAAAACTCTCCCAAATACTCAACCAGTTTCTGGGATTGTTTAGTTTAAACATTAGCCAAGCATTTGTTGAATGTAAATGTTTAATTTAAATATTAGCCAGGGCTAATGACCAAGTAATCAGAACCAGCTTCAATCAGAACAGCCTATAAACTATATAAACAAGCAAACAAACAAACCACATGCTTGATTTATTAAATTATGTGTCTAACTAAAACAGTCCCCTGAGATTACTTATTACAATTCACACATAATACAAGGAAGGAGCATGGTTCAATGAACTTCCTTCAGTGGTCTTAGCGGAGAGAAGCAAAGGTATCCCATTTAAATTCAGACTTTGCCGATGTGGTGAAAGACTCAGTGAAGCCACCAAATGTGTTTTACTATACCATTCATTTTATGTTGACACTCGCCGTGAGCTGTTAAGCCTACACCTACTTAAATATCTTGATCACTCTGACTAGTTTTACTTAATACATTTACTTTCAGATTCAAATGATTCAATTTCCTTAAGTGCGGCCAAATTTTGTCACATTATATGTAAGATGTAGAGCAGTTTGATTGGTTTACATAATTGGTTAATCAATATCAGTTTTTATGTCTGTAAGGTGTTTTATGGACTGGTTATTGATCACTATAAAAATTTACTCTCTCTCCTATGATGTACATGTGTATTGATTTACAGAGAGAGCTTTATCACCTAGAAATGCTTTAAGCATTCAACAAATGCCTTAAATCCATGATTTTTCAAAAAAGATTTTTGTAAGAATTTTTTCGTCTGTTGTTCAATGACTTTCACTTTGAATTCAGTTGAGGGTAAAGCTCCGTGCAAGCTCATGGAACTGCCTTCTTTATTCTACTGAAACACTAACAAAAGTTATTTATAGACTGCATTTATGGAAAGGGTAGTTGATCTTGAATTTAAAGTTATTCCCTGCCACCCACACCCAGGATGAGTTGAAAGAAAAAAATAATGATAAACACAGGACAAAAGTCCTATGCAAACCCCAGCTTCTCTGCTTTGTCAGCCTAGGGTTGCAGCTTTGGGTAAAACAAATACTGGAAATCCCATATTCCCAGTAAATAACTACTTGTGATATTTATCCTCCAAAAATCAATTGCCTGTAAAATAAGATATCCCACTGGTTTCCATCTACGTATGGCAGCCATTATCTCACACAGACAAACCACTCACACACACTGAACACAGGCACACCCAAAAACATATTCCCCTTCCTCCATTCAGCCGAAACAGTAAAGAAGCAGGAGAAGGAGATGGAAACCGAAATGGAGATAGGGGGAAGTAAAGGCATGGGTTCGCTGGATGGAGAAGATAAAGACAAAAGAAGTGTATTGGAGGTACAAAATTGGACAGAGATGAATAAAGGGAAGAGGTAACTGGACAGGGAAGAAAAGAGAAAGATGTTGAGGTTACAGAAATGGTTAAATTCACCAGGCAAATCCAAAACAGTAGCTAATCTTCACAGGCATTGATGCCTTGAGACAGTGTCTTCTTGGTTTTCAATAGCTTCTTCTATTGTTATCAGCAAATGTAAGAGGACTCCCTGAATTTGGAGGCAATTATTTGTGGGGAAAGATAAATGTAAATATGGAAGAAGTGTTAGGCATGCACTACAGCAACAATGCACACCTTGAAGCCCATGGCTATATGTTGTTCTCAAATGATGAAGTTTCTCCCAATTATTCCAAAGGCACAAAATTGCCATTTTCAATGCAAAAGAATGATGAAACAAAAGCCATGTGGTGTAGTCACATTACCTAAATTAATTATATTTAATTTAGTTAAGATTAAGTATGAAGTCACTTTTAGTCCAGCATTCTGATCTATGTAGGAATTCATATTAAAGCATCTCTGTCAGATGGCTATTCAGCCTCTGCTTGAATGTATGATATGATCAGGGAACCTCCTATCTCTCTGAGTAGTTTATTTCAGTTTTGACTGTTAGAAGCCTATCTGTTGTCCTAGACCTTCTTTGTTCTGGCCTACTTCAGAGTGTGTTCTGACCAATTTTTCAGAATGGCATGTCAATGAAACTTCAAGGGCACCCTCCTCCACAAGATGTGCATTCTTACATTTGGCTATATATGGAACAATAAAGAAAACTTATATTGGCTTCTATGGACTAAAAACAGCTCCATGTGCTCCAACTTTAGGTAGCCACGGGTAGCATGGAAGTAACTTTGCAGAACTAAGTGAAATATGTATTAGCCAATAGGAAACATGGGGACAAATAAGATTTACTTGGACAAAAAATACAAAATAAAAAATAAATTTAAAAAAACCTGTTGTAAATAGTAGAGCACACTTTAAAATTGTAATTCATACAGAAATCTTGATGAAAGAGAATGAAATTTTGGTTTGGGAAATAATCACAAAGACTAAAATGCAACCAAATAAATACACAGGTGAAATATCAAACTAATGTTTGGTGCAACTTAATGATACAATTGGAATAAAGAATTTAACTCACTTTGCAGAAATGATTCAGTTCACATCATCCAGAAATACTGATGGAAATTTTTTCAAAAATTGGACAATTTGGATCAGCTGCTGGCTAGGAGACATTGTGGCATAAAGCAAGACTGGGCTGACAGTCAAAACAACTGGGATCAAAAAATGTAGAGTGAAGTCAGCCTCACAACATTATTAAATGTAGTTCTTTTTGTAATCAATCTTCTAATGTAGAGGGGAGATCATTGCTGTTATTGAGATAAACCCAGTAATAATTTTATTTTCTTTTTTTTGTGTGAGCAGCCAGGCAGGCAGAACAGAAAACAGAAGGTCTGCATCTGTACTGCTGCAGTTTGTGGCTAATTTATTTTCAAATATAGGAATGAATGGATAGGAATGAATGCTCAATTGCTAATATTTATTGTTTATTAAACATTTCTCATTTAAATACTGGGAGGGGGAAGAAGAGAATGGGTTATACATGCAGATCTTGCAAAAAGTGTTATATCCATTACACAGTTTCATGGCATGTGCTCTGATGGGGATTTAAAAGCATCTTTAATGTAAGGCACAGTGTATGCGCTGGAACATCACTTTCTTATTAAAATGTTGTCTTTTTGTGTGGTCCTGCAAATAATGGGTAAAACCTTAAGAGCAATATCCATTCTCTGATTAAAATTATGCAGATGCCAACAAGGTTAATAAACTAAGGAACGTGCATATTATTAAGAAAACAGATCTTACATTTCAAGTAAGAATTGAAAAGATGCTTAACTTCAGATATGATATTCTTCTGAGTACCAAACTGGGGGGGGGGGGGGCGCGCGGGGGGAAGGAAGAACTTAATAAATATATGTTACCTAAAAGAGAACTTTAATTACACCATGGACTACTGGATAAAATGATTACATTTTCTACACTGTAAATTTCATACAATTAAATGCAGTAGTGTCACCTTATAACATGTTTCAATTTGATAATTATTTCAGTTCATTTACTCAGAAAAAAATATAAGCATGAATTTACTTAGTATCTCCCAAATCTAGTCATTTTCATTCTCTCAGACTGACTTGGAAGTTACTTGTGCTTGTCTGAACTTAAATAGATCCCTGACAAATTTAGATAAGTATTAAAATTGATAATATTATGGATGATAGCTTACTAATAAAAATTAATTCAATGCTGTGCTTCTTAGTGTTATTATCTGATATTATAAAACTAGATTTTAATGCAATATTTGGGATGCTCAAGGAGGCTTTTGACTGACAGAAAGCTCCTAGCGATGAGCTGCTTTTCTATTCTGATGTTAAGGTGGTTATTGATATATAATTTGACTTCTATTGAGAAATGCTCATCAAAGAGTGTTTATCAATGCCAGTGAGCCAAATGGTAACTCCTATAGTGTTCATGATTGGGAAGGATGATTCAGGTCTAAGCAAGTGGTAAACACATGATGGTAACGGTCAGTATGCTCAGCTTAAAATGGATCAGACATTTTCCCATTGTGACAATGTATGTTTATGCACCTAACTGCAACATTCATTCCTGTTTGCCTTTCAAAATGTTGTCCCATGGCTAAATAAAGGCCAATAACTCTTGCTCCCTGGGATTTTTGCAAACTTATTAGAAGTCTTAAGATGCAGTTAAGATTCTTGGAATCTTCTTTCAGGAGCCATAAATGAGCCTTCTCATTTAAACAGCAAAACTCTTCGGCTGTCAATCCTTGCAAAAATAAAAAATAAAAAAAATTAGTCTCCAATTCTGATATGGCACTCATGGGTACTAATGCTCCCTATAGTACTTTCCTTGGCACAAGAATTTAATTTAACTTAATTTAATTTAATTTAATTGAGTCTTTTAATTTAATATTCTGTATGACATCTCCTTTAGCAACTTATTTTATTTTTTAAAATGGGAAGTTAGGATGCACACATTACAAGTATAGTAAATGGAGATCAGGAATCAGGAGGCCAGGATGTGGGGGAAAAGGGTTTAAGCCACATGATGTAGTGATCCTGACCAAGACTGCCCTGCCAGATAGATAAATGTCTGCTACCTATACATTCCTTTCATAATCTTTCTTTATATATTAGTTCAGTTTCTAAGGCAGCAATAAATAAGATCCCTTTAGCTAAGAGGGACTTACTGCTATGTAATTACATATAGCTTGTGCTGGAAAATATTTCTGGTGGTTCGTAGCATGAGAAGTGTGTAAATCCTTTATTTATTTGTTTTAATGTGAAGAATCTATCACGACGCTCTTGTGAATCTTACTCTTCGTACTTTTCTCTTTGCAAACAGATGAATGTGCCACACTCATCCTGGCCTGCTTGTTCTGCCAGTTTTGGGAGTTTCTGTTCATGTTGCCCGACGTCTGTGAAAACTGGCTGATCAATATGTGCTGCCCTTCCCATAGATATCGCCAAACATCAAGTGATGCTCCCAACAACGGCGACTGCAGCTGCAACTGTGACATTGACTGCAGCATCCTTGAGTCTTGTCACGAAAGTGGGGAATGTCTTGAACTGGCTCTGGAAGTCTCCCAAGTTTGTTATCACTAAAGTAAAAATCCTGGTGGGTTCCCTCGAACCAAAGGATAGATTGATTTAAATCATAGTAGCAAAAATAATACTCATGTTTGCCAGCTTGAACTGTCGAAATGCATCTTGTTTTAAATCCTGTACAGTCGGTATAGTTTATGCCCCCTTCCCCTCAAATTCAGGATTTTCTGGATGGGAAGAAGAAATGAGAAACTGCCTTGTAATGGGTTTTAAGAATTGTATATGTAATATTCCAGAGTGGGAAATAAAGGATTTTTTTTTCTTTTCTGATAAAACTCAAGGAAACTAAAGGCAGCTTCATGAGCAGTATATTTAAGACAGTCCTCTCCTCTGCCAATAGTTCTTCATCCAACACATAATTAATAAAATATGCTGAATTTAGTACTATAAGATTTAATGACAACACTGGCAGAAGGTTTTTTTTTCCGCTTGTTTTTCCTACAGTTATTGATTGAATGGAACCTTGATTTTTCAATACCTCCATCTCAAGTATCCTTTACAGAGAACCAATTATAAAGGAGGACAATATGCTAGATGGGCCTTAATTTGACCCAGCATGGGATGTCCCAATTTATTAGGGAATCAATCCAACTGCTTGCACGTTTGGCAAATCTTATTTACAATTGATTCTCTTCCTCCTTGTATGTGCTGGAGAAATGCTTGTCTTGTTTTAGGATGGCCGCCAGCTTATCTTCCTAATGGATTTTATATATAAACTTATTCCACATTGTTGGCGATTATTAATAATGAATGATATTACGTCATTTTATAATTAAAATTTCATTTTTACGGTCTCTTACGACACACCCACATGCACATACTTCATTTCAATCAGAAAATTTAATGAATTAGAAAGAAGGCTAGGCATAATTACAGTAAATGTATCTTTAAACATATTTTGAGTGTATTGTAAAGAAAATGTATTTTTGCTATAGTTCTGAAAGCTGAGAGCCCGAGATGTTCATTGTGCACCAAGAGATTGGGGCTGTGTGCTGCTTCTTCATTCCAACAGACAATAAGGCCACATTATCAAGTTTTAAACTTTTTCACCAGTGTATGTATGTATGTATATAGATATATAGATATATATCTTTGTTTTTCACAATCTTATCATAAGGAATGGATTTTGGATGCCATTATATTGTTGGAAAATAAATAAAATTTCTGAGATGAACAATTGAGACTGTGTTTGTGATGTTCTTAAAAGTGACAGACTCCACTCCCATCTGAAGAGGCTGAAATAAAAATTATTCAACTGAGACCCACGGAAGGTGGATTCCAGCATAAAACTGGCATGAAATAGCCACTCTGAGCAAAAAAGAGGGATGCAAAATGTGATCATTCAGAAGGCTAGTTTACAAGCTACCTTGGGGCAGCTGTCTCATTTCTGTGCATCCATATTTCTTAGCAAGACATAAGCTATGTTCTAGCAGACATTTTACATAAGCACAGTCCGCCACTGACAAACCCTGAGCCAAAGGCAGGTCATAAAAGTCAGCAGCTCAGAAGAAGAGCATTACTAATACCTAGTGTGTGGGTGTATATATGCCTTCAAGTCACTGCTGACTCCTGGTGACTGCCCAGACAAGTCCTTGCAGTTTTCTTGGCAAGATTTTTCAGAAGTGGCTTGCCATTGCCTCCTTCCTAGGGTTGAGAAAGAGGGACTGGCCCAAGGTCACCCAGCTGGCTTTGTGCCTAAGGTGGGACTAGAACTCACCCAGTTTATAGCCTGGTGCCTTCACCACTCATCAGACTGGCCTTCTGTAAAACCTAGACTTGCTAGCCAACACCATGTAGGCTCTTGTTTTCTTTCAAAATCAGAGGAATATATTTAAGCATATGGTGAAACTGTATTGGCTTATTCCCTATGTGATGCATATACATTCTTCAAAGAAATACATGAATATATTTTTGTGCATTTAATGTCATTTATTATTACATCTATTATACCCACATTTATTTCCATGATATAGAGGAAAAGGAGAGGGAAAAAAACATATAGAAATAGAAAAAGAGAAAAAATGAGATAGTTCTAATTGTAAAAAGGGTTGGCACATTCTTCTTTTACCAATACTTGAACAATTACAGGCATTCAAATTGGGCTTTGAATAAAAATTAAATAAATAGAGCTTGAAAAAAACAGTATTTGAAATCTGGTCCATTACTATAGAAATATTATTTCTGAGATCTCGATTGTCAAATTGGGTTGTCCAGACTTCTTTTATTCAAAAATTGTTTTTCTGACTGCAGTGGGTAAAAGGGAAAAGTCACGTTCTACCTTGTAAATTGGACTATATTTGGAAAGAGACTTTTTTCTCTTTCTCTCTCATTAAAGAAATAATAAGGGTTCAAATATAGATATTATAGCCCAAGATAGCAAAAAGTACTCTTCACTAGAATTTCTAGAAGTTTCATTTGTATTTGTAATTTCCCACAGTGGGAACCTTTTTATGTATTTCAAAATATTCTGAGTCAGGAAATGAACATTCTCCTTCCCCCACCGCCACCACTCACAGGCTTCTCTGTTGAATCAGCAGCCATAGCTACTGCTGACCTAGGTAGCATCCAGATGCATCCATCCTTCAGCAGATGGACACCACTGGCCAATGGGATTCTCCATCACTGCAGCAAGACCTTAATCATCCCTTAAATCTATTCTGGAGGGTTGATGTTATGTTATGGCTGTGCAAACTCATTGGTTTAAGTCAGTGTTGTCCAAACTTGGCCACTTTAAGACGAGTGGACTTCAACTCCCAGAAGTCCCCAGCCTCTTATCTGACCATTGCCTATTCTGCAGCTCTTCCTCTTGTCTCCCAAGGTCATTCCCACACACCATTACATAAGATTGACCTGTTAGTAGCCTAGCTGTTACATTGTGGACAAGCTGCAGCTTCCTTGTCATCAAGGAATGACTAAACACATAGTGTGTGTTTACGTTTTCCATGGTATCCCTGGCTCAGCCTGGGAGGCACGTACAACCAAGTAATATTTCACCCCTAACTGATAGATAACATCTCTCAGAGGCTTCATATATACATAAAACATCACAGGGAGAAACCATCTCTGTGGCATCCCACATTGAATCAACCAAGGCTGTTCCTCCATGACTGTAGAGCAGAATATTCACTCCGGTGGAACTATTGAAGCACAGTGCCTCCAATTCAAGCATTTCTCCTCCTTGGCCTGCAGCAGCATCATAAGACTGTCAACCATCTCCATAAGTGTGATATGTATCGATGGATGAAGGAAGCTGTGTGTGAAAATACTGACAAGATGAGTGCATACCACCAATGCCACAAATCATCACTACACAAGCAGGTGTGCTTATTTTGAGATAGAAACCACACGTAATCATCCATTTCATATACTGTCAAATCTTTCCCTCAAGAACCTTGAGAATCAGACTATTCAAAGTACTGAGAGGTTTCTATACAGATTATTGATACAGGTAATTACGCTGCCACACCCCTCCCCCCAGTTAAGGAAAAATGCAGTTCCACATTTTTTGTGTTTTGTTTCAGAGAGAGCATTAACCTAACTGGCAGAGCGATCTGAGGAAGGGCAAATCTATGACTTAAGCCCATTAGCTCAAAAATGGGCACATTTCCTGGTGCACAGAGCATAACTGCTCACCTGCCTCTCTCTTCCAAACCTCTCCACTCCCAGCACTGGAGGTCTCTCATATTCTGTGGCTCTCTGCTCCTCACCCTACCTCCAATGAACCCTGATGGACTCCCTCAGTCTATGATGTATGGAACACCACTAAGGTAGCCATTAAAATGACAAAGTAAGACATGATTAAGGAAGGAGGAGAGCAATGAGGAATGGCTTACTAAACATACCTCTAACTAAAAATATGTCAACAAGATGTTACTTACAGTACATACTCAGCAAACATATCCATTTGGTTTTCTATTTATTTGTTTGGTTATTTATTATTCAATTTATATAGCCACCCATCTCACATACGTGATGCCGGGTGGCTCACAACAGTTAAAACAGCACGAAAGAACAATAAGCAAAACACAAATTAAAAACAACAAAAAACATAAAACTATGTTAAAAACCATATTAAAACCATAGAACATAATCAGAGGCCGAATTACAATCCATTCATAACATTAACTATAACCACTGAACAGGCTCTATACCGCTTTTTCGCACTTTCTGTCCCATGTGCACGCACGCATGCACGCACGCACACGTGCACACACACACACACACACACAAAGAGAGTTTTTGTTTTTTTTTACTAGCAAGTCATGGTAACATCAGCTGTCTTAATAATAAATTTTTCTGAGTTTTACTGGCAGAGAAGGAGGAGGAGGAGGAGGAGGAGGAGGAGGAGGAGGAGGAGGAGGAGGAGAAAGGCTTGGAAGTTTGCCTCAGGATTCAACCATTTGTCTTGTTTCACCTACTTTCTTCTTGCCCAAGCTGTTTTGCCTCATCATAACAAACAGTCTCATGAGCTCCAAGTCTTGTCCATGAGTTATCAGGAGAGTAAGGCTATCATATCTGGGCTGCAGCAATCTGGATGACCATTTGATGGCAGCAGATATTAAGAAAACTCCTTTTGCTGCTGTCTAGCCAGCTCCCTAAGATTACCTATGTAGGCATCTCTCCATCTCCTTTTTGATTACTCCTTTGCAGTCCTTCCACTCTCTTATGCAAATATATACAATATACTGAGCAGCCCAGTTTCTCTAAAGATGAATAATAATTAATAATCATAGTTTATTAAACTTGTATGCCACCCGACTCTCAACAACTCTGAGCAGCTCACAACAATCAAAGAAATTACAATAAAACCAATGAAAGGTAAAAGAGGCAAGGATGATAGACCGGATGGGAATGAAGCAAGGGGTCTTACTCTCCCTTGCCAAAGGCCTGGGTGAAGAGCCAGATCTTCATAGCTCTTCTAAACAGCAGAGTGGGGGCCATCCGGATCTCAGGGGGAACCTCGTTCCAGAGGGCAGGTGCTGCTACGGAGAAGGCGCGCTTCCGGGTCTGATAGATGACACAGTGTCAGCAAAGAAACCTGGAGCACACCAAGCCTATAGGATCAAATCGGCTGGGGAGATGTTATGGGAGACATGTGGTCCCTCAATAAACAGACCCTATGCCATGGATGGATTTATAGGTAGCAACCAGCACTTTGAACCATACCCAGAAGCAAACTGGCAACAGTGCAGCTCACAAAGCAGAGGTATTGCATGGGCATACTGAGGCATGCCCATCTCTGCCTGCACCGCTGCATTCTGGACCAGTTGAAGCTTCCAGGTGTTCATCAAGGGTGTGTTGCAGTCGTCAAGCCACAAGGTCATTAAGGCAAATGTCTGAAGTACATTTGAAAGGCATAATACATATTTAAACAAATTGATTCTCTCCCCCTCCCCCACCTTAAGATCACCTGCTCTTAATCTCTATCTTCCACTTGCTCTCTCTGGAGGTTCCTATCATTCCTTGATTCTACTTTCCTCCAGTTACAGACCTACACAGACAGTCACTCTGTCACACACCCTCCTAGCAAACTCCTACCAGTCTACACCAACGTATAACCCCAATGTAACCAGCCTGGTTGCAAATATTTCTGCACAACTTATATATATAAAAGGCACTAAGCACCAGATCCATAGAAGCAGGGGTCTACCACACTAGACAGGACCCAAGGTGCAGATTGTGCAAAGAGGCCTCAGAGACAGTCCAACACATAGTGGCAGGGTGTAAGATGCAGGCAGGAACAGCATACACTGAACCGCACAACCAAGTAGCTGGCATTGTGTACAGAAACATCTGCACAGCATATGGGCTAGACCCCCCCCCCCAAGTCCAGATGGGAGATTCCACAGAAGGTTGTGGAGAATAACAGGGCTAAGATCCTGTGGGACTTCCAGATCCAGACGGACAGGCAGGTACTGGCCAATCAACCAGACATCGTGGTAGTAGACAAAGACCAGAAGAAGGCGGTAGTGATAGATGTAGCAGTGCCAAGTGACAGCAACATCAGGAAGAAGGAGCATGAGAAGTTGGAGAAGTACCAGGGCCTGAAGGAGGAAATAGAGAGGATGTGGAAAGTCAAGGCCAAAGTGGTCCCAGTGGTGGTAGGAGCACTCGGGGCCGTGACTCTTAAGCTGGGAGAGTGGCTCCAACAGATCCCAGGAACAACATCAGAGCTCTCTGTCCAGAAGAGTGCAGTGCTAGGAATAGCTAAGATTCTGCACAGAACCCTCAAACTCCCAGGCCTCTGGTAGAGGACCCAAGACTGAGGAAGACATGTACCACCCATAGGGGTGAAAGGGGAATTTTTATGTCTCTATGGTCACTTATCACAATAAAAGGGGAGAAGGGATTTTATAATCAGTCAAGAAAAAAATATCCCGAGTGACATTAGAACTATACTCATCTTGAATTTCCTCCCTGACTTTGCTGTACATTTTCCCATTTACAAACAGAAATCATGGCAGGGAAGAGAATGGTAGATGTTAATAGGCAAACTGTAAAGAAAGGGTTCTATTAGCTCATCATAGAGGAGAAATGAAAGACTTTATATCCAATAAGTATATAAAACTGTGCAGATAAAATAACACATCCACTTTGGGGAATAGACACAGAACTGTTAACCACAGTGCAAGAAAACAGCTGTAATTTTTGTTTTATTCCATAATAATATATGCTTCATTTCATGCAGTATGTGCTTTTGTTGCTCATAATATTTGCATTTAATACTGTAAACTAAGCAAGGTACTGCACAATAAATTCCGTGGTTTATTTCAGCAAATCTCACTGAAGACTCTATTTACATATACTAAAGTAGCGAATGTATTTGCATTTACTTGGATGTATGTTCATTTAACTCAATGGAATTTACTTTTCAATAAACAATATAGGACTGTACTGAAGCACTGTAATCCTGTGCCCATTTTCCCTGTGAACAAATCAAACAAATTCAGTGAAATTTGTACAGGAAACAAGAAGTTACTTCTAATGCAAGTGGTGTCAGCTTAAGGTATGTTCAAGCAGTTAAACTGGGAAGATCATGACAAGCCTAGGCAAAGTGGTGACTGATAGGTAACTCTAGGATCCTCTAGGTCAGTGTTTTTCAAACTTGGGAACTTTAAGATGTGTGGACTTCAGCCCCCAGAATTCCCCAGCCAGCATGTGTGTTTGTTTTAGTTTCTTTCTTTCTTTCTTTTTTTATCTGCACTCAGTCATTACTGACTCTGCAGTGACTGCTTTTTTGGACGAGTCCTTTTTGCAGTTTTCAAGGCCAGGTGTTTCGGAAGTGGTTTGCCAGAGCCTCCTTCCTAGAGCAGAGCCCAGCTGGTGAGCGCAGGAGGCGGGGTTTCCGTTGCTTCGCGCCCTTTTCGGGCAAGTGCGGTTTCGCGCTTACCGGCAACTGCTCCTGACTCCTTTTGCAAGGCGCCGCCAGCATTTTCCCTCCCACCGGAGTGAGAGTACCCATTTATCTACTCACGTAAGTTTTCGAGCTGCTGGGTTGGCAGGAACTGGGGAGGAAACAGGAGCTCACCCTGTTAATGCGAAGGCTGGACTTGAACTGCTGAAGTGTCGACCATTTCTGGCCGGCAACTTTCAGTGTCATTAAGCCGCTACGCCACCGCGTCCCCTGTTCTTTTTCTTTTTTCTTTTTCTTTTCTTTTCTTTTCTTTTCTTTTTCTTTTAGCTAGTTTTAATTAGCATTTTTTTCCAATAACATTTTAAGTCTATATATCTTTGTTACTAATGGTTACAATTCTGAAACACTTATAAACAAATTTTTATATATATATATTTGTTTATAAATTTATAAGCTTATAATTTTTTTGTTTATAAGTTTATAAGCATGCATATATATATAGCCTAAACCCATGCTTTCTCAGGCAAAGGGGCTGCAAGTCCTGACAGATGGCTAAGCACAGGTAACCCATTAGTGGATCTGTTCAGCTCTACTTTCTGGGACAGCTAGAGTGGAGTTTGCGGCAGCTAGATTGTCTCAAAGATGCGACAATCCTGGTCAAACCAGGAAGAAATAAAAGAGAAAATAGGCTCATTGGCTTAGTATAACATGATGAAATATATAGATAAATACCATATATACTCATCCAGTTCTTCCCTCTACCTCAAGCTCCCACATTTCTTTGTTTGGTCCTATTTTAAGGTATTTGCTTAAAATAGTAAATTATTTTAAAGAAGGGATCAACAAAGATGGGGAGAAAATTGGAAAGAAACATATTACAGATACTTTCTCAGCCATTGATAGGACTGCAGTAACATTCCAAATTCTGAATAATTTAACTACAGACACAAAGGTCTCAAACCAGAAGATTTTTTTTAATTGTTGGGGCACAGAGAAGAGAGAAAAGTGCTTCACAGAATGATCAGCTATTGGACTGTATGTGTGTGACTTCAGCAGGTATGTGGTATCACTTTAAACAGGAGTGTGTGAGGGACGTAGAACATAGCAGTGTATAATTTGAGTGGCTTAGGCATCCATTGTATACACCATACATGAATGGGAAATACAGATGCTGTTATTAGTATATGACGGGAAAAGTAAGAACTTCTTCAAATATCCATAGGATTCCACCTACCTGTATCTGACTGCAGAATGCACTTGGTTCTCTGGCAACGGAATGCAAAGGGACTGGACTGGGCTTGAGTCAACCTGCATTGCCTACAGAAATGCGGAAAAATAATTATTATTCAAGATTTAATCCCAACTGTGCATGAAAAGTGGAAATACCAAATAAATGACATAATGCTATTGTCATCAGACTTTTTTGGTGGGGGTCTCATGCTGTCAAATGCATCTTTTCTTGTAATACAAGTGTAAATTATAATTTCAGTGCTAAACTCAAGTTTCTATAGTCTTCTGTAGCCTTAAGATGTTAAAGCCATTTGACAGATTATATATATATATATATATATAAAATCTGAACTAAGAGAGTCATGCCGGCTCGGATGTCACCTGGATTAACAAGGTCCGCATCAGATGTTGGGGAACCAGGACAATCTGATGTTAAGTGGGCTACTGGAACAAACCATACATGGACGAGACAAGAGAACTTGGAACTGATGGAATGCTACTACAACAGCAGACCTAATGAGAAGGGATATATGAAATGTATGAGGGAGCTATGGATTAACAGAAGGCCTACATCCACACTAACTGAGAAACGACTAGTTACCCAGCGCTTCAACATACTGAAGAGGAAGCTGCTCTCATAACTTGAGATAGACCAACTCCACATTACAACCCGGACCCAAGCAGACCTGAAAGAACAAGCAGATGTGCAGCCAACACCTGAAGCTGGAATGTCACTGCCACCCCTTCCATTACAGAGCACAGCAGCTGATATGAGGCATAAGATCATGGATAAACTAGCTACAGTCAACCCTTGAGTCTGATTACCAAGGCTCAGTGCAGACGTACCATCAGATAGTATGCTAGAAGATGCCAACAGAGCCCTCCAGACAATCCCTACTACCACCATAACTGAAACCAATGAATTGGTATATGCTACAGCCGCTGTAATCCTGGAAATGCTTGGCTACATGATCAAGAAGAACAGCAGTACATACCCACCCTGGAAAATGAGATTGGAGGCTAAGATCAAGGCAACTCGGAGAGAAGTCAGTCAGCTGGTGGAACTACAGAAGCATGTGGAGATTAGGGATAAGACTCAGCTACTGAAAAAATACATGGGCCTGACTCCATCTGAAGCCCTAGAGACTGCTAAACAAAGGCTCACAGCACTGGCTACCAGGCTAAGGAGATACACTAGAGAAGCAGAGGCCAAGAAGATAAATGCCCTGTTCTCCAAAGAACCATCCAAAGTGTACTCCCAACTGCAGTGCAACCACACAGTAACAGCTGAGCCACCAGCAGCGGAAACTGAACAGTACTGGAAGAACATATGGGAGAAGAAAAGACACATAACACCAGTGCAAAGTGACTGCAGGACCTGAAAGCAGACCACAGCAATCTCCCAGTACAAGAACCAGTCACCATCACAGTAGCAGACATCCAACAGCGGGTCAAGAACATGAAAAGCTGGACAGCACCTGGCCCGGATATGATCCACACCTACTGGCTAAAGAAACTAACAGCAGTGCATGAACGCCTAGCAGCACAGATGAACCAACTGCTAGCAGCAGGCTCCCACCCAGACTGGCTAACACAAGGAAGGACAGTGCTGATCATGAAAGACCCTCACTGTCAGGATTAGCCCAGGAAACTCCAGGAGACGGTACAGATTCAATTCAGCAGGGTTTATTGGCTTCAGTCCCGTTACAGAATCTTCTCAGAGTGAAAGCAATTCCCAGAGTCACCCCACAAACATCCTGCATTCCTCAGGGAGGTGCCAGTCTCATCCTCTTATCTCTACCTCTCTGTTCTGGGGATAAGAGTACGCACTTAACTCTTTCCGCTCTAGCTCTCACACTCACAAAGGAACAACACCATCCACCTACCAGCCAATAACCTGCCTCCCCACCTCATGGAAAGTTCTATCAGGCATCCTAGCTGCCAAGCTACAAGATCATATGGGCCAGTACAGCTCAGAAGGGCATTGGGAACAACATCAGAGGCTCAAAACACCAGTTACTCATAGATAGAGCAGTCGCCCGAGACTCAAGGTCAATCTGAGCACAGCCTGGATTGACTACAGGTAAGCCTATGACTCAATGCCACACACATGGATCTGTAAATGCCTGGCGCTATACAAAGTCAACAGGACACTAAGGACCTTCCTCAAGAACTCAATGGGACTGTGGAAGACAACATTGGAAGTCAACTCAAGACAGCTCGCACAAGTGGCCATCAAGTGTGGCATATACCAAGGTGATGCACTGCCCCCACTACTGTTCTGCATAGGCTTAAACCCCCTCAGCCAGATCACAAGATCTGGATATGGGTACAGGTTCAAGAGTGGAATCACCATCAGCCACCTCCTCTACATGGATGACATCAAGCTGTATGCTAAGAGTGAATGAGACATCGACTCACTGATCCACCTGATACGGATCTACAGTGAGGACATTGGGATGTCATTTGGACTGGAGAAGTGTGGCAGGATGATAGTAAAGAGAGGGAAGGTAGCTAAGATCGATGGGGTGGAACTACCAGTGGGCCATATAGCAGACATAGAGACCAGCTATAAATACCTTGGTGTCCCACAGTCACACGGGAACCATGAGGAAGAGGCAAGGAAGACAGCAATATCCAAGTACAACCAAAGGATAAGACAGGTCCTAAAGAGCCAGCTCAATGGGAAGAACAAGATCCATGCCATCAACATGTATGCCCTGCCAGTCATCAGATACCCTGCTGGTATAGTAAGCTGGCCAAAGGAAGACATGGAGGCTGCTGACGTGAAGACCCGGAAGCTCCTCACAATGTACGGAGGTTTCCACCCCAAGTCCAACACCCAGAGACTGTACACCAGCCGCAAAGAGGGCAGGCGGGGTCTGATGAGTGTCAAAGCCACTGTCCTGGATGAAACCCAGAGTATCCAGGAGTACATCAGTAAGACGGCACCCAAAGATAAGCTGCTGAGAGAATGCGTCAGGCAGCAGCAGACATGGGAGGAAGTTCAAGTGGAGGAAATACCATGGCAAGACAAGCCCCTGCATGGGATGTACCATCGACAGATAGCTGAGGTGGCTGACACTGGGAAATCCTATCAGTGGCTGGAAAGGGTCGGACTAAAAGACAGCACTGAGGCACTGATCATAGCAGCACAAGAACAGGCACTAAGCACCAGATCCATAGAAGCAGGGGTCTACCACACTAGACAGGATCCAAGGTGCAGATTGTGCAAAGAGGCCTCAGAGACAGTCCAACACATAGTGGCAGGGTGTAAGATGCAGGCAGGAACAGAATACACTGAACCGCACAACCAAGTAGCTGGCATTGTGTACAGAAACATCTGCACAGCGTATGATTTAGACCCCCCACGTCCAGATGGGAGATTCCACAGAAGGTTGTGGAGAATAACAGGGCTAAGATCCTGTGGGACTTCCAGATCCAGACGGACAGGCAGGTACTGGCCAATGAACCAGACATTGTGGTAGTAGACAAAGACCAGAAGACGCCGGTAGTGATAGATGTAGCAGTTCCAAGTGACAGCAACATCAGGAAGAAGGAGCATGAGAAGCTGGAGAAGTACCAGGGCCTGAAGGAGGAAATAGAGAGGATGTAGAAAGTAAAGGCCGAAGTGGTCCCAGTGGTGGTAGGAGCACTCAGGGCCGGGACTCCTAAGCTGGGAGAGTGGTTCCAACAGATCCCAGGAACAACATCCAAGCTCTCTGTGCAGAAGAGTGCAGTGCTAGGAACAGCTAAGATACTGCGCAGAACCCTCAAACTCCCAGGCCTCTGGAAGAGGACCCGAGATTGACGAAGACACATGCTACCCATAGGGGTGAGAGGGGAATTTTATTACATACACCAATATGATGCATTTTCACACAGTTATGCAAATCTAACATAAAAAGTATGCCATAATATTTCAGAGCTATAAATCCAATTCTTAGTCATATGCATTTTTGTTCAAGTTCATCAAAACCCATTCCAAAAATCTCTCAATACCTAGTATTGAAGCAAAGGACTAAGCCCTCTTAATTGCTTTTTGAGTTTCCAGAAAGGTTAAAGCTAATGGTCCATGCCTTAGCAGTGAACCACAGACGCTGAAGTCATGTGAACTGCATTTTACCTTTGTGAAAGGCACATAATGCCAAGTTCGGTATAGGGTAGACTGATTTCCCCCACCCCAAACAATTTCCAGATGGAATAAAAATTCAAATTGCTGACTTTTTTGTTTAGATTTGCTTTTTTAAAAAAAGCCATCTTGTTAAATATGCTGATGCCTTTTTGCCAATAGTAGTATTAATTTTACGTTGAAGAGATGGAAATGCGCAGAAACATGGGTACTATTTTTCAAGGGATATAACATCTCACAGGCTTTGTCCTTTTTCCAAGACTATTGCTCTTAAATTACAAAGCAGATATTTCCATGTGCTTTATCTCCACAGGGAGGAAGACCAAAACTTCAGGCCAGCCCTACCATTGAACAAAATGAAGCAGCTGCTTTAAGAGGTTTGATTTAGGCTTAGCCCACCACCTATTGCCCTCCTGATCTGCTGCCCAGAACAGTTTCCTTCCAATACTCAGGGAACAAGATCATTAGATTCAGTGGCTGGTTTTGGTTAGAGGGTGAGTGGCAACAAGCGAAGGAATATATGGGAAGAGAGAACTACAGAGGAAGCAGCAGGGGATGTGGGGCCTTCTGTCAGTTCAAGAGGTAGGTTTTCTTGGATCACTTTTGCAAAACGTAGTGGAGTGGAATCGACCCTTTCCTTTCTGGCTTGCAGGCCTCCCTTTTTCTTGTTTTCATTGCAATCACAGAATCACCAACTCAGAGAACTATAAGGGGTCCTTTAAGCCAGTGTTTTCTCAATCTCAGCAACTTTAAGATGTGTGGACTTCAACTCCCAGAATTCCCCAGCTAGCATACTGGAAAGGTTGAAGTCTGGGAGTCAAAGTCTGGGAAGGTTGAAGTCTGGGAGTTGTAGTCCACACATCTTAAAGTTGCTGAGGTCGAGAAACACTGCTTTAGGCTACCAAGTCCATCTCCCTGCTCAGTGCAGGAATCAACTTAAAGAATCCCTGACAAACATTCCTCTTAGTATAGATTGATGCCAATGGAAAACAGTCAGAGGTGGTCTTCCTGATGCATGAACTTCACTCTTTCAGGGCAGGGTGCTACCACATATTTAGTGTGGGCTGAAGTCCTCCTTTATCAATAAAACAAGAAATCTCTTTATCTTTTTCTGGAAAGACCTGTCAACTGGGCATATTCAAGGAACCAGCCCTCGATTAGCATAATGGCAATACATATATTAATTAGATGGCAGCTGATGACAGTCTCCAAAAAGTAATGAATTACTTTATTAAATAAATATGGACCAGAGAACAAACCTGTCATATTTAATCAAAGTCTCAAACAGAACTGTTTACATGCAGTTCCTTCAGTAAGTTAGTACTCCTAATGTCCTGTCCTGTTCCTTCCTGGAACTGATTATTAAAAATTATTAAAAATCTCTCTGATCCTGCTTCAGTTTCTCCTTCATCCTTCTACCAATAGACCTGACTGTCAACCACCTTTCCTCAAAACCTTCCTTCCTGCCTTCCTGCCTTCCTGCCTGCCTGCCTGCCTGCCTGCCTGCCTGCCTGCCTGCCTGCCTTCCTTCCTTCCTTCCTTCCTTCCTTCCTTCCTTCCTTCCTTCCTTCCTTCCTTCCTTCCTTCCTTCCCCTCCATTTCTCCACTTCACTTAGTCGTATTCAGATACACAATGGTTTGGCCAATCTCAACATACATTCTAAAGGTGACAACAAAGTCATCTCAAGACATGCTCTACGTAACTAAATTTTTTTAAAAAAATTGCATAAAACCTGAAAGAGTTTTGGAGAACTTGAAAACTCACTATTTAAGGTCACTTAAAGTGTTTTCCAGAGTCTCAAGATTTATTTTTTAAGATGATGAAAGGGGGATTTGTTACATATAAATGACTAATATTATTAAACTTTTAAATGCCAAGGGACTTAATAATACTGAACATATTGTAAATTATTTAAATGTAAGTAAATGAAACCAGACCTGACTTTTGCTTTGCCCCATCCCACTTCTTTAGTCCAGGCCTTTCTACTTCTTGAAGTGCAGTCATCTGTACATTTGTTGAACAGTGCAGGGCCCAGAACACAACCCTGCACTGTTCAACAAATGAATACTCAACACTTCCTTCAATTTTGGTGCAGAGTCATTGATAAACATTTGTTGGTATGATTGTTCAACCAGTTCTGTATCCATAAAATGATAACACAATCTAGCCCACATTTTCCCATCTTATCTATGAAAAAATAATGGAAAACGTGGACCAAAATTTTGCTGAAGTCAAGTCATGTTATCTCCATTGCAATCTGGTGGATAACTAAACTGGTCATTCTATGAAAAAAAGATCAGACTGGTTTAGCATTATTTGTTCTTAGTTCCTGCAAAGCAATGCATTATTTTTTAAATGCTTACCAACTGACCATTTAAAAATCTGTTCCACAGTTTCGCCCAATATCAACGTCATGCTGACTGGTCTGTATGCCTATCCTTAATGATTTTCCAAAGATCAAAGAAAGGGATACTGAGATTATATCTGCAAGCTCCTTCAAGACCCTTAAATGTAGCTGATCTGGTCCCAAAGAATTAAACTAGTTTATGGTGGCCAGTGGCTCTGTAATAATCTCTTTACTTGCCTTGAATTCAGCAACATCCTTAATAAGCTGAGATGACGCCAAAATGACTACACATGCAATGAGGTCATGATGCCAGTACTGTAATTGCATACCTTTGTCAAGACATCTGATGCAAGTGAAAAAGTTTCATATCATCATTACATGTGTGTCATCCTTTGTTCCCCTTTCCTCTCCTGTGGAACCCAACAACCTGTGAACTCTCATGAATTCATGGAGAAATTTGTGTACATTCTTGTTACAAGAGAGTTACGTGTGCCAAATGCCCTACTCATGTCAAGGAATTGTGAAAATGACAGAATTCCAGACCCTACATAGGTTTCTCTGTCCCTCAAAGGGCTGTGAACACATCCGGTTGAATGCTCATGGTAAATGCATGAAGACCTTTTCAAGCAGTTGAGTGGAGGTGGTGTTTAGCTTTCCTTGTGAGAGTAGGCAAATTATATAGGGCAATTATTATACACAATGCTTTTAAAATTGGTTTAAATACTCAGGGTTAATGTGCACTTGTAACAGAGAATGGAGACAAAGTAGTCTTGCATACATGAATTCCTTTCTCTCCATTTGAAAGAGAAATGATGTCCAGTGCTGACATCTTTCTAAGCTGTCAAAACATTATAGGCTCTGCCAGAACATTAGCAACATATTCCAGATCTTCTATACATTCATCTTAAGAGAAGCAACAACATGTCACCACTATGCCAATTGCCATACCAGCTTTGACATATTTGTCTGTTCTTCTCTGATTGCTAGAATGCAAAACAGCCTGTAGATTTATGCTGATACTACAACAATGGGAAAACATGAAACTGATTGTATTCTTTCTGAGTCAGGCATGCTAAAGCGTCTTTCCAGGAATCTTCAGAAGCACCACTTGGCTGGCAAAATAAAGTAGGCCCAACAAACCAGCTCAGCCTTTAGATTTTATGATCTTACCAGATAGCAAATTACACAGGCTGAGCCTGTCACAGTCAGTTTAGCTAAGCCATTAGGAGTCCTTTAAATCACATGAAGTCTTAAGTATAAAGTGGATATCCTTTTCTTTTTGAAAATAAAGAATGTTGGAGGTTAGCTAGATATTATAGATTACTGCAGGAAAGATTGTATTCAATTAGCAGGGCTGGGTTATATGTGAATCATGAACTTAATGATGCTAAAAGGATCCAGCATAATTAAGATGCCTCCTTATTGCTTATCCATATGAGAACAATGTGTCAAAAGAACACAGTAAATCAATGAATGTATTTAAACTCTGGTTTGTAGAGTTGTCAGAAACAGCATGAATCTCTAACTTTGATATCAAAACTTCCAGAGAACCAATTTAAAAAGAAAATCATAACTAGAGGGATCTATAGCCTCCAACTGCTAGGCGTTGCTGCCTAATTTAGCTTTAATTTACTTTTCATCTATACATCATCTAAATTAATCCTACTTTTTCCTGGTATAAAGAGGATTATGTTCCTTTTTCTTTTTCTTTCTTTCTTTCTTTTTTTTGCCAAGAGCATGTGTATGTTGCGCAATGTTGGGGACACATCTCAGACACCAGCAGTTTTGTTATTTCAAAACAGAGAGTAAAGGTGGTAATCATCCATTATTTCTTTGTCCCAAAACGCTAGCTATAATTTGGTACCAGCAGTACCTACCAGTACAATGAAGGCATTCAGTCTGCAGTCTGCATTTTGAAATTGATTCTAAATTACATAATTGATTGGCTACCATGTTTTGCCTAACTTTGGACTTTTCTGTCTCTTCCTCAGCCTCTCCCCCAGGGACTCTTTAGCAGAGGTACAACAAGCAAGGCTCCTTCTAGAAATCTCAAAGGTTTGCCTGGTATAGACAGAGAAAGACTTTTCAAAAAATACAATCATACAGTCGGAAGGGCCACTGATGTCATCTAGTACTGGATCTGACAAATTATTTCAGAAAAATAGCTACCCTGCCTTTACCTGAAGACCTGCAGTGAAGAGGAACATACTGTTTCTTGAGGCAGACTATGCCGGGGTTCAACTCTTATCATCAAGCAATTCATCCTAATGCCTAATCTGGATCAACTTCCTTGTAGTTTATCTTGGGATTACGTTTTCTTCCTCTCCAAAAGGAGCCTGTGTCTGCTACATTATTCTCAGGGTGCTTGAACATATTATTAGAATCATACAACTTTATACAACATCCTTCAGCTTACTTTATTAGGAGCTGGGTGGAAGAGATTTTGGCCATACATCTTTTCATCACTTTGCAGAGGTCAGCAATGCTGGAGGGGTTCAGCCTCTTAACCTTCCAGAAGGCTGCAGGAGGTTGTCAAATGATACTGTAATGTCACCAGGTGGGGAAAGGCCAATTTTTTCTGCCCCTTTATGGTTGGAAGCTAGGGTGGGATTCAGCGTACAAAGCTTTTGGAGGCCAAAGCTTCATCCTAATAAAGATAACAGTAAAGATAACAGAAATCCTATTATTAAAACTCATTCTCATTTCTCACATGTTTTAAGATAATGATTCAGGTCTGAGCAAATGAAAGTTGGGGAGTGAGAGTTAAAATGGAGACAAATATTCAAGCTGAATATCAATTCATTGCCTAGTCTGTTAGTACTGCATGCATAGTTTTGTAAAGAGAGCCACACAAACACTGACCACTGTTTACAGTATTGTCAACATTTTAAAACTGGGAAAGTGAGATGATAAGAGTTTAACTTACCTCTAGCACCTTCTCCAGTGATACAGGTAGTCCTCGTTTAGTCGCTGTCTCGTTTAGTGATGGTTCAAAGTTACCACGGAAATGAAAAAGTACCTTTGCAATAAATCCTCACATGTATGACCTTCGCAGGTCTGTAAAGCAAAGGAAAGCTGAAGTAAAATCATAAGCATAGTTGCAGTTTCACTTTGCAAGCTCTTTGCTTAACAACTGTGTTGCTGGTCCCAATTTTGGCTGCTAAACAAGGACTACCTGTACTTGCACAGATACATTACTGATTTTTTTTTTACAATAATTATTAGGGCATGAATATCTTGTAACTCAAAGTTGACATCCATTAATATTCAGGATAATATTCATTAATAATTATAATAATAATAATAATAATACACAGCTGTTCTTTTTGTTCACAATTGCCAAACAATAGCCATTTTCCAACAAATACTAACTTAAGAATTCAAAACAACCCTATTAGAGTATTCCACCTAATTAAACAGAGAGGGATTTCAATCAGACTATCTGACCACCTAGTCCACTTCCAATTACTTTTATGGACATGTCTCTACTGGGAAATGTACGAGAGAAAGAGTGATGTAGTGGTACTGGTTTTGAACTGGAATTAGGGAGATCTAGATTCTGTCCTCCTGCAGCTGTAAAAGCTCACTGAGTGACTCTAGGCCAATCCTAGTCTCTCAGTCCAATTTACTTCATAGGCCTGGGGTTGTGGGAAACAACTGGAAGAGAAAGAGCTATATTATGCCACCTTGAGTCCCTAGCAGAAATATGAGAGATCAATCTAGTGAATAGGTAGCTTGTAACCTAAGACTTCTGCATTCAAAGGACATCCTGCATCAAGACTTTTGCGTGAAATAGGTATTGAACTTACTGTATACTGTATACCACAGACAGATCTCATCATCTGAAGCATAATACTTCTGTCTTAAAGATAATTCACATGTTCAGTTACTAGAAAGTAAGTGATGTACTTTTAGATCTGAAGCTGCTCTATTATCGTTCATAAGCTAGTTTAACAACTAAGTTTTCCATCTTCTGACAGTGTAATTTGTTGCTAAGCAAGTATCCAGTCCCCATTAATAAGGTGGATACTACATGTGCTTTTATTTATGAAAGTTTACTGCTTGAGGTAATGAAGGATGAAATAAAAATCTATTGACTGTAATTCATGAGCAGTGTCAGTGCAGTCATTTTTATTGTTGGCTTTACTACAGATGAAAACCTCATTGATTAACACTTTATTGTTTATTGTAACTACTTATACTTAAGGCACCTGAATCTATGCACAGAAGAGCCATAACAATGTAGCTACGATAGTTCCATGATATATCTTGGACCACCACGTGTGTGTGTATGTGTGTGTGTGCATATAGTAAAATACTGCTAAAGTGATAGGTGTGGGGAAGAGCAAAGACAAGCTCCTTCTTTAAGAAACAGCATTTCTTACACAGGGACATTAAGGGTGGATATAAATTAAGAGGACACATAGTTTTATACAGGAAAAAGCCACCCAATATCATCACTGCCAATTAAAAATATATTAGGGATCAGTCATAAAATAATTTTAGCTTGGGTTCCCAGTAGTAGCCATTGTAAGAGACAGATCCCCAAGAATGGTGGGAACATAAGTTGGTACATACTGTTGGAGAAATGGGTGTATTTTGGGTGTCAGAGAAAACAATATCACTGTCAGAAGAGGCAGTTCCAGGGATGGCATGAGACCCAAAGCCAGACTTCTGTCTCTGAGTGGCTGCTAATTGCTGGGATAAGAATTCTTCTCCTTTGTCAGTTTGATCTTCGGCATCCCCATCTAGCCCCCACAATGATTTATAGGTAATTTATAGGTAATTATCATCATCATCATCATCATCATCATCATCATCATCATCATCATCATCATCTTCATATATCAATCAATCAATCAAAAGGGCGAACATACCTAATATTCCTGCCTCCTACGCTCCCCACAACAACAACCCTCCACATGAACAGTAGAAAAAAAGCAGGAAGAGATATTTCATAATAAATGACACTTTTTATATAAAACTAAACCTTTTATTTTTTTTACTTATTTCATTAAAAGAACTTTTCTTTTCCTTACTAGTGTTTTTCCTGCAGCTGCAGGGTTCACTTGTTTTTTTTTTCTTGGATCAACCGAATGTTGATCCACTGATTGAGACAGGAATTGACCGACCTGCTTGTTGCCCGAGCCTGACGTCATGGGCTGAGAGAGAGTGGCTGGCCCAAAGTCACCCAGATGGCTTTCGTTAAAAGAACATGACTGGTGAAATATCTTGCTCTGCTTTCTGAATTCTCTGTAGCTCCTTTTGACACTATTGAAGGCAGCAATATTCTTCCATTAGGACTTTGAATCTGTGGTCTTCTATTGTTAACAGTATTCAATATTGGGGAAGGAATGGGAGGCTCAGCACCTACAGACTTGCAATGCAATACACATGTTCCTTGAATGTGTGTTTAGCTGAACAAGTGTAACCAGTTCTGTGGCTGAATGGGAGCTCGGGCCTGAATTTTCCTAATCTATAAGTATCACTTCAGCTTGTCTAGTACACTGACTCAAAGAATCTAACAAGGAATGATAAAGAAAACATTTTCCCATATATACATATTAGCTCTATTAAAAAAAAAAACCCAGCAGGTGTGGAACTCAGACTAATTCACTGACAATCAGAAAAATAATGAAAGTCCCAGCATTTCATTTTGTTGAACCCAAAAGCATTAAAACGCCAAATAATGCAAATGTATAATGCACCATTTCCAAGTGTTTTAAAAAAAAAAATCACAACCAGCCAGGGTATCATGATAATTCTTAAATGGACTATTCAGTGAAAGATTGATATCTGTAATACATGAACTGTACACTCTATTACTAGTAGCCAGAATTGAAACTCAACTATTCAAAGCTAATCAACACAATAACAGTATCATGGTCTCTTTGATTAAATACAGACCACTTCAGTCCCATTGTCTCCAAACCTTCTAAACTCTAAATTTATCGATTTTGTCTCTAAGGCTATTTTTATGGTGAATATGTATGAAATTAAAATATTTTTCATAATTATCAAAATGATGAGCCAAACCCAAAGTGGAAGTCCAAGGCTAGAATCTCCTAGAAATTCATGCAGAACCATCCAAAGAGCAGTCTTTTTATCAACTACAACACAAAGTGGGCCACGTGATGTTACAGGCTCTGATGAAAGCAAGGACCTGCAACCATTTATTTATTTATTTACTTATTCAATTTATATGCCACCCATCTCCCCCAAAGGGCGACTCTGGGTGGCTCACAATTAAAATCTAAACAGTAAAAACAATAAAAATATAAATATCCATATTAAAATTAACTAATAACAATTCTATATAAAATAAACTATATACAATTCAAGATGATGGGGGGGGGGGGAACAGTATCAATCATCCCACCAGCCAATTCCAACAATGCAAGCCCCCATCAGGCCCCCAGGCCATGTGGCATAGCCATGTTTTCACACTTTTTTGGAAGGCCAGGAGAGTGGGAGTGGCCCGCACTCAGGTGGTAGGCTGTTCCACAGGGCAGGGGCCACAGCAGAAAAGGCCCTCTTCCTAGACTCCTCCAACAGAAATTCCTTGACTGGTGGAGTCCACAACAATTATTGCTAGAACATGCAGAAGAATCATCATAGCTGAGAAAGGAATGATGTGGCTTCTCCAAAGCAGAGTTTTGTTTTATCAGCCTTATAAAATTCCTTGACAGGGTCATCAAACATTTACATAGGAGACACTGGATATGCCCTGTATATGTGCACTTTCAAAAGCTATCTGTGAAAACCCTTCCAAAGGTTCTTGGATGCTTACTGAACATCCACTGAGTAAATGAACAGACTGGATGCTGTTTGGTGAAGGAACAAAAAGTCAAGGTAAGAAATCCTCAGCAGTTCTTACACAATGGAGATTTTTTTAAGAGACTGCACTTTGGGATTTCAGTTAACAATGAACAATGAACAACAAATACTCGGGTTAAAAAAGTGTATGCACACACAACTAAACAAACAAGCACATACATTCAGAGAAGCTTGGATATGTTGTCTTTTCAGATCTATTTGGGCATTAGGCAAAAAGGAAAATATCACAGGAGCAGCCACACGAAGCCCCACCAATATAATGTGTGCTAGGATATGAATTAAAAGATGAGCACCTGTGAGAACAATTCAAATAACTGCACTATGGAGACCTTTACACATAAACTTATAAATTCACTGGTTTTCATGTGAGTTGAAACTCTGATAGTGGACAGTTTTGGTTGAATATTAGTATTTCAACATGTCTTAATCTCCATGCATTTTTCATTCTAAAAACCCACTCCTGAAAAAAATTGTTCTTTCAGTGAATCTCCTATATGCTTATCTTGAGCTATGAAGTATTCATTGTTATGACAAATAGATCAATGGGCATTATGTATTCTTCCAATATTTTAATCAGGTTCATGTCAAACCTGGCACATTCCTTGATATTGTAAGCCTTCGGTAATCTCGTTAAATCAGTAACCCTGAATCTGTGAGATACAGAATGTGAAATATCCAAATAAATATATACACACACACACATGCATAGCTTATCATCAGAGACAGGTTTATAAGTCTCAAATTGAATAAATTTACCATCCCTCTGAAAAATCAATTGCACTGCATTCCTATCAACACAGCATGAATCTTCTTTCGCTTTTTTCTAGCTGGTTGTTTACTAAGCATGACACAACACATTTCTCCCTGTTCAGATTTTCATTTGTATCTTGAAAAGAACCTTGAGCATTTTTTCCCTAAGAACCAGTGGTAAAGTATATTTAATTACCTCATAGTCCAAAAATCAATATTTTTGTGGTTCCTACTAACATGGAGTGATTCTTCAAACCTAAGGATACAAGCAGTATTTGGTGATTCTTAAATGAATTTGTACACCTTTGTAGCCATGGAATGAGACATCAAGATTTTAAAGATCAAGGAGCCACATAGTGGGGATGTAATTTTTGCTTACTCCCGATCTATAGACTTTTCTTGTTTGACTGCTCATTTGTGTTTTTCCAAAAGAATTGTTGATGAAATGCACCAGGATAGCTATGTGAATTAGCATGCTCTACACTAAGTGCTTTCTGTTCTTCACTACGAATAAATGGCAGTTTGTGTATGTGAGGTTTAAAAATTATTTGGATTTTACAAAGTTCTATAGAATAGCCTTTCACAAGCTGCCACACATCAGGTATGTTGGAAGAATAAACTTATTATTCCCATTGGCAAGGGATGTTGAAATTTGTAGTCCACTATATCCAAAGGGTACCAAATGGAAGAAAGCTTTACTAGAACTACTGGAATCAATTATCCATTTCATTTTTTGCATTCATTTTTGTCAATGGAGGAGAGAATCCATTTTCAGGCTATAGATAAGAATAATCTCAAATTCTGGGAGGTATGCCAGTTTACAACTAGCCCATTTCCTCTAGTCTTTAAATCATATAACTTTAGAGTGTAACTGGACGATCATATCCATGTATTCCCTACTGCTTTGTTTTAGCCAACCTGAAGTTCTTTATCACCAATACGCTATAGTTAAAGAAGCACCACTATTTTTAACACAAAAACAGAAGTTTCAAAAAGGAGCATTGACATTTGCTGAAATATACATTCAGAATAAAAATCCAGCCATTTAAATAAGAGATTCTCCCTGAAAATCACATTGCAAAACCTTCAACAGTGTATTGATTAGGTGTTAGTGATTGTTACCTTCCTGCTTTCTAATCTTACTGAGTGTTCCTATGTTATACCTTCTTTATATAAAGAAGGAGAAAATATGTATCTCTTCATGAACACAATAACACCAAGGGCTTCCAAGTGAGGATCTATGGCAGACTAGACATGCCTGAAAGAGCAGGGACAGCACTGCAACAGAGATCAGTTGTGAGATTGCCCACCTGCACTCCAGACAGCTGCTCTTCATGAGTTGACTGCAGGAACTGAGGATTTTACAGTTGACTCATGAGTTGAGCTGCTGGGAGTCGAGGGATTTCAATCAAGCTTACAGCCGTAATGCAGCCTATATGGACACAAGGCTTGCATGAGCCTCACTTTCTTAAACACTTTTGGATGCAATTAATTTACAGCTAAAGAGAGACTTTCTGAGTGGCAGGATAAGATAATTCCACCTGGTGAGTTAACATTCTTTCTGGATTAAAAAGAAAAAATAAACAGTATCAAAGATTGAAAAACTTTTGAAAAAAGCTCAACAAGGAGTGGATGTAAGAAAGTTAAAATGGCTAAAGAGGATAGCTATTTTGAATGATTATTTTTGGGTGAAAGTGCTTTTGAATAAATTGAAATTAAAATAGACCAATGAACCAGACCTTCATGGGAATGTTTTTTGTTTACTATTAAAGAGTGCAGACAATTAGTGGATTTTACAAAACAAAAGATGAAGTTAATATGAGCCAGACTGTGATGCTGACTGTAACTACAGAGTGTCATTTGAGATGAAAGTATTAAGGATACAGGAAGACAAAATAGAAAAAAAGGGAAAGCTTGCCTTTTAGTCTTGCAGTTGAGACACAATTACAATGCCAACCACCAGAAAAGCTGCACAAACAGCAGAGGGAAGAATTGCTACAGCAACCTGCAGAGAGGAATTACACCAGATTTACTTCAGAAAATGTTTGAGGAATTGGACAATAGGTTAGCTGAATCAATGGATCCTAAATTGACAGCTTTTGAAAAAAGAATGGATGAAAGACTTGTAAGTGTGAAAGAGGAGATGAAAGGAGTTAAGAGGGGAAACTCTGTAAAACAAGTGTCTGGAGATGTAAAACAAATTAATAACAAAGTGGAAATTCTGGAGAGTAACAAAGAAGTTATAGACAGCTAGAAAGAGAATTAGATAATTTGGCACCACTGAACTGAGAGAGAAAGAATTTTGTTTGAGATTTATAGCAATTCCAGAGGACTCTGGTGAAGATATTAGAGAAAAGGTTATTAAAGCTTTAGCTATTTTTTTTCCCAATTGGGATTAGGAGGATACAGAGGCAGAAATTGATAAAGTATATAGAATAAGTGCAAGATTTGCAAGAATAAAAAATGTTCCAAGAAATGTCTTGGTGTACTTTGTCAGGAAGAAGACAAGAAATAAGGTTTTGCAGCAGCATTTTAATACAAGATGGAAGATTGATAATTGGGTGGCATGGTGTATCTGTGGTATGGTAAAGGCAAGGTTAATGTGGATTTTAAAAATCATTATGTTAGACGTGCCATATTGAGAATATGGAATATATACAAACCCAGGTTGTGCCCGAAAACACCTTTGTGGCTCTTACCACAAGAAACATTTTATAGACAAGAAACAACAGGCAAACACAAATAGCTAACTTATCATGAGATACTAGAATTTTGTCAAGGGGAATACAAAATAAAATCAAGAGACGAACTGGTGGCAGAGGGATATAGTTGCCAATGGTTTTCTTATTTAGTTATTAGAAAGATTTAAGTTGACAAAAGAGTTTATGGTTTTGAACATTGTAAGACTTGGTTTGAAATAGAATTATGTGCAAATGATGAAATGTACAAAATTTTATTGAAATTTGAAACAGAAAAAGAACAAGTGAAATAATATATGATAAAGTGGGCTAAGGTTTTGGTTATAACATATAGATGGGACAATATGTGGTTGAAAGGATTGAAATTTATGCTATGTTATAATCTTAAAGAGATTTTTTATAAAATGATGTACTGTTGATATGTATCATCAGAGAAATTGTCTAGAATATATAAACACACTTCAAATTTATGTTGAAAGTATGAACAAGAAGGGACATTTTATTATGCTTGGTGGATGTGTAAAAAAAACTAGATTGGATTCAAATACATGCACTGATTCAGAGGATTTTAAGAGACCAGAGATTTGGGGGGGGGGGGGGGGGGGGAATTGATGGACAAACTGTTGGGAAAAAAGTCTTGGAACTTTGTTTTTGTATATGATAACTGCAGCAAGATTATTGTATGCACAAAGAGGGAAAAGATTCAGCAATACCTACAATGGAGGAATGGTTGGTGAAGACGGTGGAACTTGCTAAGATGGCCAAATACACTTCTTTGTATCTTTTTTCTTTCTTTTCTATTTCTATTTTACTTTTTCCCCCCTTTCTTGCACTTTTAGCTTTGTTTGATTTTTCTTTTCCTTTTTCTTTTTTCTTCCTTACTTTATATTAGTTTGCACTAGTTTTTACCTTCCTTTTTAAAACTTTCAATAAAATTATTTTTAAAAAAATGAACACAACACCAAACCTATTTTGCAAATCCTGAGCAATATTCCTACTTAATTGTCACTGGCTATATTGCCTTTTCTTCCCCCTAAATGCTGATATCATGATCCCTTATTACATTAGTTCTTTTTTGAGAGCTGTCTGAAGACAAGACAGCATATCAGCAGGTTATATGCTCAAATGGCAGAACACTGCTGGGATGGTTAGAGATTAATTATCTTACCTAGAATAAGCTGCAGAAACCAGTGCAACCTGTAGATAAGATAGATTTCTAATCTCTCAAGCCAACCTTTAGCTTCTTTCTTGGACAGGAATTTGGCTGCTTGAACCATATATGATGCAATAAAGATGTTGGATCAGGACTAAGAAATCCAGGTTTGAGTCTGAGGATAGACTCACAGGGTGACTTTTGGCAGGTCACCCTTTCTCAGCTAAACTTTCTTCATAACTTGGAGTTGCAAGGAGGAGTGTGTTATACATTTCTTTGTCTCCTAGAAATATGAATGAATGAATGAATGAATGAATGAATGAATGAATGAGCGAGCAAGCAAGCAAGCAAGCAAGCAAGCAAGCAGTTTCTAGTAATTTCTTCCCTTAAAAAAGGACTGTTTCTTCTAATTTGCTGTTTCTGACTACAAATGTGAGCTTCCTGAATGCATCAGTTTGGCCACTGGTCAGCATAAAAGGCTAGATTAGATCGGCTCTTGACTTGAACCAGAAGGGATTTTCTTAGGTTCTTCTTTACTGGAGGTATTACTACCTAGATCATCCTGGAGAAGGTCTATCCATGTGGTCTCGAGACTTGACTTGATGGCACATAATCAATCATAGTCAATTGCTGCATAGTTTGTATTCCTGTCTGAGCATGGGTTTTTACTTAACATTCCCTCAGTCAGCCAGAAATGTACTTCTATGTTTATCAAATAAATATTACAAAAAATACTTTCCCCCATCCGCTCTCAACTGTTCATTTGATTGAAAATTTAAAGTCAATTTCCTTTACCCACCAAACTATAATGTTTTCTTTTCAGACCATGCAGCTTTTGTATATGTATATATCTCCAACTTTGCAAGTGTGTTATCAATGCATATTTAATACTGAAACACATCTTCTGAACAACTCCTTTTATATAAACTGGGACCTCCTGCAAACAGGGCAAGAATGATGATCATAAGAAATCTATAGATAGTTTGAGAATGCCTGCACTTCATCCTCAGAATTTCCAAATTCTGTAGGTGATCTCAGAAGCTACCTGAAATGAGCTACCAAACATATCAGATTGGGTGCATCCACCAAGTATAGGGCAGGATATGCATTCTTCATGACAAAATCAGTCCTTAAGAGAATGAGAAAAAAATATGAACCCCAAACCTGTTGACATAGTGATTAACATTCAGGGACTGGAAAAATCTGATTTGCTTTCCCTGTGGATATTGTCATAACATTATGACAACAATGGCTGCTAGTCATAAAGACTATAGGCTATAAAGGTAGCCTGTAGAATGCAGCATTTTATTGGAGCCCTACTGATGTGTGCTCAAGGTTGCCTCTGTCATTTATCTTGTATCCTGTGATTAAGCATATGTAAGTTGAAATGTAACAGCAACACAGACACTGAGGCAAAACTGTCTTCTAGAAACATTGCTCTTGAACTGCTTACAAGTTTCAAGATTCAGTGTGAAATCTGACAGGGAGAATACAGTGTTGACAGAACAATTTGGTTGCTGGTTTTAACAGTAAAACATCAATTACAGTTCTTCCTTTCTTTTTTCTTTTTGCTTCACCAGCATAAAGGAATGCAGTGAGAAGTTAGATGTTTGGTGCCTGGATTTTCCATGGCAGAGGGTCATTTCTCTCACCATAGGACGCAAAACACACACCCAATTAAAAAATGTTCACAGATTCCCTTTCACAACAAAAACATCAACGTGGCTGAGGCAGTGGAAAGGCTGAGTCCATTGTTAAGAGAGATTAACTGAATGTAATTAAATGGGATTTAATTGAAATATGGAACCCAGAAGTTTGTAAACAGCTGGATGATGTGCAAATTTCAATAAAATGTTCTTGTTTGAAAAGAGAGTAATTTTCTTCAAAAAATGCAGAAGAAATTTTCAGCAAAAATTGTGAATTCATTGTCTGATTTGTCAATTGGCCACATATTGTAAACCGCCTTGGTTCTTGCAAGTCAATAGTAGATAAATTGCTGTATAAATAATTAAAATCAAGAAATGTATGCTCGTTTTCACCTGTAGCAAAACCTGTCAATTAAAAAAAAAAAAAGTTGAGGACAGTCAGTCAAAGAGATCATCTGGTGACCTCATATCTTTTCTTTCTGAGCTGTTGACTGGGTGACCTTTTAAAAGATTTAGTATGAAGCACTTTGCAGAGAGAAACACTGCTGCCAAACACTGTGGGGAAATAGAAAAATCTTTCCCTAATTTAAATGTTTTTTTAAAAAAAAAAACTGTTTTTCTGAAACCATTAGTTTTCACTTGATAATGAAATCTGAAAGATATTTGGCAAATCAATTAAAAACACAAATTAGAGAAGAAATGCCTGGGTTAACATTTGTTTAGCACTATCAAAAATTAAACACTGACTTTTGTGAATGCAGTGATACATTCATTTTCCCTGGGTAATTTTCTGCAACTCATTATACCTTAAAATATACAGCTAATGGAGCAAATTTTGCTTTATCTTATTTCTTTTTAAAAGATAAAGGTCTTAACCATTAAATGCTCAGCCAAAATCCCACTTCTTACCCAATGAAGTTGATACTTCAGTTATTATTTTTATTCTTTGGGAGTGCATTTTTTATAGTTCAGTTTCATAACTCCTGCCAATAATACTTAAACTCTGTAATTTTCTGTTTCTATGCTATCTAAATGCACACAGAATGCTTTACATTTGCCCATTTAAATATCACAGTTACATCTCATTTAGATGTCTCTCTTTCAGGAGCTTATTACTTGTAAATGTTTTTTTAAAAAGAAATATTTAAATTTCATGTGGTACAGGGCTTTTTTGTAGCTTTACAAAGAGAAAAAAAAAACTTGATTAATGGTCCAGGACAATGTATTTATACTATCTGTTTATCTACTTTACTCAGATATATCAGTGTTTTGAAAACTATAGTACTTACATGCCATTGCTTTTTATAGATGTTGAATATTTAAGGCTCTAACAATATTGTTCATGTGAAACAAATTCCTTCTTTATTGCCAGTGATAAAACAAACATGACATATAAGATATGCATCATGTGTTAAGTGTGCATTTGCTCTCCTAAAAATATTTCAGTTCTCTAAGTATATTGTTAAAAAAAAAAAAAAAAAAGGAAAACACAGAGGTAGTCCAGCATCGTTCTTTGCCAAGATCTAAACTAGCTGGAAAATGGGGAAATGATCGGATGGGATACTGGTATAGTATGATGGCAAATATGCAACCACCATTGATACTTCTACTGACCCTCAGCCGTAACTGCACAGGGGGTCAAAAAAGGTAAGAGGGTTGATGTGGCACTGTGATGCAAGCCCTACCAACTGGGTATATGCCAATCCTGTAGGAATCACTTCTGAGCTCCTTTTGTATTGAAAATATTAATGGTGGAAAAGGTGCCTATTTCCTTCATGATAAATATATTCTTTTTATGGTAACCAAGAATTCTGGAAGAATTATGCAGTTTCATTCCAGATTAGCTCCCTTGAAGTCCCAGATCTTTCCATCTATCCCATCACCTAAACTGTGTCCGGCATAATTTTTGAAGCACAAAGAGTTCTGTACTTATAAAAGCATCCAATTCAGTTTAGAGATTTGATTATTCAGTTCAGACACTTTGCTTTAGAATTATGCTGAATACATTGACCAAATGGGAAGAGGAGGACTAAATGAGTAGCCCCAATGCTCTTTCAAGATGCTTACCCTAGAAATGTAATGACTAGGTACTAGTAACAACTAATCAGAGCTACTACATTCAAATAACTTTCAACAACTAGGCAAATGCTATTGTGATTCTTGAGTGAAGTAGTCAGAGCAGGACTAGAGTGATACAGTTGTTAGAATGCTAGACTAACATAGAAATCCAGGTTCAAATCCCCATTCAGCCTGGAAGAGATCACAAGATAACTTTGACCAAGTTATTGTACTTCTACATATATATCTAACATATCTGAAAGGGTTGTTGTGAAGATAAAATTGTGGTAGGAATGGACAGAGAGATCTTTGTAAGCCATCCTGAATTCCTCAGAAGAAGAGTGGAAATAAAAATAACAAATTTATATCACATCAATTTTCTGTGTTTGTTTTCCTAAATATGGGCCAAAATAGGTCCCCTACAAAACTTAATATATTTTTTTTGTACTTTAAACTCCTACATTTAAATTTAAACTCCTAAATTCTCCCCCCTCCAGGAAAGAGTGAGTGAAAAATGCCCTTCCAGTAATAATATACAAAATCAGAGGATAGCCCCCCTGCAGCCTTCAAAGACCAAAATAACAACTGAAAAAAATTAAATACAGCCAAGCTGCATGCTAAGCTATAACATAGATTTGCTTGGCTTTGGCTTAAGACAATGGGTACACCAAACCACTGTGATTTGCAATCCATGTTTTATAGCCTAGTAGTCAAGGCAATTTCTAAACCTGACCTTTTCTATTCTAGTATCCAATAGTTTTGGTAGGTTTTTTAACATGCTGAGCAGAGACCTATTTATTTGCCCAAACCTCATTTTACATATTTGGTTTGCCTATTTGTTTGTTTGCTCTCCCTGCTTCTGTTCGATATTGTTTTTAATTCCCGCAAGGATTTAAGGACTCCTCCTCCTTTTTTCTATTATATTATAGCTCCATTCAGTTTTCCATGCTAGCGGTTCTGGAAGGTAGCAGCCTGAAGAGTGGAGCATATATCTCCTAAAACATCCACAAAGTCATACAAAGAAGTGGGATTTACCTCTCTTGAATGTGAGGACGGATTGCTTCATGAATAGCACAATCTTAAAAAAAAAAAATCAGTCCAGTTCTTTACTTCATCCAAAGCTGATTAGTTTCAGTGCACATTTTTAAAAGGGAGCATTCAGTCTATTTTTCCATTATTGGGACTTTGGAGGTCATATAGCCCAACCTCTTGCTCTGGTACATGCAATAACCCTTAGAAATATCCCTCCAGCTTTTACTTAAATACCTTCAGCATCCCTGGGGTTGTTTTGCTCTTTCTTTTCTGGAGCTGGTTGTCTTTTTTCTGCACCTGCAGACAGAAAAAAATGGAAAGGAATTTGAACCATTTCTCTTCCCTTTTCTTTCCCCGCACTGATTAATCCAAAGAATTAGATGAAGGATATTGAAGCTCCGTATAAAACAGCATCGCTTCCAAATCTCCAAGATTCAACACTCTCATTTTATGAATTAAGACCAGATGTTTCCTGTCTTTACTTATTCCCATCTTAATATTTATTTAATAGTGGCAACAGTTGAGATGTATACGTCTTAAAAATAAATACCTATCAGTTAAGATTAATATTTTATTTAAACATATCTACATCAGCCACCTTAATCACCAGAAAAGATTTATTTGCCTCTTTTCTGCATGGGATAACCTACGATTAAGAGAGAAAAGCTTGATTGGAAGATAGGATTTGCCAGGTACCCTACAGGCCAATTTGACTCCAGCAGAGCTAATTAAATAAGTCTCCTGTATATAAAATATATCATATTCAGATAACAGCATATGGCTAAATTTTTCATCTTATTAAAAGCTTGCATAAAGGCTTTCCCAGCATAAATTCTGAACATAGACAGGTGCTGTTTGAGGAGCCTGACAATGGGGATGACTTAGATTAGGTTGACACTGCCAAGAGATGTATCACCCATGGCTGTCTTCGGGAAAAGAAGAAGGAGAATAATTTACCATTATTGCCTAATGCTGATGGGCTGACACTATCTTCAGAAAGCTCTTGTTTCTTTTTCTCTTTTTCTAGGCAGTTGTACATACTATTGTAAGACTAAGAGCAATGAAGAAGAAGAATAACATTAAGAAGGAAGACAATGTTGTCCCAAACACATGATGCGCAAATATTTACCACTAGACTAAAATGTGCTATGTTCTTTAAAAGCAATGTGACTAGGAAACAGTCCCGTAGACCTGCACATGAATCCCACTATACTTATTACTTCATTTACTAAGTTTGAAGGACCACAGTCATAGTTAAGAATCATATCCTTGTGCTTTTAAGATGTTGTTGTTGCTATTATTATTTGTTCCCTACCACTACCTATGTTGGATGCATCCAAGACATATTAAAAGAATACAGATTAAAGTAAACGATTGTTGTTTTATCTGTTAGACTAAAATTATAATACTAATTCATAAACATATTCCATTCAGCTGAATCCAAAAGTACCCAGCCTCCAAATTTTTCACTTGGAGGAAGATTTCTTCAGTCAGAATACGTAAGAGCAGTAACCAAAGAGCCTCTGGAAAGTTCATAAACAATAATGAATCTATTTATGGCTTTGATTCAAAGCAGCTGACACTGAGAAGCATACAGCTTCTGAGATGGTTACATTGTGTTTGCTTTCCACTGACTGATTCATCCTGCATGAAAGGATCTTAAGACTCTGGCTTTAAGAATTGACGGTGATCTCCCGAAACTTCTACACAACTAGGGAAATCATTTTCACAGATGGGGTGTAGGTGCAAATAAGGCCCTGCTCAATGATAACGCTGGCTGAATATCAAATAGTCATGTGGATTGAATAATATTCTCCAGAAGATCTAGGGATGAAGACAAGTGATACTGAACTGAACAATCTCTGCAAGATGCAGGGCCCAAATCATGCAGGATAGAAATCTAAATATGAAGTTTGCCAATGTATATAGTTTGGATGTAATGCAAGGGTAGAGGAAGTGTAAATGAACCTAAGTTTTGTTTAGCATGTTTATGTCATTTCTAAAATGAAATATTTAATATGTTAGATATACTATTTATACAATAAATAAATGCTGATGACAATATTTTTTACATTTTAGATTTGAGAGTACAACATTCATATTTCCGCAATATGTGGTCAGTAGAGTAAGTGATTGGTGTAGGTTTTTGTCCATATATATATATATATAGTAGGTAACTCTTGAATTAAATCTGTTTAAACTCTCATATCCTCAAGTGGAACTAGTTGATGTCAGATATTAAATGCTCCTTGCTTGCCACAGCACTGCTTTTAAATGAGAAATATGGGTGGTGAGGGTAGACGAGCAACAACAGCTTTGAATATTCTGAAGAGAATAACATACTTTTTAGCAGCTGATAAATTTAGAATTCTATGTATTAATAGAAAGTATTTCATTGACATCAGCCTTGCACTGACATTGCAAGGCATTCGACACATGATTGACACTATAACAACTCATTTAAAGCACAATGTCAGTGCAATGGAATTGAGTTCCCTTCTTGACTTACAACAGTTTCTCCAGAAACAATTTTTCTCCCATGATAAAATTTCCATTGACATTTCAAGGGCATATTTATTGGTGGAATAATGCTTTTTTCTATTGTCTGGGTATTCGGTGTTTCTGAAGAACTGGGGCAAGAAAAGGAATCGTGTTCTGTTGCTACTGTTATTATTAATCAGCTGTATCAAAGACAGAGGTCAAGTGCAACATCACATCACAATTCCAGATGCTCAACGGAACAGTTTGGCAGGCTGTAGCATATGCTGCTGCACTGAGACCCAGAAAAGTGGAGGTCCTCTAAAGTGAGATTTGAAAGACTTGTGAGACACTTGTGTTCCCTCCGTCCTTTTCAGAAAGAAAAAAGTAGGGAAGAGAGATCGGGGAGAACTTTATTTATCTTGTATTCAAAGGCAGCTTATCTTCTTCAAATCCCTATACAAAGCTCAATTTGGTTATCATTCCAACTTTACTGTTCTCCAAATTTTACTGTACCATATATCACATACAATCTGTACAGAAATCCATACATTTATGCAGTTAATGCAAAGAAATGCATTAACTTAATGATCTGCAAGATTTGCATAACATTGACAAAATCACAAATCAAGATACATGTTTGGAGGAATGTACATTGATGTACACATATTTAGTGCAACTTTAACAACAAACCCCCCCTCAATTTCAGCAAATCAAACTTGATGCATTTGCGAAAATGAGAAACTCAGAAAAAATAAACTTTACAATCCGTTTATTAATAGTACCTATCTGCTGTTGGCTGTGGGTGAGAACTTTTCCATATTCTACAGTTTGCAATAATAGAAAGAAAATGGGAAGTGCACATATATTTCTTACAGACATTTTATAATGACTATTTATCATTACTACTGTTCCTTCCATAAAATGGTAGGTCTTTATCACATCTGTATCTATCCTACCAGTCCTGTGGATATAGATCAACAACGATTGCAAACAAGATCTTTAATTTGTTGGAAAATAGTGCTGTGATCCATTAACCTGCAAATGTTTTTGTACAGAAGCACTCCTTCAGCTTAGCAAATGGATTCTGAATATGGATAAGCCTCACACATTATATGACTGATGGCAGTACCTACAGCTGCACCCTAAATCAAATATATAATGTTTTCAAATGGATGGTGAACTATTAACGAAATGTGTAAAGAATAGAAAACAAGCCGGGAAGTCTGTTAAGAAAGCTGGGTAAAATCCAGCCTCATTACGAGCAATGAGAGCTTTCCTATTGATTTTAAATGGGAAAATGTATTGCTTTCTTTGTTTTTAATGCAAAAGGGCAATAATGGATTTTTTTTTCAGGTGAGCATAAGAGCTTGCAAAAGCATTTGATTACCAGTTTACGTAAGTACTCGTCCTCCATAAGCCTAACAGTCTGCTAATGACAGGAAAACATTGAATAAATGCTAATATTTTAAAGTAGAGGTACCCAACTTTTTCTAGACTGAGGACTGAATTTGACCTTTGAGGGGCATGCTGGGAGATGCAATTCAGAAGATCATGGGTGGATGGGACCAAAGCAAGAACTAAGCCAGTCTTGATTTCAAGCTTGACTACTTACAACTTCATGAACACATCCATGTTCTTTTCTTGGTCACAGTACCAAAGAAGTTTGCCATTGTCCTGTTGTTTTTTGCTTCCCAGTCGAGTTGGTGATCCCCCATCTAAGTGCTGCCCTATACAGAACATACATATCCATCATTCTTTTCCCTTTGGGATGAGCAACATTCTGCAGAGCACAAACAAGGAATAAGAAATAGTATGCAACGAAATGAAAGGTATGGAATAAGAAAAAGAAAGGAAAATACCACCAAACCATTCAATACATCCCTCCACACATTTCTATTCTGGGGAACCATTCCTGCTTCCACCACATCCATGTGTTGCTTCATGCCTTGTCTTTTGTGCTTGAAACTTTCCACCTGTTCAGGATTTCATCAGTTCCACTGAGTCACAGTTTTCTTTGTCTTCCTTTCAACCTATTTACTCTTCTTCATCTTCCTTTCAACCTACTTACTTTTCCTTATTAATCTGTTCCTTATTCAGTGCTTTATATACCCAAGTCACCTCAGCATACTTCTTTTATACTGGTCACCTTTTGCATTAATTCAATATCTATTCACCATTGACCCTATCTGTTCCTGTTTTAACACAGAACTGTGTAGTATTTAGATCTGAAGTAAACAAAGTTGCTTCAGATCTGACATGGGCATCCTTAAAGCAGCTTACCCTTCTCCTGCCCTCGCACAGTACCCTCATGGGTATAGGAAAATATGCCTTTGAGTTAAGGAGGCATTCAAGAAGTGGCAACAGGGCAGCAAATCAATTTTCCTTGTCAAAGACAACATTGGTCTTTGATTCATTACTTCTTGGATCTATTCTCTTCATTGTACCATACGATCTTTAACATTCACTGCAAATCGTTCAGGTTCTCAGGCAACAACTTGGCATCACCTGCATACAAACGTACTTATAAGTCTAGGTTCCCAACAAGCACACCTCAAACTTCACACAATCATTGCTTGTTCATTTATCAAACTTGTTTTACTCCCCACTCAGCATTGAACCATTTGCTAAGCATTCTATTTATTCTTATGCATATTTTACTTGATCATCCTTATTACATTGACCAGTCAAACTTGGACTTAACACTCATGCAAACAATCCATAATTTAAGTTTATTTATTTCATCATACTCTTTCTCTAATTTTCTTTCAAACATTTGTATATTTCTCAATGATCTGCTGAAGAGCAAAAGCGTGGTCTGCCTACCCTTGCCTGGCTTACAGTCCTATACCCACATTTTGCAGATTGTCACCTGTCATACCCATTTGATCTGAATTCTGCTCAACACTTTCCCAGGCACAATAATCCCTCTCTAGTTTTTACATTCATGCTTACTACCTTTCCCTTTATATTTTAACATTCCTCCAGTTATACCATCTACATCTGCAGCCTTAACATTTTCCAATTTTCTCTTACTCATTGACATATCATGATCATTCCAGTAGAAATCACTAAAATACTCCTTCCAGTTTCCTTCATATACAATACTTTTCTCTTACCATTTTCTTTTGTAGCAATCATTCTCATATGTGTATTTTCCCTCTTTCAGTAAATCCTCCTACCAAGCATCCTTTTTCTTACTTCCTCTAGCATAATTCCACACACTTCTGTGTTACTCAGTAACATAATTCTTCTCACTCCCTTCCAGTGTCTTTCACACACTTTTCTTATATCCACTTTCCATACATTCTGTTGGGTGAATAATCTACCCTTTTTTTTTGGTCATACAAATATTATACTTTCTCTGCCTGCAATTACCCTCCTTTCATTCTAATTTCTTTCATTTTCTCCCATGTCTATTTTTTCCAAGGACCATTCCTGACACCACCATATAATCTCTGCATTAATATATATCACCCTTGTAAACTTCACTAATTCACTCAATTTTTCATCATAAAGAATTAAGTAAATCATATTTTTTAAATTGTATTCATTCCTTTACCATTTGAACAAGTGAATATACTTATGTTTAAACAGACTTTTTCTAAGCAGGTACTCATATAACAGTAAACATTCTTTTTAATTCTTGGATCTCCAAAAGGCCCAATCATTTTTTCTTTATTCTGTCATCTTCTTGCCATCCATCTATCCATGTAGCCTAAGAGAATATCATAACTGGTCAGGCTATTATGAAATTATTATTATGGTTGGTCGCACAGTCAGCCAGATGTTTAGACTGGATTTGGCATTTTTATCCACCTATTGATTCCTTGTCAAGGGCCTGGGATAGGCAGATCTTGTTGTCTGATGGTGCTAAAGGTATTGTTGCAGGATGTAAGCTGTTCCAAGTAAAGCTGCCTTTTGCAATTGACTGATGGTGATTTTGTCAATGCCGATGGTCTTCAGGTGGTGCTCCAGATGTTTTGGAATTACACCTAAGGTTATTATAAACTTACACATTCTTCCATTGTTCTGCAGTTGCTGGATCCCTAAATCACAACAGCTTCATAATATTTCTTTTCCAATACTGATGTCCTGCTTTGTCATATTTAAAGCTAAAATAGTTTTCTGCAATTTGATATGATGATATTGATGGTGATGATGATGATGATAAAACTTAATTTTATTTCTTCCGTGGGTTTTCCCCCCAAGGGGCAAAAAGGATTGATACCTATATTCACTTACCTAAGTGAATATACATCCAGGAGATGATACTACAGCAATGGTATCATTATTTCATGCTTACCTTTTTACTTACTACAGCAATGGTATCATTATTTCATGTTTACCTTTTTACTCACCAGAAAGGCATCAAGACATGGGACCCTTATCTCTCTTATACACCATGGTTAGCGGGCAGAGGCCAAGTGAGGTATCCCCTAGAAGATTGGTGGTGATAGTGAGAAGCTATCCCAGGGGGCAGGAGATGAAACCAGGGTGTGAAGTTCCAGAGGGCTTCTGAGAGAGAAGGTTTCAGACCTCAACTCTAGGTCTCTCTGTACGTCATGCCACCACAATACCTTTAAGGCAAAGTATTAAGGCTGTGTGAACTCCTCAAATGCTTGGTCAAAATTTGTCTCAAAATTGCCAAACGTTGTTACCACACTGTAATGTTTAAGTGACAAAAGAGGGAAATTATTAAATGTGTGCCTGCAGAGTCACCATATAATCTACATATAAAATTTTAATTACATGTAAATGAAGCAATTCACTTAAACCATGATGGGTGGTAGAGCCAATAGATGCGGAAAGTTAATCAGTAACGTGCGATCTATTATAAGGAAATACTGTGTGTTGAAAGAATAAGAAATGGCTGTGTATAAGAAGGTGACTCTTCCCCCTTTGTTATACAGAAGTGAAAACTGATATATGAAACAAAAACATACAAATAAATTGAATGCAGTGGGAATAGGTTACTTAAGAACATTGTGTGGTAATACCAGATGAGGTAGAAGAAGAAAAAATGAATGCATGTGGAATGAGTGTGGACTGAATATAAAAGTGAGTGGGCAAAATGAAAGAAATAAATTGAGTTGCTTTGGTCACATAGGAAAAATAAATGAGGATCAAATCACAAATCAAATATAAAAAGAAGAGTGAGTGGGTGGATAGGAAGGGGAAAACTGAGGAAGTTGTGGTTGGATGGAATTGATAAGATCCTCAAAAAGAAAGAGGTGAGAAGTTTAAAGAACAATTTGCCATGGATGAAGCATCATCAATCAATCAGGGATATAATAAAGCAAGGACAAATTGCTTTGCACAAACAGAAAGAAAGGAGGGTGCAAAGGATAGAAAGATATGGAGAGGCATAGCGAATAGTGTTGATAGAAATTAATTTTAGCTATGTTTCATTTTCTTTTTCATATTTCATGCATTTTTTTTTCTGCCTTACTATTTCTGACTCCTTTTCTGAGCTCTGTATTTCATTGCTCACCCTGAAAGAGAAAATGGTGTGATTAGTTATCTACATATGGAGGAATAGTTTAAAGCATCGTCCATTCTCACAGAGTGCAGATGACTGAGAGTTCATGTTGGGAAGGATATAATATTAGAATGGAATAATCATGTAAATATCTCAGTTCCTTTGCATTTTCAATAACAAGGATTGAGGGGTGGAGAAGTGGATGAACAGATGGCAGACATGCATATACACATATGACGGCTTTTGTTTAGTACATGAAAGATGTATGCAATTGTGGGTTTTTCTTTTTTGACTCCCCCTTTTCTGTTTACACAAACAGAATAAAAATAATCCTCAAAATAATATTAACAGATCTTGATCTAGCTGTCATGGGAATTTTCTTAAAATAGCTTTTGATTTCGAAACTAATATACCTGTTCTGATTCCAAGTAATCAGAAGTTTAAAAAGTGTGTTTCACTTTTGCACTAGGCAAAAGTATAGGTGTGCCTATAATTTCAAGATTAGATTGTCTCCACCAATGCTGTAGGCAGATCTAACGCTAATCAATGAAATTGCACTCACTTCAGATCTAGTGTCATGACCACCACTATATGTCACTCTACAAGTTTCATAAGGATAACAAAGAGGCAGCATATTCATTAACATTTTAGCATAATGGACCAATTTACTATCCTTCACAGCAAAGGCAATTTTGAAATCAATACTGTACATTGTGTAATGATAATGAGGGCCAAAGTAAAACACTAAAACATTTTAATGGGATAGTTGGTTGAAAAGTGCCAGTCAACTCTTTCTCTATAATTCACAAATCTGTTGGAAGCATTAAGTTGCAAGAAAGTATATGCTTTTTCCATTGTGTATTTATAATAGCCTTCTCCAGCTAGTCAAGTCCACAGAATACTAAGATTGCTTTTAGACCATCATATTTTCATTCCTCGAGATGCCAAAGCAGCTTGAAACCCATCTGCAAAAGGCTTCACTTCTGAAAACTTGAGAATGGAAGGAACTTGCTGAGATCACCACAAACCAATCAATATTCCTTCCAGGTGCCAATAGGAGATTACTTAATACTGTATTAAGTTTGGCCAAAGCAGCTTCATTTTAATTTTTCCTGAACTTTGGGAGACAACAAGTGACCTGGCACCAGGGAAAGACCAGTGGAGTGGGAACAGAAAGCAACTGTATTACCCCTTGGAATGGGGTCTGCAACTAAGTACATGGCAAGGTTGTGCAGTGATACATGGAACCAAAAAGCAATTCATCAAGATCAGATCAGACAGGGATCAGAGGACAACAGAGATAAGAACATCATCAATTAATTGCCATGAAGTAAATCACATTTGACTCAGCAACCTAACAGGTCAATGAATGATTGAGGTGACACGGAAAGGAATGTGTGATAGACCTGCTGTCAAAGAATAGAAGAGCAAATTGTATAGGTCTCTGTTGGAAGTCCCATTGTCCAGATATTCATCCATGGTGCATGGCTTTCTTCCCCAGAACCCAGGATAGGCACAGCCATCCTAGCGGTGGGGCAGTATGTCAGTTTTGTCTGACAGAGAATGCTTGTTTTTGTTTTACAAATTTTGAAATGAATAAACCTTTATTGTTGCTGAATCTTAGTGTCTTGTGTTGCCCACTGTATACGATTAGGCTACCTCTCCAGAGACTGGCAACTGTCCTTCTATATTTGTGAGAACCCAACTGATGAGAAAGCAAGGGCCATCTCCTTAGAGCCAAATTCCCATAGAATACTTCTGCTCTGACTGGATGGGCCAGCATTGGGGTTGAAGTTTTCTCTCTGGAGGGTGTCATGGGGCACAGGAAGCAATTCCTCTAGCTGAGCTGGGTCAGAAGGCTATCAATCACTAATGAGAGGTTTCCAGAAAAAATATGAAAAGGACAGGCAGTCCATGGATGAGCAAGTTGAATTCAGCAGTTGCTAGCCACTTAGATTCTAATAAGTTGAGAAAACTAAATGAAACTCTCAAGGACAAACTTAGACATTTTTTGCCTGACTTGATTCCTCTTTATCCCCAACATCTCAAACGTACAAAGAAGAAATCTTTGGAGAATTCTTTAAAGACTTAAAACTAAATGCTTGCATAATGTAAAGTAAAGGCAACAATCCTCTTGCTAGAAGTGCAAGTTAAGGATCTGACTTTTAAATATGAGGGTTGAATGAAAAGTAATGTCTCTACCTTCATATCTTTAGTTTATATAGGAATATTTTAATAAATAAAATAGGAAAATAATCCTTGAAATGAGTTCTTTTGTTACCTGTATTTACTTCTTCATATAATTATTACCATTTTCTACACACTTCTGCCAACAATGGACAAGCTTATTAAAGCCATTGCAAAAGAACTCCATGCTTGGTCCTAATAGTCCTTTCCACCTCTTCATCTGAGTCATACAGATGCCCACAGAAGTATTCCTTCAAGTTTGGAGAAAGGTGGACTGCATGGTATATGGGATAAGATGATGAGATCCAACTTTGCAACTGCTTCCTAAGTGGTTTGTGAGGTGGGAGCCTAGCGTTGTCCTGTTACAGCAAACTTTCCTTCTTGTTCTTCTGAAGTCTGCGTAATCATTGTTTCAAAGTTTTGAGTGTTCCCAGTAGCTCTTTCAGTTGGCAGTAATGCCAGGTTCGAGGAAATCCATGTGGATAACATTATTTGCATCCCCAAAAAAACTGTAACCATGAGTTTTCCTGCCAAAAGCTGGGTTTTTAATTTTTTCCCTAAAGGTGAAGGTTTGTGATGATATTTCATTGACTGACTCTTCATTTCAGTGTCATAATGATGAGCCCATGTTTTGTGGGCTGTCACAATGCTGTGAAGAAATTGCTTACCTTCATTCTTGTGCTGTGACAATTGTGGGCAGATTTTAACTCTGCTATCAGCATGCGTGGAACCCTTCTTGCACAAACATTCCAGTATTGAAGAATATCAATAATGTAGCCCACTCATTCCTGTGAAATGCCATGCTTGGCAACAACTTCCCTTTCAGTGGCCTGCCAATTTCAGTTCATTAAGATTTCATGTGCGAAACACATTGGTTGCTGTCACAGGTCACCACTTCAATTTTGATCGCAAAATCAGCTTTTCCACTTTTGCCATTCATTATATTTTTTTGCCCACTGATGCACAATACTCATATTAACAGTTATTATGATAATCAACCTGCATTCACCAATGAATTTCATGAACAATAGCAGTACAACCTTTTTCATTCAACAACTTCCTGCAACTCTAAAGTAGGAACAGATACTCAGGAACATGTCAGAATATCAGTACTGCCATCTGTTGGCAACTTGTACCACTGAAGGCATTATTTTTCATTCAATTCTCATACTATTAGGAAGTAGTAACGGGGGGGGGGGCATGCTATGTATGCACCCTAGACTCCAGGATATTTGAATAATTGAAAAATGAGGGGGGAGGACAGAGGGAAAGGGGATCTTACAGTTCTTACAGAATCAGTAAGACTCCTGGCTGCTAAGATTTACTAAGTGGTGCATGATGCAGAGTTCCTCTCTTGCTCTGCAGTCTCTTCCATTGGGTCTTTCTTGTCAATGGGTACATCGAGGCTTGTTCCTTTTAGAGTCCTGTGGCGACTTCAGGTGAAATAATCATTGGGAACAAAGGAGGAGAAGAGACTTCTTCCAAATGTCCTCCATGCTCTCTTTTTCCCCATTGGAGCTGGGTCTGCCACCTTCACAAAAGGGCATGGTGGTGACTCCAAGCCAACCTTGGTAGTGGTAATGGGGAGGAATGAATAACATTCTGAAAGCATGTGATGTGATTCTTTATGGTGAAGACTGAGAGAATTAGTGAAGCATGCAGGAGTGATGAGAAGTCCTGAATGTGGGATGGACCATTGTCTGGTAGTGTCAAGAGTAGATACTGGAAAAAATGGATGTGGAAGAGAAGGAATGAAGCAAAAAAACAAAACAAAAGTAGAATCACTGCAGGAAAAGAGAGTAGAATTTCTGTATGAGAAAATATTAGAAGACAAACTAGTCTCCTGCCAGAATAAATGAAAGTGGATATAAGGAAAGAGGTGTGGAAGCTGCTTGAAATAGAGTAAAAAGAATTATGTTACTGAGTGACGCAGAAGTATGTGGAGCTGTTGTGCAGAGCGCAGCAAAGCTCTCAAAAACTCTGCTCTCAGGAAAATTACACATCAGCATGAGAGCTTGCAAAATGCAATGTCCATATTTTGCTCTCCAAAGAAAATCCAGTCAGAAAATATAGACTAACTGGTTTTTATTGATAAAAATGCAAAACTTCATAAAATACAAGTTGCATACAAAATATAGGAAATAACAAAGACTTCTTCTCAGCTTAGCATCCAAGACTTATCCACAACAAAGTCTCTAGCTAAAAAACACTCTCAGAGAAGAGGTACACTACTTGGTTACTAGTTACAACTACATAACCCATAAACTACATGATGGATAAAACTATACACGACTGACAGGCTAGGCATCTAGCCCTCCCATTATATTGTCAGCATGTACCCCCCCCCAATGAATAACTAGCATACACATGCCAATAGGTGGCAGTAAATAGCATAACACAGTCACAAGATGCTTTGTTTACATTAACTTCCCACAGTAGACGAAACAAGTTGTTGTACAGAGGACGGGATGACTTTCTTCCCATGAGAAAATCCTGACAGAGTCATGCTACTGGAAAGCATGAAAAAGGATGCTTGATCAAATGATGGAGTGCAAGAAGCTATGGATGAATAAAAAGTACATACAAGACAATGACTGTTGCAAAAAATGAGAAACATGTATATATGTATATAGAGAAAATTATCATTGCAAAGCATATAGTCAAGGGAGCAAGGAACTGTTTAGCTTCAATCAGGAGAAGAACATAGAGAATGTTGATGGAAATAAAACATTGTTTGGAAATAGGTGAAGAGCACTGAATGAGGAGCCTCCAGGAATGAAAGGAATGAAAAATAAATGTGATTAAATTATTTAGGACAAAACTGAAGTGACAGCATGCTGGAAGGAGTATTTTAAAAATCTGTATGTAACTGATATGCCAAAGAGTGGAATTGAAACAAAATGTATGGATACATTATTGCCCAAGAAAAAAAAATATGGCAAGGAAGTGCTAAATGTAGTGAGAATGTTGAAAAATGTTAGGGTTGCGGCAGTAGACAGCACAACTGCAGAAATATCTACATACGGATATGGTTCTCTTTGTCTATATAGGGATACCTCTCTAATGTGTGTGAAGGCTGTATCTGAAGTACCTGATAGTTGCAAGAATACTGTTACTGTTCCCCTATACAAGGGGAAAGATAGCAAAAGTGAATGTACAAATTGCCGAAAAGGGTACCCAAGAAGGTATTTGCCAGACTGCTGGAGATCTTGGCTTCAACCAGGTTTGTTTGCAATAGCACCATTTTCATCCATGTTCTCGTAGTGGATAAAGCAGCAGACCTGGTGTATTTGGTCAAAACCTTGCCAGGTAAGAACAGGAATGTCACCTTATCTGAAATCTGCCCGTCTGGAAAAAAAGGCAGGCTCTATGTAAGATTGGGATGGTGGTATGGCTTTGTAAAAGATACCTTATTGTAGTCAGGAACTCTGCTCTGAGATGGCAGGGCTCCTATTGATGTACCAGCTGACCTGCAGAGTAGAATCCCTTTCTGGTCTGTTGGAGCAGATCCCCATACTAATGGTGGAGAACTCTTGCCTTTTGGGGTTGGGTGACTTCAACCCTTTCTACCTACCTTAGGGGCTGACAAGGTTCAGGAATTCATGGCCTCCATGGCAACCATGGGCTTGTTTCAAGTGATCTCTGGTCCAACTCATGTGGATGGGCTTACTTTAGACTGTTTGCCTTGGAGCATGTGAAAATATGATCTGGAGATGGAGGAGCTCACTGTTACCTGATTGCTATGGTCAGATCATGCCCTGATCCAGTTGTGAATAAGAGCTACCCCTGACCTCTGAGTGGGAGCAGGTGCCTAATGAATCCTATTGGTTTCCAGAGGGTGCTTGGGCAGTTCCCAACTCTGTCAGACAGTTCAATATAGTGCTTGGTGGACCACTGGCATCAGGTGGTGAATCTGTGTTGGACTTCATTGCCCTGAGTGGCCTGGGTTTATTGAGACCCCTGAGGAAATAAAGTGCCAGAAACAAGGTTTGGAGCACCAGTGGAAAAAGACAAAAAGTGAACTCGACCAAGCATGGGGACGTACCCTTGTTCAGGCCTACACTGTGCTGACAAGGAAGGCAAAGCTGATCTTCTTCCTTATTGTGTAGGTGGGCCGTCATTCAGAGGCCCTGTTTAAGGTTACTAACTCCCTTTTAGTCAGAGAGATCTCCCATATGGCTGCTGTGTCCAATTTGCAAACTAAGATTTGCATAAGTAGAGTCTATAGTGGTGAGTGGAGCATCATCTTGCCCTGTTATTAGGGATAATTTTTGACTGTGAGCTCCAAATAAATGAATTGGGTGCTGTCTAACCTATAACCACAGGTTGGTTGGACCTGTTGTGGGGAGTGAGTGGAGGAGTCACCATGGAAATCCATGAGATTGTCAATGCCTCCTTACATGAGGGGCAGTTCCAGGATGTTGTGATACACCTCTTGCTGAAAAGGCTACCTCTTGATTCTGTGGTCTTGGATAATTATTGTCCAGTCTCCAACCTTCTTTTTGAGTGGAAGGGGTTGTTTAGACAGTGGTGGTGGATCAGCTACACTGAACTCTAGTCTGGATTCAGGCCTGAGTACTGAACCGAGAAACCATTGGTTGCTCTCCTGGATGACCTGGATAGGGCTAGTGCATCTCTTCTTGTCCTTTAAGACCTCTGTGGGTTTTTATACTATCAATTTTGGTATTTTAGTGAACTGCCTGTGGAGGTTGGGGATTGGGGGCACTGTTTTGCATTGGTTCCATTTCTTTCTCTGGGGATAGTTTCAGTCTATTGTAGTGAAGGAGGAGATATTGGCCCACTGGCCTCTTGCTTATGTGGGATTGGTCACAGGGATTGGTCCTTGGCCCCTTGCTTTTTAAAATCTATATGAAATTGTTGGGCAAGGTCCTCTGACAATTTGAGGCACGGTATCATCAGTAAGCAGATGCTCCCCAACTATGGATTGTTACCCTGGGCTGTGGAGGAGACACTGTTGATGGTGCCTGGAGGTTCCTGGATTGGACAGAACAGGCTAAAATTGAAACCAAGCAATACAAAGTTGCTGTTTGCATATTAGTATATCCTTTGGTGTACTAATATACTGGATGATCAGGAACTCTTCAGCTAGAAGCAGGGATCCTTCTAGGCTCACAGCTCCTGCTTGAACAGTAGGAGGAGGCTGTAGTTCAAAGGGCCTTTGTCCAACTTAGGCTGGTGCACCAATGATGTTCTTACCTGGTGCAGGAGGACCTAATGACCATAACTCATGCTCTCACCACCACTTGCACAGATTGCTACAATGTGTTTTACATGGGGCTGCCTTTAAAGACTGCCCAGAAATCACAATTAGTCCAGAATGTGGACTGCATTTCAGTGAGCTCCTGTAGTTGGGAGCATATTATGTCTATGTTGCAAGCTCTCTACCACTTCAGTTTCAAGTACAGTTTCAAGTGCCAGTGTTATCTATACATCCTTCATGGCTTGGTACTTTGATACCTAAGGGACTGTCTCCTCCTCCCAGATCCAGCCCAGCCTGTGGGATCATGTAGACATGGGCTCCTTGTTGTCCCTCAATCATAGGTTGTCAGGATAGCCAAGGCTAGAAGGTGCTGCTTCTTTCCCCACTGAGACTGGATTTCCCCCCCTCCCTGGTAACTTTTAGAAAGTTTTTAAAAATGGAGTTTTTTCAGTAACTTCACCTGCCCTTCTTCTGGTCCTTACTATTTTTCCCTCCTACTTTGCTTTTACTTTTGTAATTTGGATTGCATGTTTTAATTTTGTTGTTGTTGTTTTTGTGGCAACCACATAAGATGGTGTCACAAGATTTGTTGTTTAGCTAAAAAAAAACCCTCTCCTTTGCTCTTTTGGCAAAAAACACCATATGCATATTATGTACAATATGTGTTGAATGAAATAGGGTTGGTCTCAATTATCAACTACCTAGGAGGAAGGTGGCAATATGAAAGCGCATTTCAGTCTCATTTTCTTTTTCTTTTTCTCTATTTCTCTCTCTTACTGAGGTCTTGGGCTGTTTCTGGTCCATAAAGTAGAGATTGCAATTTTCAAATTGCATCAGTACTGCTAATGGCCATTCCCATTAGTTAGTCATATTATACCATTATAGCACTATGAAATATTGACAGAGTGAATAGCATGACAAAGGGGTAACTGACAGCACATCCGGCACTATTGATGAACAAATGCACACTTGGAAGTGTGCTCCTCAAGCTACTCTGATTTAAAGCCCCTTAAAAAAGTGGCCAAACTAAGCAGCTTTCTTTTGCCATCCTGCATGCTTATTGCATAGGCTACAATTCAAATCACCAAAGAGATATACAATTGTGAGAATCTTGATATATAATACCTGTCACAGCTGAAATTTCTTGGGTAGGGGAAGCAAAGAATGGACAGAATATTCTTGCTCATTGACAGATGCATATTCCAGCACCCCATCTCCCAGCTCTACATTTGAGGGCAGCTCCTCCAAAAACTCCATATTTATAACTATGCTGACCCCAATGTGTGTTCCTGCTTATACCTCCTTTCTATAAATACTTATAGTATAGAAAAACACATACTTCTCTTGGACAGTATCTATCTAACGAATGTTTTTCCTAGTATTTTTCTTGGCCTGATGCCAACTAAATGGCTTCTTCCAACTCCAGAGGTGTTATTTAAACAGCTCCAGTGAATTGGAGCACATCAATTGGTTCAATTATTGAACTGCTTTCATTGCTAGGAAACTTCCTGATTTGAAATCTTCATTCCATTCATTGGAATAAACTATAGTTCCACTCTGGAACATCAAAGAACAGATCTTGGCTTTCCTCTGTGGGACTTACTTTCAGATCCAGATCCAGCCCAGCCTGTGCTAACGTACCACCCTCCATTGCCTCTTCTTAAAGCTAAACATACTCAGCTCCTTCAATCTTTCTTCATAGGACTTATCTCCCTGATGATCCTTCTATGAACTTGTCCCAGTTTGTCTGCATCCTTCTTAAAATATAATGCCCTGATCCAGACACAGTATTCAGGGCCTGATCAAACAGAAAGCAGTGAAATGTTGTGTGATTTGGAAACCATTTATTTATGTGCCTGCAGAAAGGACACTTACAGTATCTGCCCTTTCTGCAGGCACATCATAATGCTGACTCTTCAGTTTTCAATTATCATCCCAATATCTTTCTTAAAAGTATTGTTACCAAGCCAAGTATCCTCCATCCTGTGCCTGAGCATTTGTTTTCTATTTCCCTAAGTGAAAACCTCTGCATTTGTCTGCATTAAATTTGAATATTATTTCCATGTGCTAGGTTTTAGCTATTCTGCCAAATCACCCACAAATTTGATAAGATTTCCTCCATATCTTCTTCCAAGTCATTTAATGAGAATGTCAGGAGTGAATGTTATGGGACTACACTTGATACCTCACACCAGTTTGAGGATAAGATATTGACGACTACTCTTCGAGTATAATGTTCAAAATAGCTATCTATCCACTTAAATGCCTTGCAGTCCAGCCCACATTTACATAGTATGCTATCCAGCGTGTCTTGGCATACTTTATCAAATACTTTGATGAAATCAAGATATATTATGTATGTATCTTGCCCAGAATCTACTAATAAGGTTTTTGTTTTTTGGTTTAAACAGTGAAATTCAGTTCCAGGAATCTTCATAGACATGACCATTATCTGATCAAAAACTGACAAAATATTAATTTGGCAAAAGGCATTTGTTTGTTTGTTAAATTTATGTCCCACCTTTTTTTTTTCAGAAGACCAAAGTAGCTAACATGGGGATTTCCCTTTCTTTTTGTCTCCAATATTTGGCCTGTCCTGGAGCAAGTGTGATAGAAAAATGTTGAAACAATTTTATCTCTACAACAACAACCCTATGAGATACATTGGACTGAGAGTCATCTAGTGAGCTTACATAAAGATGGACTTGAACCTTCATCTCCAAAGTCCTAATCTATATTAACTACATTGGTTCTTTTATCAAGACTTCTTGACAAAATTGTTGATTGTTTAGCTGGTCGTTGACCACCTAGAGTTGCATGGCAAGTGGATCGTCATATAAATTGAATGAATGAATAAATAAAATACACACTGGCTTCTCATATTAGGGTATTGTTCTAAAGTTACTTTAAAATCAATTGCTTTATTATCTGCTTTGGAATCTTTCCCAGTATGGATGTCAGATTGATTGGGTTTTAGTTCTCTGGATTAAAACAAACAAACAAAAAAAAAACAAAACAGGCACAACATAGGGCATCCTCCAGTTATATGGCACTCAACACATTATCCACAATATCTCAAATATTATTATAAAGATTCAACTAGAATATCATCAAGTTCTTCCTGTATCCTAGAATGCAATTCACCAGGCCCTAGACATAATCATGTTTCTCCATTCCCCTCTCCTGGCCCACATTGGAATTGTTACAGTAGATCTTTGAATATCTCTTTTTTCACAAACTCCCACCCATCTTGAAGAACTTTTCCAATTAGCTTCTCCTGCCATGGAATCCTACTTTTTATTGTTCTGAAGTTACTAAAATCTGCTATTTTTCAGTGGCATATGCACACGTGTTACACTTAGCTTTAATTGCCCTTAAGATAAGGGAAATTACATGGTCACTTCCACCAATATTCCTGCTATTTCTACTTCTGCAATTAAATCTTCCCTATCAGTTTGTATCAAAAATAGTCAATCCTCTTGTGCCACTTTGAGGGAAAAAGTCAGTCATTTCCTGAAAGGACCATGCTTATGAAAGGATGTTTCCCAACAGTTGTCTAGAATAATTTGTTCCCCATAATTACTGTTTTATTCTTCTTTAAAAGTTCTGAAATTTAATTTTGGAAAACATCATCCTCATCTTACTCTTAGTTTGGTGGGCAGTAATAGACTTGGGTAACAATATTGCTTTTATTCATTCTTCAATTATTTTAAAGCATGTTTGTTCACTTGGATTTCTGAGCAGATGTTGATATTTTTGACATACAGTATAACTCCCTCTTTGCTATTGCTTTTTAGCCTTTTAATAAACTGAATTCTTCAATTTTTTACTCCAATCATAGGAGTCATCCCAGATCTCCATTATACCTACTATACCTACAAGTACTACTTAGTACTTGTGTACTAAGAGTTCAAGTCATTTATTTCCCATACTTTGTATAGTTGCACATTCAATTTATAAGCTTGTATTGTTCAGAAAGTCTAGAAATGGTAACCCAAACAGAGGGCACCAGGTTGGAGAAGGCTAGACTGAAGTAATCAATTCAATATTTTGTTCCAGGCCTATAGTTCCTCCTAAGTAGCCCTAATAGATGCTAAACCAGGAGAAGAAAGCTGTATGTAACTGGAGATCTTCCTTAGAAACTCTAAAACTTAGCTATGAAATCAGTGGTAATTCCTGAGCATTAAACATGATAAATTCCTATTTATCTAAATAAATTGCTATTTTTATTGCCAACATCCCAACACTCACCTAGGACTAATTTTCCATCTTTAGTTTAAGTCATCCCCATTCCTGCTGCATGCAAGATATAATGGTCCACTTGTTAAGAACTGAACATGTCATATCACTGAATGATATCATTTAGTTCAGAAGAAAGCTAATTTGGGACAGTAAGTGGGTTGACCAACCAATCGGAGCTTTAAGATAATCATTTCCCCTCCACGCTCCACTTCAGAGCCCTCCGTGGAGAACCGCTTAACATTTTCTGACACTCTGTGCAAGCTACCCCACCTTTTGGGAGGCACTTGGTGGAGGATGCAGGGAAGAGTTAAAAGTGACGCCTCTGCCTATTTGAACTGTTTTCTCCGCACTGCGTGTACACAGATAAACTTTTGATGTGTTAACTAGAGAATCTGACGGAAGGAGAACAAAGCAGCTGTCACTGAAAGGAAGATGCTGATGAAGAGCCACACCGCCTTTTATTGAAGAACTGTCAAGATTGATCCTGCAGCACTCAGTTTGTCTGTAGTATTTATCAAAGACCCAGATCAGATGAAGGAAATTAAAAAATCTTTCTCCCTCTCTCTCTCTCTCTCTCTCTCTCTCTCTCTCTGCTGGACAGTTATTAATGGCACCTTGGACTGTGTTGCTTTTTAAATGCCCAGGGAAAGAGGGTTTTTTTAAAGCACCATAAGCACAACAAAGGGTAAACAAATAGTTGCTCAAAACCAGGCAGATGAACATGAGGCTGCATTCGCCGAGGCCTTTCAATGCAGCATGTCTTGCTTTTCCATGGGACTTCTGCACCAGCTTATTTGCCTATTTACACGGTATTTGTTCACAGCATTGGGCAGATATGCTGTGCTCTAATTCACTTCTCACAATGATTCCTGCTAGGACAAATAATATTGCCTGTACTTTGGGTGGAGGGGGGAACATGTTATCACAGCAGTACTTTCCTTGGTCCCTCGTTGTGAGGCTCGCCCAGATTTTGCCCTTTGATTCTTCTCTGTGGCATTGCAAGCAAGTCACAACCCAGAAGGGCCTTTCCTAAGCCACGCGAGGCGCTCCGCTGCAACAGTCTTCCGAGGGCGGTTGGCTCCTTGTCCTCCGAATTTCAGTTCCCAGAATTTCCCATCCAGCAGAGCAATGCTGAGAATTCTGGTGGTGGAAGTCCAGAAAACTGAAAGGGACCCATATTAGGAAAAAAATTAAGGAAACCAGAAATAAAATTCTTCATATAATCTTTTGGATTTGTTTGTTTCTTAAACTCTGAATATTTTGGTTTGCTATATTTACTGTAGCATTTTTTTTTTATTTTGCTTCCTTACTGGATTTTAAAATTATTTTTTTCTAATTTCTGCTGTTTTTTAATTTTATTTCATTATTCTTAGAAGCCCTGAAGTAACAAATAATTGCAAGTTGATGAATAGTTTATTTATAAAAATGTGTCCAAACTTATATTGATGCAATTGTATCATGGGTTTCTATAGCACCTTGATAAACAAGTATGGTATCATAGAACTAAGACAAGGGTTGGCAAACCTTTTTGGCAAAGGGCCGGATCCCACCCCTCCTCGGCCTCTGTGGGCATGGCTGGCAGGTCTGCACGCCAAGGAGAACAGCAGCCATTGGACCACGCTGGCCTGCTGATGTCCAGGACACCATGCCTCTGCCCCTCTGCCCCTCGCCCTGGGAGCTCAGTTGAGGCTCAGGCCTGGTGACCTGCTGCCTGCCTGGCCATCCATTCTTAGCTCACAGGCTGTATTAAAACAGGTGGGGGGCCAGATTTTGCCCGCAGGCTATAGTTTGCTGACCCCTGAACTAGGACACTGGGGTGAGTAGAATAATAGGTCTCATCCCTTCTTGAAGAAATTCAGACTTGAGATGCTGTTATCAAATTATTGTCATGTCTATATGAATGTAAAGACTGGTCAGGCTACTTTGCTACCTGAGATGAAAAACAGGGCAAATGCCCCCATCTCTCATTCCAGCTACACCGATGACTGAAACTTATTTCAACACTGATGAAGATTAAGGATACTACATCTTGCACCTGAGGGGAACTAGGTGGCACAGAATATGTGGGAAGGGTTGCTGGATACACAAACCTTCTCTTCCAACAATTCCCATTCAATAGCTTCTGCCCCAGGTAGGCAGCTGCCTAATCATGGCACAGCTTTTCTTGAATTTAGGTACTGCAAACCATCAGTAAGAAACACAGATTAGCCATGCTGTCTCTGAAAAAGTAAATTCCTTCTCCTTTCATTTCCATTAAGATTGTGGGGTGGGGTGGTGACAGTTGTCCTGACCCACTATCCATTTGATCTGGTATTTTTTTTTAATAAGAACTTTATTACATTTCAGCAAAAAATAAAATATAAGGAAACAGAAAAAATAATTGGAAAAAGATCAGAAAAGGAACAAAATTAAAAATGCAGAAAAGAAAAAATAGAAAAAAGGGAAAAGGTAGCTTCTGACTTTCTTTGGTACAGATACAAATATATAACACGTTCACCTCTTACTCTAAAATTATCCATTTGATTTGTTGAGTAATGCACGATAGTCTCTCTGCTTTAGAAAAGTTTCCACTAATAATGTTGGAGAAGGATGATCCAGACTTCCTCACAACAGAGTAAAGGCACTGAAGTAGTTTTCTCTATCCTCTGGCAAAGCACATGTTTTAAAATACCTGAAGGTAGGAAAACTCAGCAAACTGACAGTTACATCTCTCAGGAGCAGCAGTTGATAGTAATATCATTTTCTGAACATTCCTGCCCTCTGCTTTATGCATCATTAAACCCAGATCCAACCTGTATTTTATTTTAGACCATAATTTTCCAATTTAGAAAAAAATCAGTGTAAAGAACAGAGATTTTGTTAAGGTTAAATTTTCTTCTTGCAAAATCCTGTTACATAAGGTACCCTTTTATTCTGGTGAGAGAGATTCAGTTTCCCTTTCTCCTTTTTAATGCACTTTCATAACAAAACACAAGTGGTCATTCAAAAAGAGTTATTCAGAGGCATGCTTATTCATTCACATACAACCAGAAATAAGTAATACAGGCTGTCTCCGCTGCAGAAAATGAAAGCTACAGCAAAAGACGGAAAGGCTGACAGCTTTCAAGGGACTTTTGAAAGCATACTGTGGGTTGCAAATGGTGTATTTTTTCTTTCATGTAAATAAATAGATCACTTTAAAGCAGATTTCAAAACGGAAAATGAGTGCAGTCTATTCCAAGGTCTTTTATTCATCTCTTGCGTAAAACATAGCTAGTTGAAATGTTATTTTTAAAAGACTGATTCACAAAAGACAGATTTACTTAGGTAGCCCACCCCATCCCTGTTTTTAAGGGAAACGGGCAGGTCAGAGAGAATCTCCACATTCGCCATGTGATAGCTCCGCGGTATTAATGTCTAGGTAAAAAAAAGCCGTGGCACCAATTAGCAACCCAAAATGTGCCTTTTCTTCAAGTAATTCGCTGCTTAAGTAGGAGGGAGGAGTGTCTTCTAGGCATTTCTACAGCGAAGTTTGTCACAGATTTGAAAATTGTGCCAAACTTTCAACAAGCTTATCGAATGTGCATGTACTGAAACATCCAAAAGCAGATCGAGAAAAGGACTTTGAAGCACTCACTGAAATGAGACTCGCATCTGAAGCCCTGTTCAGGCTTCAGGCAATAAATATTAAACACCATTTCTTAAATTGAGTTATTCCTCCCGAAGGGATGTTTGACCAATAGCTCTTCTAATACCTGCCTGCTCCATTTAAATCAATGAAGTCTAATTTTATCCCAACTTTTTTATGGCTAATGGGAAGAGATTGTACCTAACTGCCTTCACCTGAGTTGGACGTGTGCCCTTGTGAACTCTTTCAACTGATCCACAATTCTGACAACAAATCCTGTGGTGTGTTTTCACCACAGCGAGGACTAACTAACTGTACACTAAATTAACGCGTACAGTGCAATACTTTAAAATGTCTCCAATTCTGTCAGTCTCCCAGATACACCATGTTCTTTGTAGGTCCTTCTCTTGGTATTGTGGTTTGTAGGCTGCCTTTTGGAAAAGGCCAACCCCTCCGTGGGATGCAGGCTGATATACTGTAGGCATCTTTAAAAAACACCCACCTTCTACAGCTATTGCCCCTTCCAATTTTTGTTTTTTAATGGATACTTTTTGTTCTGATTTATTGGCTATGTGAGGATTTGCTTCAGTGAGATGCAGTATAAAAATACTTTAAATAAATCAACAACTGCATGCTTTGTTTTGTTTTGTTTTGTTTTGTTTTTAACATTCAGAGTGTGTGGCAGTCTTCATGGAGAGAACTGGGCTTAGACAGAGGACTTTCTTCCTTGGCTATGATCATACACAGCAACAGTGCTTAATAAAAGCAGCTTTGGACGCTTCCCCACCTCCTGCAAATCTAATGATTTATGGGAGTAGCAGAATGTTCATTGAGGTAGTGGAAGAGTGACGTTTGTGTTCTTTGTTGTTGTTGTTGTTGTTTTAAAGCTGTGTGCTATGTATTATTTAATGTAACATGTAGTTAGGCACAGAGTAAATAATTAAATCCCTCAAAAATGGAAAACTTTCACCTGGCATGAAAATAAATCCATCTTCCTCAGGACAACTCTGCAAAAATCAGTGGGCAAGAGGTAAAAAGCCAATTTACACTGGGTGTGAAAATGGCATAGTCAAAATGCAAAAGGATCCTTTGATGATCCTCTCTTGCAACATTAGCTGTTAGCATTTGAACTGGGATTTAATTGCCATACGATATCCATTAAATTTCTTACTTGGAGGCAGTGGTGTGAAAAAGCTCAAGATTAGGGCCACAGCCATACAATGAAAGCCCCTCTCCTTTTTTACAAGTGTCATGCATGTGACATGTATAACACAGAGCAGGGCTTCTACCTGCTCAGACCGAAGGAAACTAGAAATTCTGGAATATATGAAGTTGGCTTTTAAGAAGCAACCTAAAATGTACATTTCAGTCCCGTTACAATGAATTGTTTTAATTGGAAGTGCAATTAAGACCTTAATCATTCAGAAGAGTCCTAAGCAAATAGTGTCACTTCCACATTAATATGTAATTTGTGACACCCTTTATACATCTCCAGTTCCTCAAAGTTAAAACAGCCCATTGGGAGAGGGAGGAGAACCCAGCTGGGATTTTTTTTTAAGTGTAAGAAAATTACAGGTTCACAAATTTAATAGCTCTTCTAGAAACTGTTAAGAGTCTGTCAAGCAAACTTTCTTTCCTTTGCAGAATTAATGAAGCTTGTTAAAACTATATTACTACAAGTAGCCTGAATAATATGAGTGGTTATAAAGGATCAATTTGAACTGCTCAGAAAATATTTTGCAGACAATGGGCAAGAAACTTTTGAAATACAGAATAGTTTTTTGGATACAAGAATGTGACATGTCCGCCACCTCAGTGTAGCTATACTGGAAAGACGTGAGCCCAAACACCACATTCATATGAAGTTTCTAAATCCCAACAATTAGATTTTCACATCTTGTGCACATGGAATATTATATCAAGTTGTTAGAAGCATATACTCTATCTACTAGGGATAATTTCATTTTCTGCCCCCTTGCTGCTACCTACCACTGCCTCCATATTTACTTTTAGAAAATGCCAATTTAAAACATTGCTACTGCTCAGTTATGATTCACAATGTATAAAAGGGGCTATTTAGCCTAACACAGCCATCCATTTGTGGGAATCACAACTTCCAGTTTTCCCCATGACCATCGCCGTCACCATCTGGGTGGGTCGTGAATGGAACTAGGTTATATTTTCCCTTGGGTGCCCAGGATTAAATTACAGTTTCTTTTGTGTGCTGTCTTCTTAGGAAATTTCCTCTCTTTCCTACATTTTATGTATATGGGGATAGCTAAAATACAAAAATACAAATCATCTGTATTTAATGTTGGTTTAGCCAATTCCTGCAGATTTGAATACCCGTAAATGAATAATCCTTGCCAGATCTCCATATGTTGAATATTGTTGAAAAGTAGGTTGCCATGATGATTAGCACAAGGGACAGGAGTCTTAAGTCACCAAATAACGTCTAGGATAGTGAATGCCATCTAAGCACCAGGTTGACACTCGTTTTTAAATGTGGCCATTGATTGATGGATCATATGGGTATAAAGCAAATATCTCCCTTTTTCCCTCGCTAAGGCAGGCATAAGTTCAAATCCCATATTCCTGTCAAGTTTACAGAATAGGCTTTTTACACATGCAATAAATCTACTTTTTTTCTTCCCTCCCCCTTAAATCTGATATAATGCAGAATTTACCTAAGTAAATAATTATTTTTAAGCCTAAAATTTAGGCAGCATTAGGATTTGATGTTATGCTAATGTTTGACAATTACTAAATGTGGGTATCAGCCAGTATTTTTTTTTTTTTAAGTTTAATTTAAAGCAATTTGACAGGGAAAGGTTATTACTTTAGTTGCCAATAAAAGCTGTACTTTTAACATAAGTGTACACTAGACCCTAGGGTATGTGACTATTATCTTTTCTGCAATTATGTGGTATTCTACATAAATGCTAAAAATTAGAAATATCAAAAGTACAAACTTAGATGTAATATTTAAAAAGTTGAAAAGATAAAACAGGAGAGTGAGTTGATGTAAATGTAAAGATAGGTTGAGATTTCCCCCTAGAGGTAATGTTTGGAATACCATCTAGTTTTTTAGTTTAATGCATGCATTCGGGTTTTAAATTTGATTCTAGCACGAAGTCATATTCATCTTCTTTTGTTAGCACATGCAGTAAGCAATATCCCCATTCTTAATAATCAATCTAACATAGTTCTAAGGAACTGGAAAGCTTGTTCATCATTTTAGAGCAGATGGCTTGACCCCAGTAAACATATTGCCTTAACTCTGAATTTTGGAATTTTCTAAAGGGCCAAAATGGCATTAATTAATTCTAGAGTTTCTTTCTCTGTTAGCATGTGCTTTTTGCACCAAAAATATGATTGCTGTAAATACACACTAAATATTTGATTTTGCACTGAAAAAGCCTTTTGATAACTGCTTAAGCACCGAACAGATTTGTAGGAGTGCCGACCTAGCCATTTATTTATTTAGTTTCTTATATCCATTCAATATAATGTGAGTTGGAAACTTCACCAACATCTGTTTCTTGCAATTGGTCTCCTATTTTCCATTCTTCCTGTTTCCCATATTGCAGATTGATTTGGCTGCCCATCTATCAAAGCAGGATGGAAAGACTTCTGGCTACTGCTGTTGACGCTGGTAAGGCAGTGCAGAAAATGGATTTTAAAAAGCAAAGCTGGAAAGTACAAATAGTCTGGACAAGAAGCCAAGATGGGAAACTGAGGAGTAGGGATGAGAAATCAAGAAGAAGGAAAGAAAAATTTGAGAATCAAATAGGTAGAAGTATGAGGGTTGTCTGACATGAAGTTTGAAGCTGATGTATTGAACTTCTTCCAAACCCAAGTGTTTGGATACAGCTTTCCAATATATAAGATCAAAGTAGATCAGATCGTTCTTAAGAGTCTTAGTCAACTGCTTCTGCAATCTGAAGTAAGAGGCATGGTAATAGCACCAAAGCTTTCAGCTTATGGCACCTAAGTTACTCAATACTCTCCCTTGGAAATTATCTGCCTGACCCCCATTTTTGGTCTTTTCACTACTAAACAAATCTCATTTTTAATTATTTTCCTGGACCTTTAAAAATCAAATGAGATTGTTTCAGTTCTGCTATTTTGGGTCTTAATATCCATTGGCAACTCCAATGTGTCCAGTCCTAATGAATTCACAAAAATTCATGATATTATATTCCAGTTGGCCTATTCATAATACTAACAGTAAATCCAAAGATTGGTATTTCAAACTAAACAATGGTTAATATGTTGCAACAAGTGAATTCAACCAATATTAAATGAAGAAAGAGAACTGAAAATGAGAACCATCATGATTTACACAGGAGGATTACAGTATAGTGTGGTTTTACGGCAACAGTGTGAATCATTTCATGCATTTGCACCAGATGTTTCCAGTTTTAAACTGCAAGAATCATTATTGTGCAAACATGAGTCCTCAAGTCTGATTACTCCATGGTCTTTCCACCAGTTCTAAGTAGGAAAACAAGGCTTTCACTTACCAGTTACAAACGAAAGGATGATGTTTCCAATTATTTGAAGTTTGTTATTTTTCTCCAATAGGGGCTCAGACAAGCTACAGGGTGCAAATCCCCCTATATTTAGTCTGAAGAACTCCTGTTTATGCATTAAGCCTAGAATAAGCAGCTGGCCCTGAAATGAAAATCAAAGCAACTTTTTTCCAAAGTATGACACAGTATGATAAAAGAGCATAGGATTCTTAGAAAACAGGTTTCTGACAGCCAGGAAAAATGTTTAAGTATTAAGCACTTTAGATTAGATTTTTTTTTTTTTTTGCACCTTTATTATTTTTATAAATAACTCAAGTCAGCGAACATATCTAATACTCCTTCCTCCTCCTATTTTCCCCATAACCACCACCCTGTGAGGTGAGTTGGGCTGAGAGAGAGGGACTGGCCCAAAGTCACCCAGCTGGTTTTTCATGCCTAAAGCGGGACTAGAACTCACAGTCTCCTGCTTTCTAGCCTGGAGCCTTCACCACTAGACCAAACTGGTTCAAAATTTAGTAAGACTTGTTGACTCCTGAGAAATGTAATGCTTGGAAGGATGAAGACATTAGGGAAGGGCAGGAGAAATCTGCAAAGGCCATGAAAAATTAGGTTGAGGCGTAAGAGTAATCCTTATCTGTACCCTCCCCCATCCAAAATTTGTGGAGGGTTTAAGTACTTCACTTTTGCATAGGTTTGCATCCAGGTATTAAGTCCAGGGACAATGTAATGATGGATAGTTTCCATCATTTTGAGAGAGGACCAATAGCCATCACATCTGATCATTGCTGTTTCCATGCAAATGAGAAATTAATTATCCACCAGGTTTTGCAGTACATACCAATTCTGTTTAAAACTGCAGATAATCCAGAACTGAAAAGAATGGTCTTATGAGGCAACATGTATGAAAGAAGTGTGAATAAGAAATAGGTTGAAATACCTTTCCCTTATTGCAAATCAAATGGGTTGCTAAAAAATTCTGGGTGAACAGAATATAGCCCACACTTCTTACTCTTTCAACCTTCACGTTATGGGGCAACAGAAAATGTAGCAATGTGCATAAGGCAAAATAATGCTTGCCTGCTATGAACTAGTGCAAGTAACAAATTTGATTTGAATATTGTTATTTTCATTTTGTAATGCAGAATGCAGTTGCATCTTCTTTCCTAGCAATTGCTGAAATAATCTGAATGTTACAGATAGAGATGAGGGGGAGGGGAACACTTGTAATGCAGAAGAATTAAAACTTTGACTGTCAGTCCCCTATCTACTTATCCGGCTAGAAGACCTTGCATTACTTTCTCATTTCACGTTACAGCCATAGTAGAATGACCAATACTTTTTCTTGATTAAACAATAACGTAATAAGGGGACTAACATGAAATTGTTCAGAGAGGTAAAAAATAAGAGCACGCTTTTCTTCCAAAGCAAAATAAGTTCCATTCAGCAGGCATCCACAATCCTTTTATTTCCCTGAACTGTTCTGGGATCCTACCGTTTTGGCCTGTATTGAGGGGCAGCAATCCTTGTTGGGTTTTGTAAGACAAGGACTATGACCGGGTTTTTAAAAAAGGAATGTAAAAGTGTAGGGGGGTCTGTGGGTCTATACCCAGAGTTACTTTGTGTGAGATGGGCAGCTTATATAAATGTGGCATATAAATAAATAAATATATACTTACACACACCTATGCAAACACACCCACACATTTATGACAAATCGCACTAGCAATTTCAGCTTTGAGACTGAACCCTGGGATGTTGCATAGAGTGTGGCTGGGATCACAGTCTCTTTGGCTAAACACTCCATTCTTTTTTGCCCTCCTTCAGTAACTAAATGATAGCCGGTCTTAATCTGCAGCCCCAGACGCCAGGTAAACCATGGCATGTGACTTGGGCAGCCTTCCAGCTGGGATGTCTGAGCCAGCAGCACTGCACAAGCAGTGTCACCTTTTCCAAATGGAGAAAAGGCATCTCCACAGTCCCCTTTACCCAAAACGGTTTGCTATGGCTTCCCTTCTCTTCTCTTCCTCCTCCTCCCCTTTCAGCTGTAAGGTGCCATTCCGATTCAGAAGAAAGCTTCCTTCTCTCTTTTGGAAGAAAAATGACCAGAGGAAGTGGAGGACGATTAGCTTTTTGCATTTCTTCCCTTCCTCAGAAATTTCAGACACAATTTTCCTTGAATGTCTTCTAATACAGTTTTTCACGCATTCTTACAAACCCTTGTATCTTTCATTTATTTTCCCATTAGTGGCCCCTAAGTTAGCATAATGCCCCAATTGAAATATTTCCTTCAAAAACAGTCATGTCATCTAAATTGAAAGTGACTTGCCACCAGTTCCCTACAAATAGATGTTTTTGAAATGGACATGCCAATTGTTCTGGCTGTTAGTTTATGCAGCTCAAGCGAGTCTATGGCAAGCTTGCACAGAGCTGAACAGAGTTTCATATGCTTGTATTTCTAAAACTCAGATTTTTGTTTACTGAATCTAAAATGAACAACTGTATGAACTGTGACGTTACAGTAAAGAACCTCTCATTAGAATGACTCCCAATGTCTTCCAGTTTAGATATTTTCCAGAAAGAAGACAGAGTATCCATCAGGAAAGCTTTGCAGAGAATGGGAACCTCTGAATCCACAAACAGAGGTTGGGTGGCTTGGCTTTAACAATAACCCATTTGTCAGCCTCTTCCTTAACAACATATACAAAACAATATTTGTATTTGGAGAAATGTTGTAATTTCCCTCTCCCCCAGACCCTGTATAAATATATTTACATAACTGTGCCTAACGAGAAATTACATTTAACTCCTCAGAAACAACAATAACTAAAACCTGCACTGCCAATTCCACTTCATTAGTGTGGTAGAAATGCATTCCAAATGTTAATAAAAATTCCAACATGCTGATAAATTAGCGCTTCTAAGGAGCATGTGACACCTTGGTTAACATATTCAACCTCAATTATATTTCTCTTCAGCACCCTGTTATCTGGAACCTTTGCTGGCAATCAGAGGTGCTGTTTTTCAGCGGCCAATTTCTAGATAATGTAGCTTATCAACACTGTGGGTAAACTTGCCAATGAAATCAGGCCGCACTGAACCACACACACGCTAATTGCATCTCTTTTTTATGCATATTTACAGACTGTCACTTCAAAGAAATCAGTGGCCCATTGAGGCACCCAGTTAGCTGGAAGAATTGCCTCTTGCAAATTAAAATTAGCAAACAAGCTAGTGATAAATATGAAATGAACAAAGTCTCAAAATGTCATTTTGCTCTCAAATTTCACCCTCATCCTAATTTGTACTTCCAAAGAAATAGGTTTTAGAAACGTACTGAATTGTGGGATGTCAACCCACCCTCTTTTCTTTTGTTTTAAAAGGAAGTCTGTTTGATGTTGTTTAATGGATATGAGTCAGATTTTGCCCTCCTCTCTATTTACATTTTTTTTCTTTAAAATTGCTAACCAGGTCACTCTTTAAATTGCAGCCCCCCTTTTTTCCAGACTGAAACTGACAATAAACAGCATAGCTACTCATAAATAATACCACACAAGGGCAATTTGATTGACCTCTGGCACTATCCGACATTCCTAAGTAATATTATAATCACAATATTATTTTCCCCAAGCCCTTCCCTCCCCAGTCTCTTCAGTCCCTTGACTCAAGTGCGTGTTTGCTGGAAAAACAAATCAACTGGCTTTTGCAAAAATTAAGCCAGCAGCTTCACTTTCTGTTTTTTTTAACCTCCATTTTTATTTTTCTCTCTTCCATTCCCTCTCCCTGACATGCACAGGAGGAGTATGAAGTATTTTCCAGAGTGCTAGTTGCTGTACAAATATAGGTGCAAGAGCTTAAAGATAGCTCCTACTCTTATTCTACCTTTGCTGTAAAAGACAGTTCTTGAATACAGGTAGTCCTCACTTAATGAGTACAATTGGGACCGGCAACTGCATCACTAAGTGATGCGGTAGTTGAGCAAGGCATCACGTGACTGTGACTTGTGATTTTACACCCAGCTTCTCCATTTACTCTGCTTGTTAGAAGCCGGCTGTGAAATGCCCAAATCTCGATCATATAACCAAAGGATGCTGCAATGGCCATAAACACCCGCCAGTTGCAAAGCACCCAAATCTCAATCACATGACTGCAGGGAAGCTGCAACAGTTTTAAGTGCGAGAACTGGTCATAAAGTTGCTTTTTCAGTGCTATTGTAACTTCAAACAGTTTCTAAACAGGGCAGTTGTTAAGCGAGGACTACCTGTACTGGCCAGGTTTTCACATATTTCCTGTGAATTTAATATTGATCTTATTAGGAACTCTTGGAAATAATTGACTCTTTTTGTGATAGGATTTTATTTCCCTAAAACCAGCTTTTGTTGTTTTATATCAGATAAATTTTCTGACTTTCATAATACTTTAAACCAGATAAAGTTTTTTTTTCTTCCTAAGATATATTCTATAACCACGTGTGTAAAAGTTCAGCAGGTAGATCAGCTTTGGCCAACCTGTTGTCTCCCAGAAGTGTTGGGAGTAGGCCAAAATAAATAGACAGAAGGAAGACAATTTTGCTTTTTACTTTTTTATCCATTGAAATGTCATTTAAATGAACAGATTTATTTGCAGTGTTTCTTGGACAATTTTTGTCCCTTGGAATGTGAGTTAACTGGGAGGGTGCCACAGTCTTTTCTGGCAAACTGCCTGAATAATCATCTCAGTCAGTATTTCTCAACCTGCCCTATGCTGGCTGGGGAATTCTGGGAGTTGAAGTTCACACATCTTCAAGCTGCGGCAGATTGAGAAACACTGATCTAAGTGAGGGTCTGGGAGAGGGCCTGGGGGAGAAAGCAAAGTTACCTCCCTTTCCCACAACTTATTACGATTATAAAGAGCTTCTCTGCTAAGGCCCTTATAACATTCATCAGCTCTCCAATAAATGTTAGAAAAAGAAGGGAGACTTTAGTTGGGTTTGCACAAGATGTTTAGCTTGTTTACAGAACTGATCCATGTTCTGGGTTTGCACAATATATTGAATCACAAACTCATCCAATGGGCTGTATGTCCATTTTTTTTTAGATTTTTTTTTTACCCGCCTTTTTTATTTTTATAACTAACTCAAAGCAGCAAACATACCTAATACTCCTTCCTCCTCCTATTTTCCCCACAACAACAACTCTGTGTGGTGGGTTGGGCTGAGAGAGAGGCACTGGCTCAAAGTCACCCAGGCGGCTTTCATGCCTAAGGTAGGACTACATTCTAAATACACAAAACTAACTAAGGTTAAAACTAACCAAGCTTTGCCCACAGTGCAAATGCAGTTGCTAAATCTTCAATTGATCTGGTTAAGAATATTGTGCAAACCCAGTCTGTGCCCAGTTTTGGTTGAGTTCAAGCACAACCAATCTGATTTCAGCAAGAGGGCCTGCAGAAACAGTCTCCTTCAAATTCCTGAGGAAACAACCCTATGAATCTAAGAAGCACATCACTCCAGCTTCAGAAAGACTCAGGCAATTCAGAAGAAAACAGATATTTCTGAAATTAATTTGAGCAGGCACACATTGGAGAAGTATGCCTTTAATACATTTTAAAAACTATCTTCTATTATGAAGACAACAAACCTTTTAAAGAAGTAAATAATGGTGAGAAGTATTCAGCTGTAAGCACATATGTCTATAGATATTAGGCCACTCCCAATACTGAAAATCGTTTAGGACAGTCTCAGTGCCAAAATGGGTAATCTAATTCTGGAAATGAAAAAACCCTTTTAGGCAAAACTGAATTGGTTCTTAGCCATTCTGAACAGTGACAATCACCAATGCATTAAATTCCTACCTCATCTGGAATGCAACACTGTTGCATGACAATGTTTTATCATACTGGAGATTCCTTAACTTGAGATGCAGATCTGACATTTTGCTTCTGGCAGATTTAAAACTCAGTAGACATAAAACAAACTCTACTTTGTGCCAGTGTGCATATTGTTTCTAAGGGTACCACTCATCAGCTACTCCAACTCTAGTTATCCGTGTTCATCTTCCAAAGGTGTGGGGGGGGGGGGGCGCGGGGGGGTAGATTCCATCTGTGTATAAGCTGATTCCTTTCAGATGAGATATTAATTTGACTTAATTTACCCAAGAAGTGTTTAATCAGTAAAATCCACTTAATTGGCATATCTCCCAAGAAACTAGATAAAAGCCCAAAGATACTCAGGAGCAACTGCTGTTGCTTAATGGAGATAATAATGTTGGTTAATTGGTTGCCTTCAAGTGATGAGTGGTATGAAGTTCTACCCATTGGTGTACATTTATGCCAATTCTATCTATAAACTAAAAAAAAAAAAAAAAAAAGATCTTTAGCACGTTAGATCTCTTGCAGCTTCTAGGCTGGAGATAAGTTTCGGGATATTTATTTATCCACATATGCTGGTCTAGGTTATTTGTAACCCAACGATTTTCAATCAGTGTCAGTCAGATCTTCTGTATTAACACAAGATCTGGGGTTTACAGTGTATAAACTTATATCTGACTTCCACATCCATCTTTCTATGGAAAAATCAATTAATAGGAAGAAGATACCACAGGTAATAGAACTCAGAGGTGTTCCATCCCTAATTGCTTGGAAGTGGACAGAATTTGTTTTGCTTGCAGAATATGTCTGTATGTAATTTATGCAATTCATCCCCTTCCTAAATCCAGAGGAAGTTTAGGCAGCTAACAGATATTAAAAAGATAGAAGAGCTAAACAGACAAAAATCACAATAATAAATAATCATACATTACACATTACATTACAACATTGACTGATTTAGGCACTGTTGGCTATACATCTAATCCCAAAAGCTCTCCAAAAGACCCAGCTTTTTACTAGCTCACAGAAGGCCATAATACTAGGGCTTGCCTCAGTGGGGAGGCTGTCCATAAGAGTGCAGCTCCAACTGAGAATTCCTGCTGCCAGACCCCTGCCACCAAACCTTCTGGTAGATAGGGACCCTCAGTGGGCACTCCCTGGCTGACCAAGTTATGTGGGCTGAGAAGGCAGTCTCTTAGATAGCTGAATCCTGAGCCATACAGGACTTTATTGGTAACAGCTAGCACCTTGAATTGCACTCGAAAACATACCAATAACCAAATACATTAGTGCAACCCCTGTAACAATGGTTTAATGTTTCAGTTTTGTGGCTGCCCAATTAGCACATGGGCCTATCCATTCTGGACTAGCTAAAGCTTCTGGCTGGTCTTCAAGGGCAGCCCTATGTAGGACAAATTACAGGAATCTAACCAAGAAAAGAGAAAGGCATGAATGACTGTTCTCAGAGCACTTTGTTCCAGGCGGTACTGCAAAGAACTACTAAGAGCTAAGACAGAACGGCTATGGTCCTGGAATGCAATTCAGTGGTTAGCTTCAATCATCAACTGAACTGCTCTCAGTACCTGTTTCATTACTTCCATAAAGGCATGGATGAACTTAGATCTTTTCACTCTCAGATCCAGATTATCTGTCTGATTATCTGTTCTTTAATTTAGTCCATCTCCTTTTGGATTCACTCCAACACTAACCAACTTTTCTGGAAACCCAGTTAGTTCAGTTCTGAAAGTCCTAATGCGACAGTACGCAATGCTGTAGAACTCATCCATTAATTAATATTATTGTTTCAATACTGTACTACTGTAGTGTGTACCTTGAGACCAAATTGTATGATCTATATCTGGAAACTTAGTGTAAATACACAAATGGCAGTTAATACTTTTAGACTGAAATAAATTCAGCAATTCTATATTACAACATGAAGCCTCAGGCACTGACATAGCAACACTTGTGGATTATCTTGTAGAAATATAGTTCAGGGAAAACATATCCTTGTGGAATTAGAGTCTGTCTGATTCTTGCCAAAACTGTGCATTTCGTTCCACTAAAAAGAACAGATAAGAACACTGGACTCTGGGCTAATCCTCATTTAGATAATGCAAAGCTGTGAAACTTGCATCAAAGTTGTTGTCAAAATTGCTATTTTGTGAAGATAAAATAGTTAGTAAATACAACAGGCTTGTTATCGGGTAAAAAAATGGACACCTAACATCATAAGATGCAGAAAACTCAGTGTAAGCACAATAATCTTTAATTACAATACATACCTTCAAGAGTCTAAAGAAATCCCTTGATTAGCCCCTCCTGGATATAAAGGAATCTATCAAATGCAGCCATGACATGACAGTGATCTTGACTAATACTTTGTTTGCTTAGCTTGCTGTTGAATCATGCACTTGAAGGGTACTTGGCTACTGCTTACATTATTTGAGTTATTTTGTTTATATTGCTTATATTTATTTCATGGTGTTATGGCTTATAAAACATATAAGCCAAAGTTTTAATTAATATATATTTTGGATGGGCCCTCTTCTCAGGGAGTGCTTGAGAAAATGAAAATGATGAATAAAAGAAAAATAATAAAATATATTGCTACAAAAAAACTGAACATAAACAAAACCCCACAATAAACAGCACTAATTTTGATTTGTATTCATCTCTACAAACATTCTGACTGTTTAACCAGGGCGTCATACGTTTATATTGTTATGATGTATAATATAATATAACCATCTTTTTTTTAAGGCATTAATAATTAAATATCTGGTGAAACCAACTTGTTAATAACCAAGTTGTTATCAACAGCCATCTGAAAAACAAAGAATCTAGCTTCTCTGGAGAAGTTCCATGGCTAAAGTACTATTATCTAAAGAACATCTCACATATTCACCAATGATCAACGTTATAAATACAACAAAACTCACATAAGCAAGCTGGACAGGATCTTATAAAAGTTACAGCTTCAAGCTGTTAAAACTTTAAAGGTAAGCATGATCATCTTGAATTGGGCCTAGAAAGTATAGTATGGAAAATATTAAAGCCTGTGGAAGGATCCAACATAATCAAGAGATCCAGATCCCAGCCAAGGCAAACCATCAAGAAAACCAAAATGTTTCCCCCCCCCCAAAACAGGTTTCCAATTATCATTGTCCTCCAAGAAAACTTTGGAAATTCACACGACCTATTCCAAAATCTTACTCAAAGAAAGAAAACTGAGAGACTGGTTGACAAATAGGTAATGAAGCTGACCAATATATTAGTTACCCATCACCACCATCTTCTTTGGGCAAACATGCCTCCTTTAAAAGAGACACTAACAATTTTGCCACACGGCTACCTTTTTGGGTGAAAAAATAGCCTAATATATTAATAATATAAATAAATATAAAACTTTTTTTAAAAAAGGCTGCTGGTGATTATTTTTTGTACTGCAGTTCTGAGCTGACAACCTTCCAGACCGACTTTGCCCAAGCTGGTTATTGACTCCTTCAGGGAAGGAAGGAAAGTAAGGGGGCATCTTTTCACAGTGAAGCAAGGTTTCTCACTATGATCCTGCTGTTCGGTTTGTTCTCTTGCTTTCCTTGATCTATGCCTCTATAACAATTCTTACCAATATGGTGTCTTTTCCAGCTGAGAAATATCAGAATTATAGACAAGCAAACATGAAATGCAGCAGGTTGAAAGGTAGATTGTAGCAGACCCTCTATTCACATTACATATCCAAGTATAAGCTTCGGTTTAAAGAAAATGGCATGCTTCCAGTCCCGATGTGCCTTACACTTTATGGGGCAGGGTTACAAACAGCAGAGCCCATGGAGGCGGAGTCAAAAAAGTCAAGTTGGTGGCCATGATCATGCCATTGAAGCCCCACCTCCTTGTGCCTGCAACACCGCTGAGTATAAAACCTAGTCTACAAAAACTCCACCACAAGATGACAGCGAAGAGTTTTCTGTATCTTTTTGCAGCCTTATTTCTGGTTACATGGGCAGTGATAAAGAAAGGTTATATCTGGAAAACAAAGCTAAGAACTACCCTTCGTGTACCTGGAAAGCATATTATTAAATGGTAGAATCTTTTCAAAAATTCCAAAGAATCTGCAGCAATCAAGCTGCCTTTGTGACAAAGGATTATACTTGTGCTATTTGTTTTGGGGCCTTCAAGTCAGCGCTGACTCCTGGTGACCTTTTCTTGGCAAGGTTTTTCAGAGATGGTTTGCAGTTGCCTCCTCCCTAGGGCTGAGAGTGGGTGACCGGCCCAAGGTCACCCAGCTGGCTTTGTGCCTCAGGTGGGGCTAGAACTCACCATCTCCCACTTTCTAGCCTGGTGCCGTAACCACTACACCAATCTGGCTCTCATACTTGTGCTATCCTGATCTCAAATTTTCTTTTTCAAAAAAGAAGGTACACATAGATGGCTCGTCAAGAATATATTGTGTAATAGAACTGTTAATCTGTGGATATTACTTTAATTTTTGCCAGCTTATTTTTCCATACATTCAAACTGTACTTTATTTATGGAGAAATGCAATTTATTCTCACTCGGTAAATGTCTGAACTCTCTGGTGTCTGAATTAGATTTACGACCTGGTTTTCAATGCACTGCAAGCTAATTGCTTCTGTTAGTGGGGAACTAGGAGAGGGGAGCAAGTGCAGGTAACTATTTAGCACATACTAATGGAGAAATACTAAACACAATTGCCTCTCTACTAAACATACACATTCTTACCTGTCTGTGTATAATATGATATTACACTGATTTCTGGATGGATGAATGAATTGAAAACGGAGACCAAAACAATTGCAAACAAAGCCCTAAGTATCTAACCTAAGTGTTTAACAGTGTAATTGTATGCTTGTCAATTCAAACACAATCACTTTGAATTCCATAAGACTTACTGCCAGGCAGAAATATAACAGATTGCAGCCTAAGACATTTACATGTATAGGTGTTATATTCTACCAAAAAATCCATTTCTGTGAGTTCAAGAATATATGCAGCTGTTAGTGATCTTATGCCCCCTCTCACCCCCTCCAAAGCCAATCTCTTCTGCATCTTTGCTTTTGGAGGTTTGGGATGGGGAAAAATATGTGCTATGATTTTAGAAAAAGTCAAAGAGGGGTGTATAAATTCAGTGGTGGCCAATATCACAAGAAGTCCTACTTGATACTTGATTTTTGCGAACAGGTAGATATTTTAGACAGGAAATATACCAGCATTATTCCTGCATTGTGGCTGCATTTAATCTTTAATCAATGTGCTGAGACCCACCTTTCACAGAATAAAAATAAAATTGACTTCATTTATATTTAAATTAATTATTCTGTTTGGAACATCTTGCCCCCGGAGGTGAGACAGGCCCCCTCACTCCAGGCCTTTGGGAGGGATTTGAAGACCTGGCTCTGCCATCTGGCCTGGGGTGGGGAGGGAGGATGTCAGAAATGGGGTTGGCTAGCCCCTTAGCAGCCTGGTGTGGCCTCTATTGGCCTCTTGGATTTTTTGATCTTTTTTCTATCTGTGTAAGTGTGGTTCTCTTTTTATAACTTTTAATTATGTATCTATGGTTTTAATTTGATGTACACCACCCAGAGTCCCCCATTGTGGGGAGATGGGCAGGGACAAGTTCACTAAATAAATAAAATTAATTAATTAATTAAAATTAAAAATACCTAATAGGATTCCTCTTCAGGCACATATTTAAGAACATTTCCCTCCATTCCTTTATAAATTACAGTTTAAGATCAAGTTTTGAGATTTCAGGCAGCCATATCCAAAGCTTTCAGGCTCAGCATGTGGTCCCGAGACTTCCTATCTCCTGCAGAGGAATCTCTGCATAGAGCAGACAAATGGAATTAAGGCTTAAGCCCTCTGTTTAACCAAACAATAAATAGCCAGAAGGTGAATATTAGGTATGTTTTAAAGGGGCTGCCAACCTGGCTATTGCTGAAAGAGTAAAATGATGGTGGGGACAGTTATACATAGGATATGGCATCTCTTTGCAGCCTTCTAGTGGTCACTTGACTTTCTCCAGCCCAGGTGGTAGCCCTAATATCCATTCATTCTTCTACTACTTCCAGTAGTTTGATGAGAGCCTTCCATTTACTAAAAGTTGGGAGGGGACTTAGGAAAATCACTGAAGCAAAAACAAAAGCTCTTTGAAGCTTTGCACAGCTCTAATACGTTTCTTATATTCTGCTTTGAATATAGGTAATTGCATCACTGAAACAATGATTTTAAAAATATTGAAAAAATACTAGAACATTTTATAATGAAAAGTTCAACACTGAATTGTCTCTGTAGGTCAGTGTTTTTCATTATATTGGGCACAATCCTATCACATAATCATATGAATTCAACCAGATGAACACAATTTATCCTGCTATATGTTATGTATTTGTTTATATATATCATATAAAAGCATACACACTGTGTATTTGTGTGTATTCCATGCTGTAGGAAATTCAGACAGTTGTACCACAATATCAGATCATTTTACATGGACAAATAGTCATAGTCATCAACTAGCTATTCCCTGTCAGCCCTTCGAGGTAGACCAGACTTGAACACCAAAGTCATGAATACTAAAACTACTTTTATTACAGGGTTACAGTAACAATCTTGCAACTCTGAATGTGCCTCCTCCCTCCCTGCTTTTGTCCTAAAGAGAACTAGGGAGGGTTAAGTCTGAGACACTCAGATTCCATTCCTGCTTTGGACTCAGATTTATCTGATCCTGCGACTCTTCCTCTTGTTCCTCAAGGTTATTCTCACATCCCATTACATTCCCTCCTCTTTTCTGTTGCATAATAAAACCCAATTTGTAATATGGAATGTTTAAAATCTCCTTGCTTTATTAAAAAAAAATGGACCCAACATATTTATTCAATTAAATTTCATTAGAAATGCTTTTCTTCCTATGCTGTTGTTTTTTCTGGCATACCCACATCTAGCACTCCATGTGGGCTGGAGAAGAGGAAAGGAATCTAATTTCTTGATTAATTACTCTACGGAAGATCCAAGTACATTCAACTTTGGTAGTTAACCTCATCACCTTCCAAAAAGTAGCACCTGCTAAACTTTCCAAATATGCCTGCATATGATGAATTGCTGCATACTTGCTTAGAGGACTGAAATGCTCCTGCAACTTCCCCAGATGAGATTTCAATTTGTTTCCAGAATACCAAAAACTCCTTTATTTCCTCAACTTAGACCTTGTCCTCTAGCCCAGGCAAGCTTACTGCAGTGATTTTTAAACTTTTGAAAAAGAACTTCTAAACTGCTGGGACCCTTTGCTATTATATACAAGGTGAAACAAAATAAACTATGTGTTATTAGCTAATCATTAGCCTCCTCTTTCTTTAGAAAAAGTTAAGAAATTTAAAGCTTTATAGCACTTAAATAGACAACAGAAAAGAAACCTTATAAAATAAAATTCTAGCCAGTTACCAAAAGGTTGAGCTTGTTTCAAAGTCTGAAGCTCTAGTAGAGAGGTTCTAGATTGAGAAGATATAGATTGAGAAGATATAGATAACTATATTTCAGTTATCTGGAACACCTGCTTGGTGGGCAGAGGAGCCTTTAGCATCTCCACATAAAAGGTGCATGTAGCAATTTATAGGAGAGACCATGGAAAGCTGCTGTAATCAGAACAGACAGTGTTGGGTACTATTATTGATTGGGAATATTAAGCAGCAGTGTTTATTAAAGCAGAAATTACAACACTTTCAAGGGTTTCCTAAAGACCAAGAAAGGAGTTTTTTCAATAGAACAGAATATATGTAGCTCAAGGTTGAACGGTGGAGTCCTTGGGGTTCTCTGCACTTGGTTGTTTTCTTGCAGACATTTTGTTACCCATTTAGGTTACATCTTCAGTGCTAGAAATGAGCAAACCTCACTCTTTTCTAACACTGAAGATGTTACCTAGATGGGTAATGAAATGTCTGCAAGGAAGCAATCAAGCTCAGAGAACCCCAAGGACTCCACAGAGGAGTTTTTTGCTAAAGTAGGTGGAGGTGATTAGAAAAAACGGTGTGCTAGATGACTGGTAAACTCCAAAGCAGAGAAGAATTTGTAAAGTCCTAATGCTCTAGGAAAAGTAGATCTGAAACCAAGAGATCAACAGCATCTGAGATAAGCTTATACCTGCTGGGGCAAGATAGCACTTTTCTAGATGTATCAGTGGTCTGATTTGGTCCAAGGCAATTTTATATTCCCAGGCATATTGTCAAATATGTTTCTACAAATATTGCTTGTAAAATGTTCTGACTCATAACAACCTTAACCAGATTGTTAATATAATAAAATGACCCAAAGAATGGAACAGGTTTCACACATAAAATATAGTTGTTGGAAAATCCAATTTCTAATGTCTGTGGACTGAGTACTAGCTTGTGTTAGTTTTCACACAAAAACTCAGTAGTAAATCGCAGCTCTGCAGACACTTAATCGCCTATTCAGATCACTTGACTGTTCTCATAGGGCTGGATCTCCAGATTCTACACCACCTTGGTAGCCCACTTCTGAACTTGCTCCAAATTGTCATCTCTATCTTAAAAAGAAGAAGAAGGAAGACCCAGGAAAGTACAGACCTCTCAGTCTGATTTCTATATTGGGCAAGCCTATGAACAGACTATCAAGCAGCATGTTTCTGAACACTTGACTAGACATGCTACAATTAACAGAAGTCAGCATGAGTTTGTTGCAAGCAAGCCATGCCACAGTAACTTTTCTCCTTTTTTGATAGAATTACTCACTTAGTAGATCTGGGGTATGCTGTAGTCATAGTGTACTGGACCTCTGCAAGGTCTTTGATAGAGCGCCTCATGATATTTTCCTGCATCTATTGGTAAAATACAGGCTTGAAGATACCACTGTTAGTTCATCCATTAATGACACCACTTCAGGTTGGAGGGAAGTATAAAGTAGAATGCCACTGGGCTCTGTACTAGGCCCTCTGCTGTTCAACCTTTTTATTGATTACTTGAATGAGGTAAATGATGGGACACTTATAAAATCTGCATATAATACATGACTGGGAGGAGTAGCTAATACTTTAGATGAAAGAACAAAGATTCAAGAAGATGTACACAGGCTTGAGCAGTAAGCTGAAGTGAATAGCAATTGTTCTAACAGAGAAAGATTTAAAATTCTGCACTGGAAAAATATAAGGTACAACTATGGGATGTGAGTCCTGGCTTGGCAGGAAAGTGTTCTTGTAAAAGGGATCTGGTTAACTTGTCCATTAAAGCTGTGGGGGTCTGGACAGGAAACAACAGGCTTCAGCTCAACCCTAGTAAGACCGAGTGGCTTTGGGTTTTAAGACTTTCCATCTCTTGTTCTGGATGGGATTGCACTTCCTGTACACAAATTGAGGGATCCACCTGGACTCATGGCTCCTGCTTGAAGAGCAGGTGGCAGCCATGGCCAGGTGGGCCTTTGTACAGCTTTGTGTTATGCTCCAGTTGTACTTATTCCTGGGCTGGAAGGCCCTGCATACAATCACTCATGCCTTAGTCATCTCCAGTTTGGATTACTGCAACATACTCTATATAGGGCTGCCCTTGAAGAGTGTTCAGAAGCTTCAGCTGGTGCAAAATGCAGCAGTACAGGCAGTTATGTGTTCTGATCTTTCAGCACATGCAACACCTCTGTTCATCAAGCTGCATTTACTACTGGTGTGCTTCCAGGTACAATTCAAGGTGCTGGCAGTTACATCTAAAGCTCTTCCTGGCTTAGGACCAAGTTACTTACAGGACTGTCTCTCCCCAGTGGCTCCTACCTGTTAGATCCAGCAGGAGAGGCATGCTCCAGGTCTTGTCTGTGAGGGAGTTCTACCTGGCAGGACCCAGGAAGAGAGCCTTTTCTGTCATGGTGCCTGCCCTTTGGAACATCATCGCCCCCGGAGATCAGACTCACCCTGACCTGCTGGCCTTGTGCAAGGCCTTAAAGACCTGGTTTTGCCATCAAGCCTGAAGCCCTGATAGTATGGGTGAGCCCATTTCTTGGTTGCATTGATTGGAAGATGCTTTTATTCTGTTTTTGTTAGCTGCCCATAGTCATGTATTTCAGACAGGTGTCATAAATACATACATACATACATACATACATACATACCAGCAGCAATTATGCAGCTGCTAAAAAGGGGTGCATTAATGGAAGCATAGAGTCCAGATCACAAGACATAATTGTACTATTCTGCTCTGCACTAGTCAGATCCCATTTAGGGTATTGTGTCCTTTTCTAGGCAACGTAGTTCAAATAAGACTGTAAGACCAACTTAAGCAATACCAAGGTGGTAGAAAGTCTGGAGACCAAGCACTGTGAGGAACAGTTAAAGTATCTGGATATAGCCTACAGAAAAGATAACTGAAAGGAGATATGATAGCCATCTTCAAATGTCTGAAGGGTGGTCTCTTCAGACGGAATGAACCTATTCTCTTGCCCTACAGGGCAGGACCAGAATCAATAGGTTAAAACTACAAAGAAGATAGCTCAGGCTAGACATTAGGAGGAACTTCCTGACCACACAAGCTGTCAGTCATTTGAACAGTCAACAGTCATTGAACGGCTATGTAATGGGGTGAGTTCTCTTTTGTTAGAGCTCTGCAAACTGAGGCTGAATTATCATATGTCAGGGATGCTGTAGTGGATCCTGTACTGAGTAGGAGGTTGGACTAGATGACCCCTAAGACTCCTTCCCTTTCTTTGATTCAGAACTTGTACTGACTTGGCAGAAGATTTTCAGATATGACTGGGCTACAGTAGAATCTCTATGGCTGATAAGAATGAATCTTAATTAAAACAGCTGATTGCCTGTTGCAGAGCAAAAAATTCAGAGTCTTTATGCTCGAAGGTTTAAACTCTTGGCATTTTCCTCTTGACTTAATGGATATTTGGCAGTTTCCTTGGAGGCCTTGGCAGGCTGAGATTATATAATGGATCTCTCTGCCTTGAAAATTGCCAGTTCCAACTTCACCAGTTTCAGGTCTTACTCCATCTCCTTTTCTACCTTCTCCTATCTTCCCCCCGATGTTCTATGGTGCTTCTCCTCCTCCTCTTGGTTGTGGATGGCTGGAGGGCATTGTGCCCTCCTTCCCTTTCCCTTTGTTTTTGGGTTGTAGCTAGTGAGATCACTGCCCTTTCGGGCCTCTCCTACCTTCCCTCCTCCTGACCAAAGGCAGCAAGAGGTAGAGTATTTCTATGTCTTCTACTGCTTTGTTTGGGATTCCCCTCATTCCAGAACTCCCCTTCTCATCTTTAGGTGGATCAATCTCTGTCTCTCAGTCATAGAAGTGTCTTCCTCCCTCTTTGTTAGCTCTTCAAATTAGGCCTGGACTACTAGAACTCTACCTTTATTGCTGAAGGGTATAATAATAGAATCTTGAAAGCTTGTCAGAGTTTTTCTCTTACAGCACACCGTATCAAGGCAGGGTTATTTTGAATATATTTCTCATGCTTTGTTCTTTCTCAAGTAATCTTTTCTGCAAGTCCCCCTTAACAGTTTGCTCATTCCTTCACTATTCCCAAGGCTAGGTCTACATTCCTTTACATAAAACCCTCTAGATATAGAATAAAATGTATCCGAAGGTAATAAAAATATGTTTCACAAATCTGTTGAAAATTGATGAGTTCTTACCCAACCTGTATTGCATATCATATAGTCAAACTTTTCCATAACAAGAATCAAAGGCCCTCTGAGGCCCAATTTAGTAAAAATGTTGGCCTTCTGTAACCTTTTCAAAATGAGGGGAAGAAGGTAATAATCCCTAATGTTTTCAGGGTTCAGGAGCTGGTAACCATGGACTACTTCTTAAAAAAGGTAGGTCAACAACTGGAGGAGGAGAAAGAGGGGAAATAAAAAATTTCTGCAAGTTCTCATTCATAAAGTATCTCAGACATTACGTAGACATGCTTTCCAGGAATAAGGCAATCACAGAAGGGGGTGGGGGCAAGGACAGTGTTCTCCCTTTTCCAAATACATTCACATAGTCAGCATATTTGGCAGGCAACCTACCAAGCATACTTGCTGAGTGGGGAATGGTGAGGTCTGAGGCCCTGCAGGCTACATGTCTTACAGCTGGAGAACTAAAGGTGATATCACCTGACCCATTAAAGATGTGGATTGTGAGCCTGTAGTCAGTCAATTCCCAGACTGTTGGAAAATGTAATGGGAGGTCATTTGTAAAGGTTCTGTGATTTCTGAACATAACAGCAGGCCATCAACCCTAACCCAGTCAGATGAAGCAGACAGACCATACTTGCATACAGTGGAAAGAATTTGCCAGTGGTACCAGAATCCACAAGCGCCTACAGTTAGATTTCAGAGCCAAACCCAGGTCTTTAGAGTAAGAGGAATGCCTACGTGATGAGGTACAGTTCTGCATGTCTGGGCTTCACTTAATTTCAGGTTGACCCAGCCTCTAAGAGATGGACCACTTTTCCTGATAAACCAGATCTGTGGCATTTAGGGCATCCACTCACAAATTTCCCCTCTTTCCCATAAGTACAACATTTTGTTAAGCTTTGGAAAGGGGGACCCCTTAATAGGGCATTCATATATGAAGTGGCCAATTTCTCCATAATATAGAGATGGGCTTTATGTGTATTAGCACAACTTTTCTTAGGATGATATTGGAGTTCTGCTAATTGCCAATTGTATGTTTTCAACATTTGCTGTTTCATATATACAGGGGGAGGGGGAAACTAAAGAGAACAGTAGCATCTTCCCTTCCCACTTGTACTTTTCCACAGTTCCTCAAGTCTTCTGCTGATTCCCAAGATGACTGTATTCATGCTGTCATAGTCTCTAGGGTAGAGAGCCAGTTTGGTGTAGTGGTTAAGGCACCAGGCTAGAAACAGGGAGACTATAAGTTCTAGTCCTGCCTTAGGCACAAAGCCAGCTGGTTGATCCTGGGCCAGTCCCTCTCTCTCAGCCCTAGGAAGGAGGCAATGGCAAACCACTATTGAAATCTTGCCAAGAAAACTGCAGGGACTGGTTAAGGCAGTCACCAGGAGTCAAGGCTGACTCGAAGGCATCCAAAACAAAAGTCTCTAGGGTGCCTTGATAAATGGTTTATTCTGTATTTCATCTGAAACAGTATATTCCTCTTTGAAATGATCAGTTAAACTTCTGTCATTGCAGCCTACACACTGAGCTACTAGTTGAAACTTTAATTGTGTTGTCCTGCCCTGAACATTATGTTGTAGGCCACAGATTTCACAATTGTCTCTCGCTTGACAAGATCCCTGAAACTATCTCTCAAGTATGCTACAAAATTAGTGTAGTTGTCCTGGGCTGTTCTGAATCAGAAGTGAGGAAGGCTACTTATTTTAGAGGTCCTTCAATCATTAGGCTAATTATCAATCCTATGTGGTTGACAAGGGAAGTCATCTGGTGTAATGGTATGTGGGAATGACCTTGGGAGACATGAGGAAGAGCCGCAGCCTAGACAATGGTCTGATAAATAAAATTTCAGTCTGAAGGACAATGGGTGGCGAAAGCATCTCAGAAGGGACCCTCCCTACTTTTGGGGAGAGTAAAATGAGGGACAAGAGGGGTACTTTCAGACTTGCAAGATTATGTTAATGTAACCTTACAATAAAGATGGAGCTAATACTCCTGGGTTCTTCTTGTCTGGACTACCTTGCAAGGCTTACATCTAGTCTCAAAGAAGTAGAAAATTCACATTGACCAAGGGAGGCAGTAAATATGCTTGGTTTCCCATAACATTGTCAGGCAAAGAGGCTGGAACTCAGCATCAGAGGGTTCATTAGAAAAACATTATGATCTCTTTTTGATGCCCAAGTACCACTCAATATTGTCAAGGCAAAGTGCTGCTGGAACAGAGAGATCTTCACTAGCCAGTGGAAGGCAGAAAGAGAGGGGACAGACCCAATCTCATGGAGCAAGATGTTCCATAATAACACAAAGGCCCTCTCTCCAGTACATACAAAACATGCTGCTGTCATAGACAAGACACATCAAAGGTGTTCACCACCAGAACTTAAGGTGGAATGAAACTGCTTTAGGGACTGCCTTTAGACAGTCCACCCCAAGCCATGTGGGTCATTAAAAATAATTTAGCCTGACTGAGTCAGGAATGACTATTGCCATTCACCTCAGGAATAGGTACAGCTGACATGGCAGCCTAAGCTGGGTAAAAGTATTCCTAGTCATCACTGCCTTCTTAACATCTAGGTGCAAAACTGAATGAAATTATGGATAGAGGGAAAAAAGGTCTACATGTTTATTGAACTACTCAGCAGAAGCCCAGGATACCAAGTCAAGAGAAGCTGAAAAGAGTTGCCTAGAAAATAGCAGATAACTGGGGCAGCGGTAAGCATCCTATCAGGGTGGCCATGGCCACAATGTGGCAAATCAGGGCTGATATATTTCCATTACGACTTCTCTGTTTCCTTCTTTCTTTTTAAAGGACGGGCATATGGTGAACTATGTTTAGGTTTAGATACTCATTTTATTACTTTTACTTTAAACACATATTCTTCTTCTCAGAAACAACATGGGGCTTATTCCTAAGCATTACTGGCTAAAATCAGTACTTCCTAAAGGGGCTCCCCATAAAACCATTAAGCCCATGGACTAAGGCAGTGTTGTCCAAACTTGGCCACTTTAAGATGAGTGGACTTCAACTCCCAGAATTCCCCAGCCAGCCATGGGAGTTGAAGTCCACTCATCTTAAAGTGGCCAAGTTTGGACAACACTGGTCTAAGGTATCTAGCAGTATCCACACCATTTCTTTTCACTGAACGTAATGCTCACCTATGTTGGCCAATCCAACCATTCTTAATGTTGCCACCAATGTGTCCAATTGCATTTTTGTTGCATATGTTCCCAATATCAACAAATTATAGACTGGTATAAAGAAGCAACATAGGAAGAATATTGATGCTTTTGAACTTTGGTGTTGGAGAAGATTCCTGAGAATATCATGGACAGTCAAGAAAACAAACTGATGGATCATCAAACAAATCAATGCAGAGTTCTCATTTGAGGCACAAATGATCAGGCTTAAATTATCTTACTTTATGTGACAACCCAGCTCTCTGGAAAAGGCTCAAATGCTGGGAAAGGCAGAAGGAAAGAGATGACGAGGATAACCAGTAGCAAGGTGGATGGACTCACAGTGGCACATAATGTGTTCTGATAGGTGTTAGAAATATCATTGTTTGACCATGAATTATAGTTAACAAAAGCAATACAGGATACAGCCTTTTATATTTATGTCTACACCTACAGTACACATTATTTTCTTAACCAAATGGGGTTTTTTTAATGAATCATTTGTATGTAAAAATTCCTTACACTTGAGCAAGAACAGTTTCTCTGGTGTGATCATCATAAGTGGGTAAAAGTACTCAGAAAAAAAATTAACAGCAACAAAAATGTTTTTTCCTCCTGAAGAAGCAGTTAAAGTTACTAAGTAATAAATGGAACACAATGTCACAGAATGTCAAACTGGGCACAGTAAAAATAAATGTTATTCCCAAGGAAAATAAAAAGACTGTATATTTATGTGTATTCAGCAGATGGACATGATATTAATATCAAGCTTTTGAGTTGTACTTTTATAGCTACTGGATTTTTTTTTTTTGGCCTAACTTGGCAGCTCACAGGCACCATTTGATTTTTGGATTTGGACAATCCTGCAACAGATGTCCAGACCAATAAAACAAATTCCTAAAGGGCTCTGCTTAATTTGTGTAATTGATCAATTTTTGTTACATGGGCCTCAGTTCACCAGCATGTAACTGCCTTCCAGATTAGCTCAGCAGTTGGGATTTCGTTCCATATGTTGCAATCGTTTATTGGCTCTTTGATGCTGCTGCTGATACAACAGCGCCAGTGGAGGCACCTGTTGGCAAGAACATTAAATAGAACAATTGGTATTAGAGCAAAAGCAAGACAGCCCAGCTGGCGTGCAAGCCACGTGCAGGCAGGCATTGGCCCTAGGTTGGCTTCTGAAAGGTCATTGCCAATAACAAACAAGTACCACAGGCTGGAGCCAAACCAGCTCTGAATAAGCAAGGCAGGGAAGAATCACGAGCATGACTATAAAACATGTATAGCAGGAGGGTAGGAGTCTTGACTGAAGGAGGAAGCTAATTCCATAGGAGCTTTGCATTGGTGGAACTGATGCTTGCACATGTGCATGCATGTGTAATTTCCAGAAATGGCACTCAAATTAAGTGAACCTTGGCACTGAGGCCCTGAGATTTCCAGAGGGGCATTTACTGCAAGCATCATTCCAGGACCTTCTGTATGGCCCTACTTTCCAGTAGTTTTTCTAAACCAGCCAGAAGTGCCAGGCTGGGAAAATCCTGATCAGTTATAGATCTATGGTATCTATCAGTCCCTGAGTAAGTTATGAGGCAGAAATATTCATTGACCAATGCCAAAGTTGTGAGTTTGAGTCATTCCCAGATAGAACAAGTAAATCCTTTGGATTCTCCCATAAATATGCTGTTTTGACATATTCATAGATTCATATTTTGCCTTTCCTCTTCAGGCTGGCTAAGAAACAAAGATCACCCCCAATTTAGTGGCTGTATGTGGGCATGAATCTGAGTCTCCAGCACTTTAGTCCAACAGCCTAAGCATTATACTACACCATCTGTAGTGAAAGAACTCATGTTCCTTTCTTTCTAACTGTGGAAGATGAACCTTTCCAGTACCTTTCTTACATAATAAAATGTGTCAGACTCAAGAAGCTTTAACCCCACCTCTTCTATCAAGAGTAATAGGTGCTCTAAAATTGAGAGGACAGATAAATGTTGAAAAATGATATCAATAAAATTTTTGTAGTACATTTTTTCTTAATACAAAATGTCAGTGATTTACTTCTGTGCAATCCTGGCTTAATTGATTCAAATAGCATCAGTAGTAATTAAAATATGGATTCTGAAGCACAACTGTAAGCTCTCATCACTCACCTATTAAACTTGCCATAGATGCTGTGTTAATTATCTTCCCATATCCTTGATTCAGCATAATGCGGCCTGCAGCCTGTGATAGAAATTAAAGGAGAGACCAGTGACCCCTTTTGTGATTCTGCTAATAATGACATGATAATAAATTAGTCCTCACTTTTCAGAAGAGTTTATGTGCTAACTAATTTTCCCCCTCTTTAAAGTGCTTGATATAAAAACTTGATATGGAGAGAAAATGGTTAAAGCAGGAAAATTTCCACAGCCCTAGTTTAGTGCATTTCCAAATGGGCAAATTTGGGATTTAAATTCAAGTAGTCCCATTCTAAAAATAGTGGCCAGATTTTGTTTGTCGTGGATTGAAAATGAATGGGGGAAATGCAGAGAGCACAGGAAAAAATAGTGCACAGTTACCAGTCATTTTATTTTATTTGCATATATTAGATGTTTATCTTGCCCTTCCTCTAAAGAACTTAAGCTGCTATCTGGGTTTCTCTAACCTTTTTATCCTCAAAGCCCTATTGCAAAGTAGGTGAGTTCAAGAGATGCTATTTGGCCAAGAGCTCATCCTGGCTGGGTGTAATTTGAACCAAGACATCTCTGGTCTTACTGTAGCCCGAAGACCACAAGCAAACCAGGTCCTAGTTTCAAAGCTGCCCACTTTGTGTCTTCCAGTTTGCCCATGGCTGGAATTCAGACTGGAAGAAAATTCACTACCTGGTTATAGGGTAAGGAAGATGACCTTGAAGGACACATGCAGGAACCATTATCTAAGCAAAAAGGGCCAAACCATGTCTAAAGTCTAGAACAATGAGATAATATTTGGAAGGGGCTCATGGAGATGCCTCCCTGATTCACTGGAGTATAAGAAGGGGAGGAGGTTCAGCACAGACAGACTTGCAAGATTCTGTTATGATAGACAATCGTGATACAAGTAGCTTTAGCCTTCCTGTGGAATTGATTTCCTGGTCTGGTCTAGCTAGTGGAGCTGGCACTGGTTCTAATCCCAAATGGCACCATTTCAATCAACCTCAGGCCCACACCAGGCTTTAGATGACAAAACATATTGAGGCAGGTTAAGATCCTGTCTTAGGAGAGGCTTCATAAGTTTTAATGGGAGATATTTATTTATTTGTTTGTTTGCTTGTTCGTTTGTTTGAATTAAATCTCAAGGCTACCCAAGTCCTCAAAGACTCTGGATGGCTTACAATTTAAAGGAAACAACATATATCAAAAAAGAATATAGCCAACCAGAAGACCAACTCCATTTCACAAAAAATCAAAAACCATAGGGCAGCGTTTCTCAACCTTGGCAACTTTAAGATGTCTGGACTTCAACTCCCAGAATTCCCCATCCAGTAGTTTTTGTTTTTTAACATTTAAACCTTAATTTAAAGCTTAACTTAAAAGACTAGCAGGGATAAGTTTCTCATCTTGCTCCTTCAACACCAGCCTCCTCAAAATACAAATACAAAATACAAAGGCCTAATTTTCAGCTTTTTCTCACAGTGAAGGCCAAGACATCCCCAGGGAGAAGCAAGATGATAAATATAGGTCATGTCTTATATACTTGTATCCAGGTTCAGGAAGCAAGTTTGAAGAGCTGTGGGTTGCGAGGCATTTGTGGAGCAAATTGTGAGGCACCATTTGTCAATTTTATTTTCTCCTCAGAGTTTGTACTGGCTGCCTGCATAGGGGCCCAAGAGGATGCTGGTGGGGCAATGCAGTTCTTGGACCATATAGTTCTATTCCCTACAACACACTGGCTCTCCAATGGCTGACTCTAAATTTTACCTTCTATTATGCAACATTCAACACTGTAGCAGGGTGGAATTCATGCCTGTCACTATGCCACACATCCCCAGTTTGATCTAGTGGTTAAGGTGCTGGATTAGAAACAGAGAGACTGTGAGTTCTAATCCTCCCTTAGGCATGAAAGTTGGCTGGGACTACCAGATCTAAGGTCTAAAAATCTGGATGACCACTAAATGGCAGCAAGAAAATACAGAATCTCACAGTCTTTTCTTAGTCCAGATGGTAGCTTTCCAGATAGACACAGCACAGATCCAATTGCCATACAGTTGAGTTTTAAAGAAAGGGTTTATGCACCATGGATGGTGTTTGCCTCTGGCTGAGTGTTTGGCTCTTTTTACGCTTAATCAACAATTCTGGGTTTTCATCCCAGGGTATATATTTTGGAACAAACTGCTGCGGGCATTTAGCAGGTCACGTTCTTATTACAATTTAGAGGAGGACTTAAAGCACATCAGTTCACCTAGACTTTCCCATGTACAACAGCAAACTGATTTTTGAAACTCATTTAGTTTCAAAAGTTGTCCAGGTCAAAAATCAAGAAAAGCTTGTTTAAAGCTCACCAGGACATCTTCTTCATTACAAATTTACAGCCAGCACACAAAATAGTCTAGTTATCCATATATGGCAAAAATTAAGATGCTGATGGCTACATTGGCTGGCCATTACCTATGAAATTAATGCTTGGGGATGAAAAAGAATTAGAAATGTTTAAAAGTGGAGGGTTGATTCCAATAAACTATGCAAAGATGTGAAAAGCCAGATGAGCACATGGATTAATACCAAGTTGCATGAGTATTATAAGTATTAAGAATAAGTGTACTCTTAATACAGCTCCCAGATATAAAAAGTCATCTCCCTTTATTTTTCCATAAATTTTGTGCCCCATTCATCTCGTCTCCAGGGCGTCTTCTGGAGAGTCCTATGAATTCCCCAGTCCATGTAGATTTAGGAAAGAATTCCAGGAAAAACCAAAACTCTCATAGCAGTTCATTGCAAAACTAAAATTAACTATCCATGGACTCAAATCTGTCAACTGAGCTGTAGTACCCCAGCAAGCCATAGGAACAGAACATCTTTCATTTCATTCTAGCATTCAGATCTACCTAGAGACCACAAACCAATACTGAGAGTTTGAAGAACCTTTTCCAAACACTCAAGAGACTTTGGGTGCTATACAAATGATAAACTGGTAATTGTTTATCATTGTTATCTCTAGGTCTCAAAAACTATCCCCAATAGTTAAATAAAATATTGCACTTACATAAAATATTGCAGGATCCAGTAAACAAGAAACAAGTCTGATAAATCCATACATTAAATGTTTTGTCCCACTCTTCCAGCAAAGGGGCTTCACACAGGGAATGTACTATATATTAAAGCCTGCCTTTTAACATGTAAGGTCAGCTGTGCCCACCTTAACGTCTTTTGGCGGTCAGTTTTTCTTAGATCAGATGATATTCCTGAAATAAAAAATGAAATCAGGCAGAAAATAATTTATTTTTGTTTGTTAACCTTTTTACTTACTGTGCCTTCTTACAGTCTATAGGATAATGCTAATCATCAGCAAATGCATAATTGCCAAAGAAGCAAAACACTTTTTTAAAGATTTATCACTTCAGAAGTATATACATGCCACTGATCTCTTCTCAGAGGCCAACTTTGGTAGAAGCCTTTGTACACTCTGCCATCTACTGTCTAATGACTGCAATGGCCACAGTTCTGCTCAAATAATAACTTCTGTTTATGTATTATTTGGCTTTCTGCCCTCTTACCCTTTCAACCTTAAAATGTAATATATTGGAGGAGAGCCAGGTATGAAAATGACTGCAAGTCAGAAAATGAAACTCTAGTTGGGTCAAAAGCAAAGTTTATGGCATCTGGGATTCTACATGATAGCTCAGTTTGCTGGTTCTATGTTCATGTGAAGATGGCAAACTGTTGTTCACATCTTATATTTGCTTCCAGTTTTAGAAACTGAATTGGAGTTCTAAACTTTTAAATCTTAGAAATACCCTCTCTTTTCTCAAGCAAGTACCACTGATATATATTTGAACTCAAAAACCCCACACCTACAATAACTGAAGTTGCCTATCCTGATCTCTGATGGGCAAAGCCATTACATGTGTAGACATCTGGCCAGTAAAAAAAAAAAAAGGAAACTGTGGCATTTGCAAAGTATCTGCTCTGTTTCACTTTCCAAACTCTCAAGTGCTTTCTTTGTCCTTGTCACTAAGATCTTTCTAAATGGAAGTGCTGGTACTTAAACTTGGACATTGCTAGGGCACCTCCATGTCAAAAGCTATGATTATAGTTGCAAAGGAAGTAGAATTTTGCAAACAGTCTATTTCCACCTCAAGTTCCCATTTTTAAATGCTTATTCTGAATTTTTTGTTGAATAATTTACTTTGCAGTTATTATTTAGGAAGCTTTATGATGGCAGTATTGACTAGGAAAAAAGCAGTAAACTGATCAAATTTCAAAACCCGAGTAAAGGACTCCCTTGATATCAGAACCTTGAGACAGTTGACAGGGATACAGCCCATGGATGTCCTTTTGTGGTACCAGACTTAATCCTGGCAACCATCTCAGCCTGGGTCCCACGCGTGCAAATCTTATAGCAATTAATACCCAAAGCACTGGGCATTGGATAACATTTGATCAGAGCTATCCCTAATGTGTTGCTGCTATTGAGTTGAGGATGTGCTCTTTGGGAGCATAAATATGAAAGAGAGTGCACTTTCCGTTTGGCTCGACTTTGTTAGGAAAGTCTTAAATGCCACCGCTGACACATGATTTATTGTATGGAACACCTTCTTTTGCTGGCTGATTGATGTGTATTATATAGAACCTGTTAACAAAAGATTGCTCTCCTCTGTTCCCGTCAGTCATGCCTCATTGTATGTTATTTTTCCTTCAAGTACCCCAGTGAAGAATTCTATATAGGGTAATTTGCTTTCCTGGCTGAATCATGTCTGCTAGGCAACAGCATATGGGCTCAGTTGTGTTAGTCCTTGTTTACCAACAGGAAGTTGATATAGTATCTTCAGAAGAATTGCCTTGATCCAGTACTGTTGTGTGGGCCATCTCTGAAGCTGCTGGTCAGCAAATCATACAATCATTTCATCTTTGCTCTTTGTGTTGGTGTTGTAAACAGGAACTCCTAAAGCATTTTCCAGAATAAATCCTAAGAAGTTAAAATAGTAAATAATTGGGGTGTATGGATCAGTTGCAACCTGACTATTCAGCTCCATTAGAAATATTGAGCAAATTCAATTCCATTTTCCAAATCAATTCAGAAAATAGGGCTTTTGCACAAGCTCTGTTCAGAGGCTTCTCTGAATTGTTGAATCATTTTGAAACTATTTGAATTGATACTACTCAGACTTTGAAATTCAACTCTGAAAGTTGATTTGGTTTGGAGAGTTGAATGAATTGGCTTTGAATAAAATTCCCAAATCAAAGCTTGGCAAAGCCCTACTAACAGCTCCTAGTAAAGAGAGGGAGATGGGGGGGGGGGGGGGGGGAGAAATCACTTGCAACTGTAAGCTGCAGTAACCAAACCATCTGATCTAAGGTGAAGGCACTACTTCCTCCTAAATCAACAAAGCTGGGGAAAAATAGCAGTAGATCTGATGTGATATTTGCCTGCAAATTCCAATGTTGGTACTAAGACTTCTTTCAGCAGTTCTTTGTCCTCTTGAGCCAATGTTTTGTTTTTGGCTATATTTGATGAACTTTGGAGTTCTACTGAAAAACAAATTATGCCTAAAAACCACTCACTCCTGCTTGCCACCGGGCAAGTAACTTGTGACCCACAAAGCCCAATGTATCCTACCAGCTCAGGTAGAGTGTAGTTACTTGATAAACCCTATTCTTGATGCCTCCTTTGGAGAGAATACAAGAAAGCGAGAGAGGAAGCTGCTTGCTGAGATGTGAGATGTAATTGCTTCAGGAAATCACATGTCCTGTCCTGACTGGCCAGTTCATCTGTTTTCCTATGGTTGCATTTATAGCAGTGGTGGCCAGCTTGAGGTCCAAGGCATACATGCAGGAAATTCCTTGGCGAGGGGGACTAGACCTCTTGTACAGGTAGTCCCCAGTTTAAGAATGAATTTTGTTCCCAAGGTCTGGCCTGAAGTCAAATTTGTATGTAAGCTGGAACAGTATTATTGTATAATACTGCATAAGTAGTATTGTGTAATTAACTCAAACCTTTGTGTATTTAACTCAGATTTTGCTATAATAGGCTCTGTTCTCTGTGGGTTGTCTGTAACCCAGGCGTTCTTAACCCAGGGACTCCCTGTACCGCCAAAATTTAAATAGTACACCAAATTATCAAATAGCAGAGCTGCAGTTACCTTTTTTTAAAAAAGTAAGATTCATAGAGTTATAGAATGTAAGAGTTGGCAATGAGCTTGGACATGTTCTAATCCAACACCCTGCTCAGTGACAGTATAAACTACAGCAGCGTCTCCAAGATGGCTACCTGGCTTTTGTTTAAACTTTTCCAGTGCAAGAAAGTTCACCCCATGCCCAGAACAGTTTGTTCCATTGCTGACCAGCTCTTAACTGTTAGATTTTTCTGTATTTTCTGTGTCTGTCTGTCTTCTGTGTGAGAGCTCATCAGATATTTGAAAACAACTATCCCCACTGTCTTCTCTTCTTCAGAGCAGGCACTCTTCCCACTGCCTCCAAACATTTGTCATAGGTTTTCTCCTTCCAGGCCCCTTATAATCTTGGCTGCTCTCCTCTGGACGCACTCCGTTTTATGAATGTTTTTCCTAAAACACGGGGCCCAGTAGGGGAGACAATATTCTAGGTGTGATCCAACCAATGCAGAATAGAGATGAACTATTACTTCTTCTGATCTTGACAGTATACTTATGTTGATGCAATTTAGGGCTCTATTTGCTTTTTTTGGAACTGCATCACACTGTTGGTTCATGTTCAGCTTGCGATCTACTAAGATACCCAGATACTTTTTGATGTACTGCTGCATAAAATGAGCTCCCATATCATATATTCATATGAAGGATTTTGCATTTTCCTGTTGAAATTCATTTTGTTGGTTTCTGCCTGTTGTTCCAGGTTGTCAAGAATCTTGATACTGTCCTATATGGGTTTGCTATCCCCACGTATTTGTGTTATCCACAACTTAGATAATCATATTTTCTCATCCAAGTAATCAATAAATATGTTGAACAGCCCAAACCAGAGCACCAAGTATGCCACTTAAAACTTGTCTCTAATTTGACCTGGAACAATTGATCTACATTTATGTGGTATGACTGCCAAATCAAATCAAATTGAATCAAATTGAATGGAATCTGTTGGACAGGTTTAATACACCTAGGGTAGAGAAACAAAATCTTCAGAAGCCCCCAAATGAAAACTCCTGCTCTTACCTGCTTGCAGGATATCACTGGGACTGTCAACTGCTGTCACTGCCCAGAAATGTGCAGTAGAGTGTGGGCCTCCTAACCCCCAAATTTTTGTGCATCTCTGATTTATACAAAGAAAAGCCAATTACCTTTAGGTAATTCTGTTTGCATTACATAGAAGTCAACTCCTGCCTTTTTCACATAGGGACACATACCATAGATAGAAACTGCCTTACACTGAGTCAGATCATTGGCCCATCCAATTCAGCACTGATTAGATTGACAGGTAGCAACTTTGTGGATTTCAGGTAGGGGACTTTCCTAGTCCCATAGGGAACTGTGGGAGGTAGACAAGATCAATCAAAGAGGGGAACTCATCCCAGAATTCCAGAAGGGAAGCTCCTCCTCCTCCTCCTCCTCCTCACTTTAGTAAATGTTAAGCTTATAATCAAATAATGGTTATGGAGAACTTTATCCACTATAGTTCAGTGTAATCCTCTGGAAAGTGCAGACATTGTTCCTACTGGTCCTTCTACTCAGCCTGGAGGAGGTAGAGGACAGAGGTCATACCTCTGCTCCCCTCAGGTACTGTGTCTTATTCTGGACTCCATACTTTAAGAACTATTCAGAGAAACTGGAATAGGTTCAGGGATGAGTAATAAGGATCATCAAGGGATTAGAAACTAAAGCTATTGAAGGAATTGGGTATCCTTAGACTTGAGAGAAGATGACTGATGGTATATGAAAGCATCATTCAAATACTTGAAAGGATGTTACATAGAAAAAGGCCAGGACCTGTTGTCTATCATCCCAGAGTGCTGGATACATAATAATGGATATAAGTTACAGGAAGACAGATTCTGATTGAAAGCGAGACAAAACCTCTAATAGTAAGAGTAGTTTGACAGTGAAACCAATTATTCAGAAGAGTAGTAGATTCCCCACAGTGGATGAATTCAAGCAAAGGCTAGACAGTCATCTGTCAGAGTTGCTTTATAAAGATTCCTGCACTGAGTAAGGGGTGCACTCAGTGGCCTAAATGGCCCCTTCCAAATCTATGATGCTGTGGGGTTGCGTTTGGTTGGATATTTATATGCAGAGCACATCACTGTCTTACAGCCAGTTTACAAGTGAAGGGCCTTGTTGCCTCTCCCTGCTGGTTTCTGCCCACCCCACGTGATCCTTCAGAGTGAGCAGACTCCAGGTTGCCTCGGTGAAGGAGTGTCACCTCATGGGTCCTAGGAAGCATGCCTTCTCTGACTTGGTGCCTGCCTTATGGAATAGCCTCCACCCCCGTCCCCAAAATTTGGAAGTCTTTGGTCCTGCTGGCCTTCCAGAAGGCCATGAAGACCTGGCTTTTCCCTCAGGCACTCTGGCTGGGATGTTAATGGAGTCCATTACCAATGTGGGGAGGTTGCTGGGGTGCAGAGTGAGAGGAGCTATTGGTGAGAAGTTTGGTTCCTTCAACCGATTTGTGTATTTTGTTTTATTTTTTGGTTGCCTTCCAAAAAATAGTAGATGGGCAACTATATGAATTTGTTAAATAAATAAATAAATAAATGGAGAAATACTGTAATGTCTGGATTAGTGGAATTTTACACACAGAGGGCATCATAATGTAAAGTGGGGAATGAGATTGTTTTGCTGTGTATCGCTCCTGAATAAGTGGTTTCTAAAACATTTTATCTCTCACACGGTAAAATATTTTTTTTCTCTATACCTTGGAGGTTCACTGCATATGATATGGTTGGTGGAACTGATCCATGGGGCTACTACATCCAGTGCATGGCCAAAGGCCATCTGGATTCCGTAGACCCAACTTGCTATCCAGATATAGGTGAGTATGCAATTCTGGTGTAGCCTGCAATTGTGTTTTCTTCCCCTACTCCTTTCACTACTGCAAAAAAGGCAGAAGAAAAGTCAGTTTGAGCATAACACAGAAAGCTGAGTTTCCACCTTGTGTGTTTTTAAGACTTTGTACTTGATGAAGCTTTTCACCTTGTATACATAGTGCCTCCAGGTGGACACTATTTTTCATGCATGGACATTTCCATAATTACTTTTCATTTACAAAAATGTAATAAATGATTCAAACAAAATACTGCAAGTATCTAACAAGATACTCAACAACATGCAACTCTTAAAGGTTTAATGCCCTAGTTCTTGTTCTCTGATTCATGTTTCCCAGTGTGTGAATCATTTGGTTCCAACTCTGAACAGCACCCTTCATAGAACTTTAAACATAAGTCATGGAAAGTGTGCAGTGCACGGCTTCTGGAATTCTTTGTCAACCCTTAATAATAAGTCCATTCCGGACCCCACGGCGGGAGGGAGGCTTGAGAACAGAGCAGGTAGCAGCATTCTAACCTGCAACTCACCTGATCTCCTGTAGGGATGGGGGGGTGAGGAGCAACTTTGGTTGTTGTTTTTTTTGCCCTGTACCTCCTGGCTAGATAGATCTGGCCCTTTTTGAACTTGATCTTTCTTTTGACAGCTTTTCCCCATAAACTAAAGTCAGCCCCCCCCAAAAGGGGGGATATTAATGTGTCAGAGCACTGTCATAGAGTGCTGCAGTGGGGTAACTGTTTAAACATGAGGTGGGAGCCAGAGATGCTCAATCTCCATTCAATAGAGCAGCTGCAATGTAATCTCCTTCTCATGCCCATGTGAAGAACTATGCTACCCCTGGTGGTGGTGGTGGTGGTGGTGATGGTGGTGGTAGGAGGGAAAGACCCACATAAGAACTTGTTTAGATCATTGCAACCAGATCTGAGAGCAGCGCTTCTTTCTTCTTCCTCCAGCCTATAGAATATAACTATAAATTATACAGAGTAGAATACAAAAACAATGAATATACCTTATTACCTCCTGAGCTGGCATAGTATGTTGGTGTGTGTGTGTGTGTGAAAATGAAGGGATAAAAGCAGAAAAACAAGGGTGATTAATATACCTCAAGGCAGCAGGTTTGGTGTGGGAGGTCTGGATGACTACAGTTATGGAGACCACCATGTCCTGATCTACTTCAGGAAGCACAATATGGAGCCAGATCTGGGGTTTAATATTTTGCATATTTGCCCCCTCCACTAGAGTTCCCTCTTCTCAGGCTTCATCATCCAGGAAGAATAACAATAGAGGACTTTTACATAGCTTGATGGTTAACTTATGTGTACATCATCCCATCATGCTTCATAGCCCTGCCAGGAAGTACAGATCTGCTTCCTTAATTGTAAATACTTTCTCATGTCGTTTGAAAAAATGTTTTCATTTGAAACCTTTAAATTGGTAGCATGTTATTCTATTCAGTGCCTGGTGAACTGTAAACCATAGCAGCTGGGCCACAATTCAAACTCTCCAGATGGCACATCATCTTTTGCACTGGAAACCACGCTTCAGAATCCCAAAGAGAAAGGAAAGAATTTTAAGGCTTTTTAGGTGAGGTTCACATAAACTGGATAAAGAACAGGGTTATGTAAGCATGATTTCTTAGAAGATGCTGGTGGAGGAATTCTGTTTGCTGAAGTCCACACATCTTAAAGTTGCCAAGTTTGAAAAATACTGCTATAGAGCTTTGCATGTGGTGTGAATTCAGCCAACTGTTTTATTCATCAAGTCTTGGTTAAATAAACCATAGTTTAGCCCAGTGTATCAACCCTGCCAGTGACTGCAGGAGGACATAATTTGAAGCTTTAAATGTGCTACCAACCAGGAGATCTTCCACATGGCTTCATGGAGAATATTTTGTTTCTTCTAGGACAAGGATAAACAACTTTTATTGAGGGTTGCATTAGGATTTAAAGTGGCATTTCAGGCACATGCCAAAAATTGGGCAGGGCCAGGATGAAGATTCAATAAATGTAATGTAAATTAAATTTTAATTAAGACCCCATAAATGTAATGTAAATTTCAATTAAATTAAATTATATTGATTTTATGGTTGATTAAGAGCTCTTGCTAGCATTAGACTCTCCCTGTGCCATGAATGAAAGTCATGGAAACCATTTGAACTAGAGTTCCTACCTCCCTTATTTTCACCTTGTAAAATTTCACAGATTTATAACTGGCTAATATATAGTCAATCCAGGTCTGTAATTTCATCTCTTTAGCATCACATTCGGATATGGTTGGTTGTTTTCCCCAAGTTTTTGCCTTTTGAATGGATTAACCATTCGGTAGTGAATATCAATCCACTATATTCGCAAAGCACTCGCTTGGAGGGTACAAATCTGTATAGTCCCTTAATCATATAAATGAGATAAGTATTTCAACCATATTGAATGTGCAACTCAATACAGGGAAATGGTGAGCAATTCAATGTTTTTATTATTTAATTTCGCAGTTGCACTGCCTTTGCACAGCAAGTGTGTGTGTGTGTGTGTGTAAATAATTACGGCAACTCACAAATTTCACCTTAAATCAAATGCAATTCATGTTCCAAATAGCTGTTCCAACACATTAGACACTGCAAGCAGCTGAAACCAGAGCATGTGTCAGGTCCTGTATTGGTGCAAGACACCTGGTGTAAGCATAGCATTTCAAAATCAGAGCCACATTAGAAAAGGGCCCATCCTCAGGCCTGACTTACTTCAAATCAGTATGACTGCTACTAAGGAAAGTAACTTCTAAATAGTCCTGACCAGGACTGAAGGCATCTTGAGAGCCCACCATTCATGGATCAACGTGCCCTGAATCAGGCCTCCTAGGCTTCACGGCCCCAGTATAATGGTGGCCTTTGTCCTACCCTATTAACCATCATGGCAAACACTCTCTAGGGCAAGGAAAAACAGATCGTGTTCCAATGTAAGGCACACTGTAAGGGCAGCTGAAAGAAAAGGGCTTCAGGAGCCTCTCAGTGTTCAGACTGACCCTGGAATGCATTTAAATGCACTGGACAGATAACAGCATCTAGGAAAAGGCATGCTTTTGACCTATTAACATCCATATAGCTTGTTCCTTGCCTCAGTGAGGGTGCACTCTTCTATTGGGGGTGTGATATACAAGGGTAAGCTGTGCATCCCTTTTAAAAACACCATGAGAATTTTCTTTTTTTCTTTCTTGAACTGGATGTTAACATCCATTCTGGTTGTTCCTGGATGCTGTTCTACTGAGTCCTGTTTGTATTCACTGGCAAAGCTAAATCTCAGGGGAAGCTAGAGAGGGAATGCAATTTCTAGTAATAACAGCTCACAACAGTGAATACTATCCACTTATCCCCACAATTTCCAGCTCTTTTGGACTCCTTTCTGAATTAACCTTTCATATCAAAAGGAGCAATTCGGCACACAAGAGACTCCGACACAATTTCATGCATAATTTATTCACTCAGTTCAACATTAATCGGGGAGTCCTTGACTTTGTCAAGGTGGATTCTGTTGGCAGACTTCACAAGCAGCAAAACAGGGGAAATAAGATCCGTGCTTCAACCTTTTCACCTAGGCTGCTGAAGCAATGAGAGCAGGGGATGGGAAAAGGAGCAGAGTTTCTGACATGCAGCTGTGGCAGGCCACAATTAACAGAATCTCCTGGCAGTAGAGTCATCATTGTTCCCCTGTACAATCTTGGTAAAGCTTTCCAACTGGTGGATCTAAAACCCTGACAAAATAATGGGCCTGGATGGGTTCTTCAATAAAATTAGCCAAGGAGATGCTGCTGTATTGCTCATGCAATCTGGTACGGCAGTCCATGGTAATCTCGAAGCTTTTTCATCTACTTATTCTCGTAACATTTCCATTACAAGCCAATTTTCTCCTGGGGATAGATGCAGAATTTTAGACTCAGGGAAAAATGAAGCATGTCCCGTGACAGCAGCTGATGTTATATGGACTGAGCACCTTATACGACAGAGAGAATTAAGCAGGGAGTGATCCCTAGATTCTGCCCTGATCCAGCAGATTAGCAAGAAGATAATGCCTGTAGAGAGTGGAGAAGGCTATTATTGGTTAATTGGCAGCTGTTCCGAGCAAAATCTGGAAAGGAATTGAGACTTCATCCAAATCCAGCTTGTGGGTACCACTATCTGCTAAGTCCTTCTTTTGTGTACCTAAAACCTCTGCCATGGCTCTGGTTGCAACTTGTGGGTTGCAGTATCCTTTTGTGGTTTTGGCACAGGCTATACCAGCCTCTTTTCACTTCCTCTGAACCTTCCTAATAGGATTGTGGTAAATTTGGCTTGAAAAAATCTTCCATTGGAGCCAATGAAAAGCTTAAAATATCCACATGCCAGAAATCAATCCCCTTTGATTTTAATTCTAAGGTCAGAGCCTTTCTATCCAGGGACAACTAAGGGCATTCTAAATATCTTGGGATGCAATACGAGGTGCATATTGTAAATTCATGGTTTAAAAATACATTGCATGTTTAATAAGCACCAAACAGTAGGGGTAGCTTGCTGCCTGGGTTTTGTTCTAATGTTGACTCTTTTATAAAGTAACTTCATTTCTCTGTTTTGATCACCTCCACCTTGGATCTCCAAATATACTCTGTTCATAGTGGTGGGAATTCTGGGAGTAGCAATCCAAAGACAACTGGGGGTCAACCAAGCTGGAGAAGACTTATTTATTTCAACATGCCATTTATTCTCCAACTTGGACATCATATATTTCTAAACTTGCAGGGGAGGGGATTGGAGGTTTGGGTTTGGGTCAGTCTTAATTCCTGGTGACTGCCTGGACTAGTCCCTGCAGTTTTTGGCAATATTTTCGGAAGTGATTTGCCATTGCCTCCTTCCTAAGGCTAAGAGAGAGTGACTGGCCCAAGGTCACCCAGCTGGCTTTGTGCCTAAGGTGGGACTAGAACTCCTGCTCTCCTGGTTTCTAGCCTGGTGCCTTTAACTACCATTCTAAATTGGCTTTCCTATCTAGACAAGAAATGATTTGTTTGTTTGTTTACCGAGTTTGTATTTGCTGCAGTCAAAAGAGACCCTTGATCATTTACATACATCAATAAAAATACAATACAATCTCCATGTCAAAAAAAGTAAAACAATTAAACAATATCATGCCATTATTCAATTGGACAGCACCGTCATATCCTTCCAAGGCTTTCCAAAATAACTCAAATTTTAGCAACTTATAGAAAGCAAATAAAGAGGGAGCAGACTGAATTTCTTGCGGGAGGCTATTCCAAAATATAGGCATGCCACAGAGAAGGTACACCCACAAGCTTCCACAGCCCCATCTCAAAAATGTGGGAAGTCACTATCAGGTTGTCCCAAGATGTTAGAGTCAGCCAGGCCAAAAATGGTCTGAGAAGGCAGTCCTGTAAGTATTCTATTGCCAAATCAGAATTAAAGATGAAAACCAAAGTTTAAATACAGCCCTAAGATGTCATTGCGTAGTGTTTTTATTTTTTAAATCTGGCTTCATGTGATGTATGAGAACCCAGCCACTTCGGCTTGTAAATCATGGTATATTTTTTAATGTGCTATGTGAACTCAGCCATTTATGCTTTATCCTGTAAGCAAATGTTGGTGATGTGTAATGTGTGAACCAGTCATTGCATTAAATAATTAGCAGTTCCTTATCTCAGACACCACATCACTGAAGATAGGGTTCTTTTAAACATTTCAGCAGAAGCTGTCTGAATCCTGACCTATTCTTACTGGCTTCCTATAGTTTTGTGGAGTAAATTAGGACCAGAAACCAGTCCATAAGTGATCAGCAGAATTAATTTGCCTCTGAATGTCGTTCTCCCTGTATGTGAATTTCTGATCCTCATCTTGGATTTCAGCAGCTGAGTGGGAAGCAGCTGTACATCTCACCTACAAACAGTAGGTTTATCTCTTCCCAATTTAACATCCCTTTGAGATCCCGAGCACTTCTGAAAAAGTGCTTCCTCTGGGGTCTTTTTGAAATTTGGGATTACTTAGCCCTTTGCAATGTGGCAGAGAGCGTGCGGTAAAACAAAGTCAGTGGCACTTTCTCCTTTAAAGACTCCATTGTCATGTCTTTGTTGCTTCTATCCCACTCCCTCCTTTAATCTTCACACCACATGTATTCTGCTTGCCTCTGGTTATTTTTATTCACAGTCAGTTACACCGAATGAGCACTAGAGAGCAACAGCAATTCAATTAATTTCACACTCTCTGCAGGGAGCACAAAGAATTTAAGCCTTGCACATTGCAGGTGATCTGCAACATCCTTTTTCTTTCTCTCTCTCAGTGTATTTGAAAAAAAGATCACTATACTGAGAAATAGATATTTACTTCCTATCATATTCATGGCATTCAGCAGCATTCTGATCAAAAGTACTTTGACGATAGTGAACAAAATTGGGCAAGTAGAGTGGGTCTTTATGCTGGAAAGAAGGCTTGCAGACCAGATTTTTGCACTTCAGCAGGTCATTAAGAAATGTATGAAAATGACAAAAAAGATATACATCTGTTGATTGAGGAAAAGTGTAAACCTTTGAGTTATAGAGTGTTTTAAATGAATATAAAATTGCTGAATGTGATAAGAGCGGTATATGATGGAAGTAAAGCAAGTGTGGAAATAAATAGAATACTTAGTGAATGGTTCACCATTAAGCAGGGAGTAAAATGAGGATATGTGATGTCCCCTTGGTTGTATAATGTATGTATGGATAAATGTATAATGAATGCTGGTAGCAATCTTAGAGGGGTGTTAATTGGAGCCATGAATGTGAAGGCTTGTAGGCAGACAATGCAGTGAAAGTTGAAAGCTTGAATGATTTGCAGTGAATGTTGGATAAATTGTGTGATGAGAGAATGAGAGAATAGATTGAAAAATTAATGTACTGAAGGCTGTTGTGATGAGTCTACTTTCAGCATAGCTTCTTCGTGGCTTTTAACCTACCTGTTCAGACATTCAAACAAACAAAATTAAAACAAATACTTTGTATTTACTTTGCTGATGAGAAGTAGGTGTTAAATTTGATTCTTGTAGGAATGATTCTCATAGGATAAGGATATGGAAATATGGATATGGAGGATATACAGAAATGGAGTGGCAAAGAGGGAACTTTTAAAAACACACAGGAGGACTGTGGGAAGTAAAACCATGCAAATGAAGGTGATGGCTGGCAGCTAAAATGGCTAACTTAAAGCAAGTTGAATGCAGTGGAAAGATGGCACTTAAGAAGTATATGTGGTAAAACAAGAAGAGAATGGTGGTGATACAGAGGTTTCCCCAGGATCTGATGCTTCTATCAAAAATATTAAAACAGCATTGCACATGGCAACACAAGCTCTTTTCCTTCCTTCCTTTCTTTGTGTGTCCTTGCCTTCTAGTCACTCTTGACTCCTGTCAACATGCAGTTTTCCTGGCAAGTTTTTCAGAAGTGGGTTGCTTTCTTCCTAGGGTTGAGAGAGGGTTCCAGCTCCCAAACTGGAAATTCTGACTTCTGGCATGTTAGGCTACTGAGGAAAAAATAAAACTTGTACCAATCCTCCTGACACTCAGTCTATGTCCCCTCCACCAGCTCACTGCACTCTAAATTGGACATGGAGAGCAGCAAGGCATGCTATAGGGCCTGTTGTGCAGATGTGTGGGGCACCATCTGTCCTAGTTTGCACCCTGTTACCACTGAAGCTAAATCCATTGTAGATCATGCTACTATTCCTCTGTATTTAGCTTGGGGATCAAGTAGACTGAAAGAAGAGGAATTAAATTGTTTGCCCATCCTCTACCAGCCTGTTAATGTGCTTGCTTATATGGAATTCTTGCTCACTTGTGGCTGTCAGATGAGTTGTTAAATATGAAGATCGCATGTACACTCATCAGTGATCTGATATGCCCTGATAAGCTCTGTTTGTACCTGGATTTAACAGGGAGGATAGATAACTGGAAAGTTATGAAATGATTGGCTGCAAATCTTCAACAGATAGTAAAATGATACCTTCCTATCTTTATTTATTTAGATACTTATATAGCAGTCACATACTGTATGTACTTAGGTGCATCACAATTTAAGTAATAGAATAACTAAGCACAATAATGAGACTATGTATACAGTGAAGACCTCTCTAAATAAAAAAGTCTTACAAAGATGTTTAGCATGACCAATTATATTCTCAACATAATTCCATAGCCTGAGCCAGCCACAGAGAAAGCCCACATTCCTGTACATTCTAGTTAATGGTGTGAATAACCAGAGTCCCTCCCTCTTGTGACCAATCTGCACTGGGAAGGAGATGAGTATAAGGCAATCAGCAAAACTCTGAAGCATTTTCTTGAGGTCACAGGCAGCCAACAAAGTTCCTGAAGCATGGGAATGGTGGAACAGAGTTTTGAAATTCCTTGGACCAAGTGTCCCATTTTGTACTTCCTTAGGTTACGGGATTTGTTTCAAGAGAAATACTGCATAAACCAATTACAGTAGTCCGCCTTTGAGATGGCCAAAGCATGTCTGGCCATAGTGAAGTTGGGAAAGACTAAGGAAAAATAGGGCCCACCACATGGAGTTTCTCCGATGATAGAACAGCTCTGGATCACAGCACTTACCTGAGATGACACAGGAAGAGACTGGTATAAGATGATACCCAATTCGTGAGTCTTGGATACTGTCCTCCACTGGAGTTTTGAGAATGACACACTACCTGACAAGGCTGTAACCCACAAATGGTCAACTTGAAATGCCCCAGGAATTGTTCCAATTCAGCTAATAAGACTTACCTGAAATAACCTAGAGAAGGCACAGTTCTGAAGTCCTCCAAGGACAAATCTGAAGATATCAGTCTGAATTTATTAGACTGTGCAGAACCCAAGACTCCATTCTTCACCATGTCTATACAAAAGGAGAGAGAAGGAAACCTTCTTTGTCCCCATGATAACCTATAATATTCTTAACAAAGCACCACAATGTGTTCTTGCTTGGCAGAAGGGGAAGGAAAACACCTGCAAAGTTCAAGTCTCTGTGGCCCCTGTTTCATCTTTTGCAGCTATCTGAACACTAGAGTGAACTATGAGGGTAATGCCTGGGCTAGGAGTCATTTGGGAACCGGTCAGTTGATTGCTGTGGTCAACCAGATGTTATAGGTAGAATATCAGCTGAAAGGCTAAGGCTCCAGTCAAGTTCCTAGGCCCTCAGAACAAGTAGAAAACCTTCTGGATTCAGCTTGCTTTTGGGGCAGCTCTGGAGGGATTCCCCTGACCACTCAGTGCAGTAGGAAATGATCATTCCATGACAAGAAAGTCAGTTTGTATTCCTCTACTGATGCATACTTCCTTCAATGTTCAGCTCAACAGGGCTCAGCTGACATCTCAGATGTTCTTCAACTCTACCCTTGCCTGGCAACCACCCAGCCTGGACCTGCTGCTGCCACCATTTGCTCTATTCACTCCATCACTATCACTACTGCATGGTTGCTCCCTCTGTACCACCACAACCACCCCAATTTCCCGGTGCTGTTTGTACCAATGAGACTACCATACTTCCTGTTTTGCTATCAATGCTGTCAATGGCAAATGCTTTTGAAGCAGCTGAGCCCACTTTTAAAGGATTGGGTCTTTTGTTTCCTGCAGGGCAGGGCCCTTAAAAAGCATGACCAGAAAAAAGGGCATAGGTACTTTTGCTACTGTGTGTCTGTCTTCCACAGAATCTTCCTAGGAGAGACTTCTGTCTAAGTCAGATTTCCAGTTCACGGGTATAATATCCTCATTTATCTATATCTTGAGGCATTTTTTTTTTAAAGCAGTTTCTTTACCCTTATTTTCTTGCCATGAGATGAGAAATCAAATGTTTACAGTCTGGATCCCCCAATAGAGCTGAATGAGATGGCACATACTCCTTTACTTTCATTTGGGAACTACATTAGCCACAGTCACAATGAAAGGAACTTGGAGCATGTCTATCATAAAGATCCTTTTGTCTCTATTCAAACACAACAACTTCCTGTGAAGTTACCCTAAGAAGTAAGGAAAAAGGAGAGCAAATACATGTTTGCATGCTGTATGATCAGACATTCACAAGTAGCATTGGTAAAATCCAAAATAATTGGTTGATAAGTGGGGATTTTATATTTGCTTATATATTTAGGAAGCCAGAATTCAACATGCATATTGTATATCAGCAACAGGAGTAGAATTTGCCTTCCTGGGATTCATTATTCTCTTTAATTATGTAAATCTTTTCGCTAGACCACCATCCCAACTTGATAACTTTCAGCTGTTTTATAGGCAGAGCAACATACTCTAACCTGTTCTGATTCATGAAGATAGCTACACTGATCCAAAGACTATGGGGAGGTGCTGTTGCAATCAGATATGTGACTTAGTGGATCCAATTATCACTGAGGTTAAATAAAGTGATGCTAGATGATGTTAGCTTTTATTTATCTTGTCTATTAATCTACTATCCATAGCATGCATTACTATATGTGGGAATCAACCAGAAAATGTATTACAGCAGAACCTTCCAAACAGTGAGCTGTTGGTTTAAGTCCTTCTTTAGTTAAACTTGGACTTTAGTAAATTTAAAGGATAGAAACACTTACCCTACCCTATGTGACATGTTTTCTCCAGAACAATAGGCTTTTAATCTGTCTTTTGGGATAAGCTATTCTAACTTTCCTGAAGATGGATGTTATTATTGTTGGTCACACAGTCAGCCAGATGTTTAGATTGGATTTGGCATTTTTATCCACCATCAAGTCCTTCCCAAGGACCTGGGATAGGCAGATGTTGTTGTTTGGAGGTGTTAAAGGTATCGCTGCAGGATGTAAGCTGTTCCAAGTAAAACTGCCTTTTGCAATTGATTGATGGTGATTATGCCAATGCTGATGGTATTCAAGTGGTGCTCCAGATGTTTTGGGATCGCACCTAAGCGCCTGTTACTATTGGTACTATGTTTAATTTCTTTTGCCATATTCCTTCTACTGGCAAGCATGGAGAAGAGTTGGAAGAGATTTAAACTCAGTAGATCCACAATCTGGCATGCCCCCAGTCAATCCCCACCATATTATTTTTTATCTTCCATGCATTGGAGATTCTGATGTTAGGAAACCTCAGTTTCCAGGATGCCTCCTTAAAGATGATAGTTACAAACAATACAACTGTTACCATTTTCAGTACATAGAATTTTTGCATACTATCAGTGACTGTGGCAGAAGCTGAAGGGAGTTTCAGCAAGCTATCATTCATCAAAAACTGTACTTGGTGTACTACATAACAAGGGTAAGGAGAAGAACCAAGGAAACTGCAACAGAAATGCTGCCTTAAGATGCTCCCCAGCAAGAGAATGGAAGGAACTGGCCTTCCAGGGGAAGGAAGGGGATTCACAAGATGGACGTGGAAACCCTCCAGTTTGCAATTGGCCCATAGAACAGAAGTTATATTCAGATTTGCAAGCCTGCCAAACCCAGAATTTTGGCTTGAAACTGTTGACATTCCCATTTGGAATCTCATGAGATTTTGCTTTTTTTTTTTTAAATGACTATCCTTCTTCTTTAATTTGCAGAGTCCAGGGATCATCTTGGGGTGACGTAGTCCCAGAACTGCCACATTCCTTAGACAGACAGACAGACAGACAGACAGACAGATATTTAGCATTGCAAATTTTTTAAAATCATGGTTACCTATCGTATTTCTGTATTTTTAAAAAACAGTGCCTGAACAGCTGAATATTTGTTCAGCCCTTGTAGAAAAAAAGACTTTATGATGATTCACATCTCTGTTCCTGGGACAGGTTTGGGGCAAGGAGGTATATGAGAATCATGAGAATACCCTTATTTGCACTTAAAGTCATTATTCCTAGACAGCAACATCATTTAAGAAATTTCTCATCTCACTGCTGCCCTTTGAACAATGTACTCCTGCTATACATTTCCAGAGCATTTTTTTCCAATGAAGTCCTACTGAAAAGACAGCAACACCTGGGATTCATGTGCCTGGCGATTGAATACCATAACTTTTCAGAAAGACAAAGGCAGTGAGACCTGAAATAATCTGAAATGGGCCAGAAGTCATTCCAAACAATCATTCCTCTCTGGACAAGATCTCCTAAACACAGAGTTTGCTGAAACAAAAAAAATAGTTCTACAATCGCTTTTTTTTAAAAACTATTTTTATGAAAGAGAGAGAGAGAGAGAAAGAGAGAGTGCACTGCCCTAATGTGAAAAAAGAAAGAAGCAGCCTTTGAAAAACCTTATATCAGTGTATCTCAACCTTGGCAAGTTTAAGACATGTGAACTAAAAGTTGCTGGCTGGGGAATTCTGGGAGTTGAAGTCCACTCATCTTAAAGTTGCCAAGGTTGAGAAACACTGCCATATATCATACAGTGGACTTCTACATTCTGTTTGAAAAACAAAATTTAGATTCAATGACATGTCCACATCTCCTAGTGTGTTTGCTTTATTTTGTTGAGTAGGCCACAGTTGTTTGAGTTCACACATTATATTAAGCCATAAATTGTGGCCTACAAATTACTAAGCTTGCATATACAACACAGGAAACCCAAACCCAAGGAATCTTATAAAGGCTTAACTTAATGTTCAAACTAAGTCTAAATGTTACTGTAACTAACAGCTACATCTCTTTTTTCTTCCTTGTTCAAAGGTCTAAACACATCCAAACATATGTATATCATACATACAATCACAGTACTTCCTTCTGGGGTAAGAAGAACCCAGAAAGGCAGTAAGAAATAGTTGGCCAATGAAATTAAAGGCATGAGATGAGAAAAAGAAAATATAAGTCTATCTAATTTACACTAACATTACTTGCTATACCTCTCCATATATTTATGTCCTTCTCAACCATTCTTGAAGTCATCGTGTCTGTGTGCTGCTTCATATATTACCTTTTCTTTAAACTTCTTGACTCTCTCTTTTTGAGGATCTTATCAAGTTTATCTTTATCTTATCAACATGATCAATCTTCCCCTTCTCCACCCATTCACTCTTCCTTCATGAATTCGTTTTGCAACCTGATATCTATTCCTTCTGTCTATATGACCAAACCACCTCCAGATAATTTGTACTGGTTATTCATTTTTATGGCACTCTGACATATAATTGCTTTCACTGTTTCATGCAGCTTCCATATACTGTTTTGTTATGTCTACTTTCCATTAATTCTGTTGGGAGATCAATTTATCTTCTGATATTTTTTTTTCCACACAAGTTTTTATTTTCTGTTCCTGCAGTTTCTCTAGTTTCACTCTAGCTTCTTTCCGATATTTCCTTTTCTTACATCTCCATTCATGACACTATCAAATAATGGACTGTCCCATATTCAGATCTTTTCATCACCCGTGTTTCACTAATTCTCAGTCTTGCATCATGAATAATCAAATCAGTCATGATTTTATATTTAGATTCATTCCTTTCCCATTTTTATTTATTTATGAAATTATCTGACTGCCTGATTAGGTAGAGTCTAGGTGGCTTACATAATTTCCCATATGTGGACAAGAATAGACTTATGCTTAAACCACACCTTCAAAATAAACAGACCTTTTTCTAAGCAGCTACTCACCAAACAGTCAACATTGTATTTATTCTTGCATCTTAAAATTGCCCAATCACTTATTCTGTACTCTCACATCTCATTTCCACGCATCCATCCATGTCATTTTACAGAAACATTTTCTATATGGATTGCATTCATTCAGACTATTTCACAATGTTTCTCAAAACTCATATTTGGTTCTACCATTATCACTATTCACTGGGACATAACGTGCAACTATTACCAACCTATGACATTTTGCTTTCAGACACATTTATTTATTTATTTCTTCAACTTGTACAATTGCCCAATTCTCAGCAACTCTGAGTGGAATACAAAATCAAAACTACAATTAGCATAGATATAGATATACAAACAGCAGAACAAATTGTCAGCCAAAGATGCTACCCAATATTCTACCATGTTTCCTTAAAGCTCTAGTCTAATGCCCACCAAGGAAACAATGCAGTCTTAAGACCTTTGCAAAAGGGTAATAGGGTTGGGTCCATCTGAATCTCAGGAGACAAACTGTTCCACAGGGTTCCAAAGACACCAATTCATAGTTTTAAACATGCATCTTAGATATTTCTCTGGAAATTAAACCAACATCTTCATGTCCATGATTCATCAACTCCATTCCACAAAATCAGAGCAACATCATTCAGACCCCCTTTCTCTTAGATTTACAGACTCACAATATATTACCTTTTCCTTCCTTTATTTAATGTATTAATTATACTCTTTACCATTTGTTCCTCTTACGTGGCAAGTCTCAATTTTCCATATGCCATAGTCTTCATCAGATGGGCTTAAAATATTGACCTTTCTTTTCATCATGGCTTTAATAGACCAAGGCTTCATATATTACTTTTTAATAAGAGAGAAGGTGTACACTATTCAGCATTCCTTGCCTGCAATAGGAACAGTAATGGTCAATTTTGCCCATACTCAAAAATATAAAATATGTAATAGACCTTATCCAGATCAGGATAGACAAACTTTTAATCCTTTAGCCTCTCTAATCTAGATCATGCCCACACCCCACCTTACTAAAACTGATTAATGGAAACAAATTTATCCTTTTTTGGCAACACAAATTGTGGGCTCAAGGAGGGTTAATCTTTGTCATGATTATTGGGCACCAAATGCTCCTACTTGTACATTAGTGGTTCTGGTCCCACATGCTTATTTTAGAATGAGGAAAAAAGATATCACTGTGTTGTATCTTCAACATATCATGTAGTTTGGCTATATTCATGCATCTTTATTTGACCTAGGCATGCCTTGAAAAGATCCTCTCACTTAATTGCAAGAATACTTAAAAACCTCTTTCTTCAGCCTGAGAAACTCTCAAAAGGACTGAGAAAAGATTCTGGAAGTTAAATCACAGTTAAATCTAGTGCAGGAACACAAATCCCTTGGTGCCTAAATGCAACCTGAATTCCTGTCCTTGTGTGTATCATGGGATAAGGTTAACAAGCTGGTTATAGTCATGGGCAGCATTATGGCAAAAGCATTAAGCATTTTTGAAAGCAAGCTGTGGGAAAAGGGGTAAGCTTTTAATGAGGAACACGCTGGTTGTTTACACACACATTTTTGCCATCATTTAAAGTGGTGGATGATTAATCTCTATCAGTACAGTTGGTTTTTCAGGGCAATGCCAGAGGCAATATTTTAAAGAGCCAAATATTCCTTCTCCCTGGTAACAATCTCCCCCAACTGAACAAACTAGAGCCCCCAAACATTTGTGAATGCATACCTGAGAGCTCATATTTGAAATACACATCATTTCTTTCTGCTCTGTTCGCTGCATAGTCTTCTGGGATATCAGAAGGAATTCATATTCCATAACAGATGCGCTCAGCTACTCCAAGATTGGAAAAGGAGGACATTTAGGCTAACCTCTTAGCTGGCCCTCACTGGTGTCTTAAGAGCTTTGATCAGATAATGTATAGCTATTATCACCCAGCTCGTGGAAGTCAAGCAACTCCCAGCTATTATTTCAGCAACAAAACTAACACTCAGTTTTTCCCATAACCCACCGGCTGGAACCGTTTACACATTGTTAATTCCTAAGAAAAGAATCAACTTTTCATTTCCCCCCACATAGCAGAACATATGTTGATAAATGGGGACTATTTAGCAAGCTCAGTTTTGCTGCTATAGCTGAGAAAGGAATAATGAGAGTACCAGTCTGACTGCTGAATTAATGATACCTAAAATTAGCTTAATTAATTAGTTTAGTTACTGAAACTAATTTAGTTAGCAGATTAATTAATGTTCATAAAGAAAGTTATTTGAAGACAAAAGCTCTGGGGGTGCCTAAAAGATCTGAATTACTGCATCAAGTCCTTAGCTATATGTTTTGTCTGTTTTGTGAACTCTGGGTTCAAGGAATGAAGACTAATGTTTTTTTCCATACAGTGTTCTGATAATTTATTTCTTTACCTCAATTACTTTGTTGACATTTTACTTACGTATTTATTTTCATCATTATGGAATAACTTTTTTAAAGTTTGTCATCTTGAGCCTCCCTAAAGAATATGAATTCACACATATTTATTATCAAAAGCTTGAGTTTTTGATGTCTTTTTAAATGTTTTACATTAAGACTGTAAATCACCATAGAACAAGTCATGTGTCTGATTCTGTGTTCAAGTCATCTGTCTGAGGGTATGTTCACTCTCACTGTGTACCTTTGTAGGATCGATAGGCCTGAAGTTGCTTTCTTGATACAGAGACCTCTCTGGAATGGCTGAAATGAGATTACTTTTAAACATTTGGCTCTGTTTTTGCATGAAGCATCTTTTGAAATTTTGCATGATTTCTCAATTTTGCCATTTCACACAAAAAGAGATGGGTTGACACCATCTGTGTTGATACATTCAGAGTGATAATTTCCCCTTTTAGTCAGCCATAAATTAGAATTACATTTTACATTAGTTAAGTAATAAGCTGTGTTCCTGTAAGAACTTGCCAATAAAAGTCCAGTCCCCCTGTTGTATCTAAAGCTTTCTACAAACAATGCAAGGATGCTAGGGCACTCATCAGAGATGCTAGGATCATTCTGTGTTATGTATCTGGTTTAAGGAACTCAACTCTAGTCTCAAGGGATATTTCTAAAAAAAAAAACCAAAAAAATTCAGAGCAAGAGAGTTTAAAATGGAAATTCATTTATTAGATTTGTATCAGTTTTTCCTTTAGGAGCTGAAAGTAGAACTAAATTTGGTCGGCTGCAGGAGTTGGGGCTGGGTGGCACAGTGTTGTGCTGGTTCAGCTTCTTTCTCCAAGTCCAAACCCAATCAGTGTTGATAGGGAGTGAGAGGTCCAACCCACAGCCCCTACTCTGTGGGATGCCTCAGGGTTCGGTGCTTTCGTCGCTCCTATTTAACATCTACATGAAACCGTTGGGTGAGATCATCTGGCACCGTGGGATGAGGTATCATCAGTATGCTGATGATACCCAATTATACATCTCCATCCTGGGTGACCTAAGTGATGCTGTGACTACCCTCTCGCAGTGCCTGGAGGCTGTAAGGGCCTGGATGGGAGACAACAGGCTTCAACTGAACCCTGGTAAGTCGGAGTGGCTATGGGTACAGGAAGCCTCAAGATCTAGGAGTTTGTCATCTTTGGTTCTTGATGGGGTTGCAGTACCCCAGACAGACCCGGTGCGTAATCTGGGGGTCTCTCCTGGACTCACGACTCCTGTTCGAAGAGCAGGTGGCAGTCATGGCTAGGAGGGCCTTTGCACAACTTTGTGTTGTGCGGCAGTTACACCCCTTCGTCTATCAGGAGGCCCTCATGCCCTGGTCACCTCCCGGTTGGATTACTGTAACGTGCTCTACGTGGGGCTACCCTTGAAGAGTATCTGGAAGCTACAGCTGGTGCAGAATGCAGCGGCACAGACAGTTATGAATGCCCCTAGGAGGGCACATATAACACCGCTGTTACGTGAGCTGCATTGGTTGCCAGTTTGTTTCCAGGTCCAATTCAAGGTGTTGGTCATCACCTTTAAAGTCCTTCATGGCACAGGGCCAGGTTATCTGAGGACCCGTCTCACCCTGGTTACTTCAGCCCACCCCACTTGGTCCAGCAGAAGGGGCATGTTGCAGACCCCACCAGTCAAGGAATTTTGACTGGTCCAGGCAGAGGGCCTTTTCTGCTGTGGCCCCCACCCTATGGGAAAATCTGCCTCCCAAGATCTGGTGTGCCCCCACTTTCATGGCCTTCAGGAAAAGGGTCAAATCCTGGCTGTGCCAGAAGGCCTGGGGGCCGGATGGGAGCTCGCACCAATGGAGGTGGCTTGTGGGGTGATTGACCTTGCACCCCCCCCCCCCCCATCATCTTGAATGTTTTTAGTATTTATGTACAGGGTTTGTTTTTTATACTTGATTTTTAATGGATTAATTTATTTTAATTATTTATGGGGTATTTTTAATTGTTGATGGGTTTTTTGATTTTAGCTGTGAGCTGCCCAGAGTCACCCATTGGGGGGAGATGGACGGCATACAAATTTAATAATAAAATAAAATAAAGTAAAATAAAATAAATAAAAATTGCATTCCCTTCTCCAATTTTTCCCCACAGTAAAAACATTGTGAGAAAGGTTAGTCTGAGAGAAAGAATGACTAGCTCAGTCACTCAGTGAACTTCCAGTGCTGGGAGTGGTTTTGAACCTGGGTTTCTTTGGTCTCAATCCAACACCTTAACCACAAAGCCACCCTGCTTTTCTATATATGGTATATCTCCATTGCTTGGGACACTGAGCTCTGGTGGAGATGAGAAAGAGGAGCGAGAGAAGTTGCTCAGGAGCTTATATTCCACACACAAGAAGATGTAATGGAATAATGCTCTACACAGCACTGGTGAGGCCACATTTGGAATACTGTATCCAGTTCTGGTCACTCCACACACAGACACACAAAAAGATGCTGAGGCCCTAGAAAGAGTAGAGAGAAGAACAAAAAAGATGATAAGGGGTCTGGAGGCTAAAACCTATGAAGAACAGCTAAAGGAACTAGGTATGTTTAGCTTAATGGAGAGAAGACTGAGGGGATACATGATAGCAGTCTTCCAATACTTGAAGGGCTGCCACAGGGAAGAGGGTGTTGATTTATTCTCCATAGCACCTGAGAGTAGGACTAGAAGCAATGGGTGGAAGCTCGTCAGAGGAAGATCCAACCTGGAAATAAGGAGGAATTTCCTGACAGTGGGAATTATTAAGCAGTGGAACAGCTTGCCTTCCTGAGTTGTGGGTGCTCCATCACTGGAGATTTTCAAGTAAAAATTGGACAACCATTTATCCAAGATGTTATGAGGACTCCTGCCTTGGGCAGGGGGTTGGAATAGAAGACCTCCAAAGTTCCTTGATTCTATGATTCTAGGAACTTGAATGTAAACAGCACCATGAATAAAATATATAGGCTGATACTTTCTGGCTTGATTGATATGTTGTTATTTTCAGTTATGACACTGACAATGTGTAGCATGACAAAGAAGCATTCTTAGCTGCTTTCACTTGACATGCAAGTAATTTTTTAATTCACAATGAGAACACATTAGGTTAAGAATTTACCTGTCTGAAGCACAAGAAAAGATCCCGTACAAACACACAGTCCAAACTGCATAGCTGGCATATGCTTTTCAAAGGGAATAAAGATATATTGATAATAAATAATGTCCGGCCTTTCATGGCACTAAACTCAGCTGCAGTGAGAGCTCCATTTCAGATTACTGTAATAAATAAGGCAGCATTCTATGGCATTTACCTTGAAATTTAAAGACTGAGACAAACCCAATAAATGTTGAATTAAATTCTTGGAATATCTACTTTGCAGATTAAAGACGTATATACAGATTGATCCTTAAAGATGATGCTATATAATGAAAAACTTAGTAAAAGCAGAAAAATTTGTTTCAGAACTTCAGAATCTAGGGTTATTAGCACCAAAGTTATAAAAAATTTTATAAAACTTTAGGAGTTATTGGTATTTTCTTTGCTTTGATGCAATTTGTGAAGCTTGCAAGGTGCCACTTAATGAAAGCTTTATATTTGTCCCATTGATAACGGAATGAAGAGAATCCACATACTGTGTCCCTCATGTGTTTCCAGTGTCTCATTTAGGCTGCAGTCCTATTTTAAAAATAATTTTTATTGAAAGTTTTAATAGCAGTAGTAAAAGAAAATACAAACTAAACTCAGAAAGAAAGGAAAGAAAAAAGTGAATAAAAGGTGTACAGAAAAAAAGAGAAAAGAAAGAAAAGAAAAAGAAGAAATACAAAGAAGTAACTTCCGATCTTCATCACAAGTACAAACTTAATAATTCATCACCCTCTATAACATTACATGCAAGTATTTCTTCTTCCCATAACCCAGATGCAAATCTGTAAATCATTAACATTTCAGTCCTAGTGTCAGCAGAAAGTCCACAAAAGGATCCCAGATTTATATAAACATATCTTATTTTAACCTTGATCAAACAAACCAACTTTGTATTCCTTCCTTTTGCTTCTAATGATCTTAATCTTTAGTTCATTCAGATGTTGTCATAGGATTTGATCTTTCTTGCATTTTTCTTTTTCCCATCTCAAAGATTTCTTGAAGACTTTAACAAGCTTCTTTTGCAGGCCCAGTAAAACGTCCTTATCCAGCTAAATTTCTTTGCTTGTCATTTGTATTTCCACTTTAGTTGTTTTCTCTTATTTCCTGGACTTCTGCAAATTCTTTATGTTCTGATATTTCTGCATCGGGCAACATTTGTTTCATCTCTTTATCTTGTAAACGTTCCGTGATGTTCTCTTTTACATCAGTAATTTCTTCTTTAATATCCTTAGGACAAAATCTATTCGTACAAGCATGCACCACTGTTGAGATTGAAGCATCTAGTTTTTGACACCATTCTTCAAAAATCTCCTGAAGTATTTCAAATGTCAAAATGTTTTCTATAGTTTTGCAAGTTCCAGTGCTGACCAAAAACTAGAGACAGGCTTTTTTTTCCCCCCTTTTCCCTTTCTACCTGGAATCTTTAATCCCCTATAGTATTCAATTTCTGAAATCATAAATTCTCAAGTTGCTGTTTTGACTTTAAGATAAACTAAACAAATTGATTCCCATGAATGAGTTGGTCATTCATATAATTGTTTCCAAAATCTTATAGTAAAAGTCCTTATGTTCCAATATTCAAAGTTTGTCTGGTCTCTTAATTCATTTATAACTCTCTTAAATCCTATTCTTATTTAGCTTTTTGCCATTTATTTCTAATTCTCTATTTTTTTACCATTTATTTCTAATACTTTAAGTTCTTAAGCTTAGTTAATTTTTCTTTTATTCAAGAACAAAGGTAAACTCTTTTGAAGAACTAATATTCTTAAGGTAGTTGAATAGGTAATTTCTGAAAGTGATTAGAAAGTGAGTTAGTGATCCCAGTGTCCTTTAAAAGATTCTACTATGGTTGAGAGCATGGTGGTTTCCCTCATCTCTGAGTGCTCAAACCCATGGGAAACTGCTGTCCTGTGTTCTCCTCATAAGGAGTAGCCATCTGGAGCACAAGTGGGCAATCTCCTATCTTCTCTTTATCCAGAGAGGTTCCATGGGACCAGTCTACTCACTGATCCTTTGGTCTTAGTCACAATCATCATCTCTGCTGATTTAGAGATGTCTCAGCATGCCATTCCTCACCCAGAAGCTGTCCTAATTTAGGCTGTAGTCCTGCGGGCCTGAGGGATTTCCAGTATACCCTGGATAGATCAGATCCCTTCTGAGGGGGAAAGAGAAGTCTCTCGTTGAAGGGGAAGATCCCACTCTAGATGGTTGATCCCAGCTAACCTCCAAGAGTCTTGCACTGACCTCCAAGAGTCTTGCACTGACATTGAAATTTTGATTTCTAGAGAGGAAGAAAGGGGGCCAAGTGTGGGCAGGACAGTGAAATTGTTCATTTGCCCTCTCAAAGCAGGATGCACAATATTCTCTTCATGGGGACCAATGGAAAATAAATTATCTGGAAGAAATAGGGGAGTGGGAAGGAGCAGATTGCTCCTGTAGCTTTACATTTTCTTGCCCTTTCAACTGAGTCACCATGGATGGTCATCAATTCTTTTCTTTTCTTTTTCCTTCTGAATTAGTAATCTTGCAATGTGATGTTCTTCCCTCTCAAAATTCAGAAGAAGTTTTCATTGCAAGTGAGTAAATATTGAGAGCAGAGAGAAGCACTTTATTATTTACATTGCATTGCTGACCATAAATTTAAGCAATTATAACTCAACCCACCTTCCGTCAGATTAAAACATGCAATTGAAGACTCTGAAATTATGTGGGAATATCAACAACAACAACAATGGCATGCATCAGATTTATCAACATCCGTTGCATCAGACAAGTGCAGGCATAAATATAGCGTGCAGTCAGTAAAGGAGATGAGCACAATGCTTTCTTACGCTAGGCAACACATGCACATTTCTTCATATTAGTCTCTTAAAAAAGGAGTCACCACAATGTACTCTGTCAAATCCTGGGCTTCACTTTTGGGGGTTTGCTTGTTTGTTTATAGCCCTTGCAAAATTATTTCATACATAAACACACATACACATACTGTTCTCCTTAAGATGTTTTAGTCTAATTGCTCCACTCGTATAGTTATGATAATACTATTTCAAGTCAGGTCATGCAGAATGAGTCTGTAGCTCAGACTTCACCAGTGTGGTGTCTTCCAAATATATTGGGATTGCAGCTTTCCAAAGTTCCAAGGAATTTTTCAAGGAAAGTTCCTAGGAGTTGCAGTCCAAAGGTGCTGAAGAACACTGTATTAGGGAATGCTGGGTCTAGAAAATCCAAAGGATCATACAAAAAGGATTTATTTGTTCTACCATTTTTTGTCTTATCCTGGGCAGTGGAAACTCTAAAACATCTGAGTCTGTGCCAAGAACTCTGCAAAATCTTCTCTCTGTTATTAGCTAAAGTAATGAGAAAGGGGGGGAAAAAGTCCATTACCTGAATTCTAAGTATTTTGTAGTACAGGGAAAAAAAGAACACCAAATGTGCATTTAGCATTTAGTAAATAGGAACTCAATATCAGATGATCTTTAAATATATGAGAAAGGTTCTAAGAGCAGGCTTATCCTTTTTCTGGTAGGATTTCAATCAGGCAACAGAAGACGCAAACAACAAGCAAAACAGGATTCTGTTATTTTGATAGAAGTCATACAAGGAAGTTAAACGGATGCCTTCTTTGACGCTCACTAGGTTCCCAACTGAACTTGATTTATTATATCAATTAAATATTTTATTATTAAATAATAACAATAATTGCTATTTTAATTAATTATTAGTTATAAATGATGGAAAACAAGCATCTGGCAAAGCAACGCACCAGCCTCCAGTATCATCTTTATTCATTCCATACATTTTATAAAAATGCCTTAGGGCCCCACCTGACCTATATAGATATTACAAAATAAAAATGTTTGCTGAATGCAACCCAGTGCCCTGAAAAAAATACAAAAGTAAATGGCCGTGAGAGTGGGGGCTATTAATGGGGATATCAGAAAATAATCTCAACGCTGTCTCTTCCAGTAAATGCGTATTTTATGACTTCCACATCCACCAAGACAACCATCTTAGGAGTCAGCAAGCCTTCCCATGGCAGCCATTTTGTGAGGCCACTTATGACATGCTCTGAAGAGTCCAAATGTGCCTACCCTGAGGTATAATATCCATCTCAATGGTTTCAGAAGGCAGCTATTTTGCAGTGACTAGAAACATTCAGACTCTTGGAAGTAGGAAACTATTATTCAAAAAAGAAAGAAACAATCATGCAATAAATGTTAGCCATTCAGATTTCTGACAGTACCTTTACCATAAAACACTGAATATAGAGAATAATATTCATACCCCAGAGCAATGGAGACCAGAGGACATTCTAGCAGAAAATAATGCTTTGCCGCAGATCTTTAGGCAGCTGTGTCCAATCAATAATCTTTCTCTCCAAAGAATATTTTCAAGTATCAAAACAGTTTTTGAAAAAAACATAAGCAGCATTTCCTTTTGCATAATTTCAAACAATAATTTAGAAATAGAGGAATGCTGTGTATATGGTTATTTAGCTGTCATATAAACCTTTCAAAGGAAAAAAGGGAACACAGATAAAACATTTTATACATTAGCACCTGAAACAAAACATTATATACAATTCCATCATTCTTTCTCTGAAAAAAAGAAAAACAGAATTTTAAACCCATCTGGGATATTTTTTCTCTTGTCTATTTCTTTTTTGTCCATCTGCTTTTCTTTTGGCAGATGAAAAGACAAATGTTCCCCAAAAATATGTTGCAAAATCCCAATACAATGTGTGGCAAATGTCCTAAAATAATAATAAATAAAATAAACAATGAGGCATTTCCCTAAAGGTAAATAGGGTTGAGTTAGATGAAGCTCCTACTAACGCATTATAGAAATGGCCACTACTCATGGCAAATCTTCAAGCAAGATGTGGACAACCTTCTCTTGTGGATGGTCTAGCTCAGGATTTTCTGCATCAAGTTTGATGAGACTAGATGACCTGCAAGACCTCTTTAAGAACCCTTGTCAAAAACATTTTGACCCAACATGCAGAAAGGCACATTCAACAATGACACACCCATTTTTGTTTTTGTTTTGGTCTAGGCCAGTTTTTCTCAACCTTGCTGAGTTTAAGATGGGTGGACCTCAGCTTCCAGAATTCCCCAGCCAGCATGGTTGGCTGGGGAATTCTGAGAGTTGAAGTCCACCCATCTTAAACTTGCCAAGGTTGAGAAACAATGGTCTTAGCCATACATGCCTTAGAAATCTTGAATATGTTCAGCTTATGTTTATTTGTGAGCAAGAAACTAAACTCATCTGCAAATATTTTCAACACATATGACTATTTAAATATGGGTATCCAGCTAATTATTACAAGGAAAGTACATATAGGTACAGTGATCATATTTTCTTGGAAAAAAAATAAAGGACAATCCTGAGAAAGAGGAAAATCTGGAAGAGGTTCATAAGGCTAAAAAAAAAGTTGTTTATGTTTATAACTTTGCTTTACAAAGGAAAATTCAAGAGCAAAACCAAGAAAAACTTTACAACAATGCATAGTTTAATAAAGGACAGCTTTCTGAAATAAAGGACCTATGGTCACTGTACATATAGGTAAGGTTTTTATATATACAATAATTGGAAGCAGCCTTGACCTTGAGGTTAAGAAACAAATACTGAATACAGGAGCCATACAAATGAAAGTAGCAGCTAGGCTACTTTGGTATCTTAATGGTATCTCTTCAACTAAGAGAAGGAGCTTTCTGGAAGAGGTGACTCACCAAAGTTTCTGAGTTGCTGCCTCTTCTCAACAAAGTAGATTTTCAGAGAGAGGAAGAACGTGACCTTTGGGCACATGAAGGACAGGTCCCATTTTGCCAGCACATCAATATCAAGTGGAGCCCAAGGGCCCTTTTATGAAATAACTTGGCTGGATTATAAACCTAGCTGGGCAGCTATAGCAGGGATTTCTGGTACCCTGGGTTCTCCCAAGGTTGCATTCCAGATAAAGAGAATAAGGACTTCTGAGAACCTGAGACAGCTGCAGCACCAGGGTGCATTTGATTTATGTTTTCCGATGGCTGCTTTGAAGGTAACAGACAGGCGTATCATGAGAGGAGCTGCATGTCTGAAATTGAAGGCAGGGAGAGCCAGCAGACACACAGAATGTATAATGAGGCCATTTAAAGGGAGCCATGAAGCTGTACCACCTCAACCAAAACATCTGTGGTGTGGAATGGTATAAAAAATTGGAAAAAAAAGATTATTCGGTAAAAGCATTTAGCTAGGATTGGAAACTTCTGTGCATAGATATCCAAAAGTCCTGGGCAGACATTCTCCTCTGGTATGTAGAGGACCAAAGCTCAGTGAATGATCTGAATAGGTTTCTCTCGTATGTTGCATGGTGAATGTCATTGCACTCCCAAATGTTTAACCTGAAAGTTTATTCTGAATGAGTGAATAAAGGAATGGATAAAGAATAAAACTGATGTAACAGGGGCCAACATTTTCTAGATTAGTGAGAAGTATTCTGGCTGGCTTCTAGGATGATGAACAAGTTAATACCTGTTAAATCAGAAAGATAGGAAGAAAAAGCCAGAATTTCAAATCTGAGCCTTGACATACAGATAGTTTCTGACTGCTGTATATTGCAGTAGGCAGATCTTCTGTTATACATGGCTTCATTTGCATCTGCAATAATCTCCACGCCAGTGTTTCTCAACCTTGGCAGCTTGAAGATGTGTGGACTTCAAGTACCAGGATTCCTCAGCTGGCATGCTGTCTGGGGAATTCTGGGAGTTGAAGTCCACACATCTTCAGGTCGCCAGGGTTGAGAAACAATGTTCTACACTAACCAAGTGGTGTCCAAAAATCTACTGCCAAGTAAGGCAACTTCAGTCTGGAGAGCTTGGATTTACAGTCATGTTGGGCTGAACTGTGATAGGAAAAATTAAAAATTCAGTGTTGTGGGGAAAGGAAGTACTTTTCACAATAGGAAAATCTATCACTTATTTGTTTACTGGTTATATATTTCATGTTATATACATTTTAATGCAAACCTATCACATTTGCACTTCCCAGACTGACATTTATTTCTTTTATTTATTTCATTAAATGTATTATGGCTGCCCACTCCATTTGACCCTGGGCAGTTTACAAAATCCAAATATACAGTTAAAACAGTTATATATAACAGAACATGATGGCCTGGGTATGTGACAGACATACAAATAAAACTGCAGTTTTCTTTAACATTCTGAATTTCATGATGCACTTTTTCAGATAAATATATACACCCCAAAGCATCAAAATATTGGAGAAAATTGCAAGAAAAAAATATTGCATTGTGTTAGTAAAATTGCTTGTACAAATGTGTATATTTTCTAAAATGCATAAAAAACACTAGGAGAATTCTCACGTGGACTTTCTAAAAGCTAATAGGGAAATGAAATGGAAGGAAGGTAGAAAACTTAGAAATGAACAAATTAAACTTGTCAGATTTGTCTGTTCTTTAAGGTTATTGATCATTGTCATAATTTTCTCCACCTAATGACAGCAAAATTTTATGAAAATGCAAGTATAAAAATATATAGTACATTTTGAAGGTCTCTCAAGAAATCTTTGAGACAGCAGCATATTGATAAAATTGGGGAGATTATAATTATGTACAAATGTTCTCAAGAGCAAACCTTTTAACAATTTCTTTCCAGTTTTCTTTGTGAGGATTGCTTTGAATACCAGTACATTATTTCTCTTTCTTCTCTTATTGAGAAGTAAGAATTGTTGTGTTTGATAGGTCTTGAGCACAAAGACAAAGAAAAGTATCACAATCAAAGATATCAAAAAGTAGATAACTAGAAAAGAAAGATCTTTTTGAAGTCAGAGAAATCACAGGAAAATGTAAGCTAATATAAGAGTGGGAAAATAGAAAGATTATAATGGATGTTTTATAAGTAGGAGCATAGCATGACAGAAATAATGCAGAGAAAGAACAGACTTCATGAGGCAATAGACAGTCAAATAGGAAAACACCAGGCACAGATGAAATACTTACTAAACTGTTTAAACCTGCAAAGGAAGCAATTAAAGTGCTAATGGTTTTGTGTGAACAAATATAAAGACCATTTGGCCTAGACACTAGAAAAATTCATTGTATGTACCTATAGTGAAGGGAGATACAAAAGACAATGCAAATTACTGAACCATTGCACTAATTCTTTAGAGCAACAACAGTTTGCTTAAGGTTTTACACAGAGGAATAGGACCATGCATGGAGAAACGCCAAATGAACAAACAGGTTTAATAAATGACAGAGAACATGAGTTTAGTCAATATATTGTAAGATGGATAATGTAGAGAACAAGAGAATATAAGAAGGAGGCTTACCTTTGCATTATTGATTACAGATCATGCTAGAATGTAGAGTACACTGAAACTAATGGGAATGCCAGAAGACCTGATAAGTCTTAAAGTAACTTTACAATGAACAAGAAAGCATTGTAAAAACTGACTTATCAAAACAGAGTGGATCAGAGATTCCTGTTTCTCTTATACACTTGAACAGTTATAACAATGATAGGATTGGAAGACATGATGGATAGAATCAAATGGAAGTTACATGCTAACAATATGAGATATGCAGATAATGCTATTTCATCAGCTGAAAGCAAACAAGACTTAGGAGAGTGAAAAGAGCTCATTAGGAAAGTAAAAATGTAAAGTGAAAAATCCTGGCAATGTCAAATTTGTGGTTAATGAACTTGCAGTTGATGTGAAGAAGTTGATGGTGATAGACAATTTAGTTTCCTTGCATTCAAAATAGATAAACAAGCTGGAAAGTAAAATGAAAATTAAGCCTAGTGAGAAAGGCAGTGACAAACCTGGACAAGATCATGAAGGATAAAGATATTTAGGGGACTTAGGATCAGAATAGTAAAAGCAATGTCCCCCCCACTCCCAGTGGTTATACGTGGCTGTGAAAAATGAACATGAGAAACAGTGAGAGGAAGAAGATAGATGCCTTTCAGTTATGAATCTGGAGACCGTTACTATGGACTGCAAGAAGAATCACTCAGTCAGTCCTGGATCAAATAAAAACTGACTGATTGAGATGACGATCAACTCCTCTATGCTTGTCTGTTCTTTTGATTTAGCACAAACATCCTTAGGATTATATTGTGAGCCAAAAAATTCCTGATGATCACATTTACTGCCACAGTATAGGCTGGAACCTAAACAAATACCAGTGCTTGATGGTATTCATTCTCAATTTTCTGCCATTTCATCTCCCAGGGCTCCTTGGTAAACCAAAAATGTTGGCATTGGCAGACTGGGAGAGGCAAGCCACCTGTGGGCCATCACATCTAGTGCCCTAGCTACCTCCAAATTCTAGAGATACTGTAAATCAGGCAGATCACCAGAAACCTCCCTAAGCCACTGGATCCATAAAATACCCAGGACAGATAATCCTGATCAGTCCTCCCCATGACCCCAAGGAGGTTGAGAGTGTTAGTGAGCTAGATAATGATCAGATCTCAGTGATCTGGCCATGACAGGTTGAAATGATCTCCATCTTCAGATCACACACCAATGGTTCCAATGGGAAAACTAGAAGCAAGGAATCTCCACCCACATGATTCAGGCCAATTATTAACTGAAACAAGCCCTTAACTGGATAAGGCAATCACAAACAGATTTTCAGACCCCACCTTCAAGGAATGAAGACTGAAGTCCAACACCAGCCAGATAAGTCCACTCCCTGCCTCCCAGCCAGCTCCAGCAACTTCAAATAGAGGCATTCATATCCAACCATCTGCAGAACTGAGCATATAGTCACATCCAAATATCCAACTGCAGAATCATTGCCAACCTTTCTGTCTAGTCTTAAAGTTACAGCTGCTGCAAAACGTTTCTTATCTTTTGTTTCTTATTTTTGTTTAAGAAAAAACTCTCGGTCCATTTTGGCATTCAATATGATTTAGGGAACTCCTTCCTTGTACAACCCTTTGCCGACTGCCATTAATGTAATGAATGAAGACTCATTGATGGAAGCACTGTATCTTTAAAAATGTATTATTTCCAGGCTTCTCAAAGTCTATCACTTACCAATGAATGGATGAAAATTGCATGGAGGACAATTTCTGCTCAGTCCTAATTGTAAATTATACTGTCATATTCTACTTTTTTTCTCTCTTGAAATGACCCCAATTGTGAGATACCCTGGAAAATCAAGGAACTCATAAAATCAAGGAACTCACAAGGAACATCTGCTATGAGGTGATGGAAGGTTGCAGTCTACTGCATCTGGGAAAACACTGCCTTCTGAGCATCAGAAGCTTGTAATTATCTTTTCATCTGCACATGCTCTAGATCCAAGGTACAACTACCACTCAGATACCCTAGGAAACATCTAAAAAAATAAGCTTTCTTGATTATATGCCAACAAACATTTGGTTCTATAGCAGTTCTGGCCATGTTGATTCTGTGGAGGGGGGCAGGAGGAAAGGAGGGGAAATGAGAAAAGGCAGGATTTAAAAGCTTGACCATAGCAGACACATGAAAGGGGCAGAAGGAAATACACACATGTACCCCATTATTTACACTACCATGCTTATAATTTCAACATTTGATTTTAATTATAGCCTTTTAATAGAGTCTGACAAAACATTTCTCTGATATTATATTATCATCAAAGCTATTATGCAACCACTAAGATGTAATTAACCAAGCAACTTCAAATAATTGCATTCAAGCTGGCTAATTTCTTTTTGCAAAGTTTGGTGGGTATCAGAACCATTTAAGCAGCATGTATACTTACCATTACCATATCAGATTTTGGCTGCTACTCTTATTATATTTTCTTGGGGGTAAGACTGCCAACTTTGGAAAGATGGAATTGTGATACCTGGGCAATGGTTAGGAGCAGAGCTCAAAGAAGAGAACTATTAGATGTGGACAATCACTTGATATCATGTGGTCCATGATATCATTTGCAGTCCAGATTTAATAATTCTACCAAAGAGTACTTGGTTTATTGAAGATGTGCACACACTGGATGTGCCATCAAATCACCTGCCACAAAGCAGTAGCAGCTACATATGACAATATAGTTCAGTTATGCACAACTGAGGCGCAAATGCAAAGCAAAACTTAAAAATGTATTCAGGACAGATCTTAAGATTCAGCAGCAAAGTACACCTAGAATCACATCCAGTTCACACACATGCACATAGAGAGAGATGCACAATTACAAACACATATCTATAGCGTATTTTTAAGCATTTACCAGACATTGTAGAAGGATACACAATACTGAGGTGAAGACTTGTCCTAAGAATAATCAGGAGATCATCCGGCACCATGGGGTGAGGTATCATCAGTATGCTGATGATACCCAACTATACATCTCCATCCCAGGTGCCCTAAGTGATGCTGTGACTGCCCTCTCGCGGTGCCTGGAGGCTGTGGGGGCCTGGATGGGGGACAACAGGCTTCAGCTGAACCCTGGTAAGACGGAGTGGCTGTGGATACGGGGAGCCTCAAGATCTAGGACCTTGTAATCGTTGGTTCTTGACGGGGTTGCACTACCCCAGACAGACCCAGTGCATAATCTGGGGGTTCTCCTGGACTCACGACTCCTGCTCGAAGAGCAGGTGGCAGTCGTGGCTAGGAGGGCCTTTGCACAACTCCGTGTGGTGCGCCAGTTACGCCCCTTCCTGGATCAGGGGGACCTCCGCACGGTCACTCATGCCCTGGTCACCTCCGGGTTGGACTACTGTAATGCGCTCTACATGGGGCTACCCTTGAAGAGTATCCGGAAGCTACAGCTGGTGCAGAATGCGGCGGCGCAGACAGTTCTTAATGCCCCTAGGAGGGCACATATAACACCGCTGTTGCGCAAGCTCCATTGGTTACCGGTTTGTTTCCGGGTCCAATTCAAGGTGTTGGTTATTACCTTTAAAGCCCTTTATGGCACAGGACCAGGTTATCTGAGGAACCGCCTCGCCCTGGTCACTTCAGCCCGTCCCACTCGGTCCAGCAGAAGGGGCAGGTTGCAGACCCCACCAGTCAGGGAATTTCGATTGGTGGGGTCGAGGCAGAGAGCCTTTTCTGCTGTAGCGCCCGCCCTATGGAACATCCTGCCTCCTGAGGTCCGGTGTGCCCCCTCCCTCATGGCCTTCAGGAAAGGTATTAAATCCTGGCTCTGCCAGAAGGCCTGGGGGCCAGAGGGGGGCCCACACCTGTGGAGATGGCTGGTGGGATGATGGGTTGTCTCCCCCCCCCCCCCCAGCATCTTACAGGTTTTTTAGGGCCATAAACCAGAGGAGGTTTTTTAGGGTTTTTTAATATGTTTTTAATTATTTATAGTTTTTAGCCATCTCGGTGAGAGCTGTGTTTTTATTGTGAGCCACCCAGAGTCACCCGTTGGGGGAGATGGGCGGCATACAAGTTGAATGAATGAATGAATGAATGAATGAATGAATGAATGAATAAATAAATAAATACTTTTGCCAGTAATCTAGCAGATTCTGATTTGATCAACATTAGGCTTTGACTGAATCAAGGATTAAGAATGAATGGGAGGATCAGGCTGCTAGAACAAATTGCTGATCATAATGAAATGTTGCATTCACTGAATAAAGACATAGGTGCTATTCAATAACCAAATTAAATTACAAAAAAGCTGTATGGAGTCACTTGTATCTATATTTTAGAAAGTAGATGAAAGCCACTTCAAGGACACTACACACACATATATAATTTTTATTAAGGATTTTAATTGCAATAGTAAAATCTAATACAAAGTAAAATAGAATAGAAAAAAGAATGAAGTGTGCAAAGAAGAAAAATACATAGAAAATAGAAAGGAAAAAGAAAGGAAAAATAGGAATATAGTAACAAAAGAGAAAAGAAATATATAAAGAAGTGACTTCCAACCTTCATCACAACAAATATAAACAATTTTTATAACTCTTCACCCCTCTTAGTCTACAACCAATGATCTGCTCATCCTATATCCTATCCCTTATTTATAGACAAATCCATAAAGCATCATCTTTTCAGTCCTAGTGTCAGCAAAAAGTCCATTCAGTGTTACCAGATGTAACAACTCATCTTATTTTAGCCTTGATCAAATATACCAACTTTCTATTCCTTCCTTCTACTTCTAACATCTTAATCTTTAGTCCATTCAAATGATGTAGAATTTGATTTCATTTTTTCTTTGTTCCTTCTCACAAGATTCTTCAAAGATTTAACAAGCTTCTCTTATAAATCCAATATAAAAAAAAAAATTATCCAGGTCACTCTCTTGGTTTATTATTTGTATTTCCTTTTGATTTTTAAAACATCAACTTTTTTTTTTTTTTTTGGTATGTCCTTTTCCATGTCATTCTCGTACCCTGTCATTTGTAGATACACTTTCAATGCCATCTCTGTCTTGTCAAATAAAACTTGTTCTTCATCTGCCATTTCTTTCATAACATGTTACTATTCATAGATGCAAACATTGCTATTGACACTGTTGATAGTAATTTCTGATTCCATTTTTTAAAAGTGTCCTTCGGTATTTTCAGTGTTATAATGTTTTGCATCATTTTATAAATCCCAGCTAATTAGCTGTTGATCAGGCTTCTGTATTTTTCTCCTTTAACTAAAGTCTTTAGTTCCCTCTAGTGTCCACATTTTAAATTACTTATCTTTATTTTGTCTTATAAAAGTCCAAACAAATCTATTTTCCAAGGGAAGGATTCTTTATAATTAATTCCAAAATCGTATTACAAATTTATCTGGACCCTTAATCCATTTATAACTTTCTAGGATCAAAGTCTTATTTAGCTTTTTGCTGTTTATTTCAATTTTTTAAAATTCTTAAACTTGTAATTTTTTTTTTCATTAAAGATTGAAGGAAAACTTACCCAGTGTTTTCAGACTTGTCAATCTGAAGATCTCTAATAGCTTAAAAGTAGTTAACCAGAAATTTCCAAATTAGAAAAAGGAGTTTGTGAACTTAGTGTCCATTAAAAGGCGCCAACCATGGTTCCGAGCAAGATGGCTATTCCTGTCGTCTCCCAGTGCTCAAAACCCACTGGGGACCAGTATCTTGCAGTCTCCTCATGAGGAATAACTATTTGGAGTGCATGTTAGTGATCTCTCATCCTCTCCTCACTGGCTCTTTGTTCTTCACCACAGTTGTCATCTCTGCACTTTTGCGGAGCAGTCTGGCATTTCTTCCTCCAGAAGTCATCCAGGCATACTTCTTGGGTGTTTTTAATTTTAAGAAATGAATGGACCCATCCAGAGATGGAAAAGCCTGATTTTCTTTTATTGCTTCAAGGTGTGATGGTATGATGGTCTAGGGCTAGATCAGGCTCAAAATAAAGCACTTTACATATTGTTTGGTTAGCCTTTTATTCTTTGGAAGATTTTCTGCTGAAATTTTAATGGTAATGTTAAAAATAAAAAAACAGAAATATATTTTAAGCAATATTATGCTATGGTAGAATTACATAGACACTTATTTGTCAATATTATCATTAACTCTTACCCCTAGGTGGGTTTATTGATGCAGATGTGATTGTGTAGTTGCCCTTTGGGATAAGCATATCTCTGGGCTAAACCCTTTTCCTATAATTCTTATTAAAATTTAAAAGCAAAAAATATTTAGAACCATAAATAATATCACCATTAATTTCATAAAATAGATTAGGCAGTTCAATGTGAAATGGTTCAACTGCTGTCTCTCTTCAGCTGAGACTGCCGGTGATGCAAATTACATGCTACTTTCAGACAAAAGAACTTACAAATTGGAGTGTTAAATCACTATTCACATTAGAGCAACATGAATTTCCTTGGCCATGTTGAATTAGGCTTGATCATATGGAACTAATCTAATGTGGATGTCACATTAGTTCTGCATTTGTCAGAGAAATTATGTAAAGCTGCAACATTTAATAGAAATAACAAAACTAGAATGCAGGTTTAAGCTATAAACACAGATTTACCTTTCTTACAACCTCCCCCAGATCAATTTTCCAGCATTCTCATCATTGCCTTCTTCCAGTTCCAAACTTACCTACCCTTTTATAAAAGCCTGTCTGTACCATGGGCTTGGAATGGTCAGAAAGTGCATGTGCTTTCTCTAAGTTAACACATCATTTATGTAAAAAGCCATAAACATTCAGAGATCTTATGATCTACAAAAGATAATTAGAAATGAGTGGCCAAAAGTAAACATAAAAGTTGCTAGATTGTTCAATAGTGAAATCCATTCATTTCCTCCAGTTGTTCTCTCTCGTCTTCTAAGATGATTTTGCTCGCTAAGGGATTCTAAGGTGGCACTAAAAGGCAGAAATGATATTCTGTGCATCCCAAGTGCAGCCCTGCCCAGAAGTCAAACTCAGTATCTGCAACCCTCCCATATCCCTGTCTTTCCAGTTTTGTCTGCTAATAGGTCATCTCCTTCCCCGAATGACCCAGTCCTAATTCTTTTGAGGTGTCTTCTTTCCTCAACAGTAAGTCCCTACATCCTTCATACTTATAACCTTCCCTCATCTTAGGCTTGCTCTGACATTGTGATAGACCTTCACCAACACTCTCACAAGAAATATTTCATTGCTAGGAATTGGAAACATTCAGACCTAGGGCTATTTTGGCATGGCCATCAGTCTAATGCTGAAAGCTCTCTTCAGAGATCATTTCAAGATTCCAGCAAGAGATACATATCTTTTCTCCTCAGCCTGCTGATGAGAAGAAAGAAAGAAAGAAAGAAAGAAAGAAAGAAAGAAAGAAAGAAAGAAAGAAAGAAAGAAAGAAGGGAGGGAGGGAGGGAGGGGGAGGGAAGGAAGGAAGGAAGGAAGGAAGGAAGGAAGGAAGGAAGGAAGGAAGGAAGGAAGGAAGGAAGGAAGGAAGGAAGGAAGGAAGGAAACCCACTCAACACTTATTTGTTTCTAGTGTTTGGTCTCCTCTCACAAAATATTTCCTCTTAAGGATTAGCCCCTGCCCCTACATGGGAAAGATAATTTGTAAGGAATTTTCTAGGTAATTGGAGAGCTAAGTCAGTTTGATCTCCTCAGAACTGGACACAAGCTGATCAAATCCTGAGGAGTAACTTATTCATCTTGCAAAGTTACCTGGAATGAATTCATCTTCTGAGTCCTGAGGCAGTGGACTGTGTTCTCTACAGCATTGGTTCTGCCATTAGTAGTCCAGAACTCTGCCCTTCCTGCCTGGTAAAATCCTCCAGGGGTAGAAGGAGGTAGTGGTAAATTCATCCTTGAATGTGTGTGGGGTATTGCCATCCACCATGAATGAGGCAGGAGTGCACCCCCATCTTCAAAAAGTCATAGCTTGGCCCAGATATTCTGGACAATTCTCAACCAGACTCCAACTTCCTTGTGCGGGGGAAAGAGAAGGGAAGTGCAACCTCTTGGTATTGCTTCATCTCTGAACAGTCTTAAATACCCTCAATCATGGTATCCTTCAAAGGGTAATTGGGAACACTGTTCTGCAGTGTTTTTCCTCTTTCCTAAATGGGAGGTTCCAGTTGTTGTGAGAGATTAGACTCTTGACTCTTCAGCTATGGGGTGACACAGGGCTCAACTTTCTCCCCACTCCAATTCAGCATTAACAGATGAGGCCAACAGATGAGGCCATTAATAGATGAGGCCAACCATTGACACTTGATCAGGTTATTATCGATACAATGATGATACTTAGCTTTACATCTGGATCCAGGTTCCTGGAAACTTTTAGGGTCTGGATGGGAAGGAAAAATTGAGGCTAAACATCTAACTCTAGTGAGATATCATCTTTAGTTCTGGATAGGCAGGCACTCCCCTGAATTGGTTTGTAACTCGGCAGTCCTTCTCAATGAACAGGTAGCAGCTATGGCCAAGAGGGCCTTTGCACAGCTCCTGTAATGGTATTTGGAAATGACCTTAGGAAACAGGGCAATGAGATGCAGCCGAGGGAACAGTCAGATAAAAAGCAGCTTAGTCCTCAGCAGGAATGTGGGTGGGGCAAGCAGCTCAGAAGGGACCCTCCTTAGTTTTGTGGGCTGTAAAGGGGATGGGGGAGAAATGTCCTTTTAGACTTGCAAGATTCTGTTAATGTAACTTTACAGTAAAGTAGAATTAGCCCATCTTGCCATGTTTCCTATCTGGTCTGCCTCACAAGACTGACAGTTCCATGTTGTATCCCAGTTATGAGCTCTTCTGGAACAGGAGGCTTTACTCACAGTCACTCATGTCTTAGTCATTTCTCAATTGATTATTGAATTACAGTCAACATGGGGCTGACTTTGAAGAGCACTTAGAAGCCACAACTGTCCTAGAATGCAGTTGCTAGGGTAGTTATGAGTGTGCCTTGGTACACTGATGTATCACCCCTGAGAACTACACTAGCTACCAGTTGACTTCCATATGCAATTTGAGATGCTGGTTGTCATCTTTAAAGCCCTTCGTGGTTCAAGCCCTGGCTATCCTCAGAATCACCTTCTTCCATTAACATCTGCCCCCCTAATAAGATCAGGGCTTGCACTCTGACTCTTCTCTCAGGGACTGTCATCTCTATACCCATGTGCCTTTCAATGTGTGCCCCTCTTTTTTTGGAACAGGTTGCCCCAGGATAGTAGAATGACCCCCTTCCTCCCAGCCTTTAGAAAGTCTACTAAGACATGGCTGTTCAATCAGGCCACAAGGGCTCGAGGAATGGAATTTTTCATTTGGGGGTCACTGATTGTGGTATCCTTGTTTGGTTTGATTTGATTAGTTGGTTAGGATGGGCTTTCAGTTACTTTTTCTTCTTTTTTCCTATGTATCTGTGGCTTGCTATTCTTTTATATCACTACGTTAATAATTTTTAATCTGAATTTATGATGATGGGAATTGTAAGATGCTCAGAGTCAGCTTTGACTGGAACAGCTCATAAACCTTGTAAAATCAGACACACATACCAACAGAATCTCCTTAGGAAATGGGAGCTCTTAATACTGGGCATGTGCCTGCATAGATGTATCACTCTGAGAATTGTCTTAAAGCCCCAGTGACACCCACAGGGGGATTAGAAGCCACAATTCAGTCTCCTGACTTTATGAATGGCCATAGATGATATCACCAGAAAGCTTTAGGATTATGTAGCTGTTGGGTGATCCCACGAAAGACACAACTACTTTAGGGTGTTAGAGAAACATACTGCATTCATGCTTCTGCACAATCCAAAACATCTTTTGGAGACCAAGCCCAGTACTCCATCCACCTGGTAAGGATGGAGCTGGAATGTTTGGCTTTCCTCCTCCTCCTCTTCCTCCTCCTCCTCCTCCTCCATTTTAAGGTGAGAATGGGAGCTGAAGATACTGTAGGTATGAAGCTAACTTCTATTTCATTTTGATCTCAGGCAGCTACAGCTGTACCACATGACTTCACAATTTCCTGGCAAGAGACACCATGGCAGAGGAAATATTTTACCAGGATATGGAAAAACTAAATTACACCAACATTTAAATTGTCACTATTTGTTGACTTGGGTTGAACTTGTTTATAATGTCAACCAACAGCCCTGTTGTGCTTTATTATTTTCAGAATGAGTGAAACAACATAATGAGCTTACTCGGAGTCTGAAATGAAGAAAGTTGCATGAAGTTCAAGAAACCATGGATTATTCCCTACTGGCTAGAAAATTTGTGGAGTTGAAGTCCAAACATCTGGAAGGCATTAGGCTGCAGAATGATATTGAACAGTGTGTCTAAAAAATTACCTACCCCTGGATGTTTCTGCAGCTATTTCCTTTTCTTTCATTTTTATCATTCTTATTCTGTTATTTATCCATATAGTCAGTTATACCTTGGCAAGGGAAATGGATATGGAGAGTGGACTAAAGGGGTAGAATTTCCATATGTTATTTCAATGCATAAATGCAAATGTAGACATAATGACTGTAACTGAAACAGAAATATCTTGTATCTCTTAGTAAGGGAGAAGGCAAAGTCTAGGCAACTTCAGTGTCTGCTGAATCTAAATGCTAAAAGTTGATGGGCAACTTTGAAATCTCAAATCTTCCTTCTTATGGATCTGGAATTGAAAGACTATCAAACAGAAGTTGGTCCACTATACAATAGGTCATGTTCTATCCAGATGATAGCAAGAACTCCAGTTCCAAACTCCATTTTTAGGAAAGCTTAGTTTGTCATTCTGAAATAGGATTAGTCCCAGTTGGGTACCATGTCAAAAAGAACACTTTTTAAGAAAACCTTTAAAGCAGATTATACTTTATAGGGCAGATCTTGGACCTTATGTGAAAAGAAATACAACATCTCCACAAGTTAATTTATGAAACCCTTTGGTACAAGAATTCTTACTCCAAGAACATTTACTTCCAATGACCAGTGAAGCAACTAAGATTCTAGTAAAGCTTATTATCAGGCAGTTTGAGATATTAATCACTTTGAGTTTCTGTTTGTTTCAGTGCTAACTAAATTTTAAGATTTATACCAGCTCTGCCACTTATCTAGCTGTTCCTGTTAAAACAGTGAATCTTTTTGAAGGCTAAGAGTTATGCAAAGCAGAAAAAATGTTTCATTGTGAATGTGGCTATACCCAGGAAGAAGATATAATACACTGTTGTCATTTTTAAAAATATTAATCTTTGAGGAAAGAGATTGATTTCATTCCTGCTTTATTTTGCCACCATTTATGCATGCTGCTATTTTTAACATTAATGTTTATTTTTAAAGAGTTTATTAGGTAGCCATATTTACCTGTGCTGCTGAAAAAATGAAAAATGATATTCCTGCTATCTAAAAAATATGCAAAATCAATGCATCTGTAATGTCACACCAAGCCCACCAGATGGCGTAAATGAGGAAGGAAGGAAGGAAGGAAGGAAGGAAGGAAGGATCATTTGAAGCAAATTTGTGCAGTCTAAGGCATTATTTGTTATCCATATTCACAAGTTAACACTGGAAGTCATTCTTTGGTTCAAAACACAGCATTCAATTGCACTCTACATGAATTATGAAACCGTTACATGAAAAAACACTTTAATTCATTTATTAGGAACAGTTCAAATTATTTAATTGGCTTACATTAACTTGATCCATAATTTACAGTGCGATGGATCATACACAACTTATTGCTGTGGCCAACAGCAGGTGAAAAGATTAACAGCATAGTACTAAACATCCAGAACTAGAGGCAGTAATTCATATCACTTTTTCAAGATACAGAGGCCTTTTATACCATCAATTTCCTTTTTCATCAGTGCATTTTGTGTCCAACAATGTGGTAAGTGCATTATTTTGTGCTTAGTTGTTTTTTTCTCCTAACAGATTTATAGGCAAAAGGGTTAGTATTGCTTTTTCTAACTGTTTAAAAATAGTAAGGAAGCTGCTCGTGGCACTAACAAGGCCTGTGTGATTTTGGCAAAAATGAAATTGAACTCCATGTACTGAACAGCCAGCTCAAGACTCTCTTCTCTTTTTGACGTCTGGGCTCACAGGATCCTTGTAGTTTGAGATTCAGTAGAGTTTTATACTTACCACATACCTGATGTCCTGGCATCTCTGTCTTGTACATGCAGCACACTTAAAGCCTATTCAGTTTGTGGGCCTTGGGTTCTAGTTGACGATGATGGGCAAAAAAAAATAAATTCTCTGGGGCCATATGTCTCACTTGTGAAGTTTGGCACCAATCTCCTAGAACAGATTTCCATGAACTACAAATGGACAATATGAAAAATCCAATGTAAACATATGTAGGAAAAAATCCAAAGAAAAATAGTGAATTGCTAGTGAGAAAAAGCTAAATACATAGTGGTGCAGAAAATGCTCTGTATTCTAAACAATGTACAACAGGAATTGTGGAATGCAAAAATTTCATCTAAGACGGTAGACTGTATTTCCACTAAGCTATGAGATGCTCTGAATTCAGTGACAGGGCACGGTTACATTTTATTTAGGTCTAAGTGGCATGTCTATTTCTTAATTCAAAACACTACAAAACAGAATCCAGCAGAATGGCTTTTCTTAAAAACAGCAGCCTCGTTTCACCATGAAAGCTATGTACATGTTATGCTGCAATCACAAAACTTGAAAGTGGAGCAGAATTTCTGTATTAAAAATCTTAGGTTTTGTTTTCTCCCCCCAGAAGAAATAAGGACATTTCTAGTCCTTAGTGTGCAAAGGCAGATTTGAAAGTCCATAAAAGTAATGCCAGATAAAAACCACAGAAATTAGATTAAAAACTCCCTCTCTCTCCTCCCCGCCCCCCTTGCCCCTCCACCCCCCACCCCTATGTGCATTGAGAATAGCTTAGAACTTCATTGTATCTGCATAATGGACATTCCAACAATTATATGAAATGAAATGAAATGGGTTGTGCAAAAAGAAGCAAATATGTAAGTTTGTTTAATATGCATAAACTACACTGTTTGCATTGATGTTAAAAGGAGAGAAAATGTTGTATCAAGAAAGCTGACTCCTGCAAAGCATGCCCAGATCCAGCATTTTATTCACTTAAAAAAGAAAAAAAAAACACTTATAATACAAGCCATTGCTTAGGATCAAGCTATCAATAGAGATGGCTATAGCCTGCTTGGTTAGGCTTTGAACAGTGTTCTCTCCCAAAGTCAGATATATTTTAAAAAATAGTTATAAAAAAGAAAAATATCAAGAATCCGGTCCACAATAAAACACTAACTACAATTAGATAGTATACGGCAGTTTCATCCAACCTGGTGCCTCCAAATACTGTCTGGGAACATCTATGGTGGGCATCAGGTTGGAGAAAGTAGATATATGGCAACAACAGACTGTTCGTTGGCTACTGAACTTGCAGTATCTGCTGTGGATGGGCTGAATACTCATTTCCAGATTATATTGTTTTGCAATCTTCTTAACTTGCAAAAAATACCAAGCTGATTAAGGTTTCTTAGCAATAAAAGCATTCAAATTTCTAGTCCTACCATGTGGATACAAACATTCTTAAGTATTATCAGCATTCAGATAGTCAGTTTGGAAAAAACTGAGTCACTGTTGAGCTGAAAAATATTTTGAGGTTAAAAGAAAAGATATTTCCATTACTTCAAGTCATCTTCTCTGCCTCTAAGAGATTGGCAAAGCTGAGAACAGGTCCAGGCCCCACTCCCACTGTGCAGCTTCCTTTAGAGCAGCACAATTGGCTTTAGTGGTTTCAAGGAGGTTTCGTAAAGGAAAAATGGATGGCAGCTTGTGGCTTCTGAGCCTTATTTTACCATGACTTGATCACCCTTTCCCACTAGCATCCTGAAGGCTTATCTGCTGTGGGTAGCCCAGAGTTCCTGAATATATAAGCAAAGCTGACCCAGACAAGGGAGTCAAACATTTCAGGGAAAACAAGGACTGTGGGAGTATTAGAAGTTCTTATCTCATGACATAAGCCCAACAATTACTCCAGTGTGACTCCCTCCCTTCTCCCCTCAACTTCTCTTATATCACACTTCTATCAGTGCTAATTCATAAAGACTACAGCTAAATTTAAGGCACTTCATTCTCAAGGAGATATGATTCCATGCTATGGTGTAGGCTTATTGCTTGCTCAACTGGTTAGATTATACAACCTCTGTATAAAATATTTAGGCAAGATAATAATACAGATGCCACTACTGTGATTGCATAGGCCTATGCCAGAGTAGATAATGCACAGAACATGCTCTTACAACAACACTGTTGCATGGTTAAATCTAACATTGTTGGGCTCAAGACATAGTCACCTGAAGATATAGTAATGTTTTCCAACACGGTTGCTGAAAAATATAACAGGGTATGAAAGAATATAGCAACCATATTTTCAACAATATTACTATCACTAAAAAAGGAGCATGTTGGGATTTCCTCCACGCCCGGATTTTTTGTTTTATATTGAGCTTTGTTTTGTTAACTAGATTAAATCTGCATTACTATTTAAACATCTGTCTGTGTCAAAACATTCCTTTCAAACAAGACTGTAATATACAAAATAATCACAGAACCACTCATGAAAAGACAGGTACCTGCACCAAAGCTTATACTGAAGTTTGCACAAAAAATGTAAAACAATCCGTTCAGTGGGGTTTGCGTATGTGCCTTCCAGTCAGTTTTTCATTCCTGGAGACCATCTGGATAAGTCCCTGCAGTTTTCTTGGCAAGATTTAGGAAGTGGTTTGCCTTTGCCTCCTTCCTATGGCTGAGAGGAAGTGACTGGCCCAAGGTCACCCATCTGGCTTTGTGCCTAAGGCGGGACTAGAACTCCCAGTCTCTCGGTTTCTAGTCTGGTGCCTTAACCACTATGTCAAACTGGCTCTCTTTCAATGGGGTTTAAGCTGTCAAAAACTTGATAGCTTAACTAGAGGCATTTTCTTATAAATATTTTTTTAAAAAATTATTCTGAATGAAAAGTTAAATCAAATAATTGAAAAATTAATCTAAATCAAATATTTGTACCATGCATTTTTTTAAAAAGGGGAAATAAATTTTTTATGCCCCGTTGTCAGAAAAATACTAAGTTTGTATTATGAATCTGAAGTCTTAAGTCTTGTATTTTTAAAACATAAATTCCTTGCCATTATTACAAGTAATTTTTTTGAAAAGGTGAGACATAGTTTTGAAGAATGCTCACTCAATGTATAATACTTACAATAATACAAACTTAAATGTCATTGAATCTTTAGATGTCTCTCCTTTCCATTAAATCTAGCTTGAACTGTATTTAAAATCAGTTTCTGTACAGGTAACCTGTTGATACACATATTTTATCTATCACCATGGGAAAGATTATATGAATTAATAGACACTGTATATTTTTAAAAGGAGGCACTATTAAGTCAACAGAAAAGTAGTTTTTACAAAGCTAATTTTCTTTTTGGTTTCTATACATTCTTCTTCATTTCACTTCCAGGTCACTTCACTTATAGTTATACTGAAGTTTCATCTTTAGTGGATCATGGACTTGCTGATCTGTAGATTTCTATTGCTTTTGAGAAGAGATGAAATCATTTGGAGTTCCTTGATGAATCTAGTTCACAGATACAGTACTATACTTTGGAAGCACTGGTAGTTATAAAACAATATACAAGTCTCTTCAAACATTAAAAAAGTCACATACACCGAGCTATCTGTAGACTTATATTAAAATATTAGGAAAAAGAGAACAAATTACTTTAATCTACTGATCAAGAAATGAAGAAGTTTGTGAGAGGCCTGTCTGATGATATCCACTAACAAGCATGGTCAGTATCCTCCATGCTCACGCTGCTTCGTCGGCTACTTGTTTTTGAAGCCCCAGGAGATACTGATGATAGGAGTGGATCAGTAACTCCAGCAGGAGACAGAGTATCATCCATCAACATATCTTCCAGTTTAGATCCCATTTTGGTAGGGACAGCATAAGTGCTTGGGGCCGATTCTGTCACATTTGCCAGGCTGCCATTGAAAGTGATGGTGCCATCCGTAAGGTCAAGAGTGGTTGTGGAAGAAAGCTCAGGGTGATGTTGCTGCAAGATTTCCTGGCTGCAGTTGTCAAGGATGGGCTCTTGTTTGATAAGCCGGTTTACCATTTCTGGAGAGCAAAGGCCAGTAGATGGGATGATGGAAAGCCCATGTGCTCGGGCCTGCATCTCGAGCTCCTGTTATGAAGATGCATGAAAAACAAGAAATGCTTTTAAAAGAATGGCAACTTTAGAAATTAACATTTTTCTTAAAAGCAGGCAAGCCCTCTATTCCCAATCCTCTCACAACTAATTAAATTGTTCATCCAATATATGTTTGTTTCTAAACACAAGCTATGAAGAAAGGGCAGTGGCCGAAATGGAAACTACAGTACAGCACACAGGGAAAAGAAGATAATTATTTCCTCTCCACCATAATGCCAACATCAAGAAATTGCTATATACTCCAAAAGGGAAGCAGCTTTTGGTATCTGTTTCAGAATAAGCAGAAGGTTGGTAAGCTTTCCATGCAGTTTCCCCTCTTCACTTGGTCTTGAAGTGGGCCAGCATGTTCATTATGCTCTCTACTGTACAAGCCTGCTTCCTGGGTGGTTAAAAATTGCTCTTATCACTGCCCCTAGCAAGTGGGAAAAAGGAAAGATGTCCTTCATGATACCCTAAAGCCATCATTTATCTTGAGGGAAAATGCCTGATGTATATTTTCAGTGGCCTGGAAGGGAAGGCCCAGTGTAAAGATACCTTCTTGTTAGCACTATATACATGAAACCACTCTGTGAGGACTTTTTTTCATGATCAGGGCTTTTAATTTTTTTACAAAAATAGTGATTATTCAGATTTCCTAAGAATGGATAGAAAAGAGAAAGGGGAACCCTAAAACTGGAATAACTAAAGTGCTAATAGCAAGATATATTTGCCCCCTTGTGGTAGAGAAAAAAGTTTTTGATAATCAAATTACTTCCCAGTTATTATAGTTAACAAAGTAACCTTTTATCATAAAAGATTTTATTTCTTTTCCCTAATAAATAAATTACATCCATATTGCAACTTTGAGACAAAATATTTGGCTGCTAAATTTTCCAACAACCTTCTTAAAGAAATCTAGCATTTTACATCAGACTCAAGCCTTAGAATTTGATTGAGGGGGAAGATGGGTAGGAATTCTATTCCTTTTAGGGCACTGAACATCAACATGTTATCTAACCTTTAGGCAAAGTGCCACTAAAACAACCAAGCCTACTAGGATTTTGTCTCAGGTTTCCTAAGTAACATTTAAAGTAACTGTTGCCACAAGTATGACTAATAGGCAGTCTAGAATATGAAGAACATATCTGCAACCATGAGGAAATGAGGTCCTGCTCTTGGCCTGACCCTGCTGTCATGTGCACGGCCAAGTATCAATTATGCACCTTGAATCGTTGCAAGATGAAGAGAGTAATTTTATGTGCTTAGGCACAGAGGTACCTGATAACTATAGTTCTATGGGTCAGATGAAATTGGAATCTGCGACAAAATGAAAACTCTGTTTCATTTATACTCACACAAAAGGGAGGTCAGAATGTTTAGCTCTATGTATGTTTGTGTGCACAAAAGTTTATAATCTGACTTATGAACTTTTGCACAGTTATGAAAAGATAGAATTACCCGAAAAAAGCTTTTATGTGCTTATGGTCATTGCTTCCAGACTGATTAATATTCTAGAGCCATTCTGGAAACAAACCATGATTACATTATATAGTAGCAATTATAGTATTACTTTTCATTTAGGATTTTTATGTTCTGTCCTCGCTTCAAAAGAGGTATTAGTTACCTTGGATAGAAAAGGGTGATATAAATCAAATTAATAAACAACCACACAGCTTTCTGCCTTTATATATTAATTAGCAAACCTGTATTCTGAGCAAAAGGTGTCTGTTAGCATGTTCCAGTTTCTTCTGTCTGTTCTCTAGCTCTTTCGTACGTTGCTGTTCTCTTTGCAATTTGCGAATGTAGTCCACAGAGGCTTTTAAAATAGTTCCCTTGTTCCAACGCATGTCTCTGTAAGAATAATCCAGATCATTATGTCTATAAAGAAACACTACTCTCAGCAGGTAGAAGCACCTGGCTGACCTTGGCTGGCTCAGAAGCTAAGCCAGGTCAGCTAGGCTGGGAAGTCAAAAAGCTATCAGGTTCCTGGTAGCAGCATCAACTAGAAGGGATTCATACTCCAAACAAATCTCACTGAGTTCAGATGAGTTAGATTTATTAAGCAAGAGGTTCAAGGAAGAACACAGTAATTCCAGCAAGTACCTACTTTCAAAGGAGGAACCTATATATAGGTGAATTAGGGCAGGATGCCTCTTCCTCTTTTTATTGCACTCTTTCTAGGTAAAGGGGAGGAGGCTGCACCTGTTGATCCTTTTGGTGATGGCTACTTGACCTCTTAACCCTCTGAGAACCATTTCTCATGAAAAAATCCCGGAAGAGGGCAATGGCAAGCCATTCCCATATTGTGGCCAAGAAAACCATATGGCTGCCAAAAGTTGAATATGACTTGAGGGCTCTTTACTTTAAGGAAGGACCATGGTGATGAGGAAGCACACAACCCATAAAATTGCCATGCAAAAACCACATTCTCCAAAAATACAATTGAATAAGCCAGAAAACAACAATAGTTACAACAAAAATAAATATTAAATTTAGTACAGGAGGGAAGTGGCTGGTTCCTTCAGTAGCTGGTAGAATACGGTTGTGGTTACACACAGAAGGCATCACTCTGCCTTGATGCAGAGATGTACTCATGGTGCAGAAGCCACTTTGGCCAAGGGAAATGCTGCAGCTGCTTTGCCAACTACAAAGAGGGTCCAACGAGTACTTCGCTTTTCCTGGAAGTGAAGCACGCCTCCAAAGAATTGCACAGTCCTAATAACTACTTCATCATCACCACCACCACCACCATCATCCTAGGGAAGGACTTGACAGGTGGACAAAAATGCCAAATCCAGTCTAAACATCTGGCTGACTGTGCAACCAACCATAATATGCTAATTCTGGGGGGTTTCCAAATTGTTAAAAACATTTAAAAAGAAGGGGGAAAAGAAAGAAAGATGGCAGAAAGGACAACACTGGATGCGAACAAAGTTAAAAAAAAAAAGGGGGGTGGGCTTCAATCACCCTTGCTGAAGGCCTGGGTGAAAAGCCGGGTGAAAAGCCAGGGCCCTTCCAAAACCAGTAGGGTGCAAGCTATTTGAATATTGGGAGGAACTTCATCCCAAAGGGCAGGCACTGTTACATGAATAAAGTCTTTGAGAATGTATTTGGTTCTTCCCAACCCACTCCATAATGCATAGAATCATTTGCTACTGTACGTACTCCATCTCCTCCCTAACCCTAAGGGGGAGGAGAAGGTGCAGAGAAATGGGAATGTGGTTAGCACACAGGGTAAGTCAACAATACCAGATCTTTCAAGCTTCTGGGCACATTTTGAAAGTATGTCATAAGTGCTCTTAGAAAATGTCTGTCATGGGGACAGCCAGTCACAGAGCACTGATTTACTAGAATGCTCTCCACCACTTCAGCTTATTTCTCCATTTTTAGGGGCAGATGGGCACCTTTGTAAACAGCATTGGCTATAGCAATTCTTCATTTTTATTTTCTGAGAAACTCTAGACAATATATTTGAGGGTCAAAAGCATTCATGGAAATTAAGAGGCTTTTCTACTAAATAGGGGAAATGTCCACTCATTTCTTAAAAGCAATGTACCTTCTTATAATAATTTACTATATACTTACGGGTCATTTGACTTGGGTATCAAAGTACCAAGTTCTTTTATGCGATCATTAATATTGAATCGTCGTCTTCTTTCAACTTTTAAGAAACCAGTATAAAATTAGTAATCAGTAACGGAAGTGAACATTTGGAAAAGGTAACAAACCACCCAAATTATTAATTGCTCCCTTAAAGGAAAAAAAAAGACAACATTGTACTTTTTTAAATTCAGTTAAAGAAAAATACTCTACAATAGACTTATCAACATGGCACCAACTGAGCATAATAAAACCTTTAAGCCACATCCACAGACTCCTAAAATTAAATTAGAACCATTTTAATTTTGTTTTAAATTATTATTTTTATTTAAAAATTGTCGCATCACAAAAGATTTCAGCCAAAATATATAGCAAATGCCTTTAGAGAATAAATAAATTGAAAGCTCCTGAAATCATCATCATCATCATCATCATCATCATCATCATCATCATCATCATCATCATCTATGGCCTTTTAAAATAATTTAAATCTATATAGCTAGATTTCTGCTATATTAAAGATATGGAGAAGCCAACAATATAGAAGAATTTTGCTTAGAAATTCAGATTAAGTATCATATCTAGATGGTTTTGCAATGAATATATTTTATTATTTACATTTATTTACACAGACTTAAAAAATGCCCTACTCCCAGCGACTCTGGGCACATTATACCATTAAAAGCCAGAACAATAAAATAAGAGAACAAAAAGATGTGCATCCAGAAAAGAAACCGTACCAAACAAAACCAAATCTTACGGGAGCTCACCACCATCCTACCCTAAGGTCTGGGAGAACAACCAATTTTCAGTACCTTCTGGAACATCATCAGGGTGGGAGCCATATTATAATTTTTTAGTTCAACCCTTTTTAGTTACATTTAATGAGATAATTGAAAATTAAAAAGCAAAAATAAGGGTATCAACTAACACACAAAATATTTACATTTATATCATTCATAATCAGTTCTTAATTTTGGGAGCAGGGAAAGCCTTTGGTACAATGGAACAGTAGAGATATGATTGGGTTAACCATGCCAAAGTAAAATGGTTTCCTACTGGTCTTTACTATTTAAGGGGAACGATAAGATTTTATATATTGGCTGGATAGCACAGTGGTTAGAACACTGCCCTTTGATGCGGGACACTGGGGTTTGAATCCCAGCTGGTACCTACCTTACCAGTAGGGGTCCTTGGGCAAAGACCCCCTAATACTTCACCTGCCTACCTTGGATATGATAGTGCCATGAACTAAGAGAGTCATGCTGGGTCAGACATCGCCCAGATTAACAAGGTCCACACCAGAAGTTGGGGAACCAGGACAATCTGACGATAAGTGGGCTACTGGAACAAACCATACATGGACGAGACAAGAGAATCTGGAATTGATGGAATGCTACTAGAACAGTAGACCTAATGAGACAGGACATATGAAATGTATGAGGGAACTATGGATGGACAGAAGATCTACGTCCACACTAACTGAGAAACAGCGAGTTATCCACTGCTTCAATAAAGTGGAGAGGAAGCTGCTTTCACAACTTGAGATAGACCAACTACACATTACGTCCCAGACTCAAGAAGACCCAGAAGAACAACTGGATGTGCAGCCACCACCTGAAGCTGGAACATCACTGCCACCCCCTCCATTACAGAGCACAGCAGCTGATATGAGCATAAGATCATAGTTCAACTACTACAGTCAACCCTTGAGACCAATTAGCAAGGCTCAGTGGAGAGGTACCATCAGATAGTATGCTAGAAGATGCCAATACAGCCCTCACAACAATCCCACTACCACCATAACTCAAACCAATGAACTGGTATATGCTACAGCTGCTGTAATACTGGAAATGTTTGGTTACATGATGAAGAAGAACAGGACGTACCCCCTCTCTCTGGATAATTAGAGGGGGTACGTCCTGGGGGCTAAGATCAAGGCAACTCAGAGGTTAGTCAGCTGGTGGAACTGCAGAAGGGTGTGGCAATTAAGGATAAGACTTGGCTACTGAAAAAATACAAGGGTCTGACTCCATCTGAAGCCCTAGAGACTGCTAACCAAAGGCTTACAGCACTGGCTGCCAGACTAAGGAGATACTAAGCATAGGCCAAGAAGAAAAATGCCTTGTTCTCCAAAGAACCATCCAAGGTGTGCTCCCAGCTGCGGTGCAACAACACAGAAACAGCAGAGCCACCAACAGCAGAAACTGAACGGTACTGGAAGAACATATGAGAGAACAAGAAGACATAAAACACCAGTGCAAAGTGGCTGCAGGACCTGAAAGCAGACCACAGCAATCTCCCAGAAGAGGAAACAGTTACCATTACAGTAGAAGATATCCAACAGCAGGTCAAGAACATGAAGAGCTGGACAGTGCCCGGCCTGGACATGATCCACAACTACTGGCTAAAGAAACTAACAGCAGTGCATGAACGCCTAGCAGCACAGATGAACCAGCTGCTAGCAGCAGGCTCCCACCCGGACTGGCTAACACAAGGAAGGACAGTGCTGATCATGAAAGACCCCTACAAGGGAAAAGCACCGTCCAGCTACCAGCCAATAACCTGCCTCCCCGTAACATGGAGAGTCCTATCAGGCATCATAGCCACCAAGCTACACAACCATATGAGCCAGTACATGAGCACAGCTCAGAAGGGCATATGAGCCAGTACACGAGCACAGCTCAGAAGGGCATTTCACCAGAGGCTCAAAACATCAGTTGCTCATAGACAGAACAGTCACCAAGATTCAAGGTCTAGACAGACCATTGTGAGCACAGCCTGGATTGACCACAGGAAAGCCTACAATTCAACGCCACACACATGGATCTGTGAATGCCTGGTGCTATACAAAGTCAATAGGACACTAAGGACCTTCCTCAAGGACTCAGTGGGACTGTGGAAGACAACACTGGAAGTCAATTCAAGACAGCTTGCACAAGTGGCCATCAAGTGTGGCATATATCAAAGTGATGCATTGTTCCCGCTGCTGTTCTGCCTAGACCTGGACCCCCTCAGACAGATAATCACAAAGACTGGATACAGATACAAGTTCAAGAGTGGAACTACCATCAGCCACCTCCTCTACATGGATAATACCAAGCTGTACACTAGGAGTGAACGAGACAACAACTTGCTGATCCACCTGACATGGATCTACAGTAAGGACATTGGGATGTCATTCGGAATGGAGAAGTGTGGCTGGATGGTAGTAAAGAGAGGGAAAGTAGTTAAGACTGATGGGGTGGAACTACCAGCAAACCACATAGCAGACATACAGACCAGCTACAAGTACCTTGGGATCCCACAGACACATGGGAACCACAATGAGGAGGCAAGGAAGACAGCAACATCCCAGTACCACCAAAGGATAAGGCAGGTCCTGAAGAGCTAGCTCAATGGAAAGAACAAGATCAACACCATCAACACATATGCCCTGCCAATCATCAGATACCCTGCCAGTATAGTGAGCTGGCCAAAGGCAGACATAGAGGTTGCCTGGAAGCTCCTCACAATGTACGGAGGAAGTCCAACACTCAGAGACTGTACACCAGCTGGAAAGAGGGCAGGTGGGGTCTGCTGCTGTCCTGAAACCCAGAGTGTCAAAGCTGCTGTCCTGAAACCCAGAACATTCAGGAGTACATCAGTAAGATGGCACCCAAAGATGAGCTGCTGAGAAAATGCCTGAGGCAGCAGCAGACATGGGAGGAGGTTCAAGCAGAGGAGGTGCCATGGCAAAGACAAGTCCCTGCATGGAATGTACCATTGATAGATAGCTGAGGTCACTGACATTGGTTAATCCTACCAATGGCTGGAAAGGGCTGGACTAAAAGACAGCACTGAGGCACTGATAATAACAGCAAAAGAACAGTCACTAAGCACCAGATCCTTTGAAGCAGGGGTCTGCCACACTAGACAGGATCCAAGGTGCAGATGGTGCAGAGAGGCCTCAGAGACAGCCTAACACTTAGTGGCAGGGTATAAGATGCAGACTGGAACAGCATACACTGAATGGCACAACAAGCTGGCATTGTGTACAGGAACATCTGCACAGTGTATGGGCTAGAGCTCCCAAGTTCAGATGGAAGATTCCACAGACGGTCATGGAGAATAACAGGGCTAAGATCCTGTGGGACTTCCAGATCCAGATGGACAGGCAGGTACTGGCGAATCAACCAAACATTGTGGTAGTAGACAAGGACCAAAAGGCAGCAGTGGTGATAGATGTAGCAATGCCAAGTGACAGCAACATCAGGAAGAAGGAGTATGAGAAGCTGGAGAAGTACCAGGGCCTGAAGGAAGAACTAGAGAGGATGTGAAAAGTAAAGGCCAAAGTGGTCCCATAGATGGTAGGAGCACTCAGGGTTGTGACTCCTAAGCTGGGGGAATGGCTCCAACAGATCCCAGGAACAACATTAGAGCTCTCTGTCCAGCAGACCACAGTAATAGGATCAGGTAAGATACTGTGCAGAACCAGGCCTCTGTCAGAGGACCTGAGATTGAGGAAGACACATAGCACACATATGGGTGAGAGTCACTTTGTTTTTTTGATTCCACCAAAAATTATTTGTATTAAAATTTAAAGGAATCAAATATACAATAACTTTATATGAATATAGTATTTTTATACTGGAGAAGCTAAAACAAACACTGAGGAGAATTATAAAATTCCTTATAAAATCTGCTCAGTCTCAGGGGATAAAATTAATGTTTTAAACAATCAGGTAACAAAATAGCAAAGAGATAATTTCCTGAAGAGAAAGATCAATTCGGCATTTGGAAATATTTAAATAATTATTATTTCCCTTCATTATTATGAAAATGGATTAAGTAAGTTCTTAAAATCACAAAGAACGCTGTCTACTGGTTATTGTCTATTGTTAATTGATCATTTAAAAAAATGAAACAAGGAACTTACTTAAATTGTGATTGTCTTTCTTTTGTCTCTCTTTGGCCAAAGCTCTTGCCTCTGATTCTGTGGGAAATACACATGCTATGCATGTTAATGAAGTAGTTAGAATTAGGAAGATATTAAAAGGCAACATTTGCAAAGTAAACTTTGCTATTTCTCTGCTACATTCTACTTCATATATATATATATATATATACTGACTGACATGCCTATATACCACCAACACTGCATCATAGCAAAGCCTTCCTGTATATTTCCATGGTCTAATATCACGGATGTTCAATCTGACCTATTGGAGATATAGGTGCAAGTTAAGAGATCCAGAACCATCAAGGCCTGGAGCTAAAGGTAACGAATGTGCGGCAGGAGCACTGCCTTTGTCATTTCTTTACAGTATGGCTAGCTGTCATTAAAGGACCAATTTTAATATTCAGGGATATCCTTAGTGAGAAAACAGAATTTCTGAATGCAAAGGTGGGATTCAAAGACTTGGTCCATCAGGTGAAAAACAAACTAAACAAACCACAGCTTGTAGAAAACTTGCATATGAGAAATAGCATTCTAGACTGCTTTTCTGTCCAATGATATACTGGCTCAGCAGCAACTCAGAAGGAGATTCACTGGTCTTTTACACTAGCATAATGCTGTTGGTAAATGAATTTCACCAAGAAATGTGATTTGTGAAATCTCCTCTTTAATAAATGTTACAATGATTCCAAATGTTATATTTACCATTAATGGAAGCCACAGGCCCAGAGATAAATACAGAGGTGGAACTTTTTAGATGGATATCTATTTATTACAGAAATTCAGAGCTGCTACTGCTAGTATCTTTAGCAAGAAGTAGTAGCAAAAAACAGCTTGAAAATTGATTGGGGTCTCTGCCTTATGTGGGTCTGGCATGCTGAAGTGCACTAATCACTGGAATCTAGTATAGCTGTAATGCTGCCACCTTAAAGGTTAGAAATAATTAATATATCCTTCATGCAGTAACATATTAAAGTAACATTTTCAGTCGAGGCAGCAGCTAACCTGAGGATAATGGGCTGCATTCAGTTAAGCCTCCATCTGTCAGAATATTTTCCATCAGTAGAACAGGAAAGGAAGAGATTCCTCCTTTTTCGTGTACCCCTGTGTACCCTGCACCCTCAAAATCTTCTCCAGAAGGTTGGGAAGCGAGACGGCCAAGTCCTGTTGCACAAGTATAAAAGTCATTTTGTGCAACATTGGATTTTTTTCCATTAAAGTATTAGGTTTTCTCCAAGGAAGGCATTGCTTTCTGAAGTGACATTCTGGAACAAAGCTAACACCTTTTTTTCTCTAACTACTAACATTAAATTAAAAAATGCTACACATATGGTTTGTTTACCATTGGATGAAAGTCAACCATGCAGTAAAACTTCTATACTGGCCATTCCTAATTATATTACAAGTATGGGTAATAAAGGCCTCTTTATTATAAAGGCAAAATAATGAACAAATGCAGCATCTTCCTCAATGAAGCTGCATCAGACACAATGATGCCTTATCCTTGCTGGCTTTGTTTTTTTTTTCCCCCTGTCCCTTCCTTAAAAATGAAAGGCAAATACTATACATTAATGAAAATCTTCTCTGCACTCATGACTTGGCCATCAATTCAAGGATGCTGTTGTGGGTCCATACAACGTGACTGGTACAAGGAACTTTCTCAGAGAACTTGACATTTCACGTTTGCACAGAGCATCATTTATTTTCAGGCTACACTACTTGAACCATAGTGTATATGTGACAACTGAACCTTAAGTAAAATAGTAGCCAAAAAGGGGCTTGGTCATCAAGCAAAGCTTCATTTCCCTCTTTGTTATTATACACTTTCTATTTTATCCATTACTTGTTCTGCTCCGTATGAAGCTGCTTTACCCAGAATTGGGCTGTTTGTCCACCGAGCTCACTTCTGCCTACACTGAATAACATTTGTGCTTCATTTACCACAGAGAAACGAACCTTCCTGGCCACCAAAGTTTTACTTCTTTTCTTTTTTAGGCTTATGTGGGAATAGCAATCGTGTGGAGGGTGTTCCACAAGACGGCAGTTCTCACTGGTAATCTTGGGTCTTCCTGATCTCCCTTGCCTTCCCTCCCAGCTGGCCTGCTTTCCCTGCCAAGTGCAGAATAACTATGGAGACCTGCTACAGAGGAGGAAAGACAGATCCTCTCCCTCAATGTCTATGTGCAGAAGTCTTCTCCCTTCCCTGACAGCACCAGCAGAAACCACTGCCCTTCCTCTTCTGAGAGGGCAGAGACTTTGCTGGCCTCGTTTTGGAAGCAGAACAAGAACACTGCAAGAGCCATGGTTTTTGAAGCCTGGGAAAGATCCCAGCTTTAATCTTGATTGGTGGGGGGGAGGGCAGGGAGTATATTCTATGGAGGGTCTCAAAGGATATTGTTGGTCAGAGTGGAGATCCCAAGATTAATTGGACCTATCATCTGGTTTAGTATAAGGGAACTTTCAATGAATGAAGAATAGCTCCTTTACAGGCATGAAAGCTAAAGAATCATTCTCAATCGAATGTTCTTGAGAAAAATTGTTGTGAATTATTTGTGGACTCAGGAAATTTTATCTTAAATAAGAACAGAAACAGCTGCTGAAAACAAGAGGAACCCAGGAGACTCATTTGGGGAGCTGAAAAGTGTCTATTTAAAGACTGAAGATTAGCCCTTGTTTGAGAAAGGGTGCTCACCTGATGAATTTTAACCCTTCTCTGTTTTTTAAATTTCCTTCCTTGTCCAGTTTGTTCTTTCCTTCTCCTCATTTCTCCCTTTTCTTTTTCCTTTACTTCCCAGGGCAGATGCCCCTTCCCTTTCCCCAGTCTTCCTTTTTCTTACTTCTTTGAGCTTCTGCTGGAAGGAGGGAGGGAAATCTCTGTTTGTGTGCATATGGGAAAGTCAATTAATTTTATAAATGGAAAACTTTATAGGCAATTAATTTTAATCAATAGTTATTAATTCAATGGGGATTTTTTTTTAGCATTCTGGCCCTATATTCTGACTCCTGGCAGATATATCAACACACATTTATATATGCCCAAACAAGTGTGACAATTTATTGAGGAGGGGAGCTATATTGCTTTCAGATGAAATTGGCAATTTTAAATTGAATGTGGGGAAGCTGGTCTTCGCACAGAATTTTTGTCTGTGTTTATCTCCCTCCCCCAGTCATCTTCCTTTCAATAAATATGGTAGATAGTTTTGGGGTATAATCCAGCAGGAGTTCTATATTTCTAGTATTAAATTGCATAAATTCCTTATGTAGTTTATTTATTATATTTTTAAAAATACTGTTCTTGTTTACCTGTGAGTTCCCTTTTTATATTAGGAAGGTTAGCAGGACAGGAATTGCTGATATTAAGTCCTGGAGGAGGCAAGCCTTGGTTCCCATACAGGTCCACTAGATTGCCCGAGACAGGTAACTGCAAAGGACAAGAGATGAAATGTTATTCTGAGTGTTCCCTGCAAAAACCCTTGATAGTTTTGAAGTTGAAGTTCAGAGTAAAGAGCCACTGACATTTTTGTACCATTACTTGCCTATCAATATAGCTCCACTAGAAGTGAAGGTTACATCTGGTTGTGGATTTCTGAAGGGTGCTTCAGAGAATGCTGCTAACAAAGTATTATAGGGTTTGAGTTGGTCAGAGTTTAATCCTACAGTTCTCTAATAAGTTCAATTTTCCAGCAGAGGGTCCATTTCAAAGTGCAAGCTCAGATGTTTAAAACTCTCAACAGCCTCAGGCCAAAAGGATCCTAAAGCCTATTTTATTCTACAGGAATATTTACTGTAGAAATGGGTATTAACATGATTTCTGAAGACCTTAGTTTGTATTCTCTCTTTCTCCTTAGTGTGGTACATAAGACACAATTTCCCTAGAGGCACTAAAACTATGGAATTCTGTTTGCAAGAATGATCACTTTTTTTAAATAGTATTTAGCTTTAGATACAAAATGAAAACAGATGATTTTTAGAACATTTTCAGACCTAATTCATTTTAAAGTTCTGGGCTGATAATCATTTTAAAGTTCTGGGTTGCTTTGTATATCCACATTATAGATCAAATGGCTAAATATAAGAGTATTAAACAAATAAATAAAAATGTTAAACAACTTCTCTATGGTTACTTGCAAGTCTAAAAGAAATCAGTGGAGTTTAATCTTTGGTAAATATAGCTAAGAACATTTGGGAAAAAGTACAATAACTGGTTTTTAATATAACATATAGTTTGCTTGAAAATCTGAACACTCTACTTAAAAAATAAACAGGAAGAATGAATAAACCAGTTTTGAAGATATGTGTACTCTTACCAAGTCAAAGCAGATAAAACACGTATCACTTGTGACCCTTATATAAAGGTCCATTGCAATAATTTATAGCATCTAATTTATTGCATCTCATGAAAATGAGATTTTCTGTGAATATCTCAATAGCAAGTGAGACAGCTATCACTGTTACAGACTGGGTCTTCTCTTTGCTATTGAACAATAGCATCCTTATTACCTCTGTAGAACTATTCATGGGCTGCAAGGAGACATCTTCTTTTATTGGGATTTTGCTTATCTTCTGCTTTAGGGGGCCTCACATCTGACTAGAGCAAAGAATTCTGAGGATAGGCACTAATATTACCAAAGCAAGATTAATGTGTTTCAATATGATATCTGACAATATTATTCTTATATGGATTTTGGCTATGGATTTCAAGTGGATAAATGTACTGGAATTGTGTCTCACTTATTTTTATACGTAGGGCAATCTTCTAATTAACAGACAACTTGTAGGGTTAACTGTTCTGGCGTAGTCCCAAGTAAGAAACTTCAAGAAATACCAAAGAACTATACTGTAGCTGTCTAAGAAGATGCTGTCCCCAAAAACTCATGATACATTTTTGGGAAATGCCCCTTGATTTGGGAAATATCCAAGCACACTTTCTATGCTCTGCTCTTCTGAATTCTGGAGCGATTGTAACAAACCCGATCTGGACTTTGAATAGCAGATAAAGTAAATCATAGATTTTAATCAGAGGTTCTTGATGCAGACAGAAACTTACTCTCTTAGTAAAGATAAACCAGTACACACATGTGTATGCACACACACACACATTCTTACAGTAAGACTGAGCAATGATTCAACTTGATGATTTGATTGGAAGGAAACTGAATTGACACTTTGGAGTTGAATCTTCAAGTAAACTGAGATATCAAGTTTGATCAGTTTCTTTCAAATCCTGAGAGATTCAAAAGGACTTGGAGATAAAATCGCTTTGCAGAGACTCAAGCATTGCTTGAAATCTTTCCTTCCAAATATGGACAAAATAGCATGATCACCTTTCTGATATTGATATGAATAACCAGCTAGTGAATTTTATGACTTCTGCAAAACTTGCCTTTCAATTTTTTAAAAATTGGTGTACAAACACTATGAACTCTGTCACATCTCCAAAAAGGCTAATGTTGCCAATGAGCTTTGTCATAAAGTCTCTCAACTCAAAAAGCCAGTGCCAGATGAAAGTTGAGTCTTTGATTATAAGTAACAGATTTCTTTTTAAAAGATTTTTGAAAGTTGGAGTCAGATTCTTTCTGTATTGATTCAGCACAATTTCATAGTCATAGACCATAGAGACTGGTCTAAATTTTCACCATTGCCTTTAAAAGGTGAATGCAAAGTAATATAATAGAGAGACCTCTGAAGCTATCCAGCTGACATTCAGCAGGATTAGGGTATTTTCATCCCATCTTGTCAAAATATGAAGCTACAGGAATTTAGATGCTTCCCCATTACATCTTACAGTCATTTTTTTCCCAAAACAAATCATGTTGACTTTGAATCTCACATTTCCAATTTGAATTGAATCACACCACCTTCAACTCTCACAGTGGATCTTGGCTGTTTTCTATGCCCCTAGAAAACAAGTAATTTTCCCATAAATGTTTATCTCCTTTTTCAAATTATTGACAAAAGGATAATAACATTACTAATGAAGATAATTTCTATATATATTCTAGAATATAATGAAGGCAAAAAACCAAAACCAAAAACCAAATGGCCTTGTGAAAAAGAGGTACTAAGTCATAGAAGAGCAAAAACTAAGAGACAACAGAAAACAAAATACCGTATTTGCAATTTGTAGAGCAGGATCCATTAAACCAAAGATTTCTTCATTATAACTTGATTCCAAACTGATTATGTCATCAATTACATCATCCATCTGCAACAAAAGATAAGGAATATCAGGAAATGTGGATTAGGACAAAATACGTTAAAACACATCGAACACTCAGAAAGGGAAGACCTCCTGGACATATGAGGTAGGTCTCTGGCTGCTATTCATATTTATAATTTTGTTATATTGTTTTTATTCTGGTTTTAAAATATTGTTAGCCCCCCAGAGACATGTATTTGAGATGGGCAGCCATATAAATTCAATAAATAAATAAATATTCCAATTTATTTATTTATTTAGGAGCCGGGGGACCTATGCCCCTAAATCTTCTTTGTCGCTGCTGCTGTTGTTCAGTCGTTAAGTCGTGTCCGACTCTTCGTGAGCCCCTGAACCGTATTGCGCCAGGACTTCCTGTCCTTCACTGCCAAATCTTCTTTGACCACCCCCAATTTTTTTGTCTTAAAAATGCTATCTCCTACTTCAGGACTATCTGGTCCCACCCTAAATTTTAAGATTGGTTATAGATCTATTGTGCATTTTATCATGTTAAGGGAAGAGCAATGAGAAAAGAAAGGTTCCGAACTCAGGTTCAGCTTCAAAAATATATCTGCTATTTTCTACTTGGGTTAACAAACTACACATGCTGAAGTCAGCCATACAGTTGAGGAAGTAAGGAAGCAAAATTCATTCTGCAAGTGAGGAGGAGGAGTACGAAACCAGAATCATAAGGTGAAATCTGCAAAAGTAATGCAATAGAGTATGGGACAGCCTGAAAGGTATACAGATGCTTCCTACCCTTGGTGCGGGCATCTGCTCACATCCTGAAAGCTTATAAACAGGGAACTAGTTCAAATGCTGTGTGACTGTACATAATTGTTGTACAAAACTTCTTAAATAACTACAGGCACATTTTCAGATGCTGACATTAATAGAGCTATGTACAGTATACTTTCCCCAGAAATACCAATCTCAGAGTTCCCTAACTGCGAAGCTGTAACAGCCAGATTGTGGCATGAACAGAAACTTTTGGGTTCTGATGGAGTCATCTGGAAAATTTTATTGCTCGAAAGGAATTATATTGGTGATTTGAAGAATCTGGCATTCCTATAAAGCAAACTGTTTGTTGACTATTTAAAAAAATGTACTTACATGTTTTATTGACAGAACACAAGCTTATTCAACAATTGGAATAGAGCTTTAGACATGGGTATTCAGATAAGATCAAAGACCATTGAGTTAATAATGGGTTTACTTCCTAGTGAAGGACCTCAGAACTGGAACCCCAGTCAGAATTCCACCACTCCAAACTGCAGGCTTCATTTGCACATATCTGCAATGTCAGTACTGATCTTCCACAAAGTTCTACATGTTACAGCTTTCCATAAGATCAGTGGCTTTTCCATTTGCAATATATGTATGCACATATACTGACTTCAACTGGAGTTCATTGCAAGGAATTATTTACTGAAGTCTATCTATTTTAATTTCAAGCATCTAGAATAGCATAGCTTTGAATTCTCAAGCACACACCAGTCCTGGCTCCCTCCCTCCCCATCCACCCATTTTTTTTTTTTTTTAAAGCTCAGTTGCTTACAAGCACAATTTTCACAATAGGAAAGATGTTACAATGCAGTACCTGAAAAATGTATCCGTAAAATACTTAACTCAGAGAGGAACCTTCCATGTTTAAAGTATGAATAGATGACCAAATCAGATACACGTTCCATGTATGTTTCTTATGTTACTGCTGTACCACAAACGTGGAATTCTGTTAGTAGACGATGCCATCTATAGTTTTCAGCTGTTCTGAGTTTTCTCACTACTTCATCCGCTATGCACAATACTTATTAATTGGATAAAAGCATAACAAAATATGCCGGTTGAAATTCCTAGCTGATCCACTGCCAATTTCACAAGGAATATATCTGTATGATATATGTATTTCCAAATGTGTAACTGCTATATTGCTTTCCAACTACATTTTGGGAACACTAGCAAAATGAATGTCTGGAATGGACTTGGAGATCTTAATAATCACATAAAGACTCTATTAGTCGATAAGCAAAGCTCAGTGGGAAAGTCAGACTTGCAGCCTTTTTCATACCTGCATACATGACACTCGAGAATGTGTATTCAGAGTCCGGCATTCATTTTCAGCCCTGTTGCTTTGCTCTTCAAATTTATAAAAGCCCTGTGACCATGAAAAAAGAGAAGAAATATAAGAAGAAAAAATCAGCATGGGATATAGTGCAACGCCAGGAGACAATATTTAAATAACCAAGAGGCCATTAGAACAGTAAGTCAGCCCAGTAGTAATAGAATAAGTTTTAAATAATGAAAACTAACAGATGTGTAGGTAGTTGTTGAATTAAATAAATAGCTAATTAAGCATTTATGGCGGAATTACCTGCTGTACCCATAATGGTACAATTAAAAAAAAAACATTTGATTCCACAAACAAATTAATATTTAAAAAATCCTGTAAAAATCCATGCAATATAGCCTTCTTGGTCCCTCAGCACTCAACCAGAAGGTCATTTGTTAGGCTGTGAAACCAGGTAGTCCTCACAACTTGTCTCCCAATAGTTTTCAGTGGCATGGAGTTCCATACCCTGACAGACCAGTTGTCCATTCATAGTTTAATCCCTGTTAAAGCCAACTATACTGACCACATCCTGTGGTGGAGAATTATGCACATTTATTACACTTCAAAGGTCACATCATGTGTACTCATTCCTATAGCAGAGTTTCCTGCAGCTAACAGTAGTCTTTTTTCATTTTTAACCCAAACTAGTGTTTCAATTCTCCTTATGCAAGCTGTTGTGCAAGTGTTTTCATAACACATTAGTACTACTTACAGTACATCAATTGTACTGCTAGATGTAAGGTAACAGAACATTACCTTGGGCTGTAGTCTTTCCATTAGTGTTGCGCTGTTTCACTGTATAGAATCTTACGTAGTACTCTATTTTTTTGCTCTGTCTTGAACCTACCATTAAGAAAGTTCAAATCCTCATTTTTATAAATCTATAAGTCCTCCCCCTACTTTAGTGATATCTTTGTGACAATATGATGTCTATGGGCACCAACGTTCCTCCAGACATCTCCCTTGATCCCTGCCCTACCAACTATTTGAAAATACTAAGCACAGAAAGTGGTTGAGTGACACTAGGCCAGTCATTCTCTGTAGCCCTAGACTGAGAAGTCAAAAAACATCTACCTACCAAACCGCACTGGACCAGGCTATGGTTCATAACCTTCAATGAAGAGGCTTTCATCCCGCAGTAGACTGATTTGGACTGACAGTAACAACAGTGGTAAGTCTATATATTTTATATACACACATACCAAACACCTTACTCAAAGGGAAGCTCTCATTAATTTTCAGAAAGTCATCAGTAAGAAACTTCTCTTTTCTGTATGCCTTCTGATTCTAAAATACATTTATTGAGATGGAATAATGAGATTGCACACAGTTTACCAAATGCAGCCATCAGCAATATTTATATCAAAAGAAACTTTAATACTAGCTATTTTATTTTCCCTCCTTTATCATTTCCCCTATTGATTTGATTTATTTCTTTCGCCACTGGCATATACCAAATTGATGGAAAAATACTTTCATTTTATTAATAAAAGCCACAATTGTGCATTCTTAATACTATTGGATTTCATGTTTTCTATTTTTCAACCCCTTCATGGATCACTGCCTTGTCGTGGCGAAGGGGCTTGTGTAACTCAGTGAAGCCATGAGCTATACCGTGCAGGGCCACCCAAGACGGACAGGTCATGACAGAGAGTTCTGACAAAATGTGGTCCACTGGAGAAGGAAATGGCAACCCACTCCAGTATCCTTGCCAAGAAAACCCCATGGACAATGTTAAAAGGCTAAAAGATATGACGCCAGAAGATGAGCCCCTCAGGTCGGAAGGTGTCCAATATGCTACTGGGGAAGAGCGGAGGGCAATTCCAAGTAGCTCCAGAAAGAGTGAAGCGGCTGGGCCAAAGCTGAAAGGATGGTCAGCTGTGGATGTATCTGGAAGCGAAAAGAAGGTCCGATGCTGTAAAGAACAATATTGTATAGGTACATGGAATGTAAGATCCATGAACCAAGGCAAGCTGGATGTGGTCAAACATGAGATGACAAGATTGAACATCGACATCTTGGGAATCAGCGAATTGAAATGGATGGGAATGGGTGAATTTAATTCAGGTGACCATTATATCTACTACTGTGGGCAAGAAACCCTTAGAAGAAATGGAGTTGCACACATAGTCAATAAGAGAGTGGGAAAGGCAGTAATGGGGTACAACCTCAAAAACGACAGAATGATCTCAGTGCGTATCCAAGGAAAACCATTCAACATCACGGTAATCCAAGTCTATGCCCCAACCACTGATGCCGAAGAAGCTGACGTTGACCGGTTCTATGAAGACCTACAAGACCTTCTAGAACTAGCACCAAAAAAAGATGTCCTTTTCATCCTAGGGGATTGGAATGCTAAAGTAGGAAGTCAAGGAGTAATCGGAATAACAGGCAAGTTTGGCCTTGGAGTACAAAATGAAGCAGGGCAAAGGATAATAGAGTTCTGTCAAGAAAACAAGCTAGTCATAGCAAACACTCTTTTCCAACAACACAAGAGACGACTCTACACATGGACATCACCAGACGGTCAATACCGAAACCAGATTGATTACATACTTTGCAATCAAAGATGGAGAAGCTCTATACAGATGGCAAAAACAAGACCAGGAGCTGACTGTGGCTCAGATCATGAGCTTCTTACTGCAAAATTTAGGCTTAAATTGAAGAACGTAGGGAAAACCACTAGACCACTATTAGATCATATTCCATGTGAGTACACAGTGAAGGTGATGAATAGATTTAGAGGATTAGATTTGGTAGACAGAGTGCCGGAAGAACTATGGACGGAGGTCTGTTACATTGTACAAGAGGCAGCAACTAAAACCATCCCAAAGAAAAAGAAATGCAAGAAAGCAAAATGGCTGTCTGATGAGGCTTTACAAATAGCTGTGGAAAGAAGGAATGTGAAAAGCAAGGGTGAAAGGGAAAGATATAAGCAACTGAATGCAGATTTCCAGAGAATAGCAAGGAGAGATAAGAAGGCCTTCTTAAATGAACAATGCAAAAAAACTGAAGAAAACAATAGAATGGGGAAGACTAGAGATCTCTTCAAGAAAATTGGAGACATCCTAGAGAGTGAAGTCAAGTGGGCCTTAGGAAGCATTGCTAACAACAAAGCTAGTGGAGATGACAGTATTCCAGCTGAGTTATTTAAAATACTAAAAGACGATGCTGTTAAAGTGCTGCACTCAATATGCCAGCAAGTTTGGAAAACGCAACAGTGGCCACGGGATTGGAAAAGGTCAGTTTACGTTCCAATTCCAAAGAAGGGCAATGCCAAAGAATGCTCAAACTATTGCACAACTGCACTCATTTCACATGCTAGCAAGGTTATGCTCAAAATCCTACAAGCTAGGCTTCAGCAGTACGTGAACCGAGAACTACTGGATGTACAAGCTGGGTTTCAAAGAGGCAGAGGAACTAGAGATCAAATTGCCAACATTCGCTGGATCATGGAGAAAGCATGAGAGTTCCAGAAAAGCATCTACTTCTGCTTCATTGACTATGCACAAGCCTTTGATTGTGTGGATCACAACAAACTGTGGCAAATTCTTAAAGAGATGGGGATACCAGACCACCTTACCTGTCTCCTGAGAAATCTGTATGCGGGCCAAGAAGCAACAGTTAGAACCGGTCATGGAACAACCGATTGGTTCAAAATAGGGAAAGGAGTACGACAAGGCTGTATACTGTCACCCTGCTTATTTAACCTATATGCAGAGTACATCATGAGAAATGCCAGGCTGGAAGAATCACAAGCCGGAATTAAGATTGCAGGGAGAAACATCAATAACCTCAGATATACAGACGATACCACCCTAATGGCAGAAAGTGAAGAAGAACTAAAGAGCCTCTTGATGAGGGTGAAAGAGGAGAGTGCAAAAGCTGGCTTGAAACTCAACATTAAAAAAACTAAGATCATGGCATCTGGACCCATCAATCCCTGGCAAATAGAAGGGGTAGAAATGGAAGCAGTAACAGACTTCATTTATTTGGGCTCCAAGATCACTGCAGACGGAGACTGCAGCCATGAAATTAAAAGACGCTTGCTCCTTGGGAGGAAAGCTATGGCAAACCTAGATAGCATATTAAAAAGCAGAGACGTCACCTTGCCCACAAAGATCCGCATAGTCAAAGCTATGGTTTTTCCAGTAGTAATGTATGGCTGTGAGAGCTGGACCATAAAGAAGGCTGAACGCCGAAGAATTGATGCCTTTGAACTGTGGTGCTGGAGAAGACTCTTAAGAGTCCCCTGGACTGCTAGGAGGTCAAACCAGTCAATCTTAAAGGAAATCAACTCTGATTGCTTATTGGAAGGATTGATAATGAAGCTCAAGCTCAGATACTTTGGTCACCTAATGCGAAGAGAGGACTCTTTGGAAAAGACCCTGATGCTGGGAAAGATTGAAGGCAAAAGGAGAAGGGGACGGCAGAGGATGAGATGGTTAGATAGCAGCACCGAAGCAATGAGCATGAAACTGAGCAAACTCAGGGAGGCAGTGAAGGACAGGAAGGCCTGGCGCAATATGGTCCATGGGGTCACGAAGAGTCGGACACGACTTAACGACTGAACAACAAAATTTTTCAAACAGTTTGTGTGTTCAACTGCACTCTATAATATTGCAATTATGCATAAAAGATGTAGACTGGAATCACCTGTGGCCCTCTGCATGTAGTTAAACAGGAATTTTCGGGAGCCCCAGAGAGCATGGATCATGAGGATGGATAGAAATCTGCTTGACAGTTAATTGGTAGTGGTCAGCTAGGAATGAGAGATTCACACTGATTCCTCAACTAAGATCAACCTAGTGTGCAACAGTTCTGAAAAGCTAAATTCCATGAAAGGATTTGTGTGGAAACCTGGAAAAACAGCCAATAGCATAATTCTTCATTTGCATGCATATATGTACAATCTAAGAGTGTATATATTTCAAATACAGAATGAGTTCAGATCATCCATTGTCAAAAAGAATCAGAGTGCTAAAAAAAATAACACAATCATACACTTTGAAGCATATTTCTTAGGAAAAAGGCTAAAAGCATTTAAGTCCTATTTGAAGAAAGAGAGACATGGTGTAAAGAAAAATAAATAATAACTCTCATAATATTAATACCCAGTAGATGCATGAGACAGAGAAGAATGTACTTAATAGATTTTATAATTTAAATCATTGCATGTTGTCCTTCATTTGAACAGATTCTATGGCAATTTGTAAAAATAAGAACAGTAACTATTGCAGTAGTTTTAATCGTATTAGGTATTATTTTAATCATATTTACATACCATCCTGCAGAGCTGAAGCTTTTAAAATGCATGAAGACTAGATTTTAAAAATGAATAAACATACTTTGTACCATGGAGATACGATATGTACCATTGCTCAATGAAGTTAGATAAATTCAGTGCATCTATAGGTGGCCAGTAGTTGCAAAACTTTACTGAGATTTTGTATTCTGAAGAAGTGCAACCCTTACAGCTAGTTCCTGGGAGAATCTTACATGAAAGCTGCTGTTCACTTCTAGTTTCCCCAAAAGATCAGATTGGCTACTGCTGGGAATAGGGTCCTGAACCGTATCGATCAATGTGACAACAGGTCTTGATTACGTCCCATGTAAATGCCCTGGGTCAGCAATTATCTCTGTAATTGCTATGTGGTGGGAAATACTATCCCAGCAAATTCTGGAAAGAAATAAAAATAGTTCTGTATTATCATATCACTTGCTACCCCAATGCAATTCAAATAGCTGGACTAAAAGAAAGATGGCTCTATTTTATGAAGTAGTGCATGCTTTTCATTTCAGACATATTAATATTTATAGTTTCTGTTTTTTCTTTTTAGGGAGGTTGGATGAGCAGCCCAAAGATCTGCTCCCGAGTAAATATAGGGGACTGGGATACCAATGAAGTATTTTCATAACCTGAGGGAAAACAGACAGCATAAGAAACATGTTTTTTGAAGTACCAAAGGCCAAAGGCAAGATTTGGTCTTACCTCTTTTTCACAGTTGGAGTTCAGTGTCAGCATGGCCATTGGGCTGTTGGGCGCACTGCTTCCAGTGCCTGGTGGCATAACATGGTCGCTGGGCTGGTTTGGACAGGGTAAGCTGAGCGCCTGGTTGTTGTGCTTGTTTGCCAATGTAGTGGAGAGGTATTGTTTGACCTGTTGCCGTTGGGCTTGTTGGATGTGGTACTTGGTGGGGTTCTCCAGGTGAGTCTGCACCTGTGGACACAGAGGGAAAAGGTGCAGCCTCTCATCAGTGTTTGCGAATCAGAATTGCTGTGAATATTGAGATCCACAGAGATTTTCCCATCAGTATCTAACACTGATTTCTTTTCATAAGAAACATAAAGCTACATGTAGAAGTAAAATTCTGAATATTAATATAAATGTACTATTTACAAGAGAGATTTATCATTTATTATCATTATCATTTATTATCATTATTATTATATAGTATGTAACAGAACCCTGCAGATCAGTACTTTCAAAATATCAGTAACTTATAAAACTTAAATAATAACCAAATAACAGAAACTAAGTATACAATGTTCATTTTCTTAATTAAATCTGTTGATATTACATACACTTAACAAAACATGTGCAAATTATTGATACATTTTGAGTCTGTTAGAGTCCATTGGAGTTGGACAGCTGTTAACAAATTTGAATGAATGAATGAATGAATGAATGAAGACAGAAATAGAGAATGATATTGAAGAATTCTTCTCCCTTAAATGTCTTTGCTATTGTTATAAAAAAAGAAAAAGCAATGTCAAAAACCTGAAAACTTATGCCATTATAGATGCAATACTTAAACATTAAACATTTACTTTACGTATTTCATCACTTTGAAATAGGTTTTATTTTATTCAATTGCTTTTGTTGGCATTCAACTGTGTTATCAAGAAAACATGGTACTATGTTAAACACTGTGTTTTCTATTTCTATACAAATAGTTATTCATTCTGTAACCAGATTTACTATATTTATTAAGAAAAAAACCCACCTTGTAATCTTCTCTAAATTCCATTGTATTATACATATGCAAAAATGCATGCAAGCATATACCTTTAGTCCCACTGAAATAAAAGGATTTAGTTATCTGTAAGTGGGAAACTGATTCAAACAAGGGGGGGGGGGGAGGGAGGGAGGGAGGAAGGAAGAAAGGAAGGAAGGAAGGAAGGAGATAAACTCACCTGATAATGATTATACTCAAGCATTTCCAGCGCGTCATTTATATATTGTTAGGAATGTCTGGCAACTAGTCGGACAATTTTCATTTTATTTTCTGCTCTACCAGTTTAAAGGCTCAAAGACAGACGAATCATAAAAAAGTTCTCCCCACAAATGGCACAAGTAACTTGGACATTACATCTCAGGCTTCTAATAACCATAAACTAATTGGTTATGCATGTAAAAAAAAAAACCAATCTGTTTGCACCGGGCAAGTTTTTGTATTTGTCTGCACATGTGTTTGTGTGTTTGAGAAGCTATGTATGTTTAGCCTGGAAATTTTGGGGTTTTTTTTTCCCCACAGCTTTGACGTCACACTTTTTTTCACAAACAAAAAAGGGCCTTTTAAAGTGATGGGTTATCAAAGTCAGATTGATTGTTTGCTTCAGGCCAAACCACTATTCAGCTTTCGTTCCAGTCATACTAGCAAACAATGGCATTTTTCTTTAGCAGTGTGATTACTTGTTTTAGGTCCACAGTTAAGATGACACTGCAGAAAAACCATCAGGCCAATTTGTTTGCCTTGCTCCCTACTGTTAGGGGAATACTGCAATCTCCTCATGAGAGGGTGCTGGCAGTCTCTGCGCCTCCATGTTCTCACAATGACTTACTGTGTTCAAAACATGGCTGTGCTATGCAACTTGCCATGCACTACTCTATCTTAAAATTAAGACTGGCATCATAATTGTAGGACACGATTGGCTTCATATGTGTTCTGCACAGTCGAAGGGCTGTTTCACACAACACACTAAAATCTCTGTTTGAGTTAACAAGCCTCAATTATATAAGATGTGACCTAACACATGAATCATATTACAGCTTAATGTGACATTCTGATACTCTGAGCCACTGACTGGGTTCCTGAAGTACACAGAACCACTGACTACTTAATTCTATGTTAGCACAGTCTAGTGAATTCTGTGAACCCAGCTCATATGCCCAACACAATGTATCTATTTTATTTTATTTTATTTATTAAATTTGTATGCTGACCATCTCCCACAGAGGGTGACTCTGGGTGGCTCACAGTAAAACCTGAAAACAATTTAAAAAATAAATACCCACATTAATTAGTCATGCAATCAGACTGTATAAAAAAAAATCCAATCCATAAAAAGACTAAAAACATTAAAAAAACATTCAAGATGACGGGGGGTGGTAGAATCAATTACCCCACAAGCCACTTCCACTGGTGCGAGCCCCCATTCGGCCCCCAGCCCATCCGGCATAGCCAAGATTTCACGCTGTTCCTGAAGGCCATGAGAGTGGGGGCACACCACACCTCGGGTGGTAAGTTGTTCCACAGAGCAGGGGCCACCGCAAAAAAGGCCCTCTTCCTAGACCCCACCAGTCGAAATTCCTTGACTGGTGGGTCTGCAACATGCCCCTTGTGCCAGACTGAGTGGGGCGGGCTGATATAAGGGGACGAGACAGCTCCTCAGATAACCTGGTCCTGTGCCATGAAGGGCTTCAAAGGTAGTAACCAGCACCTTGAATTGGACCCGGAAGCAAACTGGCAACCAATGCAGCTCATGTAACAGAGATGTTATATGGGCCCCACTGGGGGCATTCAGAACTGTCCATGCCGCTGCATTCTGAGCTAGCTGTAGCTTCTGGATACTCTTCAAGGGTAGCCCATGTAGAGCACATTGCAGTAATCCAACTGGGAGGTGACCAGAGCATGAGTGACCGTGCGGAGAGCCTCCTGATCCAGGAAGGGGCGTAGCTGATGCAAAATACAAAGTTGCCCAAAGGCCCTCCTAGCCACAACTGCTACCTGCTCTTCAAACAGGAGTCATGAGTCTAGGAGGACCCCCAGATTACATACCGGGTCTGTCTAGGGTAGTGCAACCCCGTCCAGAACCAAAGATGATAAACTCCTAGATCTTGAGGCCCCCTGTACCCACAGCCACTCCGTCTTACCAGGGTTCAGTTGAAGCCTGTTGGCCCCCATCCAGGCACCGTGAAAGGGTAGCCACAGCATTGCTTAGGTCACCAGGGATGGAGTATCATCAGCATACTGATGATACCTCATCCCATGGTGCCGGATGATCTCATCCAACGGTTTCATGTAGATGTTAAACAGGAGCGGCAAAAGCATCTAACCCTGAGGTACCCCACAAAGTAGGAGCCGTGGGTTGGACCTCTTGCTCCCTATCAACACCGATTGGGCTCAGCCTTGGAGAAAGGAGCTGAACCAGTGCAGAACTGTGCCACCCAGCCCCAGCTCCTGCAGCCGACCTAAAAGGATACCATGGTCGATGGTATCAAAAGCCATCGAGAGGTCAACAAGAGCAAGGATGGATGCACTACCCCCATCCCGCTCTTGCCAGAGATCATCTAAAAGTGTGACCAATGCTGTTTCTGTCCCATAACCGGGCCTGAAACCTGTCTGATAGGGGTCCGGATAATCCGTTTCCTCCAGGATCCTCTGAAGCTGCTGCACGACTAGCTTTTCCACCACCTTTCCTAAAAGGGGAAGGTGGGAAACTGGATGAAAATTGTCCAGAAGCGTGAGATCTAGCGATGGTTTCTTGAGGAGGAGGTGGACCAAATCCTCTTTAAAAGGCTTCAGGAATACCCCCTCCTGCAAGGATGAATTGACCACTGCCAGTACCCACCCTAAAATCACCTCCTTGGCAGCTTTAACCAACCAGGAGGGACCGGGATCTAATATTGTGATGGAATGGTTTGTTGAAGGCTGCGCTCGGGGAGACAAGGATTTCCTTAGCTCCCAGAAAGAGCATGGGAAGGTGAAGAGGATGAGACTGCACCACCATAAGGAATTTGCAGTGTTTGCTTGCTGGCTTGGGAAGTTTAGATTCAGTCTGGCAAGATTCTGTCTTGTAGGTGAAAGCTAATAAATGCTATAAAACTATATCTGTACTGTCTCGTGGAGTTCTTTGGGCTGAACCTGACAAAAATACAGGTAGCTGCGCTAAGAGCCCCAAGGACCCTGTCCACTTCCTCAGGGCCAACAAGATCAAACTGTTCCCAGATAACTGGGTAAGTCCGCTCCCCGGGCATCTCTACTGGACCCGACTCATGCTTGGTCTCCGACTGAGAATGGATCTGAGTGATTTTATCCATCAGGTGTCCAGCAAATTCCTCTGCACAGTCCTGTAGATAGTCCTCCGAGCCCTCCCTACCCAGGAGGGTCCGAGTGACCCTGAACAGGGCTTCCGGGTGACACTCTGCGGATGCAATAAGAGCGGAGAAATAATGACATTTCGCCGCCCTTACCGCCACGAGGTAGGCATTCATAGTGGCTCTAACCTGTCTTTAGTTTTCTGCCAGCGGTGCTCAAGGAACCTCTTGGCCCTTTTCAGCTCCCTTAACTCCTCCGTAAACCATGGGGAATGCCGGGGGTGATGGGCCAAGAGAGGCCACACAGGTGCGTTCCTGTCCAAGGCCCCAGCCGCCTCCTTATTCCAGGCTGCAGCCAGGACCTCCGCTGGACTATGCAGCAAGGCCTAAGGAACAACCCCCAGCTCCCTTTGGAACACTTGCGGGTCCATCAGTTGCTGGGGGCGGACTGTTCGAATAGGCCCCGCCTCCCTGCGGAGGGGGGCAGCATAGGAGAATCTCAAGGCCACCAGGGAGTGGTCTGACGATGACAGAGGGGATAATATAAAATCCCCCACCAGATCATGCTGCTACTGCTCCAACAAGAAAACCATGTCTGGAGTGTGACCACTGTCTCGAGTCGGACCACAGATGACCTGGGATAGGCCCATGGCTGCCATGGTAGCCATGAACTCCCGAGCCACCTCCAAGGCCAACCCCAGGGATGGCAGATTAAAGTCCCCCAAGACCATAAGCCTGGGGAACTCCACTGTCAGCGCCGAGATGGCCTCCAGCAGCTTAGGCAGGGAAGTTGCTATACAGCAGAGAGGCTGGTACAGAAGCAAAACTCCCAACTGATCCCATGTGCCCAACCTCAGGAACGGGGTCTCACATCCAGCAACTTGTGGAGCAGAGCCCCTGAAGGCCAGCAGAGATTCCCAAATGACCACTGCCACACCCCCTCCCCTACCTTGGGGTCTCGGTTGGTGCCAAACCCTAAACCTGGCTGGACATAATTCCAAAAGGGCAACACCCCCTTCAGGTGTCAGCCAGGTCTCGGTAATGCATGCCAGGTCAGCCTGCTCCTCCCAAATAAGGTCATGAATAAGGGGGAATTTATTATTGACTGACCTGGCATTCATCAGCAGCAGCCTAAAGCCCGGGCCTCTGTAGGTCTGCTGACCAGGGTCTGGGCTTGAGCCCAGAGGGCCGGAACACACCACCAGTATAACACATCAGGGGGGTCTTCCCCTGGAACAGCTTGCCCTCTGGCTCCCGTCATACTGTCCCACGCCCATCATATATCTTCTGCCTTGCCTACATTCTTTGAAACAAACATTCAAGGATTCTTTAGATACATCCAACCCAGTTTTAATTTACACCAAAGCCTAGAAATTTCTAGCACTAAGATAACTGCTATAGTCTCACAGTAGGATAGAGAACCTATTAACTAGAAGGTCATAAATCAAATGCAATCATACGACATCAGTCAGTATACACTGACTGCAAATTTGACTGTGCTTGCTATGGGGTACAGAAAATGAGGTTCAATATGTCTAAAGGATGTCAAGTTGGGGGAAGCTGACAGAAGATGTTCTGCCCATCACCTGGTCCTTCAGGTCTTCTAACAGTGCACCCATTGCCACTGTAACTGGGTCCATCTACCTTGCTGTAGGTCATCCTCTTCTTTTCTTCCTTTCCCAGCATTACAGCTTCTCCAGGGAGCTAAGTTTTTGCATGATGTGTCTGAATATCCTTTTTAATATAGAATTAATTGACTGAAGCTTTTTAATACAACCAATTAATTCTATATTTTTGGTTTTATTTTAATAATTTTTAATCAAAACAAGTAGAGCATCCTTTTTAATGAAAATATCAAATGTTGCATTACATCTGAGAGAGACTATTTTGCATGTTTTTGGTTGACACTAATAAAAATATTCCCCTACTATGACAGCTTCTATTACAATTTACTACTAGTAGTTGTAGTAGCAGCAGCAGCAGCAGCAGTGGTACATTTCTATATAGGCATCATAACTTCCAGACAAATGGAAGTATATTAGCCACAAATGCAATACCTATGGAGCAATCCCATAAGGACCTAGGAAAGTTTCTCTACTTTCTAAATTAAGCTCATTCTCATCTAAAACACAATACTCTTCTCAATACAAGTCAGTTTTAACCAGTCAGAACGTTATCAACTGAAGTTTATGCCATTTCTGCTGACAACCGGTACCCACTCCCTTTGATGAAAGCCCATTCCAGTGGGAAAGTGGTGAAAAGGTCAGTATGCCACTCCATCCTCATTTTTTTCTGAACTGCCCCTAACCACAGAGGATCTTTTCTGTGCCTAAATAAGAGATAAAAACCTATTTTTTGTTTTTATTTTTAATACATTTATTTCATTTTCTTTTAAAATTACGAACAAATATATATTTTGCATGCCTGAGTAGACTGCTGATGAAGAAATACACATCGTATACTTTGCTGGCTCCATTTCCTTTCCAAAATTATACGCACAAATCCCCCCAAATTTCAAATGATGGTCTGCTTATAACGTTGGAATGCACCATTTGCTTTGATACGAGCATCTGAATTCATCTGTTTACATTCATATTGCCCATCTTTGAAAAATATTTCAGTATTAGTAAGAAATGCAATGTACTAGAAAAATCCCATTTATATTGTTCCCAAGTTCAGAAAGGATATCTGTATTTTATTCAGAGAAAATTAATTTACTACATATATAAATAATTCTAAATTGTTTTCTGGTAATAGAAACCCAACCCTATTTAAAAATAACCCTGTAACTTTCAATTAGCATGTGACACTCTGCTTTTACTCAGTATAAAATCATAAATGATCCCATTGAGAACAATGAACACAAACTTTAAATACATTAAGCTAAGAAAAATCCTGTAAAGAAAAATGTCACTTTTAAATCCCAGCCAAGTCTCTTCATATGTTATTCAGCTAACAGCAGCAGGCAAAAAAACATACCAGACTTCAAGTAAGACAGCTATTGTTCAAAGGGGAGGAAGTCTATAAAAATGAACTTTTGTTCCTATAATGTTGCCTTAGGGACCGAGGTTTATAATCATGAAAATCAAATACTTTTTTAGCCTTTACTCTCATTTCAATGAAACTTTGTTTTAAAATGTCATGGGATGAAAAATTAAAAGTTTTTTAAAAGATGATTTTAACAACCAGTGATGCCAGAATACAAATTGTACCAACCCACATCAACTGAAAAGTGTTCCGTGGGCTACTGGGGCTTTTAAGGTTAGGCTTGTTTCACTGGAGGAAAAAAAAAAATCCAGTTTAATCATTGGAAGGAAAATCTGTCTGGAAACATGATTTTAGAAACAAATTATAACCACATTAAAGACTGGTACTTGCAAATCTACAGAAATTCACATTATTTTACAAAATTCACTTATTTTGCGGAATACCATCCGCTTCCGAAGTAGTTCAGGGTTATCTTGAACTTCAAAGCCCTATATCAAGGTGGGCAATTGCTGAAGCATCTGTGATAGCAAGTACATACCTGACAGGAAGAAGATTTTTTCCTAAATAATTATCTATCAATATGGAAAGAGATGATCTTATATTCATTGATAAGAATATAATAGGCAGTCGAAAACAAAAGAATTGGCAGACCTCACCGTCATAAAGCTTGGGTGCCTTTTAAGAATAGCTGCTACCTGGGAAGAGCTGCTTGCCTGGTGAACTTAAGCCTTTGTGTTATGTTTGAACAGGGCTCCTCTCTCTTTTCTTTTCTTTCTAGTCTGTCATCTTTTTCCTTTACCTCCCCACTGTCTAGTTTTGTTCCTTCTTTTGTCTTTCTTTTGCAGTATCTACTTTTTCCTCATTCTTCTTCTGCTTCTGCTAGAAGAACAAAAATAATTGTTTGGAGGTGTGCGTGCTTGTATGGACAAAGTCATATTGGTTTTTTGGGCTAAAATATTGGACTACATAACTACTAGTAATTTGTAGTTATGAATTTAATTAATATAATTCATTGTGTTGTCCTGGCACTGTGCATTTCTTTGCACCATGGCTTCTGGTAGCTATACATGCACATCCACATATACAAGTCTACCACATGTGTATTATGGGGAATGTTCAGGACCAGTTTCAGCTAGTGATGACTATAAGTTTCAGCTGCTGGTTATACTATGAGTAAATTGGACATATTTTTGCCTGTGTTCATTTCCCCCACCTCCAAATTTAGTTTTCCTTTTGCCTTTTGTTCAGAATTATTTTCCTTTTGGGTGAATATAGTAGTTAAATCCTGTTTCCCTCACCACTGGCATCACTAGCTAAGGCATCGAGACCTACAGCAACAATTAGAGGCATCCCTAAGTTAACAGGACAATCCATGGCTTGTAGTCTCCCAAATACCTGAAAATTTGCCCTTCATTCTGTGTGATCCTATATAATTCGTATAGAGACAGCTGAAGATATCTATTTGAGGGACTGTGAGCAAGAGTTATAGACAGCAGTTTTTCCCGAGGCTTGGAAAAAATGTAAGACTATTAAAAAAGATGCCAGCAGAATACAAAGTGGCCAGATACTATCACTGATGACAGAAAAGCATACTCTTACAAGATGTCAAAGAAACAGTTACTGAGAGACAATCCCAACAAACTGATGACCATTAGGTCACAAAAAATCAGCAGTGACTGCACAAGTGAGCAACAACCAATTCAAGACTCACAAGAAGAGACAATAAAGGAGAAATTAAGTCACTTCCCCCCCCCCATCCCTTTGCCCAGTATGGGATAAGGTTTGGGGAGGGCAAGTTGTATGTGAATAGTGTATATCATGAAGATATCATTAGAGGCTTATTTTCTAGGAAAGCTCCCAATGCTACTTCCTTTCACATTCTAGCAGATCCGCCAAGATTCTTTTAATGTGATTACTACTGGGGAAAAAAGAAAAGAAAAATATGGATCACTGACATCATCCTGCAACTTGAACACTCTTTGGCAAAACAACAGGATTGGACAATCCCAGTATAACGATTAAGTGTATCTGTATATCATAAAGTTTTAGGATCATTCTAGCTGAAAATCTTTTAGGTTTTGCCTCATATTAACCAATTCTTAGAAACAATTATTATTACTATGCATGTTTATTCTTGAAATATGTGTCTGGAAAGCAAAACATTTGGGAGAGAGCAATCAGAGTGGGAAAAAAAATAGTACATTCTCCCCCTACATTTCTATTCTAGAGTCTTTTCTTCCACATTTTTGTGCGTTGTATTTTTAAGGGTCCGGAGAAACTTTTCATCTGTGCTGGTAGATATAGTTGGAATGTTGAGTTGTTGTGTGTGCTTTCACAAAATGGCTACCAGGGAAGCTTGTCCATTTACAAAATGGCTGCCATGGGAAACAAGTAGTTACAGAGCAGCAATTTACTAGCATGTTAATTGCCATTGATTCTAGCCATCTCCCACAGGATTCTCCAAACCACCCATTTACCTTTGTCCTCTTTCTGGGCAATTGGGTACAATCCTAAGCAAAGCACTGGAGCTAAAGCCACCCATCATTTTTATTTCCTCAGAAAGTAGAAAAGGCTCATGGAGTCTGAGAAGCATTCCTGAAAACAAAGATGATGATGCTAGATAAGGCAATAATTTGTTTTGCAGCATGCCAACTTCCCATTTTTCAAACAATTGTACGTTTTTTGAAAAAAATAAGGTGGATCAGGGAGACTGGCAACTAAGAGTTATCTGCAGGCACAATGATGCACCTGGCAACTTTTGGGGGAACCAGCCTTATGGACTAGCTACATGTTAGCTGGAGAAGCAAAGAAAGAAATTTAGTTCCTTATTATACCAGCTATTGCCACTAAATATATCAGTTTTTTAATACATAACTACTTTGATACTAAGGCTAAGGATATTTGTCTATCTTTCCTGCAGGGTATATTTGTGTAAAAATGTGAATTAGAAATGCTTTTTTTAAAAAAAATTTACAGTATTAGGATCATAATTTGGGCTCACTATAAATATTTCAATTAAAATCAGCCATGTTTTTATCAGGATTTTCTCATGGGAAGAAGGTCATCCCTTTCCCTATACAAAAACAGGTGTCGAGATTATTCTATGAGTTAATGGAAACAAAGCATCTTGTGACTTTGTTATGCTTTTTACTGCCACCTACTGTAATGTGTATGTTAGTTATTCAGTGGGGGTGTACATGCTGGCAATATAATGGGAGGGCTAAATGCCCAGCCTATCAGTTTGTCTTGTATAGTTAATCATGTAGGTTTTATGGGTTATGTAGTTGTACCTAGTAACCAAGTAGTGTACCTCTTCTCTGAGAGTGTTTTTACCTAGAGACTTTGTTGTGGATAAGTCTTGGAAGCTAAGGTGAGATGAAGTCCTATATTTTGTATGCAACTTGTATTTTATGAAGTTTTGCATTTTTATCAAAAAGACCAGTTAGTTTATATAAAGACCAATTAGTTTATATTTTCTGACTGGATTTTCTTTGGAGAACAAAGTATGGACATTGCTATTTGTAAGCTCTCATGCTGATGTGTAATTTTCCTGAGAGCAGGATTTTTGGGATCTTTTGCTGCACTCTGCACAACAGGTTATGGGCCCAGGACCCAGGACTAAGTTTCCGAGTCCGGAGGGGACCCAGGATCCAGAATCAGGACCATGTGCCCAGGACTGAGGACTGAGGTCAGTGGTTCCGGAACAGGATTCCAGGCGTGAGGTTCCAGGAATGGTGTCCAAGGCGTGAATCCAGGAGTGCTGGAAGCAAGGACTGAAATTCCTGAGTGACAGGTGATTTATGGATTTATTACCCTGCCTGTGACTGTTTCGTTTGAGGTTTGGATTTTTTTTCTCTGTGGTTGAGTGCTAGTTTTAAGTGAAATATGGCAGCCGCTCCACCTGCAGCAGTGAGCCTTCCATTTGAAAGGTTGAATTCAAAGAATTACCAAACATGGAATATAAAGATAAAATCTTTTTTCATGAGAGAGGGGCTTTGGCGTTACGTAAACAACGCACCCCCGGTGGCACCCAAGAATGAAGAGCAAGCTTTGATGGACCGTGCATATGGTAATTTGATTTTGGGACTTGAGTCTTCAGAATTGGTGCATGTTCGTGGTTTGGAAACTGCTAACGCATGCTGGGTGGCTTTGCGTGGGATCTATGCAAGGCAAACTTCATCTGCTATCGTAAGTTTGACAAAGCAGTTGTATAACCTTAAATTGGAGCCAGGAGCTAATGTAATTGAGCACCTGAATAACATGAAAACTTTGTTTGCTGAGTTGGCAGATCGTAATCTGATCATTCCTGAGCAACAAAGAGCATGTATAATTCTTTCAAGTCTGGATGATTCTTTTGACATACTCGTAGAGGCCGTACAGTCACTACCACTTGTGGACCTGACAGTGGAGTATCTAACTAACAGGTTGATAGAAATACAAAGTACACGTGATATGCAGACTAATCCTAAGAAAAGACTTGATAACGTAAAGCAGCAACCTTCTCCAGCTGGCACAGAATGTGCATATTTGGTGAGAAAATGTTTTCGTTGTAATTCTACCAAGCACCTTATAAAAGACTGTCCTATGAAAAATCAGCCTGCTGAAAGTTCCAGAAGGTTTGTCCGTCGTGGAAAAGCAACAGTTAAGAAACAAGGGAGTACTAGACTAGTGTCTGCTTTGATTTCTAACAGAGACAAACGTTATGCTGATAAATGGTTACTGGACTCTGGTTGTAGTGAAATCATTGTAAACAATGAGCAGTTATTATTGACTAAATGTAAACCTAAAATTCAACAGGTTAATTTGGCTGATGGTTCTATAGCTAAAGTAACCATGCAAGGTGAAGTGTTCATACCTTGTTTGGGAGAAGTGGTTTCTGATGTACTCTGTGTTCCTACACTTGATTTTTCTCTTCTCAGTGTCCCTGTATTAACTAGCATTGGTTATTCTGTTATGTTCCAAGGTTCTGAATGCTATGTTACAAAAGAGGGGTCTGAATGTGCAAGAGGGAGAATGGTTAATCAATTGTATGAATGCTTCCTAAACAAGATGTGTTAATTGGAAGTTGTGCAGGTAATGTGCCTTTACATGATAAATGTATTCATCATTATCAGAGTATTAGGTCATCCTGGATGGAAATGTTTGTCACAAATGGCCAAAGTGTATCCAGAACTGAGATTCAAGAAGTGTTCTAAGTTTCTTGATTGTACTGTGTGTAAACAATCTAAGATAAAATCTGCCCCTGTTGCCAGAAAAAGCAGCAGGATTTCTACAAGACCATTTGCTCTTGTGCATGCTGACTTAGCTGGTCCGTTTCCTCCAAGTGAAGGGGGAGCAAGATTCATGTTTGTTTTAGTGGATAATAAAACACGTTTCACATTTTGTTATTTGTTGAAACAGAAGTCTGAAGCATTCTCTCGTTTCAAAGAATTTGTGTCTATGGTTGAAAAAAGACATGGATATAAAGTGGGGAGTTTGCAGACTGACAGAGGGGGTGAATTTATGAGTCTTGAGTTTAAAAATTGGCTACGTAAGAAAGGCATTTTCAACAGATTAACAAATGTAGGCATGTCTGCTGAAAATGGGATTGCTGAGTGCAAGATCGGCGTTCTGAAAGTAATTAAGGATAGTTTACTCCTTGATACCCAATTGCCATCCCGATTCTGGGGAGAAGCTATTTTAACAGCAGAATTTCTTACTAACAGACATTGGAATTCAGCTGTGAATGAAGTTCCTTATTTTTTGCTGTATGGTAAACATCCGTGCTTAAAGCATCTGCGTACGTTTGGAACTTTTGCTTATGTACAAACTCCTAAGTCTCAAAGAAGGAAAAACCAACCAAAAACACAGCGTTTGAGATTTGTTGGTTATTCTCAGGAGTCAAAAGGTTATCGGTTTTATATGGGCCAAAACCAAGTAGTTATCTCTAGAAATGCTAATTTTGAAGAGCCTTCTGAGTGGCAAAGGCTGCATGCAAATTCAGAGGTTTTTTTTGGAGTCACACACAGATTTAGCTAGAGAGCAAACACCACTTGTTGCACCCTCCTCTCCACAGATAAAGCAAGAAGCAAAAGCTTTAGCTGAAGTAGAAAAGAAAACCCCTTCATGGATCACTGCCTTGTCGTGGCAAAGGGGCTTGCGTAACTCAGTGAAGCCATGAACTATACCGTGCAGGGCCACCCAAGACGGACAGGTCATGACAGAGAGTTCTGACAAAATGGAGAAGGAAATGACTGAGAGAAGGAAATGACTGGAAATGACTGGAGAAGGAAATGGCAACCCACTCCAGTATTCTTGCCAAGAAAACCCCATGGACAATATTAAAAGGCTAAAAGATATGACGCTGGAAGATGAGCCCCTCAGGTCGGAAGGTGTTCAATATGCTACTAGGGAAGAGCGGAGGGCAATTCCAAGTAGCTCCAGAAAGAGTGAAGCGGCTGGGCCAAAGCCAAAAGGACATTCAGCTGTGGATGTATCTGGAAGCGAAAAGAAGGTCCGATGCTGTAAAGAACAATATTGTATAGGTACATGGAATGTAAGATCTATGAACCAAGGCAAGCTGGGTATGGTCAAACATGAGATGACAAGATTGAACATCGACATCTTGGGAATCAGCGAATTGAAATGGATGGGAATGGGTGAATTTAATTCAGGTGACCATTATATCTACTACTGTGGGCAAGAAACCCTTAGAAGAAATGGAGTTGCACTCATAGTCAATAAGAGAGTGGGAAAGGCAGTAATGGGGTACAACCTCAAAAACGACAGAATGATCTCAGTGCATATCCAGGGCAAACCATTCAACATCACAGTAATCCAAGTCTATGCCCCAACCACTGATGCCGAAGAAGCTGAAGTTGACCGGTTCTATGAAGACCTACAAGACCTTCTAGAACTAGCACCAAAAAAAGATGTCCTTTTCATCATAGGGGATTGGAATGCTAAAGTAGGAAGTCAAGGAGTAATTGGAATAATAGGCAAGTTTGGCCTTGGAGTACAAAATGAAGCAGGGCAAAGGATAATAGAGTTCTGTCAAGAAAACAAGCTAGTCATAGCAAACACTCTTTTCCAACAACACAAGAGACGACTCTACACATGGACATCACCAGACGGTCAATACCGAAACCAGATTTATTACATACTTTGCAATCAAAGATGGAGAAGCTCTATACAGACGGCAAAAACAAGACCAGGAGCTGACTGTGGCTCAGATCATGAGCTTCTTACTGCAAAATTTAGGCTTAAATTGAAGAACATAGGGAAAACCACTAGACCACTCAGGTATGACTTAGATCATGTTCCTTATGAGTACACAGTGAAGGTGATGAATAGATTTAGAGGATTAGATTTGGTAGACAGAGTGCCTGAAGAACTATGGACGGAGATCCATAACATTGTACAGGAGGCAGCAACTAAAACCATTCCAAAGAAAAAGAAATGCAAGAAAGCAAAATGGCTATCTGATGAGGCTTTACAAATAGCTGTGGAAAGAAGGAATGCGAAAAGCAAGGGTGAAAGGGAAAGATATAAGCAACTGAATGCAGATTTCCAGAGAATAGCAAGGAGAGATAAGAAGGCCTTCTTAAATGAACAATGCAAAGAAATTGAAGAAAACAATAGAATGGGGAAGACTAGAGATCTCTTCAAGAAAATTGGAGATATCAAAGGAACGTTTAGGGCAAAGATGGACATGATAAAGGACAAAAAAGGCAGGGACCTAACAGAAGCAGAAGAGATTAAGAAGAGGCGGCAAGAATACACAGAAGAACTATACAAGAAAGATCTTAATGTCCCTGATGTCCATGCTGGTGTGGTCACTGACCCTGAGCCAGACATCCTAGAGAGTGAAGTCAAGTGGGCCTTAGGAAGCATTGCTAACAACAAAGCTAGTGGAGATGACAGTATTCCAGCTGAGTTATTTAAAATACTAAAAGACGATGCTGTTAAAGTGCTGCACTCAATATGCCAGCAAGTTTGGAAAACGCAACAGTGGCCACAGGATTGGAAAAGGTCAGTTTACGTTCCAATTCCAAAGAAGGGCAATGCCAAAGAATGCTCAAACTATCGCACAATTGCACTCATTTCACATGCTAGCAAGGTTATGCTCAAACTCCTACAAGCTAGGCTTCAGCAGTACGTGAACTGAGAATTACCGGATGTACAAGCTGGGTTTCGAAGAGGCAGAGGAACTAGAGATCAAATTGCCAACATTCGCTGGATCATGGAGAAAGCATGAGAGTTCCAGAAAAGCATCTACTTCTGCTTCATTGACTATGCAAAAGCCTTTGATTGTGTGGATCACAACAAACTGTGGCAAATTCTTAAAGAGATGGGGATACCAGACCACCTTACCTGTCTCCTGAGAAACCTGTATGCGGGCCAAGAAGCAACAGTTAGAACCGGTCATGGAACAACCGATTGGTTCAAAATAGGGAAAGGAGTACGACAAGGCTGTATACTGTCACCCTGCTTATTTAACCTATATGCAGAGTACATCATGAGAAATGCCAGGCTGGAAGAATCACAAGCCGGAATTAAGATTGCAGGGAGAAACATCAATAACCTCAGATATGCAGACGATACCACCCTAATGGCAGAAAGTGAAGAAGAACTAAAGAGCCTCTTGATGAGGGTGAAAGAGGAGAGTGCAAAAGCTGGCTTGAAACTCAACATTAAAAAAACTAAGATCATGGCATCTGGACCCATCAATCCCTGGCAAATAGAAGGGGTAGAAATGTAAGCAGTAACAGACTTCATTTATTTGGGCTCCAAGATCACCGCAGACGGAGACTGCAGCCATGAAATTAAAAGACGCTTGCTCCTTGGGAGGAAAGCTATGGCAAACCTAGATAGCATATTAAAAAGCAGAGACGTCACCTTGCCCACAAAGATCCGCATAGTCAAAGCTATGGTTTTTCCAGTAGTAATGTATGGCTGTGAGAGCTGGACCATAAAGAAGGCTGAACGCCGAAGAATTGATGCCTTTGAACTGTGGTGCTGGAGAAGACTCTTAAGAGTCCCCTGGACTGCTAGGAGGTCAAACCAGTCAATCTTAAAGGAAATCAACCCTGACTGCTCATTGGAAGGATTGATAATGAAGCTCAAGCTCAGATACTTTGGTCACCTAATGCGAAGAGAGGACTCTTTGGAAAAGACCCTGATGCTGGGAAAGATGGAAGGCAAAAGGAGAAGAGGACGGCAGAGGATGAGATGGCTACATAGCATCACTGAAGCAATGAGCATGAAATTGAGCAAACTCAGGGAGGCAGTGAAAGATAGGAAGGCCTGGCGCAATATGGTTCATGGGGTCACGAAGAGTCGGACACGACTTAACGACTAAACAACAACAACAACAACAACTAGTTCTTTAAACTTGGTAAAAGAGTTTGCCAAGCAAATGGAGCAATATTTTAAATTGAAAGATCTAGGTATGTTAAGATACTACCTTGGGATTGAAGTGCATAGAGCTGAAAATGGAGAAATCTATCTAAGTCAAAAGAAAAAGATAGAACAGTTGTTAACACACATGGGAATGTTAGATGCAAAACCTGTAAAAACTCCAATGACTTGTGATTTTTTGAAAAATGAAACATGTGAGAAATTGTGTGAAACACCTGCAATGTATTATTCTGTGATTGGTTCTGTGCTGCACCTAGCACAATGGACACGTCCAGATGTATCTTATGTTGTTGGGATTTTGAGCCGTAAGGTAGCTAATCCTACAGAACATGACTGGCTAGGATTGAAAAGATTAATGAGATATTTAAAAGGTACAATAGATTTTTGTCTTAAAATGTCAACTAATGGGTCAGAAAAGCCTGTAATTTTTGTTGATAGTTCATTTGCAGAAGAAAGTGACAGAAAGTCCATAACTAGATTTGTTTGTAAATTTGGTGAATCTACAATTGCATGAAAAGCAAGGAAGCAAACCTCCATTGCCTTGTCTACTGCAGAAGCTGAATTCGCAGCTTTATCAGAAGCAATCTGTGAATTAAGATGGTTTCATCAATTATTCACTGATTTAAACATTCAATGTCATTGCCTTATACAGTGTATGAAGATTCCCAAGCCTGTATAGGGTTAGCTAAAACAGAAAACATTAGAGCTCGTACAAAGTATGTTGATGTAAAGTATAAAAATGTGAGACAAGCTATGTTAGAAGATTTCATTGATCTTGTGTATTGTGCATCTGAAACAAATCTTGCAGATATATTTACCAAACCATTGCCTATTGTACAACATGAAGCAATGTTAGCAAACCTTGGATTAGAACAAATGTAAATTGTTTATGTATTGCTGTAATCAGTTGTTTATACTATCTTGTAACACGTGTTGTTGTGTCGTGAACGGGCTGAGAGGGGTATCAGGATTTTCTCATGGGAAGAAGGTCATCCCGTTCCCTATACAAAAACAGGTGTCGAGATTATTCTATGAGTTAATGGAAACAAAGCATCTTGTGACTTTGTTATGCTTTTTACTGCCACCTACTGTAATGTATATGTTAGTTATTCCGTGGGGGTGTACATGCTGGCAATATAACGGGAGGGCTAAATGCCCAGCCTGTCAGTTTGTCTTGTATAGTTAGTCATGTAGGTTTTATGGGTTATGTAGTTGTACCTAGTAACCAAGTAGTGTACCTTTTCTCTGAGAGTGTTTTTAGCTAGACACTTTGTTGTGGATAAGTCTTGGAAGCTAAGGTGAGAAGAAGTCTTTGTTATATCCTATATTTTGTATGCAACTTGTATTTTATGAAGTTTTGCATTTTTATCAATAAAGACCAGTTAGTTTATATTTTCTGACTGGATTTTCTTTGGAGAACAAAATATGGACATTGCTATTTGTAAGCTCTCATGCTGATGTGTAATTTTCCTGAGAGCAGGATTTTTGGGACCTTTTGCTACACTCTGCACAACAGTTTTCTCTTAAGCTTTTGTGTTTACCTGGTTTAAACTTTTGGTCCACTTGAGGACACCCAATCATTCAACAGCAGGTTACCCAAACCTCTTAAAACAGTTGTGAAAAGAATTCAGATCATTTGACTCCTGTAAATAATGTTGTAATCAGTTGCTCAGATAAAGCTGAGCTACCTTGGAGCTTCTCTACTAAATGTGTGATAAGATTTGGCCATACGAAATCAATTGACAATAACAATTTTATTGTTATACATTTTGCAGCATCACATAATAACAAATGCTACCTTTAGATACTGACTTAGAACAGTCAGATTTCCAAAGTCAAAACTGTTGTAGCACATTTAAATATTAAAAGATGCTATTATATTTTTATAACAAATTTCTTTTTCTCGCCAGCTCTGGCCACAAGACAAGAGAGCACTTGTTTTACTTGCTTTAAAAGTATGACCATTTTTTCATGCTACATGCTTTTGCAGTAATGTTCAGTTGCCACAGGGATAATTTGGCAAAGAATGAGAGATTGTGTTAATTCAAAAGTATTTTGTGCCACTTAAATGCCTTTAAGATGCATTAGGCGTCACAGTTAATGGTAAAAATAAAACAAGCCAAAGTCAATCGTTCATTGTCTATAGCATGTAACAGCTTTTTATGTTATCATCAAAAATAATTTAAAAACTTTGTTTTATCATTTTATTGACATTTTATTGGACATTACGTTTCTCAAAAAAAAATCACTTCAAGAATCATATGGTAATGTAAGTTGATATTCTGCTGAATAGCTTGGTTTTATTTCTCTGCTTAAATGATCTGTGCTGTTATTTATGTGCATATTGGACTCACCAAATTATAACAAAATAGCTTTTGATACATCACTGAACAAGATGATCAAGCACTAAATATAGGATTATCCCAGTCACCTTCATGGAAATCCTTCTCATCTACCTTGTTTGCTACATTATACAATTGTTTCAGAAGACATGACAGCACGGGCATATAATACACAAATGGGGATAAATTATACTTGAATGCTTATAGCATAGCCCACTGCCCAGAGTGCTTTAGGACTTTATCAAAATTCCCTGCACTGCTGTGACTTGATGAAAATTATACTAGAAAATCACTAAAGGGATTCTTCACTGCTAGTACAACACTACTGGACAACCCAGATGCCAGAATTGGTGATGTAAGTAAAATCATCCCCACTGAGGTCAATGGAAAGTTACCATATTTACTTCTTCCCATTGCACTATAATCCAACATCTGATTCAGGCTCATTTTGTACTTGGCCACAGGTAGGATATTGAGATAGAGAGATGATAGAGATGGAGATGGAGATGGAGATGGAGATGGAGATGGAGATAGAGACAGATATGCTACCAATTCCTATGACATAAACTTCAAATGTACACTCTATAATTTTGTCCTTGGGTCATGCACACTTAGAGCTTACAACTACAGGTGACAAAGTGCCTTTTCACTGAAAGGCAGCATTTTGTTCACTTCACTAAGAGGAACAAGAAAGCCAGCTTGGTGTAGTGGGGTTAAGGCATCAGGCTAGAAATCTGGATGAGTTCTAGTCCTGTCTACTGACTCTCTCTCAGCCCTAGGAAGGAGGAGGCAAGGGCAAATTACTTTCAAAAATGCTGCCAAGGGTTTTGTCCAGGCAGTTGCCAAGAGTCAACATTGACTTGAAGGTGTACGTATATGCACAAAGCTAATAGGAACAAAGAGCAAACATAAATCTGGCTGAAATTATTTATGCATTTATGCAGCAAGAGGTTTCTCTGGCCTTTCATCTGATGAAGTAGTAGACAGTGATCTATGAAAGCTTATGTGATAATTTCCCCCCACCCCATTTTTAGGGTGCCAGAATACTCCTTTCTTTAGCCTGGTCTTATTTGTTACATTATAGTATGCTCTTTGTGAAGCACGATCAGGGAGCCATTAAAAGCATTTAAAAAGTACTCACTCTATTTTCTGTTAGCTTCAAATAGTGCAAAGTACCTCACAGATGATACACAGCACTAAGGCTGACCACAATTCCAGCAAGCCAACTGACTGAAAAGGATTCCCTCTTTCTGCTTTTAGAAAGCACATCCTGATCCAAGTTTAATTTAGCTTTTAAAAAATGCTGTAAGTTCCTACTCATGTTGTTTTACATGCATATCGTTTTTTTAATGTTTTACAATGTAGCTAGTGTTTTACTGTTTTTGAAACTTGGTATTTTTTAGAAAAACAGGATAGAAGAACTCCAAACATTCTTTTAAAATGTCAGTGTTATGCAGGGTTCTCTTATTCAACAAAAATCCCATGAACTAATGAAGTTCAGGAAAGGACTTCTGCTTTCTTTAATTTTTTTAAAGTGTTCCTTTGGTCACAGAAGATACCACATTAATTACTACTAATCCTTCTCATGAAATATAGGGAACATATTGATATCTTGGAAAGGGCTACAAAGATGGTACAATCTGATCTCTGGTCTTCTACCTCAGTTGAATTCACCTAATCAGGGATCAAACAATACCAATACCTAATAAAATATTTGTAATATCTCTCAGCTGACCACCAAGACCTCAAAGCCATATACAATTGAAAACAACAGTACATTTTAATAAAGATACAATAGAATCAAAGCAAAAACAAGATATTCAGATATTACAACAATGTACAGTCATTTCTGGTTATATGATAGCATCGTGAAGCCAATCATATTGAGAAAAAACCTTCTTGCACTCACTCTGATTATTCAAGTATGTTGTAAGCAAAACTTTTGTCCAAACTGAGATGGTAGCAGTCATGGTGACCAAATTGTGAGGTGAAATAACATCTCCTCCTGTTCAATTCAGTCCTACCTGAAAACCCATTCAAGTCTATTCAGACCTCAATAGTCAGCATTATATAAAGTTTAATGAAATGGATAAATAATCAGCCTATATTGTTATTCTCCCATTACTGTTTCCTCAGTATCTCACATGAGGTTGAAAGAGCTCTTATCCTAAGCAATGACCTCTTGCACACAAAGAAATGAAATAAACATATTTTCGTACCCTGTAAATGACAAGTTATTGAAATAAGTAGGGCAATTTTCATGGGCCTTAGAATGATTTCTATGCAGACCCAGAGAGTCAATTCCACAAATCAAGACTTTAAACAAAATATATATTCAGTGACTATCTTCCAAGTCTCCTCTACTAGAAAAGTTATAGCATAATCATCTGTTTGTAAATTGATATACTACTCAAGGAAGACTGGGGAAATGTTTTAAGGGAGAAGATCGTATTAATCCAATACGAAGAAAACTATGCTTCATTTTTAATCAGTTTCAGCTAAGAAATAGGCTGCTTAAACTGGGAGGAGGAAGGCAACTGGTACCTTCTGGCCTTTTGGAGAACTCTCACAATTCCTTCCCATGCTGGGTACTGCTGATAGGTGAAGTTGAAAGATAGTGTGGGTGCGGTGTGTGTGGAAGAACAGGTTTATATATTTCTTATTCTAGCCCTGTGCAAGCCAGTCCCCCCAGATGTTTTGGACTTTAGCTCCCATAATTCATTATCAGCACTGGCTTTGTTGTGTAGGAATTATGCATATTAGTCTAATATACCTGAAGGACACTAGACTGAGAAAGGGACATATACCTACTTGAATCTTAAGGTCACATAAAAGGCCCTGGTTACAGAAATAGAACAGAATAGCACATAGACCGATCTTGTCTTTTAGAAGACTCCTGATTTTTCTTTTTAAAAAAGTCCTAGTCATTTTATGGCACAGTATATATACATGAAACTATAATTTTAATGTTGCTTAATGTTATATGCTATTTTATTGCTTTAATGCCTTGCAATCTTAATATAATGATCCCTTGCAAATTAGCCTGGGAGTGTGAACCCTTGAAAAGACTAGATGAAAGTCTAATTAATAAACAGATTTTTGACTCCTTAGTGTGACTCTTTAGTACAAGAAAATGGCATTCAGTGGAGTTAACTTGAAAGAACCTCCTACGCAGAAGGAAATCCTCATCACTTATCTGCTTGTGCTCTTCCTGAATATAAAGCATGTTAGATGCCTTCTTAGTTATGAATCACTTTAAATGCAATCCAAAATATTTCCATTGTTTAATTTTAAGTCAGGAATTTAATACTAACATACCAGAATATCTAATTTGGGGAATTATTACTGCATGCATGAATGGACACTCTCTCATTAAAAATAGTGTTAGCTTCAAATAGGATTAATTCATTCAAACTGAAGCTAGCGCAACAGAAGAAAATGGAACTGCAGGAACTATTAAAGTGTGGAGCCAAAAGAGAGGGGTAGAGAAAACTGTACTTAGTTGCACCCATGTACAGTTCTATTAGAGGGGGGAAATCTGATGAATTGGCTTTGTTCAAGATGGTAAAAAATCCTCTAGTTGACTTCCTTATGAAATAAAAAGAAGCCTTTTTGCGAGATATTTTCCTGCCTATGACACTGAATGACAATGTGCCACTCTGCATTTCACTATTAGAAGCCAAGATGACTGCTTTCTCTCTTTCTTCAGTGCTGCTGATGGGAGGGAGACTTTCAGGGCATCCAAAGGCAGTCTGAGGTACATCATGAAGGCTTCCAACTCCGAGTGGTTGTTCTCTGTGCTCCTGCTTCTACTGCTTTTGGCAGTCATCTCAGTAATAACAGAACCAACTTTTTTGAGGTACACATGATTGGAAATACCCTCCTGGAACATTTACTGAACCAACAAAACATGCTGGATTCAAGACAGCATTGAATAAATATTTAAAGAATGCCATATTTTATTTTGCTCGAGTTGCCTTCTTTTAACTTGTTCACTTTGCAGAGCTCCTATATGGGAATGTCCTCATGTCACTCATTTGTGGACCTATTTATACATGATAGTTTCCATTTGTGTCTGAATGGCACAGTCTGATTTTTTTTTCCTTTACTATTCTTTTAAATATTTTAATTCTGCACAGGTTATAAATTCTGTTGTTATATAATACTATAACAATGGTAATACTAATACTGTTATTTTCTCTGCATGGTTATCCCTCTGAAACTCATCCATGTTTAGACACAAGCATCTCTTTTCAACATTCTACTCTGTCTCTTTGTTTGGAAGGTTTTTTGAATGTGGCAAAGAGACCTTTGGTTGAAACTATTGGCCTTTAGGCTTGAGAATTCAAAGAATGAAGAAGGATGGCAAACATCAAGTAGCTTGCTCCAAGGCAGTAAGAAGTCAACCCTTCTTCTCTTTCGTATTTTAGATTGTATAACACCAATAAACCCCGTCCTTGCTGATGTCAATGTATTCCTTGGCAAACCATGGCACAGAAATTGGTAACAGAAGGACTACTGTTCAAAAGCTAAAGCTTTCTACTTTGGGCTCCAAAGAAAGCTAATTACAGCTTTAGGGTCTTACAGGGTTTTCCGGCCAAACACAAAGGATCAATCTGCAATTTACATCAACAGAGGACTTGCATGTTTCCCACCCCCACCTTCCCCAATGTGAATAAGCCAAAAAAAAAAAAAAAAAGTTATGGACACTTTCAACAATTTGATAAGAAAGCAGTATATTAGAATTTATAATTATAAATTTCCAGTCTATATTTTGGCAGTTAGTTCCAAATTTTGGGCTCATGTATTTCCTACTTTTTCTGTTCCTTATGTGCTCCAATTCTTTTACTCCCTTCCTTGTTAAAGCAAACCACAGCTAGAGCCAATCATTCTTGCTCTTCAAATATCATTTCAAACCTGGTATGAGGGAAACATTACCCTCAAGTTGCTTATTTAGATCATAAACCATCTGACCAGCAAAGCTGAGTCCAAAATCATGGATATACAACATTTCTCTACCTGAGAGCCATACTTGGCCTGCTAGTGGCATTCTAGGATTAACCCAAAAAGTAAGGAGGAACAAAATTTGACATCTTCCTGGTGACATCTACCTGTCCCATTAGGTCTGGCAGAAGGAGCATATTACAGGTCCCATCTACAAAAGAGTGTCATCTGGCAGGACCCAGGACAGCCTTTTCTGTCATGGCACCTGCCCTTTGGAACATCATCCCCCCAGATCTTTGATTGCCCCCAACCCTCTTAGCCTTCAGGAAGGCCCTGATCATATGGTGGAATTGTAGGTGCTCCATTGCTGGAGGTTTTCAAGAAAAGATTGGACAACCATTTGTCCAAGATCGTATGAGGACTCCTGCCTTGGGCAGGGGGTTGGACTAGAAGACCTCCAATCAAACCCTCTGATTCTATGATTCTATGATATGGCTTTGCCATAGTTCCTGGGGGTCTGGTAGTAGTAGAGACCTGCTACAATGGTTGTGTTGAATGTGACCTAGTGATGGATTTTGCCACTGATTATGAATAACTTTTGTTCTAATGTGGTTTTATTGATTGTTTTTATATATTTATATATTTGGTTTTAACCTGTTCTATTTAGTTGTTGTTTAATTATTGTGAGCCATCCAGAGTCACTTAGATTAGATAGGCAATGATACAAATTGAATAAATAAATATTTTTTTTAAAAAATAACAACTTACATTTACTATTATAATTCCACCTCTATTTCATAAATGTTTCTGCCTGTAACCTTGAGGTGCACACCACTTTTTTAGACATTATGCAATAACGTTTAGTGGGTAACAATTAAAATGTTATTCTTGTTCTCACGAGAAACTGGTCATTTGGAATAATCTTTATTTTAAAACATCAGGTAAAACTGGGAGGAGCAGGGGAGGAGACAGCCAGTTTGATGTAGTGGTTAAGGCACCAGGCTAGAAACCTGGAGACCGTAAGTTCTAGTCCCGACTTTGGCACAAAGCCAGCTGCGTGACCTTGGGCCAGTCGCTCTGTCTCAGCCCTAGGAAGGTGGCAAGGGCAAACCACTTCTGAAATCTTGCCAAGAAAACTGCAAGGACTTGTCCAGGCAGTCACCAGGAGTCAACACAGATGCAAAGGCATCATATATTACCTCATCATATAATACATGGGATGAGGTATCATCAGTATGCTGATGATACTCAATTATATATCTCCATCCCTGGTGAGGTAAGTGATGCCGTGACCGCCCTCTCTCGGTGCCTGGAGGCTGTGAGGGTCTGGATGGGGAACAACAGGCTCCGGCTGAACCCTGGCAAGACGGAGTGGCTGTGGGTTAATGGCTCCTCTGTATCTGGGACGTTGTCATCGTTGGTTCTGGATGGGGTGGCACTGCCCCAGACAGACCCAGTGCGTAATTTGGGGGTCCTCCTGGATTCATGGCTCCTGCTCGAAGAGCAGGTGGCAGCTGTGGCCAGGAGGGCTTTTGCACAGCTTCGGGTTGTGTACCAGTTACGCCCTTTCCTGGATCGGGATGCCCTATGGACAGTCACTCATGCCCTTGTTATCTCCCAGATAGACTACTGCAATGCGCTCTACATTGGGCTACCCTTGAAGAGTATCCGGAAGCTTCAGCTGGTCCAGAATGCAGCCGCGCGGGCAATTTTTGGGGCCCGAAGGACCCATATAACACCTTTGCTCCGCGAGCTGCATTGGGTACCGGTTTGCTTCCGGGTCCAATTCAAAGTGTTGGTTATCACCTTTAAAGCCCTACATGGCATGGGGCCAGGTTACCTGAAGGACCGCCTCGCCCCCACGACTTCAACCCGTCCCACCCGATCTCATAGAGAGGGCATGCTCTGGATCCCCGCGGTAAAAGAACTTCAACTAGCGGGGTCCAGAAGGCAGGCCTTCTCTGCTGTAGCCCCCGCCCTTTGGAACATCTTGCCCCCGGGGGTGAGACAGGCCCCCTCACTCCAGGACTTTTGGAGGGAGTTGAAGACCTGGCTCTGCCATCTGGCCTGGGGCGGGGAGGGAGGATATCAGAAATGGGGTTGGCTGGCCCCTTAGCGGCCTGGTGGGGCCCTATTGCCCTCTTGGAGTTTTTAGCTTTTTATCTCTGTAAATTTCTAGTTTTATAATGTGTATAATTTTTAAACTTTTTAAATTTAATTGTGATTTTAGTGATTGTAAGCCGCCCAGAGTCCCCCATTGTAGGGGAGATGGGCGGGGAGAAATCGAATAAATAAATAAAAATAAATATATTACACAATATAAATGTGGACAACATACAACAAATATGGAGGAAAGAATGAGAGTTTCCTATGCTACAAAATCAATTATCTCAGGTTTTTAAAATGTTTAAATCTCTTTGTTTTTTTTTTAATCCTCAAATCAGGTTAATTTGTCAAAAAGGAATTACTGGGCTCCTCCATCTTTTTTAAAAAAATGGTTTGCCTCCCTCCTTGGAGATGCAATCAATCTGAAGGTACAAGAATATGGTTGCTTTGGTCATGTCTCTTAGTAGCTTTTTATTGACTGAATATTCTTATCATGGAGAGAAGCAAGTAAGTTAAGATTTAAAGAAGTCAGCATGTTGCTAAATTATATTACAAAAATTCAGAATTGGTTTATGAGGAATTCTGGATTTATTGTGCTTGGACTGTTGCCAAAATGATCATCATGTGTTTCTAGAAAAAACACTTATGTACCAGATTCGAGAGGCTTGATGAAGTACGTCAGCTCTCAGCCTTTGAATTGGTTGTGAATTGAGGTAAAGGGAAAGTTGGGTAATATGATGATATGTGATCAAAATTCACGTTTTTTAAACAGATGTGGTTACTGTTGAATTTTTGCTGTATTTGGCTTATCTTTTTCATTTATTAGTTTGCTTCATTTATTTTTATATCTTGATTTGTTTTACTTGCATTCAGGTGTTTTATACAAAACAGTAGCAACACAATTTTTAAAAGCTATACAAAAGTGTGGATCAGAAAAGTAAGATACGAAGATTTTGACCTTTTCATCTTGGGTTCTGATCAATAGCCAAAATACATAGCAGCACCTAGTCAATCTTGGCTGATTCTGAAAAAAGGTAAGCAGCACCAGACCAGTTAGTATTAGGCTGGGGAATGAGGAATACAAGGGCTGTAGGCTAGATTGGGAAATCAAAGAAATATCCTGGATGATGACAAATACCAACTATTTCCATACTTTTGCCAAGAAAACTACAACGACATGTCCATGAATGTGAACAGGAGTTGAGTTCAAATTGGAGGAATCTTAACCTTCATTTTTTGTTCACCAAATTTCAAACCTATGATCTGCACAACTTCAAAACTGATTAACAATGGACTGGCTTCAGGTTTGTTGGTTCTGCTTTACCTTTTATTAGAACCTTCAAGTCTGATAGAACTGTGTAACAGTAGTTCCACTCAGAATTAAGGAACAGAGTCTTTGGAGCACAGGTTCACATTATACAGTCAAGTGGCCTAAAAGGATTTCTTCTCAAAGATATATAAAATCTGGAGCTATCAGTTCATCCTAGGGAGGAAACAGAGATTTTGGGGTTAGGGAAGCAGAAGAGACAAAAATCTTGCTTGAGCCCCTATTAGTGCATCTCTCTATTACTTTCAGGGAGACTAATGAGAGGATGAAGATATGGAATAATTCTGCATTTTGATGTTTAAAGCTTCTCTCTGCACTATGCAGGAGTAAATTGAAAAGAGCGAAAAATAGCCATTTTTATTTTATAAGTTTCCAAAATTTCCCATCAACGTACAGATTTATACATGGCTCCATAATTTGGGGCTGAATGCAACTGAAAGCCTCAGATGTGTACAGAAAAATGGGTCCTATCTCCTCCATCTTTAAAAAACCCAACCCATTGCCCACATTCATCAGAGCTGAATTCAGCTTCCCCCCCCCCCCCCCTGCTTTTTTCTTGATGCTATGGGTGCACTGGATCTAATCAGTTTGGAGCTGAAACATTGTATCCTTTTAGAGTTAAACAACAAGGCACTACAAGTCTGGAAGGACACTCCTGAATTTCTGCTTAGAAATTTGGACTGGATATACAAGCTTATATTCTTCATTTCTGGGTTTGTAATAGTGGTATTACGGTGTAAGTCAATATGAATAATAATAATAATAATAATAATAATAATAATAATAATAATAAAAAAAAATCATATAATATGGCATATGATAATTATATAGGTAGAACTAGTTTTGCTTTAGACAGACACTTCATGCATTTCATTCCTCTCTTTTCTGCATATAACAAAAATTAAAAATAAATATATGATACTCAATTCCACATGTTCTTGTATTTTAAAATAAGATTCTTTCTCTGCTCAAGAACAGAGCATCGGAATACAGACTGAACTCCTATGATGGCCACAGAACATGGAAGGATAGCCACAGGGCGAACCTGCATTGGCTTGCTCAAGCCCCTTACACCTTTGGCGGTTTTGACTCTGATCATGTTCTTCACATATGTTGATTATGTCTCTCATCTTGCAAATGCCAAATTTGTTCAGAGGCCATATCTCACTGGTTGCATGTTTTGCTTAAAAAAACCAGCAAAGCCTCAATCTACTGGGAACATGATCAGTCAACAAGCCTAGCATTGAAACTATCAGGAATCCTGGACACATGGAATAGCCCAATACATATGCAGCTTACTGCAGTGGATATTTCTGGGAGTGTATTGCAATCCCAGTACCTCTTACATGTTCTCCAAGGGACCATCTTAAGAGCTGTCAAATCATCTGGAAAGCAAACAGAATCCTCTACAAGAGGCCACCCTTATCACACGGTCCTAGCTTATCCTACTATAACAGCCATCAGTTTTCCTCTTTAGGCCTGAAATATAGCTCCTCCACGTTGTCAAAGACACCGCAGAAGAACCAGGTGAGAGTTAGATGGTGATGATGATGATTTATCAGAAGCAATTCTCTACACTTCCAACCTAGTCATAAAAAGTACCTAGTGAATGAAATAGGTTTATTTTGATTATCTGCCATCAAGTCGTTTTCAACTCCTAGCAAATACATGGATAGATTTTCTCCATCCCTAACCTGTTCTTTCAAGTCTCTCCATGGTGTACTCATCACCACTGTAACTGTCCATCCACCTTGCTGTGAATATCCTCCTCTTCTCTTTCTTTCCACCTTTCCCAGCATTAGAGCCATTTCCAGAGAGCTAGGTCTTTGTATAATGTGTCCAAAGTAGGATAATTTCAGCCTGGTCATTTGCCTTGACTGAGAATTCTGGGTTGATTTGTTCAATGATCCATCGGTTTGTTTTCCTGGCTGTCTATGGTATTCTCAGGAGTCTTCTCCAGCACCAAAGTTCAAAGGTGTCAATATTCTTCCTATCCTGCTTCTTTAAAATCCAACGTTCACTTCCATAGAGTATCAGAAGGAATACCATGGCTTGCACGATTCTGTTCTTTGTAGGTATAGACACATCACAGCATTTGAATATCTTTTCCAAGGACTTCATGGCTGCTCTACCAAGTGCTAGTCTATGGCATATATCTTGACTGCTTGTTCCTTTACTGTTGATGGTTGATCCTAAAAGGCAGAAGCTATCCACCACTTTGATATCTAAGACTGGTTGTCCTACCTGTTGTCATTAGTTTGGTCTTCTTTATATTTAATTTTAGTCCCATTTTTTCACTGTCCTCTTTGACTTTTAGTACTAGGGTTTGCAGATCCTTTGCATTTTCAGCTATCAGGGTAGTGTCATCAGCATAGTGCACATTATTGATGTTTCTTCCTCCAATTTTAAAACCACCATCTTCTTCCAATCCAGCTTCCCTTAATATATATTCAACATATAGGTTGAATAAATAAGGGGAGAGTATGCAACTTTGTTGCACTCCTTTGCCAGCCTGGAGCCAGTCTGTTTCACCATGTTCTGTCTGTATTGTAGCTTCCTAACCTGTGAATAAATTTCTCATGAGGACAATGAGATGTTCTGGGATTCCCATTTTTTTGCACACTTTCTACAGCTTGATGTGATCGACACAATCAAAGGCCTTTCTATCATCAATGAAGCACATACTGACTTCTTTTGGGTATTCTTTGGCTTTCTCAATTATCCAGCATGCATCAGCAATAATGTCTCATGTTCCTTGGCCTTTTCTAAAGCCAGCTTGAACATCTGGCATCTCTAGATGGCTTTAGAGCTCTAATCTGTGTTGGATGATCCTAAGCATTATTTTGCTAGCATATGAAATTAAGGATATTGTACAATAGTTTGCACATTGTTATGTCTCCTGTTTTTGGTATTGGAATACAGATTTACCTCTTAAATAGGTTTATAGCTAGTGTATAACATTAACTGGCAGCAGTATTAATCCAATCTATGACATCTATTTCCTATCTGATTCTGTATATCAAAATGCCACGTTCCTTGATTTAAGCAGAAAATTATTGTTCTGCTTTACTCAGTATAGATGAATACAGGAAAACTCATTAGATAAATAGTTTCAATAGGTTTCCTATAAAAAGTGAACATAGAACAAAGGGTAATGTAAGATTTGAGACTTTAAGCCTCTGTTAGTCAAATCTTTCTTGAATAACTTGGACGCTATAGCACCATCTGCTGCCTGATTGAAGAAATGCTATTAATTGGTATTTCAGGAAGATTCCAGTTCCAAATAGAATGTGTCCTTTGCAGAAAATATTGCATTCTTTACATACTGGTAACAAACACATGAATCTTCAAATTGTAAGGAATGCAGGGAGCTGAAATTCAGTAATATCTAGAAGGACAAAGTTCTCCCATCTCTGATCTAATCAAAGTTCTAACTTAAATCAAGAAGTAATATTTAGAATGCTTCTCAAAGCAAAGTTGTCAGATTGTTCCAATGACCAGTTTATAATTCCAGTTCTTTGTTATGCAGTGATGAATCTTATATTATAAGGAGGCAGATTCAGACTGAATATTAGGAAGAATTGTGGGCAATTTGGGAGTTGAACCAGTTACCTAAGAGAGGGCTCCTCTTAATGCATATGATGTCTAAGACAGTTTCTTCTATTTTTAACTTTTAAAAAAGTTAGGTGTGTGTTAAAAATAAAGCTGAAGTGAAAGAAGTATTGCTAATTAACATTCTATTGATATCAGGTTACTTATGAATAATCTATTACAATATATTAAATTGGTTTGTGTGTATTGTGTTGATGCTCCATCCAAAACTAAGCCCCCTCTATTTATGTTTTAGGGTTAAATGATGATGGCATCATTAAGGCACTCTCTCAATAAAAGAGAGAGTTATCCAAGCTGAAGACCTGGGGATTTATAGACTTTTTACTATGTTAAAATGCACATGATCATCACGAACGAATGATGAAAAAAAAAGAGAATGAGACAGAGAAAAAGTAAAGGAGTGAGAGATTAATCTCATCACACTTCAGCAGACTGAAATGGCAGTACTATGTTGGGCAAAATGCTACATATCTGTAACTGAGCTAATAAGAAATTATTTAGGCTTCTCCTGAATGGCAGGGATGTCTCTACCTTGCCATGTTCACTTCATTCTATCTACAGATTAAGCTTCTGAGAAAATATTCTCCTGAAACCAGCTATCTGATTAGAAAAGAATTTAAAGAAGATAGCGAAGATAGAGGTTGGCATGTAATTTTGGTATTGAGAGATACTTTTCAGAGTGGTTCCTCAAAAGGATTGAAGTAGACTCAGGGTTAAATTATCTCTAAAGCTCAATAGGTGATCCTGGACATTCACTCTCTATTAAATCTGTTTCATAGGACTAAGGAAATATTACAGGAGAGGGAGAAAGAAACCATATATGTTAATCTGAACTCTTAGGAGACAAGATGTATTAAATGTCATAACAAATATTTTAAGACTCTTGAAGTATAATGCAAACTGAATAGAAATCATAGAAATACTCTGTGATATTTCAAACCAGCTACATATTTACCAGCCTAGATGAAGAAGAGTTGATAGTACGGCTCTCCAGTGATCCAGATTCAAAGGGGAAAAGGTGATTTCGAGTGTACATCTCAGACTTGTCAGCACTTCCTTCAATTAAATCTGTCTGCCAGGTAAACCCAGGAAAAAATGCAGCTTCTTTAAGAAGTTGTTGACAAATGTAGTGAGTGTAAGCAGCCCACCATACTCCAAATCAGCTTCTCCCTTTTGACTCTGGTTTTCTGTCCAGTCCTAGTTGTTAGTACTCTCATGGACATAGTAGCTTCTAAAACCCAGTTTAAGAATCTTATCAAGGCAAGTTTGTACTATCTGTTTCCAACTGCTATTACTAAAGAGAATTATAAGCAAGAGTTCTGAAACAATAAGTTTTTCCCATGCAATATTTTTTAATTAAGTGAGCACAGCATGGCTGCTAAGTACATGAACTGTGAACCAGTAACTGATCTTATTGAGTGACACTGAATTCATAGAGTTTGTTCCCATGGGTCAATATTCTATAACCAAACTCTAAATTTTAAATCACAATTTAATTATGAAATCAATTCAACCAAATTCATATAATTAATTAATGATTCAAACTGAAAAAGTGTGATACTATCCAACTTTCAAATGTGAACAATCCAATTTGCAATTTTTACAATTATGAACACTTCACGCATTTTTAATAAAATTATTTAAACGTCATGCCAAATGGTTTTGACAGGGATGTGTATATTCAAAACTGAAATTTCCTCTTCTTGTATTCATACTTTGTCCCCAAACTTAACACTTCTAATAAAAATATTATTTTAAAACTTTGTAAAATTTTCATGAAAAAAAGGTATATAATGGAAGTGGTATCCCCATAATGCAAACAGTGTTCCTATAAGAACACAAAGAACCATGATATTGGTGACTTAATATTACAAAGAATTGAAACAAATGTATGCCGGAAGCACAAATCTTCTAAGTCTTATCAAGACCACTGACAATTATTGTTTACTGTTAATCAGGGATAAATGCTAGTGCCAAGAACAGTTACAACTATATCAAAGTGTCATTATGGATTTTTAAGATCTAGAAAGTAAGTTCAAAGACTCTTCTACCTATGATCCTTGAATGCAGGCAAAGCAATGGAGAAGAAGCAGAAGAGGACATGGCTGTAGTGGTGGTGACTCCAGTAATGGCAGTGAAAAAGGAGAAGGAACATGTTCTTCCTTCACACACACACACACACACACACACACACACACACCTTAGCACCCTTCTACTCAAGGACCAATGAAGATGGCTACAATCATTTCATTTTAGCACTATGTGAACAAGGTAGTCCATAGACAATGTCCTACTTTTTCTCGTCTCTGCTGAATAAAGGTTTTATTATAATCCCTTGTTTTTCGCTAGTTATTTCACGCTTGCCTATTTGTATACAATTTCTGGCTGATTACTATGAATTTCCCCGTGCTATTGCTATTTCCATCTATTGTATACAGGACTGGACTACTTTATTTTCTGTAGGATGTTTATTCAAACATACCTCCATCCCCCTTTTTCTATGAATCTATTTGCTTTTAATGGGGGAAACAAAGTATTTTAAGGGAGGCAAATTAATTTATTTTATAACTCTGTGCATCTATGCATATCTAATTATTTTTAATGGGGAAGTAGGCATTTTAAGGGAAACAAATTGATCTATTTTACAGGAAGGGCTTTGTGAATCCAATTGGTTTTAAGGGAGACATTAACACATTCTAAGGGAGGCAAATTCATTTATTTTACAGGGCAAGTGGATGTAAATTTGGTTATTTTTAAGAAGAAAAGTAAAGTTTTCTATATTTGTGCTATTTTCTGGCCTTGACTGTTTTGCTCCTTAAATCATGGCAGCCACTTCAACAGCAACGCTCCTAACACGTCATCAGAATTTCTTCTGTAGTCAGAGCATTGTCTCCCGCAGCTGTACAGCCACCCCCACGCAGGTTCATTCTTCTGTCTGTAGGCCTCCTTCACAGTGATGCCAGTTGCATGCTGGCCCATGTATCCTGAAGAGCCCCTGAGTGTACCAAAATGGCTGTAAAAGAGTTAGCTGTGTTGCAAATGCAGTGACACTGGCAAGCCCTAAAGTCTCTCAGCTTAAGCTACTAATGACTGTGACAATAGTACGTCTTATATCTCTGTCCCTGAATACTTCTGATGACCAACTATGTATGAACTGGCAGAACAATACATGCCATGCAATAATCCTGCAGCATACCACTGCAGAAATATCAGGCGTCAACGTGCCATTGTGAGACACTCATGGATCTTATTTTCATACCTGACAAGAATTTTCCTCTGTCATACAATAGATCAGAAGCAGCAAAAGAGAAAACAAGGCTGCTCAGAAAAGAAACAGGTTTGTTCCCTAAAGCTTTTGCAGACACCTAAAATTAAAGATGCACAGGAGTGAGATAGAGGAGTTAAGAAGACGAAAAAGCAGCTTAAGAATGGGAGTCCACAGGAGCGTGCTGCTTTTTTTGCCAGAATGACAAAAGCAGTGTTACAATGCTGTGCTGTAAGTCCTACTCCTTTGGTTGTGACATCACAATGCATATACAAAGGAGATCGGGGCTTGCATTGCAATCCCACAAGCCAGCTTTCGTCTTTCTGCCTCCCCATGGACGCCACTGAGCTCAAGCAAGACTTTTCACCAGAAGATACTAGTCCCAGATTCAGATAAGGTCAATTCACTCCAATCAAATTCTTCCCTTCCGTCCACTATTCAGCGTGTCAGGGGAGTGAAGGGGGAAATGAATTAATTTAACCTTTCTATATTTTATTCTTTAACTAGGGAAGTAAAAAAATTATGTACAGAGAAACTTATGTGAGTAAATTCTTCCTTGCATCTCTAGTTGAAAAGAAAATAATTAATTGCTTCTCAATTTTTACCCAAGTTGAATCAGCTCATACCACCTGAACCTACAGATAAACTTTGCATGCCAAAATCTGCACATTATTTGCAGTTCATAGCTTTAAAAGTCTGCCTCTCTCTTCCTCCCTATGAAAAAATTCACATGAAAATGTATGTACTACCCACAAAAGTACATTGCTTTGGAGTAAAATGCCATGCAATCAATTTATTATTAGCCACCTTAATTAGTGAAGCATGCAAGAAAAAGTATACAAAAATGTATAGCAATAGAAAATCGATTTTATTTTTTTTATTTATACAATTTTTATCCCGCATTGTCACCTTTTATGGCGATGGTGGCAGTGGTGGTGGAATTAACACAGTAGGAATTGTTAACGTGTGTTAACATTTTCATTCATTTTTTTTTTCACTGACACCAAATGCGTATCTCTACTTGCAATACAATCCTACCCTTGGTAGCTATGTATAGAACTGCATCCTTGATTATGTGTTTGGGTGAGCATGTGTCTATTTGTTGGGTTATCAATGCACCTACTATTAAACAGAGTATATCTATACATCTTTTTAAACACTAGTGAAATCTATTTGAAAACCAGGGTTTCAGATTGGAGAGGAAAAACAGATGCAGAATAGATGAATGTTTCCTTTCCATTGCTTTACTAGTTGCAGAATACCACTTTCTATAAATTCGCTAGCTGGTATAGCACAGCCTCATTAACATACCTTTTCATAATCCTTGCATCTCTTTTTTTAAGATGATGGTGAGGAATCTACATTTTACCGGCTTACATTCTTGGCATGATATTATTACCTCTCTAACTGGGATCAAGTCAGGTTCTACTTCTGAACACTCATAAGGCTGATAGAGAAATTAATTTGCTTCCTGATGTGAGTTAAGGGAACTCACAAATCCTTTTACTAATCTTCTGCCTTTCAAAACAGAACAGTGATTTTAAAAAATCCAGAGATAATGACCAGGGATATTCTGGCATAGGATTCAGAACTGGGGCCCTTTTCCCCTTTTCACCTATTTACAAAATGCTACTTCATAGAAAGTATGATTTTATATTGTTGCTAAGTTTCAAGGTCCCAATGCGTATTTATTTTATTATTTTAACTACATCCTCTCTAACTGATACAATTACAAAGCAAGAACTTGCACATTGATCAGGTAATTGCTGAGTTACGTTTCAAAGTGAATCTATGAATCTCTTATGTGGAAAGTTATATCTCTCGGTAGTCAATAGTTCTGCTAGATGAGACCACGTATATCTCACACATCTCACTAAAGACAAAAAGACTGAATAATCCATATTATGCCCATTCTGCTCTACAAAAGCATGGTAATATGATACAAACATGACAATGAATATTTAGCTGTCAATCAGGCCATCAAATATAATAACAAAAATGTAGCAGATAATTGGGGAAAGTGTTTGTATGAAATACCTTTTCACTGTAATTTGCCCAATCTAAATCAAAATATTTTCTAACTCATCTTTCCTTGGGGTTGTAACGTGGTTTCTTCTGTATGTCGTCAATCTACAACATATAGACCAATATAACTTAATGATTTGCAAAAAATCATATGGCTTTGTTCTTGCTCTCTGATTGCCATTTTCCCAATTGCTTTCACTGCTATCCAGAGAATACTTTGAATCTTAGGAACAGCTTCCAGGTATACTTAAGGGGCCAAAGGAGAAACAAGGCAAGAACATTCCTATGTATGTATGGGTCACTAATCTCAATTCTTTGGCTTTAAGGCTATGATCCCATTTTTGAGGATTTTTCACACATCAATTCATCCAGCCCCTACACTGCATTTTCTCCAAAACTCTCCGAACCCAATGACTGTTTAAGAATTTTTATCCTATTTTTCATACAAAGTCACAAGGAAAATGCACATCATCAAAATTATTTTCTTTCAAAAAATACACATAAAAAGATTTTCAACGGTTTAGGTACCAAGAGGTATGTGCTAAAGTATTGAATATTTATTTATTTATCCAATTTATATAGTCGCCCATCTCACTTTTACAAGTGACTCTGGGCAGCTTACAACAAAGTTAAAACAGCAATAAATACCTAAAAAACACTCTAATTATTAACAACTAAAACATCATAAAACTATAAAAACCGAGCTAAAACAAAAGTAGACGAAGGGATCTTAATAATAACAGAGCCACCTCACTAGCTCACCCGTCCCTGGGGTCCCCAAGCTGCTGACATAACCAAGTCTTGAGGGACCTTTGGAAGCTCAGAAGCGATGAGGGCAACCTCACCACAGGGACAAGAAGATTCCACAATCGGGCACCACCACATAAAAGGCCCGCCACCTAGGTCCCACTAAATGTAGCTCCCTAGACAGCGGAACCTGTAACATGCCCTTTCTCCTGGATCTGGTGGGATAGGCAGATGAAATTGGGGAGAGGCTGTCCCTCAAGTAATCCAACCTGCCATGAAGGGCTACAAAGGTCAACACCAGCACCTTGAATTGGACCTGGAAACAAACTTGTAACCAGTGCAGCTCGTGAAACAGAAGTGTAACATGTGTTCTACGAGAAACATACATAACTGCTTGCGCTGCTGCATTTTGCACCAGCTGAAGTTTCCAGATACTCTTCAAGAGGAACTCTATGTAGAGCGCATTGCAGCAATCCAACTGGGAGGTGATCAGGGCATGAGTGACCGTAAGTAGGGGCCCTCGCTCTAGGAATGGATGCAACTGGCACACAATACAAAGTTGTGCAAGGGCCTTCCGAGCTATGACTGCCACCTGCTCATCAAGCAGGAGTTGTGAGTCCAAGAGGATCCCTAGATTGTGCATAGGGTCTGTTTGGGGCAGTGCAACCCCAACCAGTACCAAAGATGGCATAGTCCTAGAACTGAAGGGCTCCAAAACCCATAGCCACTCAGTCTTGCCAGGTCTTGAAGCCTGTTGTTCCCCATCCAGACTCTTACAGCTTCCAAACACTGGGATAAGAGGGCCATAGCATTGCTTAATTTGCCAGGGGCAGAGATGTACAATTGGGTACATCAGCATACTGGCAAAAGATGAGCTCACCCAGTGGTCTCATGTAGATGTTAAATAGGAGGTGTGAGAGTGCTGACTCCTGAGCACCCCACACTTAGGGGCCAGGGGCAGGAACTCTCCTCCCCAATCACAACCAACTGGAATCCACCCTGGAGAAAGGAGGCAAACCAGCACAACACTGTGCTGCCCACCCCCAATCCTCTGAGTCGATCCGGAAGATACCATGGCTGATGGTATTGAAAGCCACTGAGAGGTCCAGTAAGGCAAGGATGGATGCACCACAACCATCCTGCTCACACCAGGGTCATCCAAAAGTGCAACCAATGCTGTTTCTGTTCCATATCCAGGTCTGAATCCTGACTGAAAAGCATCCAGATAATCTGCTTCATCCAAGGTCCTCTGAAGCTGTTGCATAACCACCATCTCAATCACCTTCCTGAAAAAGGGAAGGTTGGATACTGGATGAAAATTGTCCAGTATCGTGGGGTCTAGTGATGGCTTCTTGAGGAGGGGGAGAACCAAGCCCTCCTTAAGAGGTAAAGGAACAACCCTCTCACTCAAAGAAGAATTCACCACCACAAGAACCCACTCATATGACACCCCCATGGCCTGCTTTCACAAGCCAGGAGGGGCATGGATCTAAGGGGCAGGTGGTTGAGGTTACAGTCCTAAGGACCCTGTCCACTTCCTCAGGTCCAACAGGTTCAAACCATTCCCAGATAACTGGGCAACTATACAGCAGAGCATCACAGAACTAGATTCTGCCAACTCTAACGTTTGCCAAAAGCATGTTATTTCATTCAACAGCTTTTCCCTTTCCACAGATTAATCTAGATAATCCAGGTCATAGGGTATTACAGGCAAAATGTGGGAATATATGAAATGATGATGTATGCAAGGCAAAAGGAGAATGCAAAACTGAGGCCTTCAAATCTTTCAAGTGCATGATGAAGGTCTTTCAGAATTCAATTTCAAAAACAAATATTGTAATCATTATAAAGTGAAACTATTTCTTTATTAGATTTATGTCCCACCTTTCTCATGGTGTTATATCTTGCACTCATTCCTTCAATTTCCCCCCACAACAACCAACCTATGAGATAGATTGGGCTGAGAGAGAATGATTGACCCAAAGGCACCCAGTAAGCTTCCATAAATGAGAGTGGATTCATATCTGGGTCACCCACTCCAGTCCAACACTTTAAACACTGCAGCACCTACACCCAAATAAGAAGCAGAACCTTGTTGTCAACAAACCTTCCAATGCACAGACCATTAAGAAACAAAATTACAGCATTAGAATCTGCTGTGATCAAAGAAGCCAAACTGAGAAAGATTTTATCTGCAACATGTCCAGCAAAAATACCACTGTGAGCCATAAGTTCTACAGTTCTTATTATAAGAAACTTTTTATAAACTTGGATGCAATGATCGCAGGAAAAAAACCTATTTCTTGCCTAAGGGCTCTGTCCTGTGTTTGTATTTTCCTTCACCATAGTGCATGTTGTCATTTCTACTATTTCATTGACCTGGTTCCTAAAAAACCAAGAAGCCTACTTGGGTCATTCAGTAGGAAATGGATGATTATAAGAAATTATGTCTCCTGTCCATATTATTTCTCTCTTCAAAGATCAACCAGTGTTTGACACAATCAGACTTTGAAATGGCAGGTTGTTATTTGCTTTTGTGAACTGAAATGAAAGAATTTGCTCTATAGAAGCAGTAAGTAATGTACATCCAGTAAGCTGTTTTATATCAAAGCAGATCTTTGGCCAATCTACGATTGTGATAGCAATTACAAGTACATCATATAAAAAGGATAAAAGCACAGACAGCAGAGGCAGATTAAGATGTTCCATTGCAGCCCAGACTTTAAGAAATTAACATAATAATACATCAAAATATTTAAAGGTCTGTGAGAATAGGCCTGTCTGGGTCTGCTAGGATAATAAAATAGGCAGCAGGCATGATCCTCAGGAAAGAGCTACAGGGCTACTGATGGCCTATACTGGCTCCTGCTGGGCAGATAAAGGGGGTTATGAAACCGAAGGACAAGTAGGGAAACCCAGGACTAATGGCTAGAACCAGATAAGACCAGTTCTGCGGTTTGACTGGTGAACTATTGTGACCTTGTGACAAATGGACCCTAAAACCATACCTCCTGTGTTATAATTATATCATAATTGCACCCCCACATGTATATTATGGGATAGGCAAGGTGTTATACGCATGTGTGATTTGTATCAAATTCTGACCAATCATATTCTTCCTCCCTGTTTGAATATTGTATAAAAGGCCTAATGTGACAAGCACAGAGTGCTGTCCCTGTGTAGTGACACTTGGATGTGTCCTCCTTTATTGCTGCAGCAATAAATGAGTTGGGTTGGATTTCTCTCATCCTGTGTGTTATTTGGAGACCCTCACACTGGATCCTTGTGCCTACCCGACACCAGTTTTCCAGCCAACACCACCCCTGAAGAGGCATTGCCCAGGCTACTGCTGAGGTACATACGTCAGCATCCTGAATTGGGGCCAAAAGCAAACGGGGGGAAAGGGAAGGTTACATAAAACTTGTGTAACATAATCATAATGGCCAGTAACATTTAGTATTCTTTCTTCCATATCTTGTACTAACTGAAATTTTCACTGAAATGAGGCACTGACATGAGACATTGACCTGGGAAACATTGCCACAAAATCTGGGATTCATTCATTTATCACAACCTGCCTTTCTTCCAAGAGCTACCCTTCTCTAATGAGAGGCAGATCCTTCTCCTTTTCATCCTGTACCAGACAAGCTGTTGATGGCCATTTGTTTACTGGAGGAGAGGTTCATTCATTCTAACTGTTGACAGTTACTTTATAAAAGTTAAATGGCTTCGGCACTACAGCAGATATAGCTGGATGCAGCCAACAGAAGATAACTTAGGAATCATAGCAAAAGTGTGAAATTCTTTCCCCCACGAGACTCAGCTTTCTTGCTTATGGTCTTTTGCTGCATAGCAAAAATTTTAAAGCAACTTTGTTTAGCCAGGCTTTTGGTTTATCAGTTATATAATGTTAATGAGATGATTCTGAAGCTTCTAATGCTTTGGAAAATTATTGCATTTTGTATCTGTTTTTAATACTTACTATTCCTCTGAATGATGCCTTGTTACAAGAAGCAGGAAAGATGCTCATAAATCTAAGTCCACACACAACAAATACTATGAAAGTAAAGGTCAAGTGATAAAATAGAATATCAGACTATTCTCTAGCTGTCAGACCTGCACCTTGAGAAAAAGCGGACTTGTAAATGATAAATATTTAAGTCAAATTCAGCAATATGGGTTGCATTTTCCCCATTTTTAGCTCTGAAGTTGTGGGCAAAATAGTTGGAAAAAGGCAAAATCAATCTGATATTGATACTACAACCAAGCACACCTGCTTGATCAAACCTACCATACAAAGAGAGAAGATCGCAGGAGTTCCATGGCAATGACCTTCGGTGTATATACACCAAAGGTATATAGATAGATCCTTTGATCAAGAGGAAATATCAGCTAGGCCCTATGACTGGATAGGAGGGTGAATGCTGGTGAATACACCTTAATGTTCAGTACTTCCCAGTCTTTATAAAAGAGTTAGGTTCTCAGATTTAGGAATCAGGACCTTTCCTCAGAACTCCCTGTTTTAAAATGAAGTCCCATGCTTCATTTTAAAGTTTAAACTCTAAAGTTTCAGTTTAGAGCCAGACCACTTTATTACATAAAGCTCTGCCAGGACTACCTAACTCTACCTCTACTATTGCATCCAAACTTAAGACAAGACAGCCTCATATTATCCCTGTTCCCTAACTTTTCAATTTCCCTCGCTTTGCTCTATGAGTTCTGGGGCCTCCTTGATTGTACCCTACATTCCATTTGGACCTAATACGCTAGTCACTTTCTAAGACCCAACCCAGAGCCTGAAAGTTCACTTTCGACCATTCTTGCCCAACACCATCACAACCACCATTGGTAGTTTCTCTTAAATTTTACAAAACCCATCAGGGAGGAAAGAGGTGGAAAATCTGCGGCCCCAGGCCACATACGGCCCAAGCCCATTTTCTACAGCTCTCAGAGATCTGACTATGACTGTTAAAAACTGACAGCACAGTTTCCTGCCATTTTGGTATGGGAAACGTATGACAACTGAAGCAAATCCTAAAATACTCACATCACAGTATAAAAGACAAGGAACCTACTCAGTTTTCTGGCACCCACCAGATCTCTAGCTGGGAATTCTGAGACCTGCACCTCTATAAGGCTGAAGTGCACCAGACTGAAGAAAGTTTGGCTAAACTTGAGAGTTGAATTTGAGAATTCAGATTTCATTTTAAGAACTCCATTTTACCATACTGTTTGACTACCACTGACCATGCCATTGCATTTCAAAATTCAGGAACACAATTGAGTTTACAGTTACATTAACCTCCAGAACAAAAAGAAAAGCAACATCATTTGTATATGTTGCAGCTAAAACGGTACAGAGATTGAAAACAGCAGTTTCCCCTTGAACTTTGGGGTTGCCTCTTTTAGTGTCAAATGCTGAGTGTTGCTTAAGAAATGATACTGGTTTAATTCCACTTCTGTAAAGAAAAGAAGTCTGACTTTCCATCTATTGTAGATACAGCTTTCCTAGTAATTAGGAAGATGGGCAAGAAAGGAGCACAATGGCCACAAAAAGAAATGAAGTCATTTGAGCAAAACAGGATTACAAATGGCTAACAGCAAAGGACTGTATTCCAGATTAAACCTTTCTCAAACAATCCTTTGTGCGGGGCCTGTATCAGTTTGTGAACAAAACGTTTGGTGGGTATACGTGCACGCGTGCACACACACACATATTTGTATGTCTATGTATGTATATACATAGATGCACCTCTACATATACATTAACCAAAAAAAAAAAATGATTCCACAAAAGTTAAAGAATTTGAAAACACAGTTCTTTTGATGATGTTTTTTAAGTGCCTGCAGTAAGAGAGCAGTTTTCAAGATGGTGAGCGTGTTTCACATCCATTGGGAGAAAGGGAAAAAAGGATACTTTTGAAAAACACACTTAAAAAAGAAAAACACACAGCTTCATTCCTTGCCTAGTCAGATGAACTTTTCCTGGAAAAGCTACCACGTAGATGCGCAGGGAGAGCAAAAGTGATGAGAAGACTTTTTAACTCAGTCATCACCGCATGAAACAATTTTAGAAAGCTTTGCACTAACTGAAACAACCTCCCCCTCCTCGAATTCGGGCCCGGCAGTCGGAAGCATTGCCTACCTTCAGGACTTCCATTGGCACCTGAGTCGCGGGAGGAAGGCTGGTGGGGAGGCTGACGTTGATGGCAGGTGTCTGACTCACAGCCCCTCTCTGCTGCATGAACTGAGCCGCCTGCTGCTTCTGTCGCTGCTCTCGGCGCTCTTGCTCCTGCATTTGCTCACGCATGAGCTGCTGTCGTAGCAAAATCCGTGATGTCATATTGGAGGAGCTTAGTGGAGGCTTGGAAGCTCCAGGGTTCTCCGAACTGCTGAGGAAAACACCAGAGAACACTCATCACTGCTCAGTAAATATTAGCTGGAGTTTAAAGAGTCAGGCTTTGGGAGGGGGCCATTGCATGTGCTAGGAAGTGGGCAAAAACCTTTGCAAGTGTAGAAAAATGCCTGGCAGGGGTGTGGATGTATATGGATTTCTGGGCTTGATCCCTGTTTAACACAAGAAGTTAGCTATGTTCTAGTCTTCTTAATGATCAGCACCCCAGTGATTATACGATACTGTTTTGCTAATTCAAAAGGAGAAAGGAATTGTCTTTGATTTCCCTACTCTTTCAGTCAGGATTCCTTTATTCCCTTTTTCTTTTCTTGTTTTGGTAAAGCCTGATTTTGGAATCGATAGGGGCCCAGTTATCATACTGAAAATGGAATCAAATACATGCCCGCTCAGTAAGAGGTCCCTGTAGATTTATTATTAGACTGATATCCTGTCTTTATTTTTGCAACTCAAGGCAGTGTACGTAATGCTCCTGCCTCCTATTTTCTTCCCAACAACAACCCTATAAAGTAGTGGTGCTGAGAGACAGTAGCTGGCTCAAAGTCACCCAGGCAGCTTTCATGCCTAAGGGAGGACCTGAACTCAGCGGTCTAGTCCAGCTCAATGGGAACTTTCTAGTACAGCTCAGTGGGAACTTTCTAATCCAGTTCAGTGGGAACTTCCTAGTCCAGCTCTATGGGAATTTTCTACTCCAGCTCAATGGGGCTGTCACCCAGCAGCCCAGGTAAAGAACTGCTATAGCAACATAGCAATGTTAAATTCAGGGGAATTACTGTCTGACAACATTGTGAGAAAACTGGTGGATGTCTAGGTAGTGCAGCTTTGTCTGGACAATCTCCTGCAGCATTTTGTTCTAGACCCTGCATGCATTACAATGATAGGGCCAAAGTTTTGTCGAGGCAAACAAGAAGCATTTTATTCTCAAGCATCTAAAAGTCCTTTGTGAAATGGGCACGTCAGTTGTTATTGGGTGACAGTGCTAACTTACTGTATCAAAATATGTAAAATGGAAACAATTTAATATTGAAAAAAAATGTAATCAGTGAAGGTGACTCTTCTATGTAGTATCTGAAAATAATTTATTAGATGTATTAGTGTTTAAGAGAGAAATTTTAAAGAAGGGAGTTTTCAAAGGTGTAGATTAGGCTAAAGAGACACATAGGACAGGATAGGACAGGACAAGCCAGGGTAGGGTAGGGTAGGGTAGGGTAGGGCAGGGTAGGATAGGGTAGGACAGGTCAGCATAGGATACCATAGGACAGCATAGCTATGTAGTTACTTTAAGAGCATTATGGGAATTAGAAATGGGAATTATTATTAATTTTTATTGTTCTTTCTTCCAGAAATTCCACTGAAACAATAATGCAAGCAAACAGCACTGCTGTGACAGAGATCTAAACAGGGATCAGTGTCTGAATAAATCTTATACCTAAATAAGACTTTCCTGAGATGAACATACATTTCAAACACTAAGCAATGCAAGGAAGTAAAAACTGTATCAGTTTTATAAACCTCACAAAATGAAAACAAAATATCTGACTGAAAGCAGATGAGAGGGGGAGGAAGCTTATCTGTTCTAATCTTCTCCAGAATGTCATATTACCTGAATCCAGTGGTTCATTTGGCATTTCAATAATCCAGACTTTGAAAGGTGAGCATTTTTGGATACCTCCCAACCCTCAACTCCAAATGGTTCAAATACAGATTTTTCACACCACTAACAATTTCTTCCCCTGCATCCCCCCTCCCCTTCCAACAGAGGTGAGATGGGGATGGAGAAGGATGATTGTGTTACTATTCCAGGCCTGTCAGGTTGCAACATTCCCAAGGAGAGTGATCCGTTTGATAAACTACGAGAAAAACCTTTGTGGTAAACCTATGCATCTGTGGAATAATCGGACTAATTAGCTGTTCAAGAGAAGTCACCGACTGTGATGCTCAGGGAGAAATAGGAGAATTTTCAATTAATAGTGAAGAATTCTCACATCCTACAAAGTATCACAGGGTCAACCTAACATTTTAGATGGGAATGTTTGTCTTCTTGTAAAACAGCTATTGAATAACATGAGTTATAAAATCCTGCAAGAAACACTGTCCTCTTTGTCTATGCCAAGAGACTGGGCCAGAGAAATAACTCAACCAGCATGGTATCAAGCTAAACATATGTTGTGGAGCTGTATTTAACTATCACATAATACAAATGTCACTTTTATGAAGCGGGCTTCTGAAAACGTATTACTTGAATGCTTTTATTGGCCGTATATACAATTAAAACGTGGCCTGACAAAACAATATCCAGTGTCAAAGGTACCTGGAATTCCAGAACCTTTAACAGATGCTTTATTTATGAAGTGAAACCAACAATTCTGTTTTATATTAAACTAAAAAAATAGGATGAAGGTTCAACATTGGTAACATTTATGATATATGGAATAAAGAATTAGATTATCCAATTTTGGAAAATCAGTGCATCCAAGTTTTAAGAAATAGAAAATATATTTCTTATAACGTAAGACAGAAAAGAAGAAAAAATTGTTTCATGTTTATTGGAATCCACAAGAATGTTGTAAGCAGGTTGGCTATCTGATTTCTTATGTTACCGTTGTAAGAAATTTGAGGGCTCCCTGACTCATCTGGTGATGTCCAGCAATGGCTCCTTTTCAACTTAATTATAGCCTTGGGAAAATTATAATGGTCAAAGCTGTAGATATAATGCTAAATTCTACTCCCAAAATATGGGATTTGACATTGTATAAAGAACGTGGCTCTATCCAACCTGGAGTATGGCAAAAAGAATTATTTTATGTACAAGGAAAGAAATTTACACTCCTGATATTAAAGAATGGATCCTAGATATGTGTTCTTTATCAATTTTGGAAATGTATTTACCTTCTAAAAGTGAGAAGATGAAACAATATATTTCTGTATGGTCTAGAGTTAATAATAGGTTTCGGAATGTATTTCTTCATTTTTCACATTTCTAAAGCTGCCCAACAACTTGACGATTCTGACTGGTGTACAAAATTAAAACCAAGATGCAGAACAACGTCAGACAAAAGAAAAAGGAGGTGGTCATCCTGATGGAACAAGTATAAACCCCACTTACAAAGAAGCCCACTTCCTACCCTAGCCCAAAGCCTGGGGAAAGAGCCAGGTCTTCAAAGCTTATTTAAAGGACAGAAGGACTGGGGCTGTTTGAATATGTTATTCCAGAGGGCAGGAATAATATATTCAATATGACATACCAGGAAGTATAACATCTTCAGATATACTTCCTGGGTCTCATCAGATGATACCATTTAATGGATGGGACCTTTCTGTCTAATCTTACAGGATGAGCAGAAACAAGAGGAGAGACAAAGTCTATCAAATATCTAGGCCCATGCTATGTAAGCCTTTGTAGGTGATAACCAGCACCTTTAATTGCACTCTGCTAACCAGTACAGCTTACACAAGCCTACTGGTAACCAGTGGAGTTTGTGAAACAGACATATTACATGGTAATATTGTAGTATGCCTATAACTGCTTCCACTGTTGCATTCTGGACCAGCTGAAACTTCCAAGTAGTCCTCAACAGCTTTCCCATATAAAGCACATTGCAGTAGTCCACAATCTGAAGTAACCAAGGTGTGAGTGACCATGAGAAGGACCTCCCCATTCAGCAACAGGTAACGTTGGCACACATGATGAATTTGTGCAGAATCCTTCCTGGCCACAGCTGCCACCTGCTCTTCTAGCAGGAAGCTGTGAGTCCAGGAAGACTCCCACATTGTGAACCAGTTTTGTCTGCAGAAGTACAATCCCATTCACAAGAGATGGAACAAGAGATGGAAAGTCCCTGGATCCAGAGATCTCTTGCATCCACAGCTACTCCAGTCTTGCCAGGGTCAGGCTTCCTCATCTAGGCCCCTCTGCTTTCAGGCACTTGGATAGGACCTTGGTAGAATTATTTGAATAGACAGTGATCCAGATATACAGCTGAGTATCTGCAGGGTACTGATAACACCTCACCCATGCTGAAAAACCACCTCACCCAGTGACTTAATGCAGCATTAGTATCAAATTTGTATGGAGGTCTCAGCCTTTCTCCCGAATATATAGGGCAATTAACCCTTATGGAAGCCAAATCAACAGTAAAGGAACGAAGTAGGGACAACGATCATCAGAATGATCTTGCCACTGTTCCTGAATTTTATCACCAAATGTTAGATTGCCACAAACCCTCTACATAGTACTGACAATTAGCACCTGTATTAAACACACACAAACACACTGAGCACTTTATTTTATAAAAGTATAATATAATATTGTATAAAATTGGTGAGTTGTTAAGAATTGATTATGAAAAAAATTCATAGACAACACTAAGTTCCTTACAACTGCATGAAGTTAATCAAAGTCTTTCTAGAATAAGTTGGAGGGATTATAATGAAATCTATATTGTCATGCACATGGCAATGCTATTTATTTACTTATTTTGGTGGGAAGGTTGGAGAAACCCAGAAAAATTACATAAGTCTTTCAAAATCAATTAAAGATTATTTAAAGGATAAAAAAGTTGCCTGTACTTTTCCCTTGAAAGATAAAATGGTACCACGCAATAAATTAATTCTATTTTTATTCTTAGCCACAAGATTTATTACAGAAAAGCATTGGAGAACAAAACAACTTTTCTGGAGCAATATAATTTAAAAGTATGGGAAATCACACAGCAGCAGAAGAATCTTTTAATTAAGATGGCCTAATTGAAATTGAGTCCATTTTTAGTTAAACAAACATGCTAATTCCTAAGAGATTACTTGATCTATGCAAATGTGTTCTTGAACAGAAGTATCAGATATGGATGTTTAAAGTGACTGTATCTTTCCTTAAGTTACAAATGTATTTATATATAATCACAAATGAGATTTTATTTTGTTCTTGTATGGCTTCCGTTATGTGGCTTATTTATTCATTCATTCATTTTATTCCTTAAATCTTGTTTTGTTGATCACTATATGCTTAAATTAATAATATTAATGAATTAATAGCCACTGCAGAACTCTTCCTTCATCCCTTCCCTCAGGGATGAAGCCCCTAGAATTGACTCAAGCAAAACAGAAGGTGCCCCCCCTTTTTTTTAATTCTCTTTTGTGCTGAGTGGAGGAGAAGGAATTTTTGTTGCTGCAGGACCAGTAGTAGCTCAGATCACAGCAATGATTTTATTTCCCTGTTCTCAAGTGAAGACAATCAGCCATTGCCTTTGAAATGCTTCTGAGAGTTCTGAGACCTGTGCATCAGGTTATAGAACAAAGATGTGTAAGCTTTAAATCACTTTTCTTATTATTTCAAGATCATACAAGCATGTAAAGGATATCTTGCACTATCCACTTATTTAATACACAAACATGCATGGGTATGTTACAAAGAGATATTCATGCTCATAAATCATAGATCTGAAAAGGGCATTAGTTGAGTATCCAAATTGATTATAACACGTTCTGGGAATCTTTAGCTGCATGGGAACAGTAAGATGTAGAGATAGATAATTTGAAATCAGAATAAAGTTGCTTATATTTATGCATACAATGCAAAGCTTCTGTTACTGTGCATAGTGTGTTCATTAAGTGTCCATACCGAAGTGGAAGATACTGTGTTCCTGTTCCATTTTCCAGCAGATACCAACATTCCCTCTATCTGTCATATCTTCCCTTGAATTCAAATACATCAATTAAACGAATGCCAACTTCACTGGGCATCAGACTGAAATGTTGATAAAAATACAGGCTTATAAGGGAGCGAGAAGAAGGGTTAGAGCTTTTCTGTCAACCAAGTCTCTGGTACCAGCCATAAAAGCTTTTACTGTAGTGACACTTTTGATCAAGAACACCTGTTGCTTGCTAAACTGGAGATTTTTGAAAAATCACACAGGAATCTAAGGATTTATTGCATTACACTAATGAACAAACTATTAAATTACTTTAAAGGATTATAATCTTTTTTCCCAAAACATATACTTTTAAAAGGGCTTAGACTGACTTTTCCTCTTCATTTGTTTTAATTTAGGCATTCCATAGTCCAACAATGGATGATATAGTTTCCCTGCCACAATTACATACATACAGTTTTGTTGCTAATTTCTCAGCTCGTTAATCAGATTTTCCACAAGCAAAACTGGCTCCAGGCAAACCTATCAATTTGTAGGGAACACATTTACTCAAAACAAGAAACCGTTCAACATTTTCCTATACAGAAATGCTTCCAGTGCACTAAACCAATATTTCTCAACCTTTGCAACTTTAAGATGTGTGGACTTCATGCTGACTGGAGAATTTTGGGAGTTGAAGTCCACACATCTTAAAGTTGCCAAGGTTGAAAAACACTGCACTAGACAATACTTCTTTTTACACTGTGCCTCAATGTTAAGCTGCAGGCTTTGACCAAATTTGCCATGACAATACTGACAAAAGACCACACACTCACCCAGTAAATCAGGTTACGAGTCTTCACTGACTGCATTTCTGTTTAAATAACAGTAATTATTCCCAAATGTACATCTATGCAAGTATAAAAGTTATATAGCTTTATTTTGGTATGATTATTTTGGTCTTTCTTCAACATTAGTGATTCATTTAGTGGACACATAAAATTTAACATTGATTTAATGCAGGGGCCCTCAAACTTTTTAAAAAGGGGGCCAGTTCATGGTCCCTCAGAATGTTGGGGGGCCGGACTATAGTTTGAAAAAAACATGAACGAATTCTTATGCACACTGAACATATTTTATTTGTAGTACAAAAGAAAACCAGGAAAAAAACAATACAATAATTAAAGAACAATTTTAACCAACATAAACGTATTACTATTTCAATGGGAAGTGTGGGCCTGCTTTTGGCTAATGAGATGGTCAATGTCCGGTTCCATATTTGTCACTGCCAGTCGTAACAAGTGATGCAAGTGTGCATCAGTTAGTCTGGATCTGGTTGGAGATTTCAGATGTTTCATTCAGGAAAAAGTCTGTTCGCAGATATAGGTGCTTCCAAAGATGGTTGCCATTTTGAGTGCATGGTTCCTGAGATTAAGATATGTCTCAGAGGGGAGAGATGCATAGAAATTAGTAAGGCTGCTTGACTTGAATGCATCTTTCAGAGAGTCACAATTCTGTAGCTCGGCCAGTTCCATTTGGTAAATTGGATCAACAATTTCAATGCCAACAGAAAATGGGTTCCGGAAAAGCTGTATGTCCTGTTCATGGAGATGAAGCTCTTTAAATCTAATTTGAAATTCCCTTTGCAACAGTTCCAGTGAATCCACACATGTTTTCTTTGGGAATGCAACCGCTGGTTTTTCAGCCAACAGGTTTTGAGTTGTGGGAAGATGGCAGAAGTTTTCCTCCTTCACTTGTTTAATGAGGAGGTCCAATTTTACTTGAAATGCTTTCACATGTGAATGCATATCACAGATGAGCTTCCCCTTTCCTTGAAGTTGCAAATTGAAACTGTTGAGTAGCTCTGTTATATCTGTTAGAAAGGCAAGATGCCATTTCCATTCTGTATCTTTGAGCTCTGGTACTTCTTTGTTTTTTGAAAGGAGAAAAGCAGAAATCTGTGGAAGTCAGTCATAAAAACATTTCAAAACTCTCCCTCGATTCAGCCAACGGATTTCTGTGTGGTACAGAATATCTTCATAGGCAACATTCAACTGAGACAGAAACTCCTGAAACTGTCTGTGGTTTAGTGCGTGAGCTCTAATGAAGTTAACACAAGACACCACAACTTTCATGACAGAGTCTTTCATTCAGAGATTTACAACACAGCGCTTGTTGGTGAATGAGGCAGTGTATGGCTATTGGACGCAAATGGTTGTGTTTGTCCATCTCTTGTTTAATGCGTGCAACCACTCCTTTCATAGACCCCACCATGCTAGGAGTAGCATCAGTTGTCACACTGGCTAGTTTAGCCCAGTCCAGCTCCAAATCATTCATAGTTTCACAAACCTTTTTATAGATATCCTCTCCTGTGGTTGATCCTTTGATGCTTTTCAGTGCAGCAAGCTCCTCTGTGACTTCAAAAGAATCATTTGTCCCACGAATGAAAATTAGAAGTTGTGCAGAATCACGAACATCATTGCTTTCGTCAAGTGCCAATGAAAAATAGCAAAGTTTTTTTGAGGAGTTTTGCAAATGCTGATGCAAATTGTCCCCCCATTTCTTCAATCCTTCGTGTAATTGTAGGTCCTGAAAGACTCACTGTACTAAATAAATCAGTCTTCTCTGGACACATCTCTTTGGCAACAGAAAGAAGGCATTCTTTTACAAATTCTCCCTCTAAAAATGGTCTGCCAGTGCACACTATTAGCTTGGCAACTTGAAAACTTGCTCGCAGTGATGAAATATTCTGCTTCACAAAAATATTTTGCTGAGTTATCAATCCATTTTTCAGTTTTAATATTTTGTCTTTTCCCACTTGTCCGACCAAACAATCATATTTGTCTTTATGCTGAGTTACGTAGTGTCGACACAAATTGTATTCCTTGAACACAGACACTAAATCCTGGCATATCAAACAGCTCTTTCCTTGTACTGCATGAAAAAGTAATTGTAAGTCCACTGTTCTTTAAATATCCTGCACTCGGAGTCAATTTTTCTTTTTCTTGACATAATTGTTTCCTAGGGATTCAAAACACAGGTGTCACTGCACACAGGTGCTGGGGGTTAACGTTCACTGCCACTGACCACCAATCCGGGGGGGATGGGGGAATGACATTCACTGTCACTAAAAACCAATGGGGGGGTCGTCAATATCAGTGAATGTTATCCCCCCACCCCCCTCGCATTGGTGGTCAGTGTCAGTAAATGTTATCCTCCCCCCATCCCATTCCTCCTGCCCCCTGCCCCCCACATTATTGATCAGTGCCAGTGGCCATTCTCCTACTTGAGGGGCAACCACATAGCCCAAATGGAGGAAAATAATAGGGTGCCCTGGACCCCACCGATCACCCTGCACAGAGGATCCCTCCCGTGGAGTATGAGGAAGTATGAGTTGAAGTGCCCCTGTGGTTGTAAGTATGGACGGGCTGCTAAGTGCCCGAATTTTGATCATGTGACTGCAGGGGTGCTGCAACAGCTGTAAGTTTGGGGACTGAGCATAACTACTGAATGAATGGTTGTTAAGCGATGACTACCTGTACAAAGAATTTGAGATGATGGAACAGGTCTGGGCAAGGAAGAGGAGTTTGGATATAAATGCAAGGAACAGAAGAGAAGAGAAAGTGAAACAGAAACTGAGTACAATGCTTTCTGCAGTCCTGATAATTTGCAAAGAAGTAGGCTGACCTGATTTCCAAAAATAAAAACTTGGATATACGAATATTAAACAATGCATACATGTATACAAATTAATCTACAAGTCAATTTCCCCAAAGTCACAGGCAAAAATTACCAGAAAAAAAAGGACACAAAGATGTTTAGAAGAGCTTCTCTGGAATGAAACAACTTTAAGTAGTTCCAAACATTCCTGTTCCCTGTTGTGCTTTTACACTCTGTGAAAAATTATTTCCAGGCCAAATTAATTTAATAAATGACTAACAATCAATTGACCATTATCTCCATAATAAGGCTATCAGACCTGATCTGCAAAAATCCGTTAGTTGTCAACAAAGAGATACAGGAAACACTAACTTTGCTTCTTATTCTGGATTTCTGCAGACCAGTACTAATCAAGCAGCCAGTAAAATGGATAATGGAATAGCTTCATTCCCACATTCCCTTCCACCATAAGGTACCCCGAGACTTGAGGAGTAATGAAAAGACATCATTTCTTTGGCTACTTGTTCCCATACTGTTCTGCTTGCTCTACCTTGAGCCCTCCCATTAGTTTGAGGATGCCTTCCCCAAAATCAGGACTGTCCCTGTAAAACTGGAATTTAATCTTGGAAATAAGTTTCAGGCACTGATAGTGCCTTCTGTTGACTAAAACCTAGCCATGGCAGCAGGTTATTGGGAATATTTTAAAGACATTCCCAATGAAATCCATTGTGTGGGTAAAACAGGAAGGAACATAAAATGCAAACCTGAAGCACCATGAGAACGGGGCTCCTGCGTTCTCCAAATAGGGCGCCTGTACTCATGAGACCTGGGAAAGACCAGATGGTTTCTGAGGGATTGCAAGAACGGGGTGGGCAATTGGGAGAAAGAATGAGACAAGCAGCTTGGAGAACGACACACCGAGAGGAGGAGAGCCGCAAGACAACCCAGTATACCTGTAATGTAGAATGGCTCTGCAATCTCTCTCTTCGTGCATTGCCTGCAGCTCCCGACACAGCCCCGACAGACAGCAGTGGCGGCCAATCAGGTGGGCGGGCCGGATAAATGACCCTGGCGGGCTGTATCCGGCCCGCGGGCCATAGTTTGAGAACCCCTGATTTAATGCTAATTTTTGTTCTCAAGTTTGTACAATTTCTTTACTGGTACTCTCCTAGCCATGGCTAAAATGTTCATGGTTATAGTTGCAGCTAGCTGAGCTCGGCTGATCTTAAAAAGCTAAGCATGATTGGATCTGGTCAGTGCTTGGGTAGAAGATCACCAGAAAGTCCCAGGGCTATAAGATACACAGGGGGAAAAGTGGGATGAAGGCAATGCAAAACACTTCTATATTCTTGGCAAGAAAACTACATGGATATGTCCACTAAATCACCAGAGACACTCAACAGTCTTTACCATGCCATCTTTAGGGCACTGGTTGGAGAAGTATGAGTTACACATTCAACCTATTTTTACATCAATATTGGGCCTGTATTCTACCCTTTCTAAAACTATTCAGAAAGACTAAAAAATAAATCAATAACTTCTGTCACCAACAGCTAAACTGAATGATGAAACAGGTAGCTCAACTTCTGGAAATACTTCAAACTTTAACACTTGGGTTGAATGTAAATAAAATTAGTGTTATCGTTCTGAACAGATCTGTGTAGGCATTCAGTCAGTACAAGAAGTAGCTTTTATACTAGCTCTATGTTTTAATTTTCAGTCAATGCAAGTCTAAAATATGTTCCTCTCTCAGATGCTAATACTAAAAATTAGTTAAGAAAGAGTTAATCCTATATCGTTTTTAATATGTTAAACTCAATGCAGTACAGAAATGCTTATTGTAGTCATTTCCACTGACCAAATGTTACAGGGGCTTGGAATGTGAAAGGATGAAAAGATTAGTCTGCAATGTGCCTTACTGTTGTTGTAATATTTTTAAAAAATATGCAGCCAGTCAAACACTAATCTTCAGGCTACTGCTCGAGTTTCCAAAATAATTGCTCCTATTTCTTCAAGCAAGTACAGAAAAATAAGCAGTGGATCAAAACCAAAGAAGATATACATTATCCAAGTCCTGAAAAAGCATCAGCAGAGATCCATGATGAAAATATTACTCCTCCGTGTCTGAAAATAACAAGGAATATGCTCTGATTGAGTCAAAATAGCAAAGGCTCTCCTGCTGTTGAAATTTGGAAAAAAATATTGAAAATAGCTCTCATAACTACCTGCTTGATCTCTCAGAAAAGGGAATTGTTTTTCAAGGTAAACAATCTGTCCAACTTCAGTTAACATACAATATGCATTTGTATTTATTTGCCTCATTAGGATTAGGCGCTGCCCAACTCCAAGGCATCTCTGGGCAGTTCACAATTTAAAGCAAACAAAAATATACAAAATACAGTATACAAAATAAAATAGAATATTCAAAATAAAATATATATTGAAAGTCAACATTAGTCCAGACAATCCATTATATCTGAAACACATCTAACAAGGGGATTTTATTTTTTATTTATTTATTCATCATATTTGCATAGCCACCCATCTCACAAAAAAGTGACTCTGGACGGGATCTTATATACCCTACCTCAAGGCCTGGGAGAACAACAAGATATTAGTGAAGATGGGAGAGGGAAAAAAGGAAATTTTAAACATTTATCAAACATCTCCATGTTTTGAAAGAATGGAGAAATACGCATACAGGTAGTCCTCACTTAATGACCACAGTTGGGACCAGCAACTCTGTCGCTAAGCAATGCAATCCTTAAGTGAAACATCATGTGACCATGCCTGACTTATGTCAGTTCCGCTGTGGTTATTAAACCAATTGTTATGTCGTTACGTGCAACATCACATGACTGCAACTTGCAACTTACTGCCAGCTTCTCCATTGACTTTGCTTGTCAGAAGCTGACTATGAAGCTTGCAAATGGTAATCACATGACCACAGGATGCTGAGACCATTGTAAATGCACTCTGGTTGCGAAACATCTGAATGTCAATCATGTGACTGCAGGGAAGCTGCAACAGTCATAAGTTTGAGGAACAGTTGTAAACCTACTTTTTCAGCACCATTACAAATTTGAACAGTCGCTAAGCAGGGCAATTGTTAACTGAGGACTACCTGTACTTATAATTAAGACAAATATGAAAATGCACATCTGTCACCAAAACTAACAAATCTTTAGTTACACTATAGAGACATTTGCTAGGAAATGCTAATATTTTGACAAAAGAAAGCTGCCTATGAAGCCAAGGCATAAAATGATTTTTTTCTGAGAAACTGTTAATCAAATCACATGTACTTTAAATAGATGCAATCCAGAGGAATATAAAAAGAGTTTTTACTAAATGCTGTTTTCCATGCAAAACATTCTTACAATCAAGTTGAGCACTACCTTTATCAGTAGCATGAAAAGGAAGGTAGGGAATTTTAACTGGAGTTTGGAATTAACAGGAATGATAGGGGCCTTTAAACATTTGCACTCCTTGAGTTTTAGTGGAAATCAGGTTTCCTACACCTGCAATTTGCGTAGGAAAAATCTAAGTGCTGCTCTGTGTGTGTGTATGTATGTAGATGCCTTAACCACTACACCAAACTGGTGTGGGGGTGTGTGGGAGTGTGTGCATGTTCACACACACACACACACATACTGAAAGTGGGAAGTGATCTTGACTTCAGCTGCAGAAAAGGAGAGGAATTAAAGGTTCTCACGCCCTACAGCAAGTTCCTGAACTGAACTGGGTACTCTGATATCCAATATATATGCAGTTGGACCCACTCTGTTTAGAAAGAATGAAGCATTTCAGTTCTACCAACTAAAATGGAATTTGAGTCCATTCCCCTAAAAATCCCTGTGGTGGATGACATGATAACTGAGAAACTCATTAAATGGTGTTCTACCACTTTTTTTGTCCATTTTTTTAAAAAGCTGAGCAGAAGTTCAAGCAGTAAAATCCTCTTCCCTATTTTTTTTTATTCAACATAGCTCTTCCCAAGCTATATTTTATTCATCACATTCCATACATATTTTATCCTAACAAATTTGGATTTTTTAAAAATCACACCTACTTACGGAATATTCTTGACAATTCCTCATGGATCTTGCTACATATTTATATCTTTCTACGTAGGTCTCAGGAATGGAAACTGTTTTCTCAGAATAAAATACAAATCCTCCAGTGAGTCCATAGATTGCAGTTCAAGTCTTATTTTTCAATATTCCTGTTGCATAAATATGAATGGCAAATTGCAGGCGGCTTTTTCAAAATATCTCTCAGATTGCTGTTTGTTAATTTGTCTTTGAAATGATAGAGTCTTTTACCTGGTAAGATATTCATATATTATTTGTGGTGGCAGAAATGAACAATTAAATTATTTTGTTAACTGTGTCTTTCCACAGTTAAGGAAATATTTCAGAACCATAAACTGTATTAAACTTGCTCACATGAGTAGCCAACCCTAATTTAAACACCTGGAACCTACATGTGAATTTATCTTGTGTCAACACTAGTGTGTGCTGTTGGACAAAACATTAAATAACCTATAAAATGTAATATGGAAAATAATTGTAATTGCCGATTCAAAATGCACAGTGACTGAATTTAATAAATGATCCTGCATATCACAATATATCAAACTGTATTTTTTTCTTCTTCTAATACTTCACACTTTTATTGGGAATATATCAACTGATATTGGATTAAGCCATCCCACTGACTGGCAAATTTTACAGTTGCATTAAGAAACCTGGCAATCAATTTACTTTGTTCTGCCAAGGACATAACAATAAATCTGCTGTATTGCTTTTATATACTGATTGAATATCATGGACAACTACTCTGTTACAAACAGCAATGTGAAAATCGTGGTCTATTCTAACTCAATAGGTTTTATTTTGGAAAGTTTGGTTCACAATACAAAAACATTTTGCGTATAAGAACTATAGTAAAGAAACTAGAAAACAATAGAAGAGAATATATGTAGCTCAGGGTTCAACTGTGGAGTCCTTGGTTCTCTCTGAGCTTGGTTGTTCGCTTGCAGACATTTCATTACCCAACTAGGTAACATCATCAGTGCTCATCAGTGCCCATTAACTGCACAAACTAGAAAATGGTTGTTTACCAACTTATTTGTAAGTATATAAAAGAACTTTTACACTTTTTGTTTATTGCTTAACTAAGTATTTTTCAAAAACTAAATTAAAAATAAAAACAATTGATTTACTATCTACACTGGTATGGTATATTCTGATCTAATGAGGTTTACATTGATTTTTTAGAAGATCTGTTTTGCCATTCACAATTTCCTTATATGTAAAGTTTTTACATGCAGCTGCATTTTATCTATTTATCATAAAATCTAGGAAGCATAACTTTCAACATAAATTTCCCAAACATGCTATACAAATTTCCTTAATACCCTTCTTTACACCAAATTTCTTCAGTGTAACTTTTTTCAACACATGCAAAATAGAAAAATTTGAAAACATTTGTTTTGCTATATTAATGCTCCAAAGTGTTTTAGCAAGACACTTATTTGCACTAATAATTTTTAAATAGCTGCCAAACTGAAAATCTGGGCAGTGGGGCTGAAAGCAAATTATTCCCCTAAAGCCATATAATAAGATCATCAAGTTAACATTAAATTTATTTACATCTGAATACAATGTATAGTGCTATAACATGAACACAGTATTCATACATTTTTAAATTATCTTAATTAACACCAAATATGGGAAATAAATTCCTTGTAGATTGTAGGATTAGTTTCCTTCACTACTCCCTAATTCTTGTGTTCTGAAATGTTAAGTGGTGAAATAAATTAACTACATTGTAGCTGGATGATCTACTTGAGAAGTGATTTAAGGAGAAACACATGCTTTCTTCCACTACTTAAATCCCACTGATGTGGATTTTGTAAAATTTTGCTTTGCAAGCCATTGCCTCACTTGTAAGCAACCCCTTTGGGTTGAGCTCTAGTGAATAACACTTACCAATCCTTGTATCAAAGTCACAAGGATCCTTTTTGTCTATGGTAGGTGGCTTTCATTATTCAGGTGAACAGTCAACGATCTACTAGCTTATTTATTATATAAAATAAAATAAAATAAAATAAAATTTATTATATAAAATATAGTAGAGATGTCTCTACTATTGTCATTGTCCTAATCCATCTTGCACACAGATTTTGGATTTTTTCCTCTCTTTTTTTGGTATAATTTATTAAAGATTTTTTTAAAAAAGGAAGATAAAAACTAATACAAGTTAATATAAAATGAGAAAAGGAAAAGAAGAAGAAAGAAATCAAAGAGAAAGCTACAAGTGCAAGAAAGGGGGAAAAAGTAAAAGAAAAATAGAAAAGAAAAAAAACACGAAGAAGTAGCTTCCAATCTTCTTTATAGCAGTTATGGAGTAAACTAGTACAATTACAGGTAGTCCTCGACTTCTGAACCGTTGTTTAACAACTGTTTGAAGTTCGACAACCTTAGAAAGGGTGCTTTTGTGATGGAATGTATCTACGAAGAGGAGAGTGATGTGGGAGATCAAGGTTATCAGGAGCGATGGGGTGTATTTCAGCAGGGGAAAGGAGACAAAAGACAATTCAGCCTGCAAGAGGAGCATGGGAAGAGTAAAAGGTTCAGGATAGCCACTCCCTAGAATCTCCCAGGATAGATCCACTAGTTGCTGTAGTATAGATTTCGTTTGGCAAGATTCTGTCTATAAGGTGTAAGCAAATGAAGGAACTGGACTCGACTGGACTATTTCATCATTGTTCTTAGGCTGGGCCTGACAGCTTTACAGCCCATAAAGCACTTCTGGCCATCGTAAAACATCATGCCACCCCTCCAGCATCACATGACCGCATTTTGGGCACTTGGCAACCAGCTTATAGTTACAACTGGTTGCCAAGCACCTTGCAATTGTGTGATCACCATTTGCAATCTTCTCTGCTGGCTTCCCCGGAAAGTCAATGAGGAAGCCGGTGGGGAAAGTTGCAAGCAGAGGGGATGGAGGGAGCTGAAATCCTTCTGTGGGTTTCAGGAATGGAGCTGAAATCTTCAGGATTTGAGCTCTATTCCTGCAGCCCACCAAAGGATTTTCCCCTCCATGCACAGAGAGGAAGGGAAACCCTTCAGTGGGCTGCAGGAACATTTGAAATTGAAAGGGCTGCCTGCTGGGAGGATTTCAGCTCTGTCTTCTGAAACCATCCAGAAGGCAGCCCTTTTACTCTCAAAGAGCTGCCTGCCAGGAGGATTTCAGCTCCGCGCAGAGCTGAAATTCTTCACCAGGCAGCTCTTTCACTCTGTCCACTTAACAACCCAGGAGATCGCTTAATGACCGCAACCAGGAGTGCCCGGATTGTGGTCGTTGAGCAAAGCAGTCACATGGGTGTCTTGCTTAATGATCACTTCACTCAACATTCAAGATTCCAGTCCCAATTGTGGTTGTTAAGTGAGGATTACCTGTATAAATTTACCTCTTACTCTATGGTTACAACATAACTCTCTTCTTTCTATAATCTATTCTGTCTAATCATCAAAACCATAAATCATAAATTCATTTTTTTCTGTTTCACGCAAAATGCCTGTAAGGGGTTTCCAGACAGATTTTTTATTTTTTTCCAAAATGTATAACTGTCTTTGACTTCAAATACAAATTGTTAGCCATTTTTTCATGCCTAGTCTTTGTGCCAGCTTTCCTTGTTTCCTATTTGTTGGCTTGACTAATCTCCGATTTAATTAGAGGCCGATCTAGGAGTAATTTGTCTTAGTGCTAAACTCCGTTGTTAAGGCCAGAACCCTCATTTTTCTCTTTACTTACCAAATTGTCCTCTTACTAGAAGTGATCCTCCTAAGGATCTTGAGAATCCTTCACTTATCCCCTGACACAGCACCCACTGAACCCCAATCCTTGCATATCTTGTGACAGGACTTGGCTGCTAATCCGTTTTGCATGTTTTGGTGATTGGCAGAAAGCACATCATTAGTCTGAGTTTCTAACATTAGAACTAAAGGCATTAATAGCCAAATGTGATATTCTCCCCTAAGTTATCATTGCTAACTATTTTAATCATTTTTTTCTGGACATCATTCTTAAAAGTATCTAAACTCAGGCCTGAGATATTTTGCCTAACATAAGCAAAGATTACAGTTACAAAAATGGTTAGAAATGCAGTTCTCACTGTGCCCCAGGTTGTCCCATCACAAGAAAATAAAATTTAAAAAATGCAAAATTGTTTCAGCTTTTTGTGTGTGTGGGTGGGTGGGTGGGCGGGTGTGGGTGTGTATAGGATGTTCTTTGTACACATACATATATAGGATACTGTTTGTACACACTGTGCAAAATCATATCATGGTGCTCAGGATAGGAAAAGGTTGCACACAAGAGCTCTTTTCACCAAATACATCTTGTGACTGTAAGAATCTCTCTAGATTCTGTCGTGCTTTCCTCTGCACAGCCTTCCATAAGGCAATGGATTTGAATTCACCTTGGAAGATACAGCTTCAAGCCCACCCCATCTGGACCTGAACAATGGAGCTCATTCCAGTAACTCCCTCCCAGCCCAATTTACTTCAAGGCTGCTGTTTTACAGATCAAAATTGGGTGAGCTCCCTACGCACAAGAAAACCACCTTTGCTCTTTGAAAAAGGCAGGATATAATAAAATAATTGTTTAAAACCCCCACTGTATTCTAAATACATTGGACCATTCTCACCATCACCTAACCAGCATGGCCAAGTCCGCCTGGTTATGCTGCTGAAATGATGGTAGGTATTTTCCAACGTTATCTGAAGATGACTGGATTTCAGAAGCTTGCCCCAGGATGCTCTAAACAATTTTTGCTACAGAATTCACATGTATGTGCCCGTGTACACATATTCACATGCTGTTACGGATTCAGATTCATAAAATGCCACACAAAAGATCCGTCATGGATGAAAATTAAACAACTGTGTACCCCATGTAGTATTTTTCCATTCCGGCCCTATACTTTCTCAAGCTACTCAGCAACAATGCTTTTGTTAATGTAATGAGAGGCTGTCTCATGGCCCAAGAACATTCACTAAATAATTATTAAGCTCTGGAGGTAGAGGTGGGTTTTTTTTCCCCTCCCTTTTTGCAGGAGTTGCAGTTCAATAAAATGCTTTAAGTTGATTGGCTTGAATGCCTAATTCCCTTACAGGGACACAGAGCTTTTGGACTGGTTAGAAATCTTTTACCAGGCAATGAAGTAGAGATGCAACAGCCCAGCCAATTTTAAAAAAAAACACCCTGCAGAAGCTGTGTATGGCTAGTACTGCCCTGCAAAGGCCTAGAGGAAAATCAAGTTCATAGTCACCAGGCTGCAACCTCTACTGTATCCTTTTCAGAGTTGCTACGTAGAAACCCCTCTATCATTGCTTTTTTTCTATGTACAAAACAACAGCTCAGGAGGGTAGTCCTGGGTGCAAAATTAGCGACAGGCCCTAAGTGTTTCAGATTCCTCCACCCTGTAGATATTGTAGGAAGTGAGTGGGGTGGCAAAGAAGTTTTTTGGATTAACGTGTTTTACTAAAATTCATTATTTTAAATTATGAACATTTTTCATAAAGTTTGTTTGCTGGAAAAACCGCTACTGGACTCTTGACTTTTTTTCTCCACTCTGTAAACCATTTTTTTTTCCTGTTAATTTTTATGATAGCGGTCAGGCTAACTGCAGGGAGACCACAAGGACTGCAGAAGTGTAACAACCCCCCAAATGGAGTAACAAATAGCTCAGATGAAGAACAGACCTAGCTTCTGTGGCCCACTCCTTCCAACAGAAAAGGAATCTCTTTCTTTCCACAGGAATGCAAATCACACACAGCGAAAAGCTGTGCCTTGAGAAAAGGGCTACAGCATTTATAAATTAACAAGGAGTTTAAATCCAGACGCTGAGTTTCACCTCAGCTGTAAATTCTAGGGCCTGTAACAACAGTGAAAAAGTCACCACCACATAGATATGCCACTTATCTGTTTTTTCACATTTCCATTACTATCTTTATCTTATCCGGGCAGACCCAGCAGCTGCTGCACCTTTTCCGATAGCAAGAAGCTAAAGCAGCCCAGTCTGCTGTTCATTTTTAAGGAAAGCATCTTTCAAGAAGGGGGTTCTTGTCCCCCACCCTCCCACCCCTTCGGAAGGGTCACTTACAGGCAGTGGCTTCCAAAGGAGCAAGGCATGAGCACTGGAATTCTAAGAGCTTCCATCTTTGCCCCCTTCCTGCTTACGGTGTTCCACAAAGCCCTTGCAGAAGAGTCAAAGTCAAACCAAGTCCTGGCACTGGACGTGTCACTAGGGGTGGCCCTTGATAAAGGCCTTGGCAACTCCAATCCCAACAGAGCTCAGGGCTCCAAGGGTTCCTGAGTGTCTCTGCATTAGCAGACCTGTTTAATCCAGCACCTACCTGAATAGGAGACAGAAAATATTTCATTGAAACCAGACATGGAAAAGAGGAAGAAATAGTGGAGCTGATGAGACATTAACCATTTCCTGAACCTGAAGGCAAAACACAAATCCAACAGTCTGTTTTGCTATCCAGCTACTGCACACACACATTCCTATCCATGTACAGACCCTATACATACATATCTCTAGCAGCACTGGCAGAGTACATAAAATTAGAGCAATTTTAAGTATGGGGAAGAGGGGAAGAAAACAACTTGACCAGCATATAATAGGTTTAAGCATCTATTATTTATACACCACTGACCACTGACCCCTTTAGCCTCATTTTCTTCACATATTTTTCCAATGGACCCAGGAGAAACCATCTGATGCGAACAGCTGAATCCCATGTGTTTCAATTCATATCCCATGAACTGAATGTATATGTACACACTGAATGTGCATGAGAATGAAACAGATAATGGCCATAATTTCTTGATTCTTATTAAAGACAGGTTTTGTTCTTACAAATATTACAAATCATGCTTTAAGTCTCCAGTTTAATTTATGGTAATCCAACACTGCCATACGGCTCAGTTAAGCATTAAACTTGCTTTAATCACCAGTCCATGGATCTCACTGTGTTTTATGAGAGTTCCCCTAATGCTATATTGATTTGTACTTGATATTGTAGATTAATGAATCTAGGTTATTCTTGCAATCATTAACAACATTGATTTGAATCACTAATCAGCACTTCAGAGGGTCACAGATAGAATGGAAAAAGCATAATCGAGAAGGAGACCTAGCCAATTTATTTCACTAGGCGCAGCAGCCTTTTTTCCAAATGGGATTTCAAAGGACTGAACTGTTATCAGGAATATTATTAACTGATATTATTAAATAACTAAATAATAATAATAATACTGTGCTAAACAGAAACCTACAAAGAAACCACATGCACCCAGACAAATAGGGAATAACAGGGCTTATGTTATTTCTGCTATTTGCTATTATATTGACATTTTAATCGTGCTAGCTGCTCAGAGTCACTTTTACAAGACGGGAGGCCATGGAAATCTAACAAATAAATATCAGTTAATCAGTCCTGGGACTGCCTCTTCTCCTACCAGTCTTATTTGCTCCTTAAGATCTGATGGAAAGGCCCTTTTCTGTATCCTAAATGTGGTGGAGGGGCAGTTCAAGGGAATGAGAGAAAAAACCTTTCTAATTTGTAGAACTCCCTGCCTCTAAAGGCTGGATTGGCAAAACTTTACTAATGTTTTCTTATCTGATCCACAAATAATTTAATGTTTACCTCGTATTATGTTTTTGCTAGTGTATGTCCTTGCCTTTACTATGCAACATTTTTTATTTTCATTTTTTTTCAATATCTTTAGCTGGCATTGGTTTGAATGGTTGTTTAGCCAGCCTGAATGAATAAACAAATAACATGAATGAATGAATGAATGAATGAGCATTGAACAGCATTGGTCATGCTTTTGGATGATCTCTGGTGTGGGCAGGTTGTGCAATCATCCTTGCCTTACTTGACCTCTCGGTGGCTTTTGATACCATCAACCATGGTATCCTTCTGAACCAACTCAGAGAATTGGGGGTGGGTGGGCCAGTATTGTGCTGGTTCGCCTCCTTTCTCCAGGGTCGGTTCGAGTCAGTGGCGATTGGGGAGGAGAGATCCTGCCCCTGCCCCCACCCCCACCCCCTGCTATGTGGGGTCCACAGGGGTCAATGCTGTCACCTCTCCTATTTAACATCTACATAAGACCGCTGGGTGAGCTCATCCATCACCATGGGGTGAGGTATCATCAGTATGCTGATGATACTCAATTGTACATCTCTGCCCCTGGTGACTTAAGTGATGCTGTGGGCATCCTATCTTGGTGTCTGGAGGCTGTGAGGATCTGGATGGGGAACAACAGGCTTCAACTGAACCCTGGCAAGACTGAGCGGCTTGGGTTTTGAGCCCCTCTGGTTCTAGAATTTTACCATCTTTGGTACTGGATGGGGTCGCACAGCCCCAAAAAGACCCTGTGCACAATCTGAGGGTCCTCCTGAACTCATGACTCCTACTCAAAGAGCAGGTGGCAGTCGTGGCTAGGAGGGCCTTTGCGCAACTTTGTATTGTACGCCAGTTGCGCCCATTCCTAGATCAGAGGGACCTATTCACAGGCACTCATTCCCTGGTCACTTCCCAGTTGGATTACTGTAATGTGCTCTACATGCGGCTGCCCTTGAAGAGTATCCGGAAACTTCAGCTGGTGCAAAATGCAGCGGTGTGAGCAGTTATGTGTGTTTCTAGTAGAACACACATTACGCCTCTGCTTCATGAGCTGCATTGGTTACCAGTTTGTTTCTGGGTCCAATTTAAGGTGCTAGTGTTGACCTTTAAAGCCCTTCATGGCATGGAGCCGGGCTATCTGAGGGACCCCCTCTCCCCAGTTTCATCTGCCTGTCCTACCAGATCCAGCAGAGAGGACATGTTATGGGTTCCGTCACCTAGGGAGGTACATTGGCAGGCCCCAGGCGGCAGGCCTTTTCTGCTGTGGTGCCTGCGCTGTGGAATCTTCTCCCCACTGAGGTGAGACTGGCCTCATCATTGTTGAGCTTCCAGAGGTCCCTTAAGACTTGGTTATGCCAGGGGACAGGGGAATTAGTGAGGTGGCTCCCTTATTTTTAACTTCCTTTTATTCTCTGTTTTATATATTTTTAATATTTTTAGCTTTGTTGTACATTGTCCAGAATCACCTGTGGTGAGATGGGTGGCTATATAAATTGATTTAAATCAAATTTAATAAATAAATAAATGGGGGTGGCAGGAGGAATCCAACTGCAGAAGAGGCTGCTTAGAGAGTACCTGTCTAAAAGAATGCTTAAACTTAGATCCTAGTCATTATTTTAAAAGAAGAAAAGCAAAGAGGAGGGGGAATGTGTCACAAAGTGAAAAAAGTAAATAAAACAACGTTGTCACAAAGTTCATAGGTGTACTCTTCAAAAGTTCTTGGCTGGGACCAATGACAGCTACAAGTGGAGCTACAGCCTTGTTCCTTGGGCTGTGAGAACAGGGATGTTAAAAGAGTCGAATCCATGTTAGGCAGATTTTCCAGCTAGCCTTAAACCAAAAATAACACCAGCAGTTCATGCGTTTCTTTGCATGCCTGCCTGCATGATGCTTTCCTTTATATGTATTTCAAATGTTCCTCTCCTTTTAGGAGTTTGTATATCACAACCTCAAGTTATCTTTCCCAAAGCATTTCACAAAATGGCTTTTTTAGAGGTGAAAAATACCAACCCAAACAACACAATCAAATATATGGCATAGTAAAATAATGGGAATGTCTGCATGGGGGCTTTAACTAGTCTGCAGTTGATCAGTATAAAACTCTTTCTCCAGTTCAGCAAACATTAATACCTTGATAAACTGAAATAACAATTGGCCTGGATTTTGAATACAAGGGAACTCTTAACACCAATGAAATTCTTAAACTGCAACATCCTTATCTTATTCACAAGAACAGGATGAGGCAAATCTGAATGAAAGATTCAAAGATTCAGTCATAAAGTACAAATTGCTGTGTTGATAGAAATCCGTGATCCGATCTCTGTGTTATTTTTAAAAAGAAATTGCCTGTGCAGCACGAGGGAAGCAGATTCAATCATGAAGATGAAAATGGGGAAGAAAGTGTTCAACTTTTCTCCCTCCTAACAATGTAAATTGCCAAGCACCAGGGCACCTACAAGACATTTCCACCCCAGAGCAAACAGCAACTGAATCTACTGGCATCCACAGCAAACTGTCATTACTTGTGTATACATTGTGGCATATTTGTACAATGATGCCATTACATCTCATTCCCTGCCTTTCTTCCACCCACCCCCCATATGAACACCCATAACTGGGGGAGCAGGACATAAGCATGGAGGAAAGGAAGAGTACCCTCGTAGTACACAGAGATCTGGATGATGTGAGCTGAACATAGAGGAACAGGAAAAGCACTGAGGCTAAATTGTATATTATACTGGATGACATGTCTCCTATTCTTCAGAGCCTATGAGATTTCCAGCAGCCAGTTAGAAGCAGTTTTATTAGAAAGTTGCTGCTGGCCCAGAAAATTAAAATGTGTCTTACAGCTTGAGGAACTAAGTGTGAGATGTATGACTTCCTTATGTAAGATGCATGACTTCACAATAAAAAATGTATAAACAATAAATCTGTAATATGAGTTGGTCTTTGCAACCATATTGGTCCATCAGAACATATTTTTAACATTGGTAGGTCTGGACAGCAAGCTATGTAGGACACATCTTTAGGCTGGACATCATACTTAACCAAAGGATCAAAAAGGACACTGGAAAGTAGTGTGGAAAACCCAACATTGGCCATGTTACAGTTTGAGGAACAAGAAAGTGTAATTTCATAATTAGGAGTTCTTTTCTTTCATGAATGAAAGAATGTAAGAAATGTCAGAATGTCAGAATTACATGAATGAAATATGTAAGAATTTTCTACAGACTACTTTTTGGGGTTGTCAGTGACAAGTGGGCAAGAACCATAAGAAAAATAGTACTAGGCTGCTAAGAAACTACTGTACTGTATGCTCCAACAATTCTAAGGTGAAAGTTAACTACTTCAGGTTCATGTGAAATGAGAAATGCCTAGCAACTAGCACAAATAGTTTTGACAAAATCTACTATTTGTTCCACTGCTATCCCAGGAACGGAATTGTGCTATTTCAAGTCAGGCTATCTTGATCATTGGGAATGATTGGGCAAACGGTAATGAGAAAGGGCGCATGAACATAGCATTCTTGGTAACAATACAGAAGTGGTTAGTCATTGTCTTCTGTCAGGGTGGCGATGGTGGTTTGGGTTTTTTGTTTTTGTCTTTAACTTCCCAGTCTTCCCTGAAATTTCTGGTGATCTCCAACTTAAGTGCCAACCAGACCCAATTCTCCTGAACAATCAATCAATGTCTGATGGGAGCTGCCCCTGCTAATTTATTTTACATTAAATAGTATTCAGTGCATCTCGGCATGTAAAACTGATGGGCTCTATTTTGTTATGGTTTTTGCTTTTGATTTGGGCATGACTTGAAAGGATGTCTTCCAACAGAAAAGTAAACTCTATAATGTAGGGTGCGTGGCTATCCTACATTGTGTGGAGTCCTCACAGCAGCATCCCAATCATGTTGTCTAGGCTAGTATTTCTCAACCTTGACAACTTTAAGATGTGGGGACTTCAACTCCCAGAATTCCCCAGTATTCTAGGAGTGGAAGTCCACACATCTTAAAGTTTGCCAAGGTTAGGAAACACTGATCTAGACTAAACCACAGTTTCCTACCATCTCCACCTCCCCACAGGGTCACAGAAATGGCAATCATTCAGTCAGTGTGATTCACAATGGAAGGGCAACCATATTGACTTGTGGTTTACTGAATTGCAAAAAGTTGCTTCCGCTAAATTATTTATCATTGTGAAATATTTTGATCATTTCGGTTCTAAACATATTTGAAACATAAAGTTGTGGATTTCAACAAACCATACCCTACTTGCTTGTCTTGCCAATGGAACAGAGTGTAACAGTCTACATAGACTGTTTGATCTTTTTATCTCTCTCTTTCTGTTAAATGAGAGCCTGGTTGGAACAATTTACATATGACAATGATGAAAAGCCTTTTTGTAGCGAACACTGGAGAAATTGTTCCCTCTTACATAAAGATTGCTCCTATAGCTTTGCCAAAGTCATGGCAATTTTGCATTAGTTACTACGCAAATCTGCCAATCTACGCAAACGTCAACATGCATACCTGATTTTTTGGCAAGAATCTTGGGCTTTTATAACATCTTATCTCTGGATGATAATTTTAAGTTCTGGGTTGAATTTATTAACTCTTCACCCCTTATAAGGTTAAACAGATATCTCTTTATCCCATATTGCATCCCTTATCTTTAAGCACATCCATAAAACAGCAACTTTTCAATCCTGGTGTCAGCAAAAAGTCCATAAGGGTTCACCAGAACATTGCAAAAAATGTCTTATTTTAACCCTGATCAAATAAACCAACGTTATATTGCTTCCTTTTACTTCTAATAGTCTTAATCTTTAATTCAATGAAATATTGTCATAGGATTTGATTTTTCTTCAATTCTTCATCCCATTGCACAGGTTTCTGCAGGGCTTTAACAAGCCTGTTTTGTAGATCCAATAAGAAAACATTTTCCAGATCATTCTCTTGGTTTATCATTTGTATTTCCCTTTTAATTTCAGCCATTTTCTTTTGTATATCCAGTAACGTGTTCTTTTCCAACTCATTTTCTTGGCCTGTCATTTGTAGTTCCACATTCTATACTTTTTCTGTCTTGTCAGATAAAATTTATTCCACATCTGTCATTCCTTCCTTAACATTCCTTGTTGTTGTTTAGTCGTTAAGTCGTGTCCGACTCTTCGTGACCCCATGAACCATATTGCGCCAGGCCTTCCTATCTTTCACTGCCTCCCTGAGTTTGCTCAATTTCATGCTCATTGCTTCAGTGATACTATCTAGCCATCTCATCCTCTGCCGTCCTCTTCTCCTTTGGCCTTCCATCTTTCCCAGCATCAGGGTCTTTTCCAAAGAGTCCACTCTTCGCATTAGGTGACCAAAGTATCTGAGCTTGAGCTTCGTTATCAATCCTTCCAATGAGCAATCAGGGTTGATTTCCTTTAAGATTGACTGGTTTGACCTCCTAGCAGTCCAGGGGACTCTTAAGAGTCTTCTCCAGCACCACAGTTCAAAGGCATCAATTCTTCGGCGTTCAGCCTTCTTTATGGTCCAGCTCTCACAGCCATACATTACTACTGAAAAAACCATAGCTTGGACTATGCGGATCTTTGTGGGCAAGGTGACGTCTCTGCTTTTTAATATGCTATCTAGGTTTGCCATAGCTTTCCTCCCAAGAAGCAAGCGTCTTTTAATTTCATGGCTGCAGTCTCCGTCTGCGGTGACCTTGGAGCCCAAATAAATGAAGTCTGTTACTGCTTACATTTCTACCCCTTCTATTTGCCAGGAATTGATGGGTCCAGATGCCATGATCTTAGTTTTTTTAATGTTGAGTTTCAAGCCAGCTTTCGCACTCTCCTCTTTCACCCTCATCAAGAGGCTCTTTAGTTCTTCTTCACTTTCTGCCATTAGGGTAGTATCGTCTGCATATCTGAGGTTATTGATGTTTCTCCCTGCAATCTTAATTCCGGCTTGTGATTCTTCCAGCCTGGCATTTCTCATGATGTACTCTGCATATAGGTTAAATAAGCAGGGTGACAGTATACAGCCTTGTCGTACTCCTTTCCCTATTTTGAACCAATCGGTTGTTCCATGACCGGTTCTAACTGTTGCTTCTTGGCCTGCATACAGATTTCTCAAGAGACAGGTAAGGTGGTCTGGTATCCCCATCTCTTTAAGAATTTGCCACAGTTTGTTGTGATCCACACAATCAAAGGCTTTTGCATAGTCAATGAAGCAGAAGTAGATGCTTTTCTGGAACTCTCGTGCTTTCTCCATGATCCAGCGAATGTTGGCAATTTGATCTCTAGTTCCTCTGCCTCTTCGAAACCCAGCTTGTACATCCGGTAGTTCTCGGTTCACGTACTGCTGAAGCCTAGCTTGTAGGATTTTGAGCATAACCTTGCTAGCATGTGAAATGAGTGCAATTGTGCGATAGTTTGAGCATTCTTTGGCATTGCCCTTTTTTGGAATTGGAACGTAAACTGACCTTTTCCAATCCCGTGGCCACTGTTGCGTTTTCCAAACTTGCTGGCATATTGAGTGCAGCACTTTAACAGCATCGTCTTTTAGTATTTTAAATAACTCAGCTGGAATACTGTCATCTCCACTAGCTTTGTTGTTAGCAATGCTTCCTAAGGCCCACTTGACTTCACTCTCTAGGATGTCTGGCTCAGGGTCAGTGACCACACCAGCATGGACATCAGGGACATTGAGATCTTTCTTGTATAGTTCTTCTGTGTATTCTTGCCACCTCTTCTTAATCTCTTCTGCTTCTGTTAGGTCCCTGCCTTTTTTGTCCTTTATCATGCCCATCTTTGCACTAAACGTTCCTTTGATATCTCCAATTTTCTTGAAGAGATCTCTAGTCTTCCCCATTCTATTGTTTTCTTCAATTTCTTTGCATTGTTCATTTAAGAAGGCCTTCTTATCTCTCCTTGCTATTCTCTGGAAATCTGCATTCAGTTGCTTATATCTTTCCCTTTCACCCTTGCTTTTCGCATTCCTTCTTTCCACAGCTATTTGTAAAGCCTCATCAGACAGCCATTTTGCTTTCTTGCATTTCTTTTTCTTTGGGATGGTTTTAGTTGCTGCCTCTTGTACAATGTTACAGACCTCCGTCCATAGTTCTTCAGGCACTCTGCCTACCAAATCTAATCCTCTAAATCTATTCATCACCTTCACTGTGTACTCACATGGAATATGATCTAAGTCATACCTGAGTGGTCTAGTGGTTTTCCCTACATTCTTCAATTTAAGCCTAAATTTTGCAGTAAGAAGCTCATGATCTGAGCCACAGTCAGCTCCTGGTCTTGTTTTTGCTGTCTGTATAGAGCTTCTCCATCTTTGGCTGCAAAGTATGTAATCAATCTGGTTTCGGTATTGACCATCTGGTGATGTCCATGTGTAGAGTCGTCTCTTGTGCTGTTGGAAAAGAGTGTTTGCTATGACTAGCTTGTTCTCTTGACAGAACTCTATTAGCCTTTGCCCTGCTTCATTTTGTACTCCAAGGCCAAACTTGCCTGTTATTCCGATTACTCCTTGACTTCCTACTTTAGCATTCCAATCCCCTATGATGAAAAGGACATCTTTTTTTGGTGCTAGTTCTAGAAGGTCTTGTAGGTCTTCATAGAACCGGTCAACTTCAGCTTCTTCGGCATCGGTGGTTGGGGCATAGACTTGGATTACCGTGATGTTGAATGGTTTTCCTTGGATACGCACTGAGATCATTCTGTCATTTTTGAGGTTGTACCCCATTACTGCCTTTCCCACTCTCTTATTGACTATGAGTGCAACTCCATTTCTTCTAAGGGTTTCTTGCCCACAGTAGTGGATATAGTGGTCACCTGAATTAAATTCACCCATTCCCGTCCATTTCAATTCGCTGATTCCCAAGATGTCGACGTTCAATCTTGTCATCTCATGTTTGACCACATCCAGCTTGCCTTGGTTCATGGATCTTACATTCCACGTACCTATACAATATTGTTCTTTACAGCATCGGACCTTCTTTTCGCTTCCAGATACATCCACAGCTGAACGTCCTTTCGGCTTTGGCCCAGCCGCTTCACTCTTTCTGGAGCTACTTGGAATTGCCCTCCGCTCTTCCCCAGTAGCATATTGGACACCTTCCGACCTGAGGGGCTCATCTTCCGGCGTCATCTCTTTTAGCCTTTTAACATTGTCCATGGGGTTTTCTTGGCAAGGATACTGGAGTGGGTTGCCATTTCCTTCTCCAGTGGACCACATTTTGTCAGAACTCTCTGTCATGACCTGTCCGTCTTGGGTGGCCCTGCACGGTATAGCTCATGGCTTCACTGAGTTACACAAGCCCCTTCGCCACGACAAGGCAGTGATCCATGAAGGGGTAACATCTTTTAGACATAATCTATTCCTAGAAGCAGACATCATTATTGACAGTGTTGATATCACAGCTACTAACTTCTGGCTGCATTCTTCAAATATCTTCTTTAATACTTCCGATGTTATAACATTTTGCGTCATTTTGTAAGTCCCAGTATTAACTGACATCAGGCTTGTGTTTATTTTTTCTTCTGCTTAAAATCTTTACTTCCCTCTAGTGTCCAGTTTCTAAAATCATCACTTATCTTTGGTTATGACTTACAATAGCCAGAATTGCAAAATAAGTCTGTTTCCCATGAAAAGTTGTAGTTAATTCCAAAATTTTATAGTAAAAGTCAGTATTCCAAATTTATCTGGACCCTTAATCCATTTATAACTTTCTTAGATCAAAATCTTATTTAGCTTTTTTCTGTTTATTTCAAATTCTCTAAGTTCTTAAGCTTGTAATTATTTTTCTTTTGTTCAGAGTTGAAGATAAACTCACCCAATGAACACTTTTCAAACTTGTCATTCCGAAGGTCTCTAATAGCTTTAAGATGGTTAGCAGGCAATTTCTGAAAGTCATTAGAAAATGAGGTTTGCAAACTTAATGTCCTTTAAAAGGCTCCACCATGGTTGTGAGCAAGATGGCTGATCCCGTCATCTCCCAGCACTCAAATCCACAGAAAACTGCTGTCCTGTGGTCTCCTTGCAAGGGGCAGCCATCCAGAACACATGTATTGGTCTACTTACTGGTTTCTTGGTCTTTGCTGCAGTTGACAGCTCTGCTGTGACAGAGCTGTCTTCAGTTTGCCATCTCTCCCCCGGAAGTCCAGTACAGAATCATTTCTACAGAATGGGCAGTTCCAACATTTCTGGGAAAGGGCGCATGGACACCTGCATTTATCAACTAAACTATATATATTTTAAAAAATACAGTGGTACCTCGGTTCACGAACTTAATTCGTTCCGCAACTCTGATCACGAACTGAATTGGTCGTGAACCGAATCAAATTTTCCCATAAGGTTCAATGTAAATATAGTTAGTCCGTTCTGACCCCTACGAATTTGGTCGCCAACCGATTTTTGATCGCGTCCCGAATCAAATTTCCCCATAAGGTTCAATGTAATTACGGTTAATCCGTTCTGAACCATATGTTTTTTTTTTTTTAAACCGCAAAAATACGACACAAAGTACAGTACGAAGAGAGAGAAAGCTAACCTTGCTCGACGTGACTTCTGGCGTGGAGGACAGGAAGGCGGGTGGGGAGGCGGTTATTGCTTGGAGGGAGAGTCCCCCTCCCTACAGGAAGCCGTGACCACGTGTCACGGGAGGGAAAATGGCCACGGATCCTGTTTGTAACCCGGTCCGGCAATCGTGAACGGAGGCAAAATTTTGAGACCGGAGCGGTTCGTGAACTGAATTGTTCGTGAACAGAAGCGTTCGTGAACTGAGGTACCACTGTATAACCTAATATCTTAATTCAATATTTAATTAGCATTTGGGTGGTTCTGTTTACCTTTAAGGTGTTATGGTTGAGCAAGTACTAACCACAGCTCAAACAGCTGGAATCATTTGGATGCTATATCACTGGAAGAAAAAGATATTAATTTCTATTTAAACCATGCTTACTGAAATCTAAGATTTTCTTAGAAGATATCGATTACAAACTTCTTGTATTGCTGGCTATGTAATCTAATGATCTCCTGGAATTCTAAGTTACTTTCCAGCTGTTTCTTTTATTCATTACTTTATATCAGTTGCTCTCCTAGGATAAGTGGGAAAATGAGAAAATGTACTCTACCTGCTCGGTTAGCCTTCTTCCACAATTTCTGCTATTTCTACAAACTAGTTGTGATAAGGATTGAATGGTATTTTTCCTTTAAACTGAAATTGTCAAACTAGTCCAGATATTGGCAACCTCTCCAAATGTTTTGGTCTTCAACTTCCATCTCCTAAACAGTACCCAGAGCAAAGGAATATGGCAGTTTACACAAAATATTTGATGGAAACAAAGATTTTCTATGCTTGCTGGACAAAGTAAATTGCAAAGTCCTGTACATCTGAATAGGATTCACAAGAATTCACACATTTAAGCAAGCTTCTAGACAAGGCTTTCTTTATGTAATTGTTTATCATACCCTCCACTTTCATACCATCACTTCACTCTTGGATAAGACCTCAAAGAAGGAAAACCTGATACATCAATGTGTGTCTGTGCAGAAGGGACCAAGGATGCTGGTCATATCAGAGGATGCTGATCATCCTCCTGAGACAGCCATGCAACTGGATGATCCATTCAAAGAGTTCATAACATTGAAAGTGCTAAGAGATAATATTACTGATCCATTTCCTTGCTCCAGGCCACCAGAATCTCTTCCAGAAGCCAAGAAGACCTAGTCAGAAATGCAGTGTCCATTTAGCAGGATACCAAATATCCATATATCTTATTCATGTTGACCACCCCACTCTTCACTGAGACCTCTACTCTGAAATTCTACTTTCTGTCAAGTACAACAACTCTTAATAAAGCTTCATTCAGTTCATGGAAAGTACAGATGAAACATACATATAGGTTTAGTGATCATGAAAAGCAGGACTTGGCAATACTATGACTGGAGGATAAGTGTAAACAGGCAGTGGTAATTCTACTTTAGCTTATAGCAGAGCAGTAATGTTTGGAAACATAACTTATTATCTAAGTCTGCATAGGAGAGCAGCTCATGTTAACAGAAGATACAGAAAACTGAAAAGGGGTAAGTGTTAAATTAGTGCTATCAGATTAAGTGAAGGCAATTTGAAGCCAATCACCTTTGAAGGCCACTTGCTGATGCCATGATAACAGTGACCTGCCATTGTCATATGGCAACTTTAAAATATTAAAATATTTTACATTAAAATACTTTAGCGCTAACATCTGCAGATATTACAGGATGTTAATATGACAGCATAACATAACAATCCTAATTTTATTTTTGTGACAAATTATTAGACTCTATTATGGAATTATGTCCTTTGTATCCAATTGCTTAAGCTAATACAATCAAAGGAGGATGAATCCTGTTCTCTAATCTGCACTGGGCTCTTCGGTTGTGTCCCTAAAATCTTTGCCTTCAACAGATACAGAAACTACAAAAATCTTTGTTTTTAGCAAATGAGAGCATCAGTCAGATGACATCAAGAAATAGATCCAAAGATTCATCTTGTCATTGTTTATATATGTGTTTCATAAGGTTTGGTCATCTAGTCATGGATTTTTTTTTCCTCACAGAAAGTATGAAAAGTTTGAAATCACAGTCCACACCAGTAGAATTAAAATACACATGTTGTGAATGAGTGAAGTGTGAAATTTATCAATAGAGTTCAGATAAAGGAAGATACAAGAAAGGAAGGAATGTGACCACAGAAGAAATGTGTTCTGAGGAATTCTGTGCTAGACTGTGAGGGGTGAAAAGGTCATTTCCTGCCAACTGCAGAGAGTGTTCTAAGAGCAGCTTATTGCCCTGCGTGGGTCGTTTAAGTGACTGTTTCTTGCTGAGTAAGCAGAGACTGCAGGAGGAAATAAGGCAGTCAGGTTCCAAGGAACAAGCTCAGTGAATGAGTGAATGAAAACAAATAAGAAGAGCAGTGTGTACTTGGATAATCTGAAAAAGAAACAAGACAAAAAGTCTTCTACTAGTGGTCTCACAAGACATATAACTGAAGATGAAAGGCAGAACTTTGTATTAGTAACTTTCAGTACATATGACATGCTGGCATTCCTGCTTGAGAACAACCTGGCATATAACTGAAACAACTGTTTTAATGCTCCTTAAAAGAAAAAAAATCAGAAGGTTGGAACAGCAAATGGCCACACTTCAGCTGATGAGATGAGCTAACAGAGGAAGCAACTCTCCATAATGAAGAGATTCAAACAATAGATACAACCCACTGGCAAGAGTGACAACCACTAGCAATAAATATAGAATATATTTTGCATTACAGAAACTCAGAAACAGCTTCCAGGTCCTTGCAAAGGAAACAAGCTCTGAGCCTTCAGGGGAAGAAAATGAGCCATTGCAGGTCAGAAGAAAAGAAAATGGATCCCTGGAGGGCAGCAGCTATGCCTTGCAAGAAGACAAAGAACAGTTTTGGGATACTTTATGACTTACTACTACAAGGAACTGAACAAATGTGGGTCAAATGGACCCATTAGTTTATAAAGTAGTTTATAAAGTCCACTGACAATAATATATTCCTGCTAGAAGAGTTCTCCTGTTCCTGATAAATATGTGGGTACAGAACAGATTTGCTTTTGCTGTCTTCTTGGATGTTCCTTAATTTCCCAGTCTTGCATACAGGGTTGGGACTCCTTGGTGGTCCCCCATTCAAGTACTAACCCGGTCTGACAATGCTTAGCTTTTTCAGGATCAACCAAGGTCAGCTAGATACTGCCATCTACAGGTGAAACTCGAAAAATTAGAATATCGTGCAAATGTTCATTTATGTCAGTATGGCAACTCAAAAGGTGAAACCAATATATGAGATAGACGCATTACATGCAAAGCGAGATATGTCAAGCCTTACTTTGGTATAATTGTGATGATTATGGCGTACAGCTTATGAAAACCCCAAATTCACAATCTCAGAAAATTAGAATAGTGTGAAAAGGTTCAATATTCTAGGCTCAAAGTGTCCCCCTCTAATCAGCTAATGAATCCATAACACCTGCAAAGGGTTCCTGAGCCTTTCAATGGTCTCTCAGGCTGGTTCAGTAGGAATCACAAGCATGGGAAAGACTGCTGACCTGACAGTTGTGCAGAAAACCATCACTGACACCCTCCATAAGGAGGGAAAGCCCCAAAAGGTAATTGCAAAAGAAGTGGGATGTTCCCAAAGTGCTGTATCAAAGCACATCAATAGAAGGTTATGTGGAAGGGAAAAGTGTGGTAGAAAAAGGTGCACAAGCAGCAGGGATGACCACAGCCTGGAGAGGATTGTCAGGAAAAGGCCATTCAAAAGTGTTGGGGACTTTCACAAGGAGTGGACTGAGGCTGGAGTTAGTGCATCAAGAGCCACCACACACAGATGGATCCTGGACGTGGGCTTCAAATGTCGTATTCCTCTTGTCAAGCCGCTCCTGAACAACAAACAACGTCAGAAGCGTCTTACCTGGGCTACAGAAAAAAAAAAAAAGAACTGGTCTGTTGCCCAGTGGTCCAAAGTCCTCTTTTCTGATGAGAGCAACTTTTGCATCTCATTTGGGAACCAAGGACCCAGAGTCTGGAGGAAGAATGGAGAGGCACACAATGCACGATGCTTGAAGTCCAATGTGAAGTTTCCACAGTCTGTGTTGATTTGGGGAGCCATGTCATCTGCTGGTGGTGGTCCACTGTGCTTCATTAAGTCCAGGGTCAACGCAGCCGTCTACCAGGAGATTTTGGAGCACTTCATGCTTCCTTCCGCAGACGAGCTTTATGGGGATGCTGACTTCATTTTCCAGCAGGACTTGGCACCTGCCCACACTGCAAAAGTACCAAAACTTGGTTCAATGACCATGGGATTACTGTGCTTGATTGGCCAGCAAATTCGCCTGACCTGCACCCCATAGAGAATCTATGGGGCATTGCCAAGAGAAAGATGAGGGGCATGAGAACGAACAATGCAGCGGAGCTGAAGGCCGCTATTGAAGCATCCTGGTCTTCCATAACACCTCAGCAGTGCCACAGGCTGATAGCATCCATGCCATGCCGCATTGCGGCAGTCATTGCTGCAAAAGGGGCCCAAACCAAGTACTGAGTACATATGCATGCTTATACTTTGCAGAGGTCCGATATTGTTCTATTTCCAATCCTTGTGTTACTGATGTCATGTAATATTCTAATTTTCTGAGATTGTGAATTTGGGGTTTTCATAAGCTGTACGCCATAATCATCACAATTATACCAAAGTAAGGCTTGACATATCTCGCTTTGCATGTAATGCGTCTATCTCATATATTGGTTTCACCTTTTGAGTTGCCATACTGACATAAATGAACATTTGCACGATATTCTAATTTTTTGAGTTTCACCTGTAAGGTGGCATTACAAAGAATACTTTAATCTATATCACTATGGGCTTGAGCATCTAAGAAGAAATTCAACCCAGAGTCTCAAGAAAACAAATATTGCTAATGAATGACTCACTACACATATAGTGTCAATATCTGGATGATGGTCTTCTGTTATACCCCATGAGGACTATTAAAAATATGATTGGCCTAATCAACTGCAACCAGTTGATATATGGTTGATATATGGGATATATGGAATATATGGAATATATATGGATATATGGTATGATATATGGAAAATATGATTGGCCTAAGCACTGCAACCTTCCTCTGGAGAACTTTAAACTGAATCCTGTGGGGGAGGAGATGAAAAGTACAGACCTCAAATAAAGCTTTGAGTGGTATAAAAATATATGGGAGTGTTGATATACTGGGACCTTTAAATCACTCAGTGAAGAATCAGAAAGAACATTGCCTCATACGTTCCTGGCCTTTGTTCCCTGTACATTAATGTTCAAGTATACGGGAACTATTCTTGAATATCTAGTATAGGAAGGCAAATATAATTTAATAGGCATAACAAAGATCTGGTGCAATTAGCCTATGACTGGCTACTACAACTGAAGGATGCAATTGTTCAAAAGAAAAGAAGCAATAAGAAGAGAGGATGAGCTGCATTATATCCATACCTGTTTAGAACTCCAAGTGAATAAACTTGGTGATGCTATAGACAGCAAATAGGTAAAAATAGGTGGAAGAATAAATAAAAACAATACTGTCGCCAATATCTACCACCACCCATCTCTACAAAGGTGTATGATGCTCTCTGAAAAATATTTTTTAAAAAGCATAATGTAGAAATTGTAGGGAATTTCAATTACACTGTCATCAGTACATTGGCTAGCATGACCCTTCTAAGAAACTCCAAACTTTTTTTACGGGCAACTTCTTCTGAGAGGGAAAGGAAGGTAAAGAGATGTAGCAATCCTGAAGCTGATACTAACCAACAGGGAAAACTTTGTTGAGGAAATGGAAGTAAGGAGGAGTATAATTGGGAATTATGTAAAATTGGCCTTTTTGATTTTAGTAAACATGTGTCTTGGACTTCAAAAAAGTAGATTTTCTGTGAATTCAGAGCAATGTTAAGTGCAATTAAAGGGCGGGGGAAGCTAGTGGGGAACGGAGGTTAAGGTATCTGCAAAATCTGTGGAATTGCAGACCAATCTGACATCCATACATGGTAAGATTCTGGTGAAAGTCATAAAAAGATTGATCTGGCTTGTTTGCTTCATTAATAGATGACAGAAATGCTGTACACGCAATATATCTTGATTTCAGCAAAAATTATACAAAGTATTTCATGGCATTCTAATTAAGCAGACTAGTTAGATATGGATTTGATGGCATGTTACTAGGTGATCTGAAAACTGAAGTGCTCATATTCAGCTTTTCATCAAGCTGGAGTTAGGTACTGAGTGAGACACCACATATTTCAGTTCTTGATCCCAATATTCTCATAACATTCAAAGCAATGAGTGGTAAATAACAGAATGAATTTATCAGAGACAAATGCAAAGTTCTTCACTTAGAAAATAGAATTCTAATTAACAAGTATAGGGGGGGGATATACCTGGCTTAATAAGAGTACTCGTGAAAAAGATATTGGAACAATAATTGACTCCAAACTGACTAGGAGTCAATGATGATATGTGGCTGCAAGAAAAAAAAAAAGACAATTACAATTTAAACTGACTCAAAGGAAGTAACATTTCCAAATTATGGAAGTAATACTACCATAATTATATATTAGTCAGATCTCATCCTAACTATTGTGTCATGTTTGAGGCACCACATTTTAAGAAGGATTTAGACAAACTGAAAAGAGGTCAGAAAAGGCAACAAGGAAAATCAGGGGATTAGAAACTGTGCCATGAAGAGAGACTGAAGAAACTGGGAATGCTTAGCTTTGAGAACAGAAGACAGAAGGCATATGATACTGCTTTCCAAGAACTGGAACAGTTCACAGAGAACAAGGTCAAGACCTCTTTTGTATCATCCTAGAAATTAACAGGAAGGCACATGCCAGTGGAGCATGGTTAATCTAGAGAACAGAAGGTTTAATAGGAATACGTATAGCACTCTTCAGTACTTGAAAGAATGTCACACAGAAGAAGGTAAAAACCTGTTCTTCATTCTAAACTGCAGGAAGAATTAGCTAAATCATATTACTGTTTGCTTAGCTGTGGCTTAACATGATGTGTAAACCCATCCACTGGGATTAGTGAAGCCATCATGTATGGCTTAATGTGGCCTTGTTTCAAGGACTTTAATTTTAGGTACTGTTTTATTTTAGTTCAGCAACTCATAACACACCATTGCCCCTATCACTGTGAATAACTCCCAAATTCTTCTACAATCTTTAGGGCCCTTTTTTATGTGTGCACACATAAAAACCAACTTCCTTTTCTAAACAACATATTTCACAGTTTCATTTTAATGTGAATTCTACTGATGCCTTCAAGAAACAATAAGATTTACTAGGGATGAGAAAGGGGATGAAGAGGGGTTTTTCAAGTAATATTACAGATGTTAAATTACTGTTAATACATATATTCGTTAGGAGGGAGGGGGAAGTGATCTTTTATATTTCTCCTTCCTTCCTTCCTTCCTTTTTGTCTGTAGGTTGTTTAGCTTTCTACTGGTTTTTATATAAATAAACTTAAAAAATATTTTTAAAAAAGAAACAATAAGATTTACCTCAAGTTCAGAAATTCTGAGTCAGAGCTATATGGCTGCTACAAAATGGAACATTTAAACCTTTCTGGGAGTAACAACTTCTCCTATTTTTCAACAGTGGAAGACAGCTGTATACTAAGCCTGAGAATAAGACCTCCAGAGTTTTGAAGAAGCAGTATATAGCAAAAAAAGAATCAATCTGAATGCTGGTTTCCCAACTGAGTAAAAAACCAGAAAGGAAATCCTCTATTCATTTCCATTCCGACTAAGCTTATGGAATGAGCTTCCAGGAAAAAAAGAATACAAGCCAAGAAATCTAAGGAAAGAGGGGTTCAAAATGTTCATTCGCTTTCAAATACGTAAATCTAACTTTAAGAAGTAGGATGATAGAGATCAAGGTGTAATTGCATATGCATTGCGTGTTGAAAAAAAGTACCACAAATATTCCTATATATTGCAACTAATGGGAGGGGAGAGATTAGTCAGTAACAGTATTGCATACTTGATGGGTAATAGTGGACTTAAGAATTATTGCTTAAATAATAATAGAACAGAGACACCAATCCACATTACCCAAGTATGAATGTCCTAATAATAGCTCTGTTTTTCTATATAAAAGCTTTTTCAGAAAGAAAAGCTGCCTTTGAGTTATCCTGCTAGGAAAAATGCCAATGGCTTTTATTCAATTGAATGCATTCATCAGCAGAATTGTCACTGTTGGAAGAATGGGTTCTTCCACCTCCATGCATAACCATCCCTAATATGCACCATCCATGAAAAGATCACTGCAAATGTGATGGAAACTTCTGGGGCAGATTTGGATAGGGCATGAAAAGTGAAAAGGAAGACGTCCCACTGGACATTCACTCACAAGATATTGGAAGTAGCCATGTTAATCCATCATGGTAAGATTGGAATTAATTCCATTTTAATCTAGACACTGGAACACCACATATATTGTTTTGTTATCCAAAAAACAAAGCATTTATAATCTTGCCAGAAGAAGAAAAAGGACACTTAGAACTGCAATGAAATAACTGAAAGCAAATGGGGCTGTAACCACAGTTCACCAATTTTACTACTTAACTAGGCAGCTCTTTATTACAATGGCCTCAACCAATTGCCATTCTTGAAACATTTCCTCCTATCCACAGAAAAAAGAAGACACCACAAAAAATAGAACATGTAGGAATTGCAAGAAGCACCTGTAATTTCAAACTAAATATCTAACTAACTTACCCAGAGAATCCATTCTTTAGCTTTGAATCCACTAAGCCACCATTCAGTCTGATCCTGTTGTTCTATGTATGTGATAGCCCAATGCACTGCACAGAAAGTTCCTACTAAGTACTAGCCTCCAGAAACTGTCTGCTCTTATTTCTGCTATCCACCTCCTAATCTCTGCTACTACACAGGAGGACTTCTGCAAAATTAAAGCAGATGACTAATGCATGCTGCTATAGTTAAAAAGAAAAAAGAAAAAAAAAAGCAACCTTAAGCCCAGCATTAACTATATTCCTATCTAATCATTTTGATTCAGTTAGGTTCCCTTCCTCCCTCCCTTTCTTTTTCTTTCCTTCCTTCCTTCCTTTCATACTGAAAAGCTTGCAAAGACCATTTGTTCCTGGGTAATGGTGACACAAAGACTCTAAGGGTCCTCAAAAAAAAAAAAAAAAAGGGCCCAAATTAATTCAATAAAATTAATCCTTTAAAAATCACATGTATCTATACAATCCCCCTCGGTTAACTGTTTCAACTGGGCACTGTGAAATCACAAAATCATCTCAGCGCCTGTATTGCAATGAAGGGGGCAAAACATTCTATTTGCATATAATGGCTCAGAGAAATTTATTTTTGGTCACAAGACTGTTCAAGCTTTTAATCACAACCTAAATGAAGGAAAAAGATGTGCTACTTGGGAGAGCTCCCTACAACTTATGTCACTGTGTGTGAGAAAAGTGATGGTTGAAATATAGGGCTATTAGATCTGGTTTGCCAACATCAGGAGGACCACTAGTCTGTAGTAAAAATATTTCTCTGCTGCCATTTATTAGTTGTCTGGATTTTTGCAGACCAGATCTGGTAACTCTTGATCTGGATCTCCTAATGAAATGAGAATACAAGAATAAAAGACACTGGGAAAACACGACTGAAGCTTTTTCTACCCAAAACCTAAAAGGGATTCATCCACTGTAACAGATCTTTTATAAATGCACTCTGATTATCCATTTATGGTAATTATCTGTAAAGGGTTAAAAAACCATGAGCCTATAATATACATGCTTCCCAAGAGTGCTAGCTAGTGCGATTGCAGTACTATCCCATAGAGATGATCTTTCCAGTAAGAAACCTAGAATCAGTCCAAAAGCAAATGGTTATAATATTGCATTTAGAGTATTCTTTTACTAGATCGAATAAACTTTAAACTTTAAGTTTAAAGACTTAGTTTTAAAGTTTTAAAGGACTTTAAAATGGAAGATAGTTTGGTACTCCTATTTGTGGTCTTTAGTCCTCACTCTGAGAATTGAGAGGACAGGGAATGATCATTAAACCCAATGAGTTCTGTAATGTAGTTGTGTTCTTATACTGAATCAGATTTACACAGAACTATCCATGAACACAAAACTGAGTTTGTACTCAGGCCACATAGGAAGAATTTACAGATTAACCCTGTTTTTAGCTTATAATGAACAAAAACAATACTCTGTATTGTCTAAAACTCTATTTGTCAGAAAGCCAAAGTCTGTGAATTTAATATGAGGCAAATGAATAAAGTTCTGAAAATATGTGGTTGGATGAATTTTGTTTCCTTAGAAATAAATTATGACTGTTATTATTATCAAGGATGTAATAATTCAAGTTTGAGTTTCTTCAACAATATTGGGCTTTGTGAAATATTTTAGCAATTAAATTCAAACACTTAAATTCCACTCCTGCTCAAACTGTTATTAGAATGATGTGTTATATGGATGGATGGATGGATGGATGGATGGATGGATGGAAGGAAGGAAGGAAGGAAGGAAGGAAGGAAGGAAGGACACAATTCTTAAAATCAATAAAGACACAACGCACATTTTGAAAATCCAATTCTAACACACATCTCTTTTTTTTATGGTGGGGGAAAGAACCACAGAGAAAACCAAATGGGAAAATCTGAGCCAAAAGAAAAAAAGAATGGAAGAATATCTTAAAATGTTGGCCTTGCTCAACCGGGATCAACAGTCCCTATGTAACCTTAAAACAGCCAGTGTGCTGTAGAGTAGACAGACAGATAGAAAAGAGGACCATTTAAACACGCATAAATGAAGAAGCCAAAGAAAGGGAAGTATCAAATAGTGTTACGAAAAAAGATATGAAGTAGGGGTAGGGAGAAATAACTAAATATGTTTATTTTGAATGGCTGGCAAAGGCTTTAAGAAAGTTACTTCACAACAAGCATTAGTGAAAATGAAGCACTTCTCTTGAAATTGTTCAAACAGCCATGTTTTTTGCAAGGCTCCTATGGCTGTTTCCAAAGGATGCATGTGCGCTTAACATTTCTGTTGGAATGACCAGGGAAGCAAAGTGCAGCCACAAGTGGAGGCTGCTGTCCCAATGCAGCTGCCTTGAGAAGCCTTTGAGAAGGTCATCTCTGTTGAGGGGAGCATGTTGTCACCATTTTTAAGCAACTTGGGTGCTTCCAAACGGCAGAGATTTCAGCCCTTCAAAAAATCCCTTCGTCCTCTCAAACATGACTGATTGCAGGAATCTCAGTTTAAAAGTATGTATGCTCACTAAAACTGCTGCTTACCTGAAAGACAGGGATACCATCTCAGCCCAGGAACGGGTTCAGGCACCCTAACTCATGTTCCATCCTCCCTTTCCCATTTTATATGGGGAATGTCAAAACCAAGATTGCTGCCTAGGCACTTAAATAAACAGAACAATATAGGGGCTCCATGTCTAAAAAGGTCTTACTATTCATTCCAGTAATTTTCACTTTCATGACCCCCAGGCATGATTCTCTTCTACACAACTCCCATGTTCTCTAGGATATTATTTTTCAACCTTGGCAACTTTCAAACTTGGGGAATTCTGGGAGTTGAAGCCCACACATTTTAAAGTTGCCAAGGTTGCTCTGGGACTTAAAAAATGTTAAAGGGTTAGGCTGGGTCACATACCCTGCTACACAACAGTTTTCTTAGCCATGGTTTACTGAATAATCCATAATTGGCTGGGCTTACAATACATATGAAGCTATAAATCATGGCTTATAGACCACAACAGCTGCATTCACACAACTTACCAAGCCAAAACCAAACATAACAGATTACGGCTAAGTCCAGGGAGAGTGCAGGTACATTTCTGAATTCTGAAAGCATGTTCTGGTGCTCTTATAAAATATCTGCTGAAGGGCCCTCTCCATTTACAATATAGCTGTTACAAGGGCCATAGCAGGCTATAAGACACCAATTTACTGCCTGCTGTATCCCCGCCCCTCCTGTAAATTATATTTATAATATAATTATACATAACTATAATACAGTGGTACCTCGGTTCACGAACGCTTCTGTTCACGAACAATTTGGTTCACGAACAGCTCCGGTCTCAAAATTTTGCCTCCGTTCGCGAACTCCGCATTGGGTTACGAACAGGATCCGCGGCCATTTTCCCTCCCGTGACACGTGGTTGCGGCTTCCTGTAGGGAGGGGGACTCTCCCTCCAAGCAGTAACCGCCTCCCCACCCGCCTTCCTGTCCTCCATGCCAGAAGTCGCGTCGAGCAAGGTTAGCTTTCTCTCTCTTCGTACTGTACTTTGTGTCATATTTTTGCAGTTTAAAAAAATATATATATGGTTCAGAACGGATTAACCGTAATTACATTGAACCTTATGGGAAAATTTGATTCAGGACGCGATCAAAAATCGGTTGGCGACCAAATTCATAGGGGTCAGAACGGATTAACCGTATTTACATTGAACCTTATGGGAAAATTTGATTCGGTTCACGACCAATTCAGTTCGCGACCAGAGTCATGGAACGAATTAAGTTCGTGAACCGAGGTACCACTGTATTTAACACAATTATTATCATTTCATTATTCACCAGACTTAGTTAACATCTTTAATTTGCAGAATCTCAAATAAAGGTCATCCAAGTCAGTTGCAGAGGGTCCACACATTAGTCTCTGTCTTGTCCTATCTGACCATAATTAGGCTTCAGGCACTAGCAGTAAACCCAAGATCACCCTGTGTAGTGTTCCCCAGGAAGTTACGGTTGGCCCCCACGCTCCCAGGATTTAGGAAAATGGCAAGAACATATCCCTTTCACCAACTTTTTAACTGTGAAATGAGTCCACTGATGTTGCTATACATGATACAATTTTAATAGTATAGATTTTATTGTCCTAGTTTATATTTTGTTTGTTTGTTTTATTGATGTAAAATGTCTTTAATGCATATGTAAGCAGAACCACAAGGTAAACATAATGAATAAATAAAATAAAATAAAATAAAATCCAACAAGCCTGAAATTGGCCCACGCTTATAATAAAGCAAAACCAAACATTTTGTGCTATATCGGCAAAAGTACATAAAGTATTCTGAACATCATTACTGAGTCTTGCATTTTTGAATCACAATAGCAAAGTATGGCTTTTTGGGGGAAAAGGTATACCTCTTCAAAACAGAATATGAAACGGATAAGCTGTGGATCATACCCAGAGGAACTAGAAGCCAGCTAGGAATGTATAAAATAGATGAAAGATTACAGTAAAAATGCTTTTGAGCTTCTCAGTTTTCATTGAAATGGCCATTGCCATTGGCTTCTTCTTGGATTTTATTTTCTTTTGGCAGGATGAAGCTTCTTATTGTAGTCTACAGTCTTAGGATTTTCTCAAGGTCTCTCGTCCAAGCACTAACCACGTATTAATCCTGCTTAGCTTTTTTAAGATCCACCATGATGGGCAATGTGCTGATGCCTACTGTGGCAAGACTAGGGATACATATATAAATATTTTTGGGGGGGGGGGGGAATATGTGCTTTAATAAAGAGAAATCAAAAGCATTTGTTGAACATTGTGCCATTTCTCTTTTCTAAAAAAAGAAAGAGAGAGAGAGAGAGAGAGAGAGATCAAAGCTAAGTGCAAACTATTGGATATCTGGAACTGATTCATTATCTACTCAGTTTCTTACTCATACTATCTGTATAGGATAACTATGGAAATGGCTTGTTTCTAAAAACAGATCAGTCAACAGCACAATGCAGCCAGTTTAAATGTATCTCAAAATAAAGAGAGGGCAAAAATTGCTCCACTCATGGCCTCCTCCAAACCTATCGCTTATTGTAGGACCACTATTTACTAACTTGCATTTTAATTATGGTTGCTCCTTTTTTTTTTTTTAAATACAGCAGCATATTTACAATGGGAGGACATGCTTGATATACAGTGCTGCAGCCCTAATGCGATTCATCAGCTATATATTCTGATCTTCTACATTTTGTCAACCCTTCCATTTTTGGAATTCCAGGCAGACATTAGAAAATAAATCTTTATCAAGCAACTGATGAATGGCTATACATGAGTGGTAGACTGTTTCATCTAATGAGTCATAAGTTAGGCTGATCTACTCTATCCCATTTTTCTTCAGATATGGATATCTTTTAAGCGAGGAAAAATCAGTAGTAGCATAAAGATCAGGGACTACACTTGAGACAGGAACTGGCTGAGGAAGGTGTGGCAGGACAGTACTGCAGGATAGACCATTACAAGAGAAGAGAGATCCACACATTGATACAGGTCCTAGCTTCTAGCCCAAAGCCTGCAGCAGCCATCCTAGGAAGGAAGGGGTGTTGTAATCATTCATGAGATCTTAGTAATGACCAGTAGCACTGCTGTGGAGATAATCTAAGTGCCTGTACAGTTGGGCTGTAGGGAAAAGTTAGGGCTGCTGGTGGTATACCATCCAACCTGCTGTCCCAACACCAGCCTTTCTGGAGTTTATACACCCCATTGCCAGGCTGGTGTTGGGACCCCCCTCCAAGCTTTTGAGTGCTGGGGACTTCAATCTCCATGCCTTTAAGGTGAGGTCAAGGTTGTCTTAGGATTTCATGGCCTCTGTGATGATCATAGGCTTGAACCAGGTAATCGCAGCCCAGACTCATGTAGATAGGCGCATACCGGCGCTAGTTTTTACTTTGGAGCAGATGAGATGGGTTCTGAATATGGAGGATATTACAATCTGCTGTGGTCAGATCATTTCTGTCCCAATATCAGGAAGCCTCAGTGATTCATGCCCTTATTATCATGAGCCTTTCAATTCAATTCAATTCATTACAGTCATAGATCAGTACATGCAGAGTGCTCTGTGAATATATATAAATCTATCTTAATAGATAATAAACGAAATAAAATTTAAGACAAAGTTAAAATACATTTATAAAGCAACCTAATTGCTATCTATGAGTGAGGTTCAGGATCCAGTCTCCACTTAAATTATAAAGTAGACACTAAAATTATATAAAGTATAACAACATCTAAAATTGCAAGCAAGTGATAATATCTAAAATTTAAATAAATTACAGTTATATAGAATGCATTTGGCTAGCAGAAAATTGGCTCATTAGGTCCAGCAGATCTTCCGTGCTGCTGCACAAAACCTATCTACATGCACTGTAACAAAAGACAGTTTGTCTACGAGCAGCATCTGGGCATTGGCTGACTCTGAGTAACCAGGATATCTACTAATCAGGGGTAGGATGAATCTGGTTCAAATGTCTCTATAACAGGAGCAACAAAGAAGAACATATTCAGTAGGTTCCACCTTTCCAGAATCACAGGGGCAAAGCCTTTCAGCCAATGGTACTTTTATTATCATGAGCCTTGAATCTTTCAAAATGTTCTGCATAGACTGCCTTTGAAGACAATGTGGAAGCCACAACTGGTTCTGAATGCAGCAACCAGATTCCTGGCAAGTGAAATGCAGTATTATAGTATAATATTTTGCATTCACTTTACTGGAAACAGTAGGCTTCCAGTCCCAATTCAAAGTGCTGTTTTTTACCTTTTGTTGTTGTTGTTTAGTCGTTAAGTCGTGTCCGACTCTTCGTGACCCCATGAACCATATTGCGCCAGGCCTTCCTATCTTTCACTGCCTCCCTGAGTTTGCTCAATTTCATGCTCATTGCTTCAGTGATGCTATCCAGCCATCTCATCCTCTGCCGTCCTCTTCTCCTTTGGCCTTCCATCTTTCCCAGCATCAGGGTCTTTTCCAAAGAGTCCTCTCTTCGCATTAGGTGACCAAAGTATCTGAGCTTGAGCTTCATTATCAATCCTTCCAATGAGCAATCAGAGTTGATTTCCTTTAAGATTGACTGGTTTGACCTCCTAGCAGTCCAGGGGACTCTTAAGAGCCTTCTCCAGCACCACAGTTCAAAGGCATCAATTCTTCGGCGTTCAGCCTTCTTTATGGTCCAGCTCTCACAGCCATACATTACTACTGGAAAAACCATAGCTTTGACTATGTGGATCTTTGTCGGCAAGGTGACGTCTCTGCTTTTTAATATGCTATCTAGGTTTGCCATAGCTTTCCTCCCAAGGAGCAAGCGTCTTTTAATTTCATGGCTGCAGTCTCCGTCTGCGGTGATCTTGGAGCCCAAATAAATGAAGTCTGTTACTGCTTCCATTTCTACCCCTTCTATTTGCCAGGGATTGATGGGTCCAGATGCCATGATCTTAGTTTTTTTAATGTTGAGTTTCAATGTTTTTTACCTATGAAGAGCTATATAGCACTGGACCAAGTTACTGCCTTACCCAAAATAATCCTGCCTGTCCTGTATAATCATCCAGGGAGGGCCTGCTTAAGGTCCCTTCCCAGATGTGTGAGGCATCCTGCCTTAAACACAGTTTGGGCCATTGGGTCTAGTTCAAAATGTTATGCTAAGTTTAGCTACAAAATGGTTTAGGCTGTTGTAAACACACCCCTTGTATATTCAATTCCAGTTTTATAAGCAAGCAAGTTTAAGAGGCAACTTTACCATCCCTTAATGCAGCTGTGACTCTTCATTCTGTAACTTTAGGGTGATTGCCTAATTTATGCACACAATTTTTAGGACCAAACAACAGAGTAATAGAGGGGTGGCATAGGGAAGAGGTTTAAGAAAAGCTATTAAAGCTGAAGGATGGGTAACAATAAACTAAAAGACTCTGAATAAAAGACAATGAGATGGCAGCACTTAACAAAGTGATCTGCTTGAACGCTTGGATAATCTTGACAGCCACCTGTCCCCACTGAGAGCTACTAGAGTTAACTGCTCTTGAAAATGGTTCTGTAGGGTAATTGTTGGGGTTGGCCATTTTTCCCTCCAGAACAGCACAACGTTATACTTTCTAGAAGCATCCAAGGGGGAAGAGGGGAACACCAGGAAAACTGACTCAGCAACCAAGAGGAGCAGAACCAGAGAAGGGAAGAAGCAACAACCACTACTTGTCCTCAGCAAACTGACTTTTGCTTAGGTCATGGTTCCCAGTTCTGAAATTAGTTCCCCTTTTATATCTTCCTTTCTGCAACACCCTCCTCAAAGGTTTTAGCTGAAAGTTCTCCGTTCCAGAGACACAAGTGTGTCAATCAACTGCAGGGAAACCAACAAACATTTCTTGCAGGCAGCCCTTCTGGGTGAAGGTGCCTGTATTCTGGCCTGCAATCATGCTTAAATTTATGGCACCCACACTTAGACCTTTTAGGCAGCTGTTAAACATTTATCTCTTTACTCAGATTCTCCTTATATTTATTTCATTTATTTCATTCTTCACGTTTCTACCCTGCCACAGTCCAAAGTCTCTCAGTGGCTTACACTGACTATAAAAGCCAGGTAAAATATCCACAGTGCAACATCCACAAAAGGAGTACAACAAGACCACCCAAACATGACATTATGAACAATAAAATTAGAAAGTAAAGTTGGCATGAAAAAAAAAATTAGGGGAAGGCTCTTCGAAACAATTCCATCTTTAAAAGCTTCCAAAACTTTAACAAAGTAGGGGCATTGTTATGCAATATCACTGTTGCATAAATGGTTTTTATTCCTGTCTTCTCTCTCCCACCACCTTTTTAATGAACATATTTTTCTATTGCTTTAATTTATTAATTTAATGTATATGCATTTTATTATATTTTATAAATGCATTATAAATTGTTTCCAATTGGGTTCCTAGGGGATGTGATATTCTAGGGTAAAGCAGGAGGCAGAGATGGATAACAAGCACACTCTGCCTTCAACAGAATGGCAGTGATGATAGTGAGCGATCACATAGAGCAACTTGGAAATAGCCTATGGAGTAAGAAAATTATGTTTCTGCCCCCCCTCCGGGCTAATAACATTTAAAATAAGGCCACGTTATAATAATACTAGTCGTAATTTATTAAATGTAGTGAGTCTGGGCATTAAACCCTTGCTGGCAGAAGCAGCAGAAAACTTGTAGAAACAGCATCAGCAACACACAGCTGGCAGAACCCGGTTCTCTTTCTTAGTTTCAACCAACATCCTCTATGGGACAGAACTGGGGCTCTCCCAAAAGAGAGCTAGTCCAGTTTTATAAAACAGGTCTCACTCTCTTTCAAAAAGCGATAAACCCATGTACATAAGGAGGCCACTTAATATCTGACAAGCAATTTGGAAAGCACCAGGCAGCCAGATATCTCTGTGGGAGCCAGATGTCCAGTCTCTCTTGCAGCCCAGGTATAAGTGACCATGGAAGGGGTAAGCCCTCATCAGCTTAAAATGGCCAGTAGGAGCTTAGCAAATATAATCCCTGACCATGACATCAACCACATTGTCAGTGAAGCAGGCCAGGGTATATCCCTGGCAAAAACTGTTGTTCCCAACGCAGAGAGAGAAAACACTCCTTTAAAACTGCAACAGCTAAATATAACCACAAGCTGTCTTAGCTATGAATTCGGGGTATGTTTGTGCCAGGGTTAAAAGGACATGAGGATGAGTCCGTAGCAACTACGGGGAGAAAAGCACAAAAGACGGAGCAACCCACGCAAAGCAGAGGACTGAAGGGAGAATAAAACTACAGGAAGATGTGCAATGTGGGTGAGTAAAATGGTCATCAAGTTCAAGTATAAGGATGTTGTAAATCAGTTGTAAATCAGTTCAAGTATAAGTAGGTAAGCAATACTTTCACTCTGTTGTGTCATATGGCTGGACTAGAAATAATAAGTGGAAATTGCAAGAGACCTGTGTTCATCTTGGAAACAGATTCTCTCCAGATGTGTTTGGCTCTGCTTTGTTAGAGATATTTAAACAGCAGTTGCATGGCCCTATGTCAAGAAGACTGCATCTGCATTCTGCAGTGCATAGGAGTTTAGATTAAATGAAGTTTGGTCTCCTATCTGGTGTCAAAAGCCATTCCGGCTGGGATTCTCATATGGGAGCATACCAGTTTAGAGAAGACTGCTGCAGTTGAATGCCACGTTGAGAAGACTGGACTACAGATAGTCCTCAACTTACGAACACAATTGGGACCGGAATTTTTGTTGCTAAGCTTTAAGGTCATAATGTGAGATGTCACGTGATGGCATCTCTTAGCGACAGCAATCCCAGCAGCCCTGGGTGCTGTCATTAACTGAGAACTGAGGGTTGTTAAGCAAGTACCCACCCCAATCCAAGCCATTCTGGGTTTGGTCCCTCCCATCCCGAGTCTCAGTAAATTGATTCAACCGTGACAGGGCAACAATGACAAAGTCCTCCAAATCCAGATCATGTCACCACTGCCCTGACACAAAGGTAAGGGATTGCCTCCAATTCCCCCAACCCTCCTATCTCCCCCTTCATCTTTGTCCTTTTGGCTGCCCTGCACCCTGCCTTGTGGGGCAGCAAGGAGCCCCAGAAAGATGCAGCTCTGGAGCTGCTTGCCACACCCCAGGAAGCTGCAGCTGCCCCAGCCCAGTCCCAGCCACAGTCGCCCTCACCAACCTGCACTCCAAGACCCCTGCTGCCCTGTGCTCCACCACCCCAGCTGATCTTCACCCCAGCTGCTGGGCCAGGCTGGGGCTGGGCTTTGTGCTGTGAAAAAAAAAGGTAAAAAGCAGTCCCAGAGCCGCTTATTTATCGCCCTGTCGATGCAATAACAACTTCAGTCACATTGTGCTCCAGACCTTCAGGAACAGCCCTAGCTGCCCTTTGAAACCCAATGGGGTCCATTAGTCTCTGGGGGCAGATCAATAAAATAGGGGCATTCAGGTCACCCCAGGGCAATCAGAAATTGATTCAACCATGACGGGGCAACAATGACAAAGTCCTCCAAATCCAGATCATGTCACCACTGCCCTGACACAAAAACCAGATCTGGCAAGTGACCACCTCCCCATTGTGTGTTGGGCCCTCAGTGACCTGGGTCAGGTCCCTGGCTATCATAGTGTCTGTGCTACCTCAGTCTCTACACCCAAAGAAGCCAAGTTAAAGTCCTCCAGGACCATGAGCCTGGGGAACTCCACCACCAACCTAGTCATGGAGTCCAGTTACTAAGGCAGGGAGATGGTAACACAGAGGAGAGGTTGGACCAAAAGGAGCAACAATTCCAATTGATCCCTAGAGCCCAACTTAACAAACAGGGTTTTGCATCTAGATATCTGTGGGGCAGCACCTCTGAAAGTCACCAGAGTATCCAGGATGACCATAGCCAACCCCCTTACCCTTGTCCTGGGCTCTCACCTGATGCCACATCCAAAACACATGTGGGCACATTTCTAAAAGGGGAACATCCCCTCTGTGCTCACCGAGGTCTTGGTAATACATGCCGGATAGATATAGCATCCTACATGGTTTACTCATTAGATAGCACTGGGCTTAGTTATGTCTTGGTGGAGTTAGGAGTTTCTGATTGCTTCTCTTTTTTACACAAGAGACACAATAACAGTGTCTTCTCTTGTTTCTAGACTGATGTCTCCTTTAAGCCTCCCATGACACGTCTTATAAATTTAGGAGGCCAGACCAAACCATACACCTATATAGTGGATCATATAATGAATTTTAATTCTCTGCTTGCAAGCAGTCTACAGTCATGTTGCAAATGGGTCAGGAATACTATGCACATTGATCTGAATGTAACAAATCATTTCTAAAAAGGCAAGGAAAGTTCCAGAAAAATCTCTAATTTGTAAAAACTTTCATGACAAATCTAATACACTAAAGCAATTCACACCAGTTTCTAAGTCCCTCCTTGTTTGGGTCATGCCCTATTCCATTAAGAAGCAGCATTATAAAAAGGCACCACTGTATTTTGAAGTGTAAATAATTAAATTCTAAGTGACATTTCAAAAAATTATGAAAACAAGCCTGGCAAATGGTTTAGAAAACTGTCTTCCAAAATTAGCCTCACTCCCTTGGAGGAAAAAAATTGAAGTTTAACAAGAAAATTAAAGTTTCTTTTTTATTATTAAAAAAAATGTTCTTATAATTTTTATTAAAGATTTTTTAAAAAGGAAGATAAAAACTAATACAAACTAATATAAAGAAAGAGAAAGAGGGAGGGGGAGGGAGGAAGGGAGGGAGGGAGGGAGGGAGGGAGGGAGGAAGGAAGGAAACTAAAAGTGCAAGAAAGGGAAAAAAAGTAGAAGAAAAATAGGAAGGAAAGAAAGAAAAAAGATTAAAAAGAAGTAGCTTCCGATATTCTCTACAGCAGTTATAAATACAATTATAAATTTACCTCTTACTCTATGGTTATAACATAACTTTCTTCTTTCTATGATCTATTCTGTCTAATCGTCAAAACCATAAATCATAAGTTCATTCAGCTTCTGTTGAGGATTCATGGTGAACTAGACATCCCTGATGGAGCCAGAAAGGCACTGTGGCAGAGATCGGTGGCCAGATGGTGAATCCTGGCTGGCAAAGTCTCTCCTGAAAAAGGAGAGATCATGAGATCACCCACTTGCATTCTGGGCAGCTGCTCCTCATGAGTTGTCAGAGTGTGCACACTCAGTTCCCAATTCCAGTAAAACTCCTGGAGCCAGTTTGTTTCCAGTAAAGATTTCTTTATTGAGAAGCAGCATACAGCATTCCATAGACTGCTGAGACTAACCCTCCCCGGCCAGGGCTCTCCTTTTAACCCCCCTCTACTCTATTTTCCCGCGTGATTCCTTCACACCTCTTCTTTGGTCTCACGGCTATTCGGCATTGCCAGCGCCTCAAGGCTAGATAACACCGCACCTGGCCTGTGTTGTTTATTCTCCATCTCCCCTCTTCCCTTTTATGGCAGGAACAAGCAAGCATCTATACAAGTTATGATTCCTTCCTAAACTAACATTTGTACTTACTAGCTAATTAGCACATGCATGTTAACATTATAAATTTTCTAATAACTTTCTAATAGCCCTTTGATAGTTGCTTGCGTAGATCCTGACATGAGTAGGCTGCAGGAACTGAGGCTTTTGCAGTTAGCTCGTGGGGAGTCGAGGGATTTCAATCAAGCTCACAGCCGCAATGCAACCTATATGGACATAAGGTTTGCAAGAGCCTCATTTCTTAACCACTTTCAGATGTAATTAATTTATAGCTAAAGAGATATTTTTCTGAGCAGCAGGATAAAAATTCCACTCGGTGAGTTATTTTTTTTTTTCTGGATTACAAAGCAATTAAAAAAAAAAGGTTTTAAAGACTTAAAAACTTTTGGCAAAAAGCTTAACAAGGAGTCGATGTAAGAAAGTATAAAATGGATAAAGGGGACAGTTATTCTGAAAGATTATTTTTGGTGAAAGTGTTTTTGAACAAACTGGAATTAAAATGGACAAATGAACTGGACCTTCATGGGAATGTTTTTTGTTTACTATTAAAGAGTTCAGACAAATTGGTGGATTCTACAAAACAAAGGTTAAAGGTAATATGAGCCAGACTGTGATGCTGACTTAGCTATGGAGGTGTTGACTGTGATGCTGACTGTAACTACGGAGTGCCCCTTGAGATGAAAGTATTAAGGACACAGGAAGATAAAAGAGGGGGAAAAGAAAGGGGGAAGCTTGCCTTTTCTTTTTCCCTCATTTGAGACACATTCCAGTCATCAAGCAGTACCACGTAGTGGTACAATCTTTGTGAAACTATGTGGAAGACTTGGGATAGCAGATAAGAAAGACAACTCAGTGATATATATTGGGGGGGGGGGGATAGCTATCAGGAAGTGACTCAGCAGAATAATATAGCATTAAAGCTAGAGGGACACGTACACATACAATAGGGCTACCACAGTTATATCTCTTTGCTACGATCTAGTGATCCTCGGGAATTTGTAACTCAAATATCATGACCCTAAATAAGATTGTCAAATCAATCCAGATTTATTTTTTAATTGGGATTTAATGATTCTTTTCTGAATCCAGTTGTGAGGTGGGGTGGTGTAACCTGATATTGCTTCCCAATACCAGAAGAACCTGAGGAAAATATCAATATAGTATATTGTTTGATTTTCAACAAAGTCAAACCAATATTTCTCTCTGGAAGTGGGAAGCAAAATTCCATTCCTTCAAAATTCTCACACTTTGGGTAATCCAGAAGTTGGCTTGATTCTATGCAATTTAGAAATTAATTTGCAAACCTGTACTACCTGTATTATTCAACAATAACACTTTGCTTTATTTTTTCCATACATGAGCTTTATTAGACAGGATATTCATTACAGATTTTCTTTTTAAAAAATCTGTCTGCAAGAATGACACATTTCCACAGTGAGAATGCACACTATATTTATCTCAATAGTCCGGATACAAACTGAATACTATTGAGTAATAGTATAGAATGCCCTTGATGATACAAAGTTTCTAAGAACGGAACTTCCCAAAACAAGCAAAAAAGCCCACCCCCTCGATTGAGAAACAGAATTAACTTCCAGTTCTCAAAGGAAACACAGTTCAATGGTATAGGGGTTCTTAAACTGTGATTGCAACCCTTGAGCACAAGTAATGGGGGGTAGGTGGGATGCTACAAACATTTTTTAAAACTGATGACATTTATGCAAGTATAATTTGATCCCATTATGGTGTCAAAATTCAACCCCCTTTGTCCATAGGTGGCTTCCCCAAACAATGCAGGGAACAAGGCCAAAGTGAGTTTTGAGAGATTGCTAGATCCATCAGTCAAACCATCTGCCAAAATTAGCTTCCCACAAGCTGGAAACTTCTGGGATGGTGTGCAGTATATCTGTTGTCTTTGTGGTGTCTATAGGTATATTTATTCCAGTAAATTCCCATATCTATTATTTTAAATGCCTAGCTTTTTAAAATAGAAATGTTTTTACTGGATGCTAAGTGAAAAACTGAAAATGACCAGGGCACTGGTAGTCTATTGAAATAAACCCAACTCAAGAATATATGATGAATATTACATCTCTTTTAGTAAATGACATGCTAATTTCTTATACAACCTTTACCCCAGGGAACTTAGTAATAAATTTATTACCTGATTTCATTTATGAATAAAATTCATAAAGTGGGGGTGCACAAATTCCTTTATCATTTTAGAGGTTTGTGGTATTGCAAAATTTTAAAACCCCTCATTCAGAGTACTTATTAACGGAAGCCTTTGTACATAAAATTGTATGTTCCCCACAGAACATTTTTAATGTAAAAAATAAGACTAAATGTCCTAGTAAAATCAACTTAGTTCCATACCATAGCTATTGCATACATAATTCTTGAAATTATATTAAGTAATAAATGCAATAATTAAATATTAATTATTGAAAAAAATTGGACTGATTGCCTACTTTACTAGTTATCTCACTGTACATATAGAAATTCGATGAGGCAACCCAAGTTTGCATTTTTCACTTGGAAACCAAAGCATAGAAAGGCTGGATTCACACAATGTGCTAAGGCCTAATTAGGTTTGTCTAGTTCTGCCTTAATATATAGTGAAAAGCCAATGATGACATGTGAATCTAACCAAGTTAGCTTATTCATAAAACTACTGATAAACCAACCACAGTTTAGGGTAGTATCTGAATACAATTTGCCAAGTTCTTGGCTGATCTAGATCTTCTACAGATGAAGTATACAAAATGCCAACCGATATACGTAAAAACAAAGCCAACTAGAATGATTATATAAACAACGGGACAGTGTGGTTCACCACACCTCAAAGCAGCAGGAATTTCAAGGCAAACCTGCACCCACCATCTTTAGCCTTCAACATTCACCAATGTTCTCCCGCAGCTCCACGTATTATCTGTTTCCTGCCACAGAGATAAGACAGAATGCAACAGGAGCAGTACTATCTTGCATCATGACAGCAGAGAACACATGGATAATGCCAGCTGAAAAATGTAACTTGGGCTTGCTACATCTTCCAGCAAGCTTTACCAAAGACCGCAGGACTAGAAAAAGGCTAATCTAGACTATTTTAAGTGGGATTAAGGAGGGATTCTGACCAGCATCTGTATAAATTGCAGGAAATGTTGCTGAAGATAATATTCTCAAATGTAAGGCTATGGGAAACCAATCAGCCTCTTCTTTCATAGTAATCCCAGTAATGTTGTCTTTGCAACTACGCAAGTGTTCAAGTGAATAAAGAGGCTCTTTCAATGGATGTACTGCTGCTTTGAGAAAACGCAACACTTCAGCACTTTGAAAAACTGCTCAGTATGGTTTTGCACTTCCCTAGGTGGAAATAGTACATAATTTGTGGTTCTCCTGGAACTCTTGGTTCCCATTCAATAAGGAAATGGCAGCTGTTATCTGGAGAATCTTTGCACAAAACTATCTTGTGTGCCAATTACAACCTTCCTGGGAAGCTCTGCTCACAGTTACTCATCTTTAGTTCCCTCCTGCTTGCATTACTGCAACACATTCTATGTGGGGCTACCCTTGAAGATCATTCAGAAGCTACAACTGGTCCAGAATGCAGTAGCATGATTTGTTATGGGTTGTTACATTTTGCCTATGTAACATTTCTGTTTTGTGAAATGCACTGGCTACCCAGTGAGCTTCTGAGTGCAATTCAAGATGTTGGCTGTCACCTATAAAGGCCTGGGACCTGGTTATCTACACAATAGCCTTTTTCCTGTCATTTCTGCACAACCAGTAAGATCTAATAGATCAGTTGTCATGCTCCAGGTCCCAGCTGTAAAGAATTGTCATCTTATGGACCTAGAGGAGCATCTTCTCTGGAGCTTCACTTGCCCTGTGGAAGAGCTTTCACCCTGAAGCGTGTATGGCTCTAACGTTGCTGTACTTTTGTAAAGCTGTAAAAAAAACTTGACTTTCCAGTCCCCTGGGGTAAGATGAGGTGATTCCTGATTGTATATTTTGGTTTTATGGTGTGACTGAATTTGATTTATCCTTTCCCTAACGTGCTGTTATGTATTACAGGTAGTCCTCACTTAACAACCACAATTGGGACTGGCAACTCTGTCACTAAGTGACACAGTCATTCAGCAAGACATCACATGACCTCAACAGGTCATTACATTACAACCTCACTTCCGCTGCAGTTGTTAAGTGAATCACCCATGGTCGTTAAGCAAAACTTCACATGACCATAGCTTGCGATTTTACTGCTGGCTTCTCCATTGACTCTGCTTGTTGGAAGCTGGCTGTGAAGTAAACAAATGGTGATCATGTGACTGCAGGACACTGCGATGGTCATAAATGCCCGCTAGTTGTGAAGCACCTAAATCTTGACCACATAACTGTGGGGATGCTAAGATGGTCAAAAATGTGAAAAAGTGAAGTTACTTTTTCAGCACCATCATAATTTTGTACAGTTGCTAAACAGGGCAGTTGTTAAGTGAGGACTACCTGTACTGTTTTCTTTTATTTATTTATTTTTATTTTGCTGTTTTTCAGTCCTAATCTGTACACTACCTAGAGTTATTCCAGTACCTGAAGCAGCAAATGAGTCAATCGATGGATATATAAATTGTTTCAACAAGCTAAATCTTTGCTCATTAATCTTGTCAACACTCTGAAGGAACTATATAAGATTATATAACTATATAAGATTAATGAGTCAAGATTTACCTTAACTATCTGAATAAAAGTAAATAATATTTGCACTCATTTTCAAAAGGCTCTTGACAAAGTCTACCTCACCCCCAAGTCCAGAGCAAACTAAGCCGTTGTGATATAAATGCTGAATCCTATTATTAATCTTTGAATTATGTATTTCCGATTTTAGTTTGTTGTAAGCCGCCCAGAGTCCCCCGTTGTGGGGAGATGGGCGGGGACAAGTCAAATAAATAATAATAATTATTATTATTATCTGGTAAGTGGTCAAAAACAAAAAGCAAAAGATAGATCATACGGCAGTCACAGTTTTGGATTCCCACAAAGATCTACCAGGGACTGGTGCTTTTTAATAGGAATTTGGAGTAATGACTAAAATGATTGCCAGATTTGCTGTTTACATTACATTTTTTACCTAAAGCAAAGGGACAAAAAGTCTTCCTCAATTGGAGACCTGTCTTAGGGTGCTTGTATATTGCTGGCTCAGGCTGCATTGTCTTCATTAACTTTTCCTAGTCATATAGTAGGCCTTACCTATTCCAACAGTCTGTTAACTGCATCCAACCTCAAATTAAGTTGACATATAAAGTAGAGCCCACAATAGTAATGGACACTGACCTAGAAGCAGCTACAACACACTCTCTAGTTACAAGCAGTACCAGGAGCTTATTATGAGTCATCATCTTACAAGATGTATATCTCTATGCATGAGGGGCTGAAAAGAACAGTAAAGGCAAAGAAAAAAACTGGGGTGGTGAGTAATCATCATCATATACTCTCTTCGGCGAATAAATATGGCTTTGAGATTTGTAATAATGAGAAGCAGTACACAAATATATTAAATAAATATACCAATAAAAAACCATAACCTTAATAATTAGACCGTTAACAATAGATTGTTATACGAACTGCTGTCAATTAGTGTCTTCCATCCAAAAGATGAGATTTTTAAATAGATTCTCATTCTGGCTAGATCATTAAATAATGGATTTATGCTCCCCCAAAATAGTAATAATAGCTATTCCTACTAATGTATGCTGATTATACTTGATTCATTTTCGTGTTAGATTTAAAAATCAAGTCCAAACCAGTAAAATTACATTAGTTTTCCTGTCTGATTCAAACCACCAGAAATCAAAGAAAACACAGCCTCTAGCATAAAGTTCTCATAGGATGGGGGAACATGTCATCTTCAGGATCACTTGCTAAACTACAGTTCCCAGCATCCCTCACTATTGGCCATGCCTGGAGAGCCACAGGTTCTCTACTTAGTAGCATAGAGGAGAAGAACAAAGGGAATCCAGCTTAAAACAGTAATCAATTAGTGCTTCCTTGGAATATAAAAGTTTACTTTCAAAGGGTAAGACATTTTTGTTTTCTGCAGCAAAACTAGAAATATTATGGTATGTAAAGATCAGCATAACTTTATTATTTTTATTATTATAAAATTTTCTATTTATTTATACTATCATTAACTTCATTAGATGCAAGATGATTTTAGCTCATGAAGGCTTATGGTATAACAAACTGATTAATGTTTAAAGAACTATGAAACTCTGCTGGTTTTGCTGCAACAAATAAGGCAGTGAACAGGAAAAAAAACTGTTGTTCCTAATCTTGCCAGTAAGTGTAGCTGTTTAACAAAGAAGAATTAAAAGGTTCATTTTAAATGCATTAATATGTTAGTTCATATTTTTAAGGCCTCTGTTGTACCAGCCACCATGCACAGAGAGAGAGTTTTATTTGCCTATCGCCAACCATTTCACTGGAATAAAAGCAAGAAAATTGAATCAACAAATAAAACAGGCAGAATAAAACTATCAGAAATTCCTCAAATAAATTGCATTAGGCAAATTTATTGTATTCAGTGCAAGAAATAAACACATTCATACAAATGGCAGTTACTGAAAATATAATTCTAGACGGCCCCCATCCAGAAGCTTCTGTTTCCCAACATTGTACCCGTGTGTTTGTGTGTATGTCTTTGGGAGGTGAAATGTACATTGCTAAGTTAGTTTTGCAGTGTACCAATTACCTGCTACTCTCTGGTGGCTATTTGGGCCTAACTTGGCCACATAACTCTATACTTTGAACCTAACTGCATCTCTGTTTTTGATCACAAAGATCCGTCTTCATTCTAGCACATGAAGCATAGTTTCACATTCCTTGTAAAAATGTGTATTGATAAGGCCAAACATATATTTAACAGAAATGAGCAACATACCACAAATTTCATTCTTAAGTTACTTCATGGAACTGTGGACAGGACTGTGGACAGGCTGTTTTGAATGACAGATAAGGAGAAGTTTCTAGCATGTGCTATGCTTCAACTTTAATTCAGTTAGGGTGCAGAGCATCCCTGTCTTGATCAGAGAAAATCATTGGCTGAACTGCTCTTTATCTCTAAAGCTGAAGAAGAGTGAGTCTTATGGAATTGCTCAGGATTGTACATCATTCCTTGGAAGTTTAAAAACAACTTTTTGGGGAGCAGTAGAAAAAGCTGCTTGACTTTCCACTATCAAAATGAGATTTTGACAGTCTGAAAAGTAAAACTACAATGAACTTGGCTTTCTGGAAAAGTCAGTAATACCCTTCCTTTCAGACTCCACCCAAACTTACAGGTTACAGAATAAGAACGGAAAGTCAATTCCCCTTGGCTGTAGTCCTCTGCAACCATGGTATACAAATGTCGCCACTGTTTTGCTAAAACATGTCCATCTCAACAGCTTTCCATTTCATTTAAGGGCTGCCTGTCTCAGCACTGGAACTTTCACAGGAGTCTCCAGCGGGAAATACAACCTCTTTTAGGCTTGCTCATGAGTCAACAGCAAATCTAAGGTACTAATCCTAAAACAACAGGCAGTGCTGGAACAATAGGAGTATTACATTTCCAGAATGGACTAATTCACCCACCTTTAACAAACTGTTAAACACTGCAAAAACTATCCTTAGTTTTATAAGTGCAAAAGCAAAAATGAAAAATAATAAGAAAAAGTAGAACAGGAAGAGAGACTGCTGAACAATTTTTAGAACTGACAGATATTGCCAGCAGTTTTGTCATTATTATAGATTCCTTACTAAGGAATCCAGTGTAATATTATACTGAAAATGTAAATCATGTACCTATACAGCATGCATTCAATGAGCGTGGATAGTGACGCACATATAAAGAACAGGACATAAACGCCTTATATCAGTTTCCAAAAATTATTCAACCTGTACCAAATAAGGCATCGATTTGACAGCAGGTCCTGAGTTTAAGTGCTTGAAAAATGGCAACCGCAGACACTGACTTATAATTTTAGCCACTTTTTCACTGAAAAATAATACTAAAATAATTTACAGGTGATAATGGCAAACATGAGTTAAATCAACTACAAAGAATGTGGGAAAGAATGTGATTTAAACTTTGCCTTGCACAGTAAGATACTGTATTCTTTACATCATCTCCACAACTAACTTTCCTGATTTAAAGAGGCTATATGATCCCAGGGTCATCCAAATTAAGCTGAGTGGTAGGAGACTCAGGACAGATGAAAGAAAATATGTATTCATACCATGCAGATCATGGAATCTGCTATTACACAACGTAGTGACAACAAGGCTTTAAAGGGGATTAGACAAATCCACGGTGATAACAATCATCACAGCTGAAAATTACACTCAGGATCAGAAGCAGTATACTTTTCCTTGTTGGCTAAGAAGATAAGCAAGGATACTCATGTCTTGTTTGTGAATTTCCTGGACTACAGGCTTTAGACCTGGTTCACTATTCAGGTTCATGGATCTTCTTATCCATGTTGAACAGAAGGCCATAAAATATGTCCTTTGCTGAAGGGATAGTGCCTTCATAGGATTCCTGATAGTTGTATTTTACTTTTCTTCAGGGCTCGTTAGTTTTATTAGCCCATTGGAAAAGCAAAACAAAATATTCCAGTCCCCAAAAGCATAGTCCTTAGCTTTATGCAGATGTCATAGCTGCAATTTGTATAAAGTTGTGGCTGCACATCTGAAGAAGAGTCAAGCTGTTATTCGTTTTTTATCATCTGCAACTGAAGAGATTCATATCATCCTTTTTCCTTCTTTCTTTCTTTTTTTTTCTATATCCAGACCACATTGTGGTAGCAGTTTTAACCACAACTCCGACTGCAGTCCAGAGTTTAATCAAAATGGTCTCAGAACAAAATCATTTTTGGAAAAAGATAATATTTTCTTCCCTGCTGTATCAGTCCTCATGACAACTATCAGAAAATACACTCCAATAACCTATGTACATATCAACAAACTTTGTTGCATACAAGGAATGAAATAACAGTTTCATAAGCTTCAACAGTTTCATTTCACAGAATGACTGTGAAATCTGGCAGCATTTCCCTCAATTTCAAAACCAACTGTGGAGCCCCAATAGATTCCCCCCCCCCCACCTCCTAAAACATGTCTATATTTAGAGTGAACCTTGGATCACATATCGATTTTCTCCTTTCCTGACACTATCCACTTGAAAATGAATACATTTGAGAAGCTAGTAAGCAGCCAGTCAAAAACAGAACACTGGGAAAGGCTATTATCCTTAGTGTTATTCAAGATCTAGCATCTTTTCTATTGCCTATTTTAGAGCGATATCTTTTTTTCCCAGTTCTCGGTTCTTCCAAATACTAAGGTTTGACACACCTTTTAGGGGTCCATTGGCAAATGCCTGAAATAATCCAAAGTAGAAAGGGTTGGGTGCTGTCCAAACTGAGGCTGAACAACTTGTTTTTGAGGCCTTTGGTGGCATTATCTATATACCACAATATAGCTTCCTTCTTTTTTCATAATTTGTGAAGACGTGTTTCATTTGAGAGGTCTGATGCAAAGTTGAATAGACAAACACTACAACGGTGTATCTCCCTCAGTACAAACTGCATTCACTCTCAAAAGCTTACTGAAGTCCATAGAGTTTAGATTTTTTTTCTCCTTTGATTTTAATCCATCCATTGCAGCAATCAGAAATGCAACTCAACCAATTGACATCGACATTTGTCCGGAGTTTATATTATAAGGAGCAGTCTTTCTGATATGCTGTGGCATATCACGGCATCTAGTGAACTGAGCTACATTAGAGACGTAGTTGTGAAAGGCAATCTAGACATATTTACTGTTCAGGACAGAGCTGCAACAGGATACCACTACAGCAAAGGTATGCCACCAACTGCTTTTTCATAGCTCCTACAACACCTTGAACATCAACAGCCCAACTGCTGAAAATCAGTGATAATTTTCTCTCCTAAAATAGACATCACATTTTTAAAAATAAAGACCCTGCTCCAAGCAGAGAAAACCAGAAATCCTGACCCCACTGTGCATGCCACAGGCATTATACTGCTTATTTTGCATAATTGTTTTGCCCACTGTAGCCCTCATTACTTCCTGAGATAGTTTGTTTTGTTACTGAACTGTTCTCACCATTAGGAAAGTCCTCCTACTGTTTAGCTAAAATTTCCCACCTTATAATTCCTACCCATACATTCTACTCCTACCCTCTGGAACATCAGAAAATGCCATGTTTGGCTGGGTCAGAATTTGCAGAGGTCCAAAGTGAGATACAGTATTAATGGTCTTTGCTGAGTAGTTACTGTTGTGAAAAAGTATTTCCCCCTTTTCTAATGTTTGCCTAAACTTTGCCACTGAATGTTATCACAGCTGAATGTGGCTCCTACTGATATATAAAGAGGTCCAAGTGAACAAATAACAGCAAAGTCTGGTGCTTCTATTTCCTTCACAATCAGAGTAATCCAACATACAGTGTGGCAGCATTAAAAAAATCATCCCCCTTTTAATTCAGTTATAAGAGGTAGCTGACTTATGGGCTTTTCAAAGGCTCTTTTTTTTTTTTTAGGCCTAGTTGTGATTTATTAAACAAAATGGACCGGGAAGGACTGCTTTTGGGCATAAGAAGAGTTCCATCAGACAGAGAAAATTACAGTGTGGCTGAATCCAAGAAGGCCGTTTTGACTGGTCACAGAGCACTGTGCCCAAAACATAAAATGGAATAGAGGAAAGGAATGTGCTGGGTAAGTGGATCCCCAGTGGCTCAAGGTCTAAAAAAGGATTCATAGTGGAAACATGTTTAAAATCCAGGTCTGTGCAGCTCAGATTCAACATCATACGTCAAACTCATCGAAGCTAAAGTTTTCTTGTTATAAACTGAGGTTCCCTCCTCAACCTGTTTTAAGTAAAAGGAAAGATCCTCAGCCTGATCTAGGTAAATGGAGTGGGGAAAAGCAGTGGCAGTTAGCAAACACAATCCACACAGTGACCTAAGGTGGAGGTGAAAGCAAGTCCTGGAAGACCACCCCAGGCATGCAGACAACTCCATGAATGAAGCCGGCCAGCACTGCTCAGTGAGGTCACAAAGTTCATCCCTTCTCAAATGGCTGTTATTCTTTGGGCAGGGATGGCTCAAGCTGTGTGGAGAAGGGAAGGCTGAATTTGCATTGCAGAGAACGAGGTTCCAATCTCCGTTTAGCCATGAAGACCACGGAATTATATTAAGCAAATCATTGACTGTATTCATAGAGTAAGCCAAGTTATGATATGATTTATTTTATTTTGGCTTAGTGGGATGACAGAATCCAGCCATTTTCTTTTGTGAACCATGTTTACATGTAAACCATGTTTACCTCTGGTTTATAGCTCAACATGTGAACCAATGAGCAATATTTTATCCAATAAACAAAGAGTAAGTAAACTAAAACATAGTGCAATATGTGAAGCCAGCCATTCAGTACAGTATTTAACTTACTCCATTGTAATAGAAGGGGGCATATCTCACTGGGGAAGCACATTATAGGCAGATTATCCTAATGACCAGTCCTACTGAATTGAAAACTTGGTTGCTGCAAAGTAAAGAACTTGTCCATAGCACCATCTTTATTTCCAAGAATGCCTCTGGACCTCATAAAAAATATAACTGGAGGGTGGCCACCCAGAAAACATAACGGCAAGCTGGGGTGTCACAGAACATTGGAGGGGCAGGCAAGGGAGGGGCAATTTCTTCTGATCATTGAAAGAAGCTAGAGAATTGCAATTAGCTTTAAACCAGGGGCAAACATGTAAAAACTGAGGTGATAAAAGAATATAGTTTGATTGATTTTGTTGCAATCTGTTCAATAGCAGGAAACCATTGCTCTGGGTCCATATGTCTCTCCCTGTTTTCAACCCCATTATCTAGAGGGTTCTTTTTTAAAGAGATAAAAAAGAGAAATTACCTTGGAAAAAATGTTTTACTTTACTATCCTACATATTTGTTTACATTATTTAAGAAAGCTTACCTGAGCGGGGCATAATTATTTTGACACTCTATCCCCCCGGCAAAGGGCTGCTGCCACTGTCATGGTCTTCTGGAAGCATGGAAGAATTTGGCTGTTCCAGAAGACCTTCGGGATTTGAGTTCTGCTCAGCCCCCAGAGCCAGGAATATTGTATTAATTATAATTGTTAGCGTAATTTTATATTGCATTTCTGTTATTAGTATTACTGAAAGTTACTGTCGTTATTGCATTGGCTGTAGCTGTTGCTTTTGCACCCTTTTTAGAATAGCCTTGACTTTATAAACTCACAAATTAATAAATATGTAAATTCTACCATAAGCTAATTATAGTTATATTACAGCTGCTGAGTGAGTGGCTATAAGAAATTTAATGAAATAAATAAATTCCAAAAGTTATTGATTGATTACCCCTGTTGATACCTCTTGAATTTCCAAAGTAACCCAAATTAATTATTTCAACTATTAAATTAATGTTCTTAACTAAAGATTACTGTACGATGAAGTCAAAAGCTCATAGTCCAAGTTTTGTTTTTTTTTTAATTTAAATGCACAATATAAGCAAATTACCACAAAGCATAGAATAAGATAATGTCTTCAAAATAAGACAATGTTTGGGTCCCTGGATGATAAAATGGATGTATGAGACTGATCCTGGCTATACAGCAGATACCTTTAACGATGGAATAGCCCAAAAGCAGATCTTCAATATTAAAAATAAGCAAGAATGAATCATCCAAACAGGTTTGGAATGCCGTATTCTGGTGGTTTTCCATGGTATTAAATGTGTATTCAGAGAAACATCAAACAGACTATTTTCAAAAAATCAAACCAAAAATGATACCTTTGTTTTCACTTTGCAAAAATGTCAGTACTATAAGGCTTAATAAAAATATCCGTTCAAAAGGCGGAAGGATACACCAATTTGCCAGACCTTCTAACATTCAGGAAAATGGGACTTTTCTGAATGTAGTATTTCTGAGTCAAAACTGTAGACTTATAAACAAAGAGACATGGGACCTTCATAGATCCTTATTGCACTTTCTCCTTCAGTGTATTGGCTTGGGTATTTCAGTCTGACTTACTTTAACCACAGTTCCTTGTCACAAGTAAAAAAAAAAAACAGTGTGTCAAAAGAGCATAAGAACGAAAGTGAACACTGAGCACAGCTTCATGAACTTCTATGCCCAGAGGTTCTGCCGAAATCAGGCCATTAACACCTCTTTTTTCAGTGAAAGTGTTTTCTTAAGCCAAGGAAAATATAAGGTAGCATTATGGGTAGTGGCTAAATATATCAGCAATTCAAGACTTTGACAAGCAGTAGTAATTCTCACCCTGCATGTAAAAGTCGATATGAAGTGGCAATGTTGGCAGAAGACACTAGACCCATGCCAAACCAAAACAAATAGTTGTAATAATTGTAAATGTCATGATTAATACTATTCCTAGAGTGAACAGCATGCACAAACTGGTTTTGTTTGTGAATTCGTCAAGCCTTAAATCCCATTGGGATGACCCACTCTGCACTCGGAACAACCACTCAGAGGCCTCCCAGTGGCACAACTTACTGAGATAAGATTGCAGGAAGGCTATATATCAGTTTTCAATCCTTTGGAAAGACTACTGCAAGTGCTGTTTCTATCATTTCTTTAATTTATAGCAGAGAACAGAATGTGAAGCAGGTTGGCAAAGGCCTGCCAACACATTAAAGTTATTTTCTGTGATTCATTAGTTCAGCTTTGAGGCGTTCCCAGTTCAAGATCTAAATAAAAAACTAAACAGCCAATTTCAAGAGGAAGAATAACAGAGAACTGGTGTCCAAACACATGTGTACATTACATTTGTATGCAATTGACGAATCTGCAAATCATTGTGTGTTCTCCTTCAGCAGCTGCTTTGGTAGATGTAGAATATATGTAGAATGCATATATTTTACCCTTGCCTTAATTCTGCAGTTCTATTTTGCTTTGTATTCAAAAATTGTTCAGTAAATTGATTGTGGGAGAAAACTTGAATTACTAGTCCTTCAACTGCTGAAGTGTATCAAATCTATACTAAATACAAGTAACATGAGGTATTCACACCATATATGAAAGTAGCCAAATACTATCCTGGATAAGTATACATACAATCTAAATGAGTTTGCTAGAAAGCCAGGACTGCTATGATAGAATTTTAAAATATAACCAAAGAGATGTATAATGTGCAATAGCTAATAAACATAAAAATTTACTCTTGTAAATATCCATTAAAAAAAAAGTTTAGTAACGCATACTAGACAGTAAAAGCAACTGATAATATTGGTGTTAAATCAAGAGTTGGCAATCTTTCCAAATTAGCGAGCGCCACCGTGTAACACTGCAGATGCTGAACAGAAAAGGAAAAAGGAAAATTCAAATAGCTGAAGTCTTGTGAGAGTGCCATGCCTTGCATTGATCACACTCTCAAAACCATGGCATAACAATGCAAACATCTCACTAAAGTTTGGTGTTCTCACCTGAAATTAAACCAATGAAAGGAACTACTTTTCTCATATATTCTACAAGATGTATATACCATACATACTAATACAAGACAGTTCAGAGGAACTTGTCTTCTGCATGAAAACATGATAACCAACTCATCAGCCATATACAATCTTCAACCAGTGCAACTCTGTCGCATGCAACACCTCTGCCCCACTGCCTTGAAATAGTTTTTACATTAACTGAACTGGAGGGAATTGCAGACAGTGACACAGCATACCAAATATTTTGGCACCACCCTTGAGGAATATGAAGAAGCAGACTAGACTAATTTGTCCCTTGAGTGGGAAGACAGAAGAATGCCATCATGATGCTTTTAGAATATTCTAAATGGAGGAGATATCTTAACAAAAGGAAAGGTTGATAGTGATTCTGATTCACACACACACACACACACACACCATTGGTATGTGGAATATCTGAACCATGAAGCAAGGCAAGTTTGATACTATCAGAGCAGAAAAATTGAGACTCAACGATGACATTCTGGGAATCAGGAAACTGAAATGGACTGGAATTATTATTATTATGGTTTTATTAATTAAGGAATAACACAATATAAATAAGAAACAAAAGAATCATATCTTTGACTGGTGTTCCTTGAAAATTTGAGTTCCAGCCAGGAAACTAGGAATTATCCAAGAAACTTCTCAAGATATGACATGTGCCCAGTAAGATGCTTTTTTTTTTTTTTTTGGTAAATCCACAGTCAAGATAGGTGAAACATTTAGTCCTTGTAAAAACTTGTTTTTCTTTGGCTTAATTTGTTTGTTATTCCATATAACGTGCCAATAACTTTTGTTTGCAAAAATCCCATATAATTTTAACATCAGTAACAACTTTTTCAGTTTTATGATTATACCACAAAAACTTGGAAATTACAACTTTTGAACATATGCCAATGGATCATAGTGGCTACTCTGTCATTACATTCTTTACAATCAATCTGAGCAATTTTGTTGCATCCACTAATTACATGATCCAGGTTATATATTTTTCTTTACACGATCTGCATTTGTTACTGTTTGAATCCTTGATTTCATCACATTTGTTTCTAATGCTTGTTCCTGAACTGCAAAATTTAATCCTTCTGCTTCCTTTTTGATGGTGCCATTTTGTAACCATTGCCAAATGTAATGGTATGTGGGAACGACCTTGGGAGACAGGGGGAAGAGCCCCAGCCAGGGCAGTGGTCGGATAAGAGGCAGCAGGAATGTGGGCACAGCAAGTGTCTTAGAAGGGACCCTCCCTAGTTTCTTGGACTGTAGAAGTGACAGGGAAGAAATGTACTTTCAGACTTGCAAGATTCTGTTAATGTAACCTTACAATAAAGTAGAATTAGTCCATCTGGTTGTGCTTCCTATCTGGACTATCTTGCTAAGCTAACATCAGTTCCTAATCTTGTCCACTCGATTTTCAGTTTCTTTTACATATCGGTGATGAAACGGTTTACTTCGTCAATGTTCAGAACTTTTCCAACAATTCACTTTTATAGTAATCTCTTACTTCTGCTACTTCCAGGATGTTTTCTTTGAAAACCACGATGAGCATTTTCTCTCTCCTTGCCTTGATGTAATCATTTAATCCATGTTTTTTGTCAGCCCTACAAGGCAAACCAAGAAACAGACGCCGTGTGCACCTAAAACTACTTTTATTGAGATTGGTGAGAATATCAGAATCTTCAAGTCTGAGTGTGCTTCTCCTCCTCTCTTTTTTATCTTCATGTGAATTCGGGGGTGTCTGAGACATTTTCGTACCCCTCCCCCCTCATCTGGCCTCCTCAATGTTTATTTGCTCATTGCCTTGATAATGTCTCTTCCTTCTCTGTGTCAAGGTCACCCTCTTTACTCTCTACATTTTTCTTCTTCAACCGTCTGTTTTACTTGTAGTAAACCACAATTGTATCATATACAGTGATCAGTATCACTTCATGGATGCAATGCATGATCCACTATCATCAGTTTTTAGATTTTCTTTTCTAAATTATCCAACTCAAGCTGTGTCCAGTTTATTATACCAGCAGTATATCTGATTATTGGAATAACCCATGTGTTTCTGGCTTTGATTGTATCTCCACTATTTAACTTAGAATTTAGAACTTTTTGTGCTTGTTTCAAATATTGTAAACTGCAGATTTGTCAAACGCATATTCCATTTTGATATTATCACTATATATGCTCACTATGTCAAGTAAGGATTCAATTTCAGTTTTTGATTTCCATATAGTTTTAGTCATCCATGTATTACAGATAAGGTATTTTTCTCTTGTCTTCTGACAGTTGATGTCCAAGTTTTGTTTTATTCAGGATATGAGTGAGCAATATCACTGAGATGGTAAGAAGCAATGAAGACATTAAATACTGTTGAAAAATTACTCTCCTGATGTTTACATTTCCAAATCCTTCACCTTTTACCATCAAAGTTGTTTTGCCTTTTTTCATAGCTTCTTTTACAAAATTCTGGATGTTTGCACTAATGCCAAATATTTTCAAACATTTCTGTATCCAACTTTATTGAAGAGAATTGAATGCCTTTTATAATAAATCCAAGCCATTTGTAACTTGCCTTTTCTTCACTTGGAGTTTTTTAGTATCAAGTTATCAATCAGCAATTGATCTTTTGTTCCTTGTGAATGTTAGTAGCTACCTTTTTGTTCAGTTGGATTCAAAGCATTTTTTTAATATTTAACTTGAAATCACAGTTGCTAATATAGCAGTTAGCAGCTTGAACATTGTTGGCAAACAAGTAATTTGTCTGTAACCTCCTACAACTGCCCCCTTGTAGATTTCTGTCAAAAAAATATCAAACTTTATGACAATGGACCTTCTTCCAAAGCTTAAACGACAACTCTGATAAGGACATCACCAAAGGTACTACAGTAAAATTAGATTGACTATATACTCCACAAACAATGATGGAGATGTTCAGTCAGCAAAAACAAAACCTAGTGTTGACTATGACTCAAATTACAACTTGAACTAAAAAATAATAATAAAATCATCAGATCAGCACAATATAATCTCAGCAATATTCCATATAATTATGGGCTAAGGGAAAGAATAGATTTAATTAATTAGATTTGATAAACAGAATGCCTGAAGAACTCTGGACTGAAAATTGTGACATCATTTAAAATGAAGCAAATATCTCAAAATACAAAAAGTAAAAAAAAGGTATAATGGCTGTCTGTGGATATGTTGAAAATTTGTGAAGAAAGGCACAACACAAAAAAACTGAGAATAAGGAAAATTTGCCCAACTAAGTGCTGAATTCCAGAGAAGTGGAAGAAAAGAAAGAACTTCTGATGAAATGCAAAGAAACTAAAAATGACAATCTGTAGCAGCACCTGCCCTCTGGAATGAGGTCCTCTCCAAGTTCCATGCAGCTCCCACCCTGATGATGTTCCAAAAAGCCTTAAAGACCTGGCTATATACCTAGGACTTGGGGTATGGTGGATGGGACTCCTCTGTTTGTGATGTTTTATGTTTGCTCTGTTGTTAGCTTGCCATCTTGTGATTATTTTGTAGCTATTTTTGTACTTCTTTTGATTTACTTTTATGAGTTCTGCTGTTTTTATGTTATTTATTGTTGCGAGCTGCCCTGACTCAGGTGCAGCCAGACAGCATCCAAATGAAATAAATAAATAAGGAAGGACAAAAGATTTATTAAAAAAAAATAGCGAAATCAAGAGAAACTTTTCACGTAAAATGGAAATGATGAAATAGGCAAAGATCTGGTTAAAGAAGATAATAAAGAAGAGATGGCTGAATATGCATAAGAACTATACAAAGAATAGCCCAAAACAAAATTGTGTAAAAGTTTGAGACGTGAATCAGACCTAGGTATCAAGAAAGTGAAATGGGCTGTAGGAAATATTGCTAACAACAAAGCTGCAGGAATAACTGAAATACTAGATGAAGCAGTTAAAGCGCTACTTGTAATCTGTCAGCAGGTAGAGAACACATAGCAGGGGTCAAAGGACTAGAAAAGATCCATTTATACTCCAGAATCAAGCAACTACCAAACAATTGCTCTTATCTCACATACTAATAACATAACACTCATAACGTGTTTACAATTTGGACTTCCAAAGTACATGGAAGAAGACCTGCCAGAAGTACAAGCTGGATTCAGCAGAGGCACCCAAGATGAAGTTGCTAACAACTCGTGGATAATGGGAAAGGCAAATGAGTTCCAAAAAGGGAGTTTACGGATTATACAGAGTTTTTGACTATGCAGACCACAGCAACTTATTGATCTCTTTAAAATGTGGGTGGTCTGGACCATCTCATCTGACTGTTTAAGAATCGGTATGAAGGAAGCACCATTTAGAACAAGATATGGAACATCTAACAGGAAAGGATTTAACATAAATCCAGAATGTATCAAGAGAAGTACTGGAATATAAGAAACTGAAATAGTCATTTTTGGATGAAACATCAACCATCTTAGATATGCTGATGATAGCACTTTGATGGCTGGAAGCAAGTTTTATTTAAGGAATTTCTTGTTGAAGGTGAAAGAAGAGAGTGCAAAAGTGGTCTAAAAAATAAGACTATTATAGCAAGCAATGCCAACCCAATGCAAAAAGGCACATAAGAAGCTAAAGTGTAAATACACTTTTATCTTCCTAAGCTCTGAAATAAACAGGGATGGTGGCTGTAGCCATAAAACAAAAAGATCTTTGCTCTGATGGAAAAAGACTATGACAGACCTAGACAAAATATTAATTACTGAAGCATGAATCTAAAATATTTATGGGTCATCTTTCTGGGTCACAGCTTCTCCAGATTACTAACCAACAGAAAAATCATCATATTAATGAATAATACACAATAATCCCAGCAAAGAATCACTAACAATAAAATAATAAAATGTTAAGCACATAATTAGAACCAAATCAAATAACAGCATCAAGCAAAAAAGCTGGGCAAAACTTATGCAAATATAGTGTTGAAGAAATAAGTCTTTGCAGTCTGTTTAAAGGATTGTACATTGGGAAGATTTAACATGGAATGGAGTTCGATAAATGTTTCACTGCTATTAAGAAAGCTATATCACCAAAAAAAGCCAAAAAACCATACATGATGATGATGATGATTAATTTTAAAGCATTTTTAAAGGCTACCCTCTGTTTTGGGGCTTTATTTATTAGGACTGGGTAGGAAAAGCTCTGAAAACTTAGGCATGGCTCCAACATGAGCTCTTGTTCATATACAGGTAGTCTCCAGGTTACAACAGCAATTGGGACCAGTATTGCCATTGCTAACCAATGCGATTGTAAAGTGTGATGTCACATGACCGCACCACTTAGTGTGGCAATCCCAGCAGTCCTGGTTGCCATCATAACCCAGGATGCATGGGTTAAGTGGGAAGAGGCAGGAGTTCCAGGTAAGGAGCATGGGGAAGATGGGGGGGGTGCTGCGGGGGGAGGAGGTACCAGGTGTTAGGGAGCTCAGAGGGGTGCTGCGGGCAGGCGCATGCTAGGAGTGCAGGTGGGGGATGCTACAGAGTATGAGAGTGGGCCCCTCGGGAGAAAAAGCAGTGGGAGTGACTTAACTGGGGCAACTAGGGACTTTCCCTGCCGGCTTCCCCATTGACTTTGCTTGTGGGAAGCAGGCAGGGAAGGTCACAAATAGTGATCATGTGATGTGGCTTGCTGCAATGTCATAAACATGAGCCAGGCACCCGAGCACCTGGACCATGAACATGTGACCACAGGGATGCTGCAATAGCCAGGACTTTGAGAACCAGTTGTAAGTACATTTTTTCCAACAATGCCATAACTCTGAATGGTCACTGAACGAATGGATGTAAGCCGAGGGCTACCTGTACCAATAATCCAAGATGGTGATGTTGATTAAAGCAAACCATCGGGCTCCTTATACTAGGAAGCTACAGCACGAAAGCTCTTTACACCTTTCAAGCTTCTGTCTTCACTCCTTAATTTGGTAGCCAGCAAAACAAAGGCATTGAAACAATATTTATGAAAATGGACCTCCCATTTACAAAGAAGCATTCAATGTATCTCTTATTTTTATTTGTTTAGTTGCATTACTTCAATTCTGCCAACTCTCCAAGGACTACTGGTGATTTACAAAAAACATAAAATCCTTAAAACAATGAAACAAGTGAAACATCATTCTTCCCTAACCTAGCATCCATATTAAGTGACATATTCCATTCTTAAAATCATGATTAATGAAAAGCCCTATGAAAGAACTATGTGATGATTGTCTACTAAAATGCCTAAAAAGAGAGACTTAAAATGCAGTATACAAATTGCCAACAGCCAAAGATTACAATTAAATTACTTTCAAGTAAATTTGGCAACACTATAAAAATGCTATTATGACTTACAGGCAAATAAAGGTGTGTACTTAATTTAGAAATATATTAGCACAAGCAAGTTAATGTTAGCTCACTGAAGAACTCAAGTATTTTCATTAACACTTTTGCATTATTATTCTCACCTAAGCCAGTAAGTCAATGTTTTTAAAAGATTAATTTTAAAAGCATCAGAACAGTATTTTAGAAGCACACATTTGTTCTTCTAAATATACCCTGGAGGTCTAATTATGAGAACCTACCATCAGGTTGCAACTGGTGAGTGGGGGCTAGGATCTTTATTAAAATTTCAGTGTACTGGATAACGGGTTGTACTTGCACTGTAGTTTTATGCTGATGTAATATTACAAGTGTACCACCACAAAGGAACCTGGTCAAAGGAAGCATTTGCACAAATAGCAGTTTCTTTTAGCGCTTACAACTAGCAGGCCTTTGGGTTTCAGCCATTAACAGCCTGCAGAAGCCTCTACTCTATATTACAGCTGCAAGCATCAGACATATAAATAAAGTAGGATCTCAAGGGGGGATCTGGGTCTCAAAAAAGGTCTCCAAAGCTGGGTCTTCTCTATTCAGCAGAGGTATCTTGGGGAGAGTACAAACACCCATCACCACAGCTTGTCTCACATTAATTCAATAACTGTTCATTGATTTATTGAGTAAAAATGATCCAAAGCTACATATTCGTGAGTTGCAAACATATGTAAACCTTTGCTTTCAGTAAATGATGTGCTCCCCTTGGGCAGCAATAACTGCAATTAAATGTTTCTGATAACTGTTGCTCAGTCTTGCACATTGGCTTGGAGGAATTTTAGCCCATTCCTCCTTACAGATCAGCTTCAACTCAGGGATGTTGGTGGGCTTCTTCACATGAATTGTGTCCTTCCACAACATTTCTATAGGATTCAAGTCAGCATTTTGACTTGGCCATTCCAAAACATTAACTTTCTTCTGGGTTAACCATTATTTGGGCCATGACTTGTGCATTTTAGGTAGTTGTCTTGCTGTATGACCCATGTTCTCTTGAGCTTCAGTTCATGGACAGATGTCCTGACATTTTCCTGTAGAATTTGCTGGTACAATTCAGAATTCATAGTTCCATCAATTATGGCAAGCTGTCCTAGTCCAGAGGCAGCAAAGCAGGCCCAAACTATGATAATGCCACCACCATGTTTCACAGATGGGATAATCTTCTTATGCTGGAACACAGTGTTTGCCTTTCATCAATCATAACACTTTTCATTCAAGCCAAAAGTTTTATTTTGGTCTCATCCATCCATTCTTCCAGTAGCCTTCTGGCTTATCCATGTGGTCTTTTGCAATCTGCAATCTGTAGATGGGCAGCAATTTCCTTTTTGGAAAGCAGTAGCTTTCTCCTGACCACTATGCCACGCACAGCATTGTTGCTCAGTGTTCTCCTGATGGTGGTCTCATGAACACTGCCATTTGCCAATGCAAGAAAGACCTTCAGTTCTTTAGACGTTACCCTGGGGTTCTTTGAGACCTCCCGGAGTATTATACACCTTGCTCTTTGTGTGATCTCGGTTAGTTGACCACTCCTGGGAGGGTAACAATGGTGTTGAATTGCCTCCATTTGTACATGATCTGCCTAACAGTGAGCTGGTGGAGTCCAAACTTTTTGGAAAGAGTTTTGTAACCTTTTCCAGACTGGTGAGCATCAATAACTGTTTTTCAGATGTCCTCAGAAATCTCCTTTGTTCAAGCCATGACACACTTCCACATATACCTCTGTTGTGAAGATCAGACTTTAATAGTGAATACCCAGAATTCTGTTTTTTAAATAAGGCAGGACCTACCACACTGACACCTGATTATCATCCTGTAGATGTATGTAGCTCTGGATCATTATCCTTAATAAATCACTGAACAAGTATAATGTTTTTGACTCATTTATTTAATTGGGTTATCTTTATCTAGTTTTAGGATTTGTGTGGAGAACAGATAATGTTTTAGGTCATACTTAAGCAAAAATATTGAAAATTCAAAAGGGTTCACAAACTTTTAAGCCCCACTGTATCTTCCATTAGCCAATGTTCAGTTCTTCCTATGATTAGCTCTGCATCCATCAGATGAAACAATACTGGTTAATAGTCCAACAGTCTGACTGTAGAAGGTAGCTTTCTTCATTTTTCACACTGGGATGGAAGGTTGTTGGGTGTTTTTTTTTTTTTTTAAGTACAAATCTAACAGTGCTAAGAGGATAACAGGGATGGGTGGAGATAATCACTCCATGTTGGAGAAGAAGTAGAGCTCTGTTCATAACATCTCCTCACTTTCATGCACCAGGCTGATCTATTAAAATCTCTTTAATTTTCAGTTTCTCCAGTGTCAGCCTATTAGAGAAAATGAAACAAAACAAGAGGCCCCTCAATTAAATATCCAGGTGGTTCTTCTCATTCCATGAAAATGCCAAGCAAGCACCTTGCAAGGCATAGAACGTCCTAAAAATGCAAAATCAAAGTGCCAGCGCTGAGTCTGCTTTATTTTTGTTCTCAGAAGAACAGCAGAGCAATCAAGACAATCTGACCATTCAGTAATAACCTGGACGCGGCCACAGTGAGTGCTGAACAACCAGTTCAAAGCATAGAAGAATTAAAGGTGTACTTAGCAACTGCTAATTGCAATTCTTATTCTCACCTTAGATACTACAGACTTTGTATCGCTTTGCCCGCAGCTGGCTACAAACTGATCCCCCAGCGACCAAGCTCAGGGATAGGTTTTACAAACCTCCATCAAAAGAAGGATCCTGCTGGAAAGCAGTATTCTACTCTCACAAGACATGGGAAACCATGTCTTGACTTGTGAATGGACAGAATGGTGATCAGTTGTACTACATTGGATGTCAGCTGATGGATCCAAGAGAGGCCCAAGGCCTAATCTCCACCCTCTTCAAAAACTATATTATATGATTTAAAGGCTCCATCACATATTCCTATTTGTATACAATAGTGGTAGGACTTATACTAGGTTCTTCCTCAGAACAACAAATCTGTGAAATAGACTGGGCTGAGAAAAAATGACTGGCTCAAACCCACCCAGCAATATCCTGACTGAGGAGGGACTTGAACCCAGGGTCTCTCCAGCTCTTGTCCAATACCTTAAGCCATTCTGGCTAGCTGTATGATATATCTAAATAACATATAAACTTTTATATATTATGGCAGATAAAATGGTGCTAAAAAAGAGTATTTCCTATATTCTCGCATTAATGAAAAATATTCCACCAGTGCTTATACAGTGTAACTCGTTTCCTTAAAATTAATGTCAGGAAATACTATACAAAGGGCTATTGAATATTAAATTAGGTATATATTTTATCCTGACTGACTGAAACAAATAATACATCCTGGTTTACTAAAGAGATAATGCTCTAGAATTATGTTTCTCTTCTTTTTAAGAGGACAAGACATGCATTCAGTAATATTTAAAAGGTTTCCCTCAGGCTTATGGACTCAGAAGCAGGATTTATATATGACAATTCTGTTTGGTACTAACATGATAATTCAATTCAAACATACCAAAATGGGCTATCACAAGGATAAATTCAGTGGGGCACGGATGCCAAAGTGTGTCCACCACCCTGATCTTCTTGGTGGAGGAGTTATAAATAGTGGGACATACTAAATAAATTAATAAATAAACATTAGTAAGCATCAACTCTGGAAAAGATAAATTAGAGTCCCTGCATTATCAGTAAATAGCCAGCTCCTTATAGGAAGAAACGTTTGGGGAAAGGGAGAAACACTCTAAGGTTTAAAATGTATGAACAGGTTAGTGAAGTCTTTGATGCTATCTTGTGTGTATAACTCTGATCCAGAAGTTTTGCTTTAGCTTATGAAGTAATGGTTGACTCTTGGAACACAGCATTAGTACCATTCTAATACTAATAGCTCAATTGTTTAATTTGAGCAGCAGATTGAAGTTAAAATACAATCGTTATCATAAATTCCACAACAGTGAATAAGCCAAGGAGGGAAATCATTATTGAATTACAAAACAGTCCTGCAAGATGACTAATGCTCTTTACAGCCACATGTTCCAAAGTTTCACACATCAATTATGCAGCTATTTTTATCCTCAAAAATATGTGGGCTCGCAACACCTTCCCTACCACCCACATCCCCTTCTATCATTTGTGCAAGATGCCATCTGTATGAAGAACCCCAACATATTACTCCAGGAAATCATGTCCATATTTCATCTACTTATTTACTCTCAATATCAGATTTGACATAATAAAGCATGTTGCTCTCCAATTAGCTGTTCTGATGGCTCTCCAAGGAAATATAAATATAAATCAATATACAATCAGACCCTTTTACTCTTTCTACCGCACCTACCATATACGTCCATGTGTAATGTGCATGTGTGTGAATGTATAGGCATAGGCATAGGTATGTATATGTGTAGTGTGAAAAATGGTCTTGGGCAATTGTACAAAGCTTCGTCATTTTCCCACTTTCGCACATGTAAGAATCAGAATCAATCTCACTTGCTTAATGTAACATGTTGCCTATAAGAACTCAGCTTCATATTAAACATATTGCTCCACAAGATCACAGTATATTTTGTTTTCTTTGAGTTAGCAAACTAAAGCAGCCACTGAAGATATTTAGATAACTGACAAATTAACATAATCCTTTTTGTACCTAAGCCAATTCAGAGATGAATGGATATGTAACATACATTAACTTCTTCTGGCTAAGGTTTAAGATTAAAAGGAGGTAATATTTGTGGATACAAGACCAGATCAAGGAATGACCGTGTCACTGATGAACTACACAACTCTTATAGCTCTAGCTATGTAATCATCTTTCTAAATTTGCTTTTATCATGTCTGTTTGCAACACCATGCTGATGTAATATAGACTAGTTGATCACCTCTGCCTCTGAAGGCAGCAGAATCCCAAGTCAGTTTTTATTCATAACAAGCAAGCTAGAGAAATCTGATCTTGCGATTTCAGCCTACTGAGACTGTACACAGACATGGTGATGGTTATGTGCAGTCAAGTCAGTGTTGACTCTTGGCAAACACATAGATTGTCTCCAGGAGGATCAGCCTCCAACTTGGTCCTTCAGGCCTTCCAATGGTGCATCCATCACTGCTATTACTGAGTCCATCCACCTTGCTACACAGGCATAACAACTTCCAAATAGGATCATAATAATTATCACTTGTGAAAGACAGCAACAAAATAAAAGCACTCATTTATATTCCGAATACCTATGTATATCTCAATGAGTCCATTCAGAGACCCACAGTAACAAACTAATGAAAAAGTGTCATATAGAAAGATCAGTAATCTCCATAGTAATTTTATCTAGGGGCAGATGCGTGTGCCTCTGTATATGTGAGCACACCTATTTGTATTGCGTATATGGAGTATGTGTGTGAGAGAGAGATTTTGTGTCAGGGATATGTGTTTTGATTTCTAAAAAATAGTTGGCCTGTTGTACTTTGTACAAATATATAATTTACATTTGACTGATTCCATTTCCTGCCTTGTACTTAAGTTCTAAGGCAGTTGCTTTTATTTTAGCCACACCACTTTGTTTTCTCAGAAACAACAGTTTATGACTACCCATGATCACTTTGGAAATTATTCTGTAAATAGCCAATCTCCCACCACCACATCCACCACATGCCATGGCAGCCATTTTGGAAGCATAGCTACAACACATTGTCCAAATTCTAAAAGTAACCCCGGCTCAAAAAGGTTGTTATTGGTTGTACTACCTGTTATTAGGCTAGATATTGACATAAAAACGTGATTTAGTTGCACACACTGTCTTGCACCTACAGTACATCTAATAAACCGTATTGCTGTTGTAGCTCTGAAAATGACTTGTCTGAACCAGAAATTACTCTCGAGTGTAACCCCTGCTCAGAGTCACTAGATAGGCAACCATATACTGTAAATTGTTTAAATAAATAAATATAACCATAAATAAATAAATAAATAAATAAATAAATAAAGTCAGTCAGTCAGTCAGTCCTTAGTCTATTTTTACCATGGGAGAATTGTTCTGCAGTTCCTAGGTCTGGACTGCATCAGACAGTAAGCTCTGCATGAGTTTAAATGGAATTTCTATCCTGAGATTCTTCCAGGTTCTTGAGTTGATGCTATGATGGACAGAAGGAAGAACTCCCCACCACCACCGATGTCTAGATCTCAGAGCCACCTATACAGAAAATGGAGTTAGACAACAAAATGGCCACAGATTGAAGAGAATCTTACTATTCCCCTAGGTTAGGAATTGCAATTCCTTGCAGGGGTGGGGGGGGACAGGAAAAGGTCTTTAAATCTTAGTAAGAACTGACGGGTAGCAAATATTAGCTTTGGAAGGCTTAGTGACAAACCAAAAGAGCAGCTTGACACTTGTGCCCTAATTATAACACGCGAAGTCATTTTAGCAAAAGCGTAGTCTCTGCTCCACATGCAGAAGGGGCCTGTCAAATGTTGGAATCAGTCCAGATTCACCAAACTTCCAAGGGAAGAATTCATGCAGAGTTGCATATGCAAGCAGTTTATCATAAAACACCATGTTTTGCATATTAAATCTCCCTCTTATGCCAAACTATGCCAACAATAGCTCAGAGTTATGAAACTAAGGTATGAGGCAAGGGTTATACATTTCCCCATAGAGGTGTGTACAGATGTGAGGTTAAAAAAGGTCAAAGCGATCACAACCCTGTGATTGTCTCCCTCCCCTTTTCTATGCTTGTCATGATGCATGGGAAAAAAGGAGTTTGACTACATGGTTGTGGCAACCATCTTGACTTTTTTGACCCCACCCCTGAGGATACCCGTTTCCCCAACTCTTTTTTCCCCTGAATACAGCTGTAAGGTTAGGCATTAGCTATGTCACCCAATGCCCAAACTGATTAATCTGAAGTGTGGTTTGTCAAAATCAACCTCCTTTATAAACTCTTACTTAAAATGGGCTTGTCTCAAATCATTGTTAAAGTCAACCCCAGTTTACCAAAGTTGAGCAAAAGAAGCTGAGCTGCCAATATTCCAAACGGAAGGAAGGAAAATCTTCCAAACTCTTCTTTGCAATAGTAACGGAGGGCAAGAAATACAGGGGAAGTCACAGATCCAAAACTGCTCTTGTAAATATAATCAACATTGCAATATCTTACAAGCAGTGCCGATGTGAAGCTATACAAACCAGACCAGCATTGTTCGGGGGTCTCCTTCCAAGCCAGCCCGCCATCAGTAAGTGTGTCTGTGTGCGTGAACAAGGCACATGCTCTGGTGTCCTTATTCCATACGTTTTGTAGAAATGCTTTCTGGAGAGCTATATTTAGTGTCTGAGACTACTTTCCTCTTGCAATGATCGAGTATGGCCATAAACGCAGCTTAATAGCCTAAGAAGGTCAGATTTACAGCTGTTTCCCTTACTGAAGTGGCAAAGAGTAGCAGTGAATCTTCCACATAATATTAAAGAAACAGCTCTTTATAATGCTTTACCTGTATAATTTATAACACTAGTCAACAATATTGCAGCAATTTTGACATACTGATCATCATTTTGCATGCCATTTCTAGAATATGCTGTATTTTCTTTACTCTACCCCTTCTCCCACATTCACTCTCTTAATAGAGTTTTTTCCCCCCATTATCACTTTCCAGAGAATTACAGAAGCTTTCAAAAGAATCCATTTATTTATATGCTGCTTCTCAGTCATATATCCCCAAGGGTTTCTCTTTTTAAGAATAAAACGATTAAAATATAAGTATTAAGAGCATAATGAACTGAAAACCTCAACATTATAAGAGCAGGCTAAAATAAGAAAATTCTTGATTTCTATTCTTTATTCTATGCGTATGCATATTTCGCGTATGTGGCATCACATGCATACGCTTCAAGGCAGCATGTGCAGCGAGGCCAATTCCATTATGAGCATTACGTGAAGAAGTCTCAGCAACGAACATTTTTGTTGAGTCACGCCGGAAATGGTAATTAACATGTGGCAGCAATACTGTTCTTTCCTTCGAGCTATCTGTCAAGTACAGAGAAGAGTTACTAGAGACTTGTATGAGGACAGATTTCAACGAAAAAAGACCACAAGGGGAAAAAAAACAGTAACCTGGATCCAAGAGGCTGGTTCAAATTGAAAACTGAACAGAAATCACAGGAGTGAATACAAATCAAAGGAAATACAAACAGGAACCCCTCAGGATGAGGTGTATTTGAACCCATTACACTGATTAAGAGTGATTAAATTTTAATGATGGCTGATGATTGAGCTCCTGGAACATTTGCTGGCTCAAATAAAAACTGCTATGGACACAAACACTTTTTTCCTAATGTGCTACTGGCCTTAGCTTTTAGGTCAATACTTACAGGAAAAAAAAGCTACATGTTTTTGTTCAATATAATCCAGGTATTGTCAAGATGCACAGAAATGAATTCATGGAAAAGGTTATCGTTCTTCCTGAACACTCTTTAAAAGGATATTGTTTATTTATTTTTATTTATTTATTTCTCAAATTTGTCACTGCCCACCTCGTTAGAAAAACAACTCTTGTTAAATTAAGTTTTAATTATTACTATTTTCTTTCTCTTTTCAATGTTTCTGGCTACCTCATTGTATATACTCTTCTCTCTTTATGTTGTCAGTGGCCTTGGATCTCAATGAAGGAAGTGGAGGGGGAGTTGATTTTCTAAACAGATTAAATTTAAGAAGTGCTAAGAGAAGTATTTTTATAGCACCACAGAGATTTGGTTCTATAAATGAATATTTAGAATGGAACCAATGAAACATCACATTGCAGTATGATTTATTTCAATGGTAGCAAGGCAAACACTCTTATTATATTTAATGACAACTGAAGTAATGATTGGGAGGACAAAATATCATGGATTTTCATAGATATTTCAACTATTAAACAGCAGTAAAGCCATGGTTTTTATTTTGATTCCCAAGTTTGGATAAAAATAAACTGTGGGATTGTTTTCTTTTGTTTCCCAAGTAATTATTTATAATTCATAACCAATAACTCCTCTTAGATAAAGTTATATTCAGCAATAGTTGGTATATGGATACATGTTACTGAAGAACAATGTTTAATTCATTAATCTTTTCTGTTTCTCCATCACAAATATTATGTAGAATGAATGGAATTTGCAGTTGCACTAATAGAGGGTATAAATGTTCTACAAAACATTTAAGGGGAAAAAAAATACCATTTTTATTAAATGTCAGATGTGTAATCAAACAATAATTCTGTATGCTGAAAAGAGCCGTCAATCTAGTCTAAAGAAAACTATACAGTTGTACTGTATTTTAGCACTCTGGAATGATGCTCAGATATTTATCTTGTTTTATTCTAAAGGGTCTTGCCATACATAGCTAGCAATTTTCATTACACCACCGGAATAAAATGCATGTTGAGACTGTGGCAAAAATAATCAGGGCAACATTCCACATGCTCAGTGACATAACTACCAAACTAATTTACTATAGGCATGCACTGTATCTCTTTCTGTTCACTGGAACAGCTTTCTATTGAATCAGACCTTTGGTCCATCTTAGTGATTATTATCCACTGAACTTCATTGTTGCCTGGCAGAAATTCAGAGGGACCTCAGACAGATTTTCTTTTCAGCTTTACATGAAGATGCTGAGGATTGAATTTCAAAATATTTTTCTATGCAAATGAGCTGCATCCTCATCAACATCCTCATCATCATTGTATGGTTCCACAAAGTATACTACCCCCCCCCCAAAAAAAGTAATCATCCAGTTTTAGAGAATTCCAAATTTTACACATCTTTTTACATTTTTGTTTGGCCCTAAGAAACACCCAGCTACAGTATCAACTATGGATTATTTTTGCCATAAACCAAAAGAGTGTCTTTCAGAAGTCAGCATCAATTTATTTAAAAAAAATCTTTTTGTTATGGCGATCCATACTTAACCACTGTGGTAAAATATGAAGCAAGAATTGAAACTGACTTTGAGAAGGGGAACTATTTCACATACAAAAGACACTGTCAGAAGGTACGATGGTGTTATCCTTTCACCTGGAAGAATCAAGCCCCGTTTGTCTTGAAATTATCCACAGCTCTCTTGCATGCAAGTGTGCACAAAAGCTATGATCCTATGATGTACCTCTTGCATTCAAGAGAAGCACATGTCAAGCATGTTGTCCTAGCCCTGATGGAGACATTATCAAAAGCTGTTCACATGGAAGTCTAGCAGAGGTAGTAGGAGAGAGTAGAAATAAACACACCAGAAATAACTTGAGGTGCAGGTATTGCTGTCTCTGAAGATCTGATGTAGAGGTAGCAGGTGATGGAATGAGATGTTACAGATTATCACAAGTCACAATAACCACCTTTTCCAAAAAAACCAAACCCAAGCAAACATTGTCCCTGGAAAGTCTCATCACTAGGAGGAAAAGGAAGAGAATGTGATAGGAAAAAAACAGAAGTAGTCCCAAACTGGTACTGAAGTTACATAATGAAGTTACATTTAGCAACCACAATTGGGACTGGCAACTTGGTCATTAAGCGAAATGGTTACTAAGTGAAACTGTGACTGTGCTTATGATCCTACTTCAGCTTTCCTCTGCTTTACAGGCATCTGAAGGTCGTAAGTGCGAGGATTGGTCACAAAGTTACTTTTTCATCACCGTCATAACTGCAAACAATCACTAAATGAGGCAGTAGCTAAACAGGAACTACCTGTAATTACTTATATGCATGATCTATTCATGAAAGCACTGTGACTTTAGAACACTGAAATTCATAAGCATTTGTGTTTCTTTCTCTGAGGGCAGAAAGAATCTAATACTGTGATTAGAAAAATACCAATTTCTTTAAGACTCTTCCTTTGCACTAATTAACAAGTAGTCCACAAATATTTATGCCATCATTAATGTTAACCTTTATGGTATTGTGGATTTTTCTTTCTGTTCCTTTTTTCTTTTTGGGAAAAGATTAAACTGGATACCTCCCTGGAATCAAGCAACAGAGGGGATTGTTTGTTGTTCTTTTTTGATTAGCTCCTGGCTCCTGTGATGCCACACTTTCCATTGAACAGCAGAGTGCATGGAGCACAAGAAGAACCATTCTGAAGCCAGCTTTTAAGTAGAAATGCCACAGGCCCTGGGAAGCTGGGGGGTGGGGGCAGGAAAGAGACTGTCTTCCCATTGTTGGAACTCTTGCTTCAACCCATTTCCCGAGATTTCCCCATCTCCAGATTGGTAGCTTTCCAGTTCTATTAACACAACTCTTGTCCCTAAACTGAGCAAAAGAAGAGCACTTGGCCGGCCTAGGCATCTGGTTTTCACAGCACTTGGCCTTTTAAAAAAGTGACAAATGACATGCATGTATTGTCACCACTTTGGCATGGATCGAGAAGATAGGCTGGATGTTGGCTTTCTGTGCTTCCTGTCAGTGATCTGTATCAGCTTACATTGTCTTCTCAGCATTTTGAGGTCAGCTACACTAAGGAACACAGATTGGCTCAGGTGGGAAGACCGATGGCTTTCTTCTCTATGCATCCTTTCAGGCATCTAACGAGAGCTTTCATTTGCAAGCTCAGTCTCAAAGCTAAGCATTCCCAGTTCCTTTGTCTCGTAGGACATAGTTTATAGTCCCCGAATCATCCTCACTGCCCTTCTCTGAACCTGTGCCAGTTGTCTGAATCCTTTTAAAGTGTGGTGCCCAGAACACAACACAGTACTTGCAGTGTGGTCTGACTGCTGCAAAATAGCACGGAACATTTGCCTGAGAGAATTTATACTACCCCCTTCTGAAGATAAAATAGGAACTGAGTAGCTTCCTGCTGTCCACTAACCAGCTTAACTGAAGACAAATGGATACTGTCTCTCTTTAACCCACATTTCTGTCCAACTATTGAACTGAATCCTAACACTGATTTGATGCACTCCATTGCCAGAATGCACTTGGATTCAGGGGAGGGTTCTGTTAACTCATCACAAAGAGAAGTGATTTTTGGCAACTCTCCATACCTCTTGCTCCGTAACCCAGTGAGGTAACACTTCCAAACTGTGAAAAATGGCACGATGTGCTGAAAGGGGAGAGAGAAAAGATTGAAAATCATTTCTATTCTTCCAGCAAAAGCCAGTATTGGATCAAAAAGGATTCCGGGCAAGTTAGATACCAGTTGGATAGAACCAACTGAGCTTTTGTTATAATAAAGGTAAATGTTGCTTTATTAATGATTTCCCCCCCTACAATTTTGCTTCTGTTCCTTCACAAGACACATTTTGTTATCCTGAAGCCCTGTTCCTCAATATAAGTCCATGTGACCTGTTCTAAAAAAAGAATATTTTCCACTTCTTGCACAACTGGAACAGATATAAACAGTAGCCAGAACAGACTGCAGTGCAGAGTATGTAATACTCAGTGAATACCGTCCCAAAAGTTATTTTAAATCTGAGCAACGTACCTGTATACTATGGAGAACAGTAACATAATCAAGCAAATTTTATGACATCTAGTTAGACTGACTTGTTAGCACAATGAAACAATTTTAAAAAGTATTTGTGTTCTAAAAAACTGGGATTTTTCCTCCTGCTCGAACTGAATTTCAGAACTGTGGTTAGTTTGTTTCAAGAGAAATTTGAATCACGTCTCTTCAGTGGATATCAGACTCTGTCGAAGAAAAGACATTGTAGGAGAAATGAAGAATGTTTGACTGCAAGAAGAAAGAGCTGGATTCTTACGCAAACATGTTTCTGATGCATTCAAAAGAATGATAGACTTGCTATATTGGAGGATTAGTTGAACATTTAAAAATCCAAACATGGAACATGACCCACTTTATTCACTGTCTGATAATTCGAACTGTCCCACAGCTATGCTTTTATTTATGAAAAACTGAAAACAATATTTTGAAAATTAATACTGAGACAATTATAAAGACACACACACACACACCCTGGCCATATGACAGATAGATAAATAAGTAATTACTGACAATATTGTTGATATAAGAATGTATCAGTGAGAAATGTTTCCCACAAATACTAATGGGAAATGTAAATGTGATCTATTTCAAAGCATACATTTCAAATGATTGAAGAAACTTATAAACAATAAAATTTAAAGAGAATAAAAATGATCAACCTTTAAGTACTATCATTACAGGACAATATACAGTATACCACAGCAAATCCAATGTTGTCATTCTGTGCACAGATCCCTATTCACTGACAGACCTAATTTTTTCTCTTCCTTCTTGCACTACATTCTAGAGCACATTATGGATACACGCAATGGCTGAAGAAAAAGAATAGGCTGCATTAGCTGTTGCATGTACATAATGCTGAGAGTAGTCCTGCTCTGAAGTCCTGCAATGAAGCCACAGGGCTGCATGTGGCCACCAAGAATATTTTACATTGCTTTCATAAGCCTCCTGTGATTACTGTACCTTTACTAAAAATCAGCAGCACAGTTTTCTGCCATTTAGGGACAGGAAATACATGAAAGCATTCTGAAATAGGCTTAAACGGTTTGGAAAGGAAAGGTCTGTCCCAACACTCTCTTTCCACAACCCCAGGAGATAAACTAAGAATTCTGCCTTGCATAGGAGGACAACAATCATGGCCCCACCCAGTCTGCATCACTGCCCTGATCTCAGTTGATGAAGTGCTATGCTGTTTCGTCTCTGAAACAGTTAGCCTCTGCTTCTGTTAGCCTGACCATGGATAAAACCAAGTTCCTTTCTTTTCCTTAGAATGATCCAGTGTCATCTCAATAACTGCTATGAATTTCACTCTGTGAGAATATCTTCAAGCTTGTCAGTTAGGATGCTGAAGAACAATTCATGGGCTGCTGAATATGGTGTATATGTCGTTTTTATTTTTTTACCAAGCATTATACACTAATTGGCATGGGGCAGACTACCAAAGTGAGAGAATAAAAATGGGAGACACCCAATGAAACTAGCACAGTCACTTAAAGAGTTGTCTGATAAACTGAGAAACAAACAGGACAAGTTTTAAAAAAAAATGGACAAAGTGACTGGAGTAGTAGACAAAGGGATGTAGTATACCTAGACTTCAGTAAGGTTTTGATACAGTTTGATACAGTTGACCTCCTTCTTGAAAAGAGGGAACACTGTGGGATGGGTGGTTGCGCCACCAGATGGATATGCAGGTGATTGAACAATCATAGGCAATGCCTGCTCCTTAATGTTTCTGTGTCAAAATGGAGAGAGAGAGATCCAGATATCCTGGACCTTTTTTTTTTTTTTTTTTGTATTTTCATAAATGAGATAGAAGGGCTGCATATCAAATTTGTCTATCAAATTTGCAGATAAAATAAAGCTGCTGAGGATTGCTGCAACACCAGAAGACAGGCTCAAGGTTCAAATGGGCCTTGATAGACTTGAACTTTGGGCCCTATCCAACAACAAAATGCAATTTAATTGTGAAAATGCAGGGTTCTGCATTTAGGTAGGAAAAAACAGATGCACAGGTAGAGGATACATAGTAACTGGGCTTGGCAGTAGTACTTGTGAGAAGGATCTGGGTGATCTAGTAAACCACAGATGAAGCATGAACAGCAGTGTGCTGCAGCTGCCAGAAAAGCCAATGTAATCTTGGATTGAACATAAGGGTACTGTTGAGATAACAAAGTGATAATTCTACTCTGTACTGCACTGGTCTAATGCACCTGGGGTTCTGGTCTTCATAGTACAAGAAGGATGCTGAGATACAGGAAAGAGTACAGAGAAGAGTAATAAAAATGGTGAGAGAGCCTTGGAGACTAAATCTTACAAAGAGCGGTCAAAAGCACCAGGTATGCTTAGTTAAAGAAGAGACGGCTAAGGGGAGACATGATAGCAGTCTTCAAATACTTGAAGGGAAGAGTGTGTAGATTTATTTTCCATACATCCTAAGGGTAGGACAAGGACTTACAGATGGAAACTTTATAGAGGGAGATACAACTTTGAAATAAGAAGGAATTTCCTGACCATGCAAACTATTAAGCAGTGGAAAAGCTTGCCTCCTGGAGTCATGAATGTTCCATCACTGGAGATTTTCTGGCAAAGGTTGGACAGCCATTTTGTCTGGAACAGTGTGAGAATTCCTGTCCTGGGTAGGGGGTTGGACTAGAAGACCTCCCAGGTCTTTTCCCACCCTATGATTTTATGAACTATATAGGAGTTGAAAGAATATAAAAAGCTATGCTGGATCAAATCAAGTGCCAATCATCCTCTTCTTCACAGTGCCTACCAAACCCTCCTGGGGGGAAAATAATATTGTATAATGCCTTCTACTGCTATCAAATTAACACTTTCTTAAATTGTTAGAACTGTACACTGAAGAATCTGTAGAGGAATGTGGGTGCCAAACAACCCTCCTTGCAAAAGGTGTTCTACATTCTGACCACTATAACTGAGAAAACTCTAATCAGTGAAGCCTCCTACAGTACTTCCCTTCATCTCATGGGAACGCTCTGGTGGCCAGTTCATCAAAGGAAAATAAAATAAGTCTTTTTACAGATATTACTGGCTTGCTGAATTTAGATACCAATCTGGGAAGTTGCTCATTTCATACCCAACTCCTGTTAACAACTATTAAATTAAGTCACTCAACATTTGTACTGATTTACATGTGCAATTTTAAAATGATTTGTAGAGTACCAGCAGTGTGAATGTTACTCTGCAGACAATACAAGTGCAATAAGCACTCTCAGGTTCCTGCCTCAAAAATACCTCATATCTAATTATGAATTTAATTTCTAGAATGGCAGACATCAAAAGACCAAGTAATATTCCATAGCTTCATTCACACTCAGTTGGCTCACACTCAGCAGTCAACAAAACTCCACATTTATTATTATGATGATTGAGTTCTACTGTACTTTTTTTCATGTACACAGTAATTAACTACCATCTTATTTGTGACTTATGTAGCACAGAAATTGCACCTCTCTACTTAGCTTAAGGATGTGAATACTGAGGAAATGGAAGATTATTCATGTACTATATATCATGGGTAACTGGGAGATACAGTATGCCCATCCACACCACCTTTAACGTAGCCAAACTATTTGCCCTGCCTAGTTTTATTTTTTAAGTTCTTTTAATTTAAAAAAAAATGGGAAGCTATCATGGTTCAAAATAAAGCCCCACCCTCAAGTTTAACCAGAGTTTCCACCAGCATCTCTAGGTCTCATACAGACCCCAGAGATATCCTTAGAAAGTAAAATGAAAATACGAAGCTTCAACCCATGCTTTGTATTTCTTTGGGTACACTTATCATAGCTGCCATTTTGTGAGAGTGCCAATAATATGCTTTATAATTCCAAATATGGAGATGGCTGAGATATTATATTCTCGTAAGTATGTACATGATTCCCCCCACCCCTCCACACACACACACCTTCCAATTTTATCTTTACAGCAAGTCTGTGAAACAAGTTTGTTGAGAGATCATAACTGGCCAAAGTTATCTAATGACTTTTAATGGCCAAATGAGACTTGAAATCGGATCTCCCCACATTCATCAATCAAATCATTCCACCAAAACATATTAAATAACCCAACATTTCCATGAAATTGTAAGCAACTCTCTTACAGTTCAGATGTTCTATGGCAATATACAGCTACTTTCCTCAGTACTTACATCACACTGCCCCATCCCACCAATACAGCAGCATAAATTCCAGTGTGAAAGTTGTTCCACTTCAAAATAAGTCAAGTATATTGAAGAAATAATAAGGAATCACTGAATTCACTTTGATGGGGCTCACACACCACCACATGTCAACATGGGGCTTGTTTGGGGTAGCCAGGGGTATGCCTGATATTCTGTGCTAGCCACCATGATGGATGCACCCAATGGCAAATGCCCATTGACAAGAAAGAGAACTAGCCCTCTAAGAAGTGCTCTACCCTTCCAGTAGGATTTTTGTGGGCCGAAAGGCATTCCTTGAGCATGAAATTGAGCAAACTCAGGGAGGCAGTGAAGGACAGGAAGGCCTGGCGCAATATGGTTCATGGGGTCACGAAGAGTCGGACACAACTTAACGACTGAACAACAACAAAGGCATTCCTGCAGATAAACATGGTATTAAAGACTAATGCTTTGCTTTGCATGCCAGTATTATTGTTGTTGTTGTTAAAATAAATTTTTTTTTTTTTTTTTAAATTCAGATGGGGCAGGTTGCCTAGTTCAGCTAATAAGGAAGGAGTCTGGGAGTATGCTGGCACTACGCTGTCTATCTTTGACTTAGTATGCTTGTGAGACCATGTAGCTTATTCAAAATATGATTAAGCAATTAGTAACCTATATATTCTGGGCTGTGAGACAAGTTGCTATGTTTGAAAATTATGAAAAAAATCCACAGTAAGTCCTTTTGTGAATTTTGCAGTGGGTGAAACTCTCGAGTCTGAAGAATTCAAGATTTAGCAGCCATTAGCAATACTGTACATGGACATAAGCAACAATAGTACAAAAAAGCAGGGAAAAATAGCATAGTACTGTATGGGTCTGACAAGTTTTAGGTTATAAATTTATTTTATGTATTTATTATTAAATTTATATAATAAATAATAAATAATTTTATATAAATAAACTTTATAAATTGTATAAATTCAATAATAAATAATAAATAAGTAAATAAAAATAAAGTGGAGAGAGCATACTTACAAGATACACAGTAAATAACTGTTTTTTTTCAAACAAGTAATATGTAGAGATGTTTCACAGCATCTCTAGAGGAAAGGCATTCCAATTCATAAACTAAGTCTGACATAAAACAAATCAACCACTCTTAATAACAAGAAATATTGCCACATTTTTGACGGCTTGGGAAATGTTTGAGCAGAAAAACAGAATATTTTTTTAAAAATAAATGAAGTAATGCTGAAGCGCAAGCTTTCCATTCAGCCCAAGATCCCAGAGTCAGTTTTTGATGTCTTCAGGCAAGGACCTTTTCCCTGGAACCATTTGAAATGCTGGAACAAGCTACAGGGATCAGTGATCTGCTTCCTTCATCACACTATGCCATTGTTTACTTAATCATGGTTGTTTGAATAAGCCACAATAAGTTGGACTTACAAGCCACTCTAAGTCATCATTTTCCTTTACAAACTACAAAAGCTGCCTTCACATACTGTAATAGGCTAACCCAAAACTAAATGGAGCCCATTACAGCTCTGTAAATCCATGAACTCAACCAATATAAAGTAGGCTTTTCTATAGCAAAGACAGGACCATGATCATTTACTAAAAGCAAAGCAGTGGTATGGACTTCAGTTCCCATCAGCCCCAGCCAGCCAGGCTAACACCAGGGACTGTCATTAGCCCAAACCCAGGATGACTTTCCTTGCAGATAGCAAGAAGAACCTGACAATACATGAGAACAACATTAAAAGCTTCTTAGCTTAGCTTCCCAATGGATGCAGTGGCACCAAACAAAGGCTGAACACATCTCTGCTTTGAGTTTATTCTTCCATTACTATTGCTATCACATTTGAGGACTTCCCTAACTTTGTACATTTTTTTAAAAAAAGAGGCAATAGCTGTCTCAGGTAGTTTTCATAGTAACCAATTTGTCAGGCTATGATTGCCACTTAAACCACAGAGTAAAGAAAAAAACAGTAGAGTGACACTCAATCTGGTTTTCATTCCTAAACTGAAGAACCCCCTTATTTAGAATGCTTTATGGAAACAGAGAGATTCGGCCCTTTTCCCTCTAATTCCTGACACTTTAGCTGGTGAACTCATTCAACCGAGCATCAGATTGTTGATCTGGGACTGCGCTGAGACTAGTGTCTTTTGACTACGATGGAAAATGTACTTTATTTGATCAGCTTCCCAAACTGCATTCAGTTCAAACATGAACCTATCTGAGAACTAATACAGCAACTGCATGCTGATAAGGAAAAAGCAGATAAGATACAGGAACATAAAGGGGCTACTTTTTATTGATTACACAAGGTTCTTCAGCAAATAGTATTAAAATCCTATTTGAACAAGTGTTCAAATATCACTATCTAAACTTTGGGGATAAGATGGAGCAACTCAGTCAACTAACATCCTCACACTAATGTGAGGTAACTCCAGTCTGGCTCCAGTTGCCAATTCTGCTTCTGACTCATGTATCTGTCAAAGGAGGCCTTTTGAAGCCATGGACCAAACCAATCATTCCTGAGGGAATTCATCCTGACCCTGGGTCAGTACACTGCATATACCTCCTGGTTCGAGGGATGTAGGCAACACTATTGGCTTGCAAGGTGGTCTCCAGATTACAGATCCTAGTCTGCATAAAGAGGCAAATTTAAATGTCAGTTGTGCTTGTAGCATACTGTAACATATCTCTCTCTCAGCCCAACCCACCTCACAGGGTTATTGTAGGGAAAATAGGAGGCAAGAGTATATATAACTCAAGGAGGCAAACATTAAGTATGTTTGCTTCCTTGAGTTATATATTAAAAGGCAGGAAATAATAGTAGTAGTAGTGGTCGTCGTCATCAAAATGTGCCAAAACTGACTCTTACTATTAGGTCAGATAAGATACTTTAATATGTGCAAGAAATATCACTTGCCTGCAAGCAGGAACTGGTGGGACCACAAAACAGACAAAGTAATAGAAAATGAAGAAGCTAAAGTGCTCTGGGACTTTAGCATTCAAACAGACCAGCACCTGCCACACAACACCCCAGACTTAACAATTTCAATAAGAAAGACAAAAAAGTCTGGATAGTGGACACTGTAATACCTGGAGACAGCAGAATAGAAAAGAAAGAACTGGAGAAAATCACAAAATATAAAGACCTGCAAATAGAAGTAGAACAACTGTGGCAAAAGAAAGCAAAGATAGTTATAGGCACCTTGGGTGCAATTCCAAATATCTGGAGCACCACTTGAACACCATCAGCACTGACAAAATCACTATCAATCAATTGCAAAAGGCAGCTTTACTTGGAACAGGTTACATCCTGTGATGATAACTTTAACACCATCAAACAACAACATCTGCCTAACCCAGGTCCTTGGAAAGGACTCAATAAGTGGACAAAAATTCCAAATCCAGTCTAAACATCTGGCTGACTTTGTGACCAACCATATAATAATAGCCAAAATGTGCCAAAACTGACTCTTACCATTAGGTCAAGTAACATGAATGGATGGAGATGAAAGGAGAAAGTAGAACAAATATGATTGATCCATTCAAATCCCAAAGTATGAATGAGATGATGACTGTTTGCTGCGTATCTGAATATTTTAAGCATGTCTATTCATAGATAGATAGATAGATAGATAGATAGATAGATAGATAGATAGACAGACAGACAGACAGACAGACAGACAGACAGAGTGTGTGCATGTGTGCATGAGAGAGAGAGAGAGAGAGAAAGACAAAGGAATGTATATAAATCTTAAAAGTATGATTAGATTGCTTATTATCCTCTTTTGAGAGAATCATAGAATCATAGAATTTTGGAGTTGGAAGGGACCACATGGATCATCTAGTCCAACCCCCTGCAATATGCCGGAAACCAATTAAGCCATCCCCGAGAGGTGACTGTCCAGCCTCTTCTTAAAAACCTCCAGAGATGGAGAACTCACAACCTCCATAGGTAGACTGTTCCACTGTTGTACAGATCTAACCGTCAGGAAGTTTTTCCTTATATTTAAGTGAAATCTAGGTAGCTGCAGTTTGTACCCATTACTGAAGAATACAAGGTGATAAGAGGTTGTGAATGTGGGACAGATTTGTTTCTGATAGTGTCAAGAATGCATTTTTGCAACATCAAAAAAAATGGAAGAAAAGGAAAGAAGTAAAAGAAAAATGGTGAAAGTAGAATGACTGCAGAAAGAGAAAGTATGAGTCCTGTATGAAAAAGAATTAGAAAATAGAATAATCTTCCCAAAGAATGGATAGAAAGAGGATGGAACAAGAGCTTCCAGGGGACGTATGGCAAACTGAAGGCAGCTCTGTGAAAGTGGAGTTGAAAACCATGGCGAAGACCAAGGAACCGATGAGTAGACCAGTCCCTTGGAAACACTCCAGATAAGGAGAGGACAGGAGATTGCCCACATTGACATGAGGAGACCACAGGACAGCAATTTTCTGGGGATTTGTGTGCTGGGAGACAACGGGATTAGCCATCTTGTTTGCAACTGCAGTGGAGACTTTTAAAGGACACTAAGTTCACAAACCTCACTTTCTAATCACTTTTGGAAATTGCTCATTAACTATTTCTAAGCAATTAGAGACCTTCAGAATGACAAGTTTGAAAATGCCAGGTGAGTCTGCCTTTAATACTGAACAAAACAAAATTTTAATCATAAGCTTAAGAATTTAAAGAATCTGAAATAAACAGCAAAAAGCTAAGTAAGATTTTGATCATAGGAAATTATAAATGGACTAAGGGTCCAGATAAGATTGGAATACTGAAACTGTTACAATAAGATTTTGGAATTAATTATAAAGTAGAAACAGCTTCTCATGGGAAATAGATCCTGTTTTGGTTTTTATAAGGCATAACATAGATAAAGAATTTCATGACTTCAAAAGCTGGACACTAGAGGGGACTAAAGATTTTAAGTAGAGAAAAGATATGCATGCCTGCAAGATGGTGCAAAATGTTCTAACAATAAAAATATTGAAGGAGACTTTTGAAGAATGAATCAGAAACTAGTAGCCATTATATCAACAATATCAGTAATGATGTCTGCTTCTATGGATAGACTATGTTCAAAAGACGTGATTGAAGAAATGTCAGATGTAGAACAAATTTTATCTGACAAGACAGAGGTGGTATCAAAAGTGGATTTACAACTGACAGGCTTTAGGATTTACAAGAGAATGATTTAGAAAAGGATCTTTCAATGGATCTATAAAAGAAATTGGCTGAAGTTTTAGAATTTAAAAAGGAAATACAAATAAACCAAGAGAGTGACCTGGATAATTTTTTCCTACTGGATTTACAAAAGAGGCTTGTTAAAGCTTTGAAAAACTCTGTGTGATACAACAAAGAAGAAATGAAGAGAAATCAAATACTACAACAATATTTGAATGAACTAAAGATTAACACTGCTAGAAGTAAAAGGAAGGAATATAAAGATAGTTTATTTGATCAAGGTTAAAATAAGATATGTTATTACTTCTGGCAACCCCTTACAGACTTTCTGCTGACACCAGGACTGGAAAGATGATGTTTTTATTGATTTGTTTATAGATAAGAGATGGGATATGGGATGAAGAGATAAATGTTTGTAGCTTTAGAGGGAGTGAAGAGTCACTAAACTTGTTTATACTTGTGATGAAAGTCAGAAGTCACTTCTCTATATATTTTTTCTTTTTCTTTATTATATTCTTACTTTTCTCTTTCTTCTCTTTTTCTTTTTTCTTTTCTTTCTTTTTCCTTGCACTTTTTACACCTCTCTATTTTCTTTTAAGTTTAGTTCATATTAGATTTTGCCAGTATAATCAAAATTCTTAATAAAAATTATAAGAAAGAAAGAAAGAAAGAAAGAAAGAAAGAGGGAGGGAGGGAGGGAGGGAGGGAGGGAGGAAGGAAGATGTGGAGGCTCTTTGGAACAGAATGAAAAGAATTAAATTTCAGTGCTGCAGAAGTGTATGGATTTATGCTAATAAGAAATATGAAAAAAGACTCTTGGTAGAATAATGAGGTAAATAGCTGTGGATGAAAAAAATCATGTAACAGAATGATTACTGCAAAAACTGAGAATGAGAAAAATATATCCTATGGGTATATAGAAAAAAAAAGACAGTTGCCATGAATGTAGTCAAACAAAGCAAGGAATGATAAAGATTAAATGAGGCACAGAAACTGCAGAGCAATTTTGATTAAAACAAAACATTGTTTTGGAAGTGGGTGAAGAGGGGTAAAAAGGAGCTTCTAGGAGACTGAATGGAATTAAAAATAAAAGTGATGAAATGATCTGGGATGAAATAGCAATGAGGGAATGCTGGAAGGAGTATTTCAGGGATTTGCATGGAATAACAATAGTATATAGAAGAACAGAACTGAAACAAATGTAGTAATTGTTAGTCCAAGCAGAAAAGAGTATCTGTAGCTCAGGGTTGAACTGTGGAGTCCTTGGTGCCCTCTGAGCTTGGTTGTTTCCTTGCAGACATTTCATTACCCAACTAGATAACATTATCAGTGTGAGTGAGTGTGGGGTTTTCTCCCTGTTTATATACAGTAGCTTGCCCTGCCAGCTTTGGTAGTGGTGTAGTTTCCTCCTTGCTGGTTCCTTGATTAGACTATTGTTTTCTGCCTGATTGTTTGTCTGGTCCTTGCTGATCCTGCTTATCTGAACGTGGCCTGTTGGAGGAGATGTGTTTGTAATGTTAGTGCCCATGGGGATAAAAATGATAAAAAGGAAATCTATACTATAGTTAGAATGTTGAAAAATGTCAAGGGTGCAGGTGTAGCTAATACAACTGGGAAAATGTTTAAATCTAGATACCCGTTCAAGCTTATAGAGGGGCTTTGTGATTCGTTTAACATCATTATTCCCCTATACAAAGGGAAAAATAGAAGAGGGAATGCAAAAACTACAGGAAGATTAGGTTGTTAAATATACCTGAGTGGGATTTTCACAGAATTTTTATTGGAAGGGTGCAAGAAATGATAGTGAGCAACATTTGGGAAGTTCAGTCCAGCCTTATGTCGGGCAGAGGATGTGCACAAGATAACACTGAGAAATGTATTAATGTGAGAAAGAAAGGTTACAGTACATATATCGATTTAGATAGCATTTATGTGAAGGCACATAGACCTGAATAATGGTATATTGAGAGAGAGAGAGAGAGAGAGACAGACAGACAGCCACACACTGACACCCACACAGATTGTGTACTGTATATAAGACTTATAAACCACTTTACTCCAGCAGTTCTAGACAGTTCACAAAGTCAAGCACAATAATTAATAATAATAATAACAATAATAATAAAAACAATACAATCTATAAGCAATGATAATGGTGTGGATCTTCCTCTGCTGGTAACTATACGCCTTTACAATGGAATCAAAGACCAAAGTAGTTGTGTCTGGCAGGGAAATAGGATTGAACTATTGCAGGTTATACATAAATGGAAAACCAAAACTAAAGTAAGTAGGTGAATTAGTATATCTTGGTAGAATGTTTATTAAGGACGGAGAAATGGATAGAGAAAATTTAAGATATGCAGTTGGTGGTAGCATGTGGCCTGTTGCGAGGAATGAATATTTATTTATTGAAGGAAGATAAAATACCCATTTGTGCTATATAGAAGTGAGAGGTGGGTATTTCAGGAGAAACATAAAAGTAAATTGAATGCAGTGGTAATGAGGTACCTAAGAACCAAGTGTGTGGTAAAACAAGAAGGGAGAGGGCCAAAAATAAATGTGGTGCTGCTGAAAGAATGTGGGTCAGATACAAAAATGAAAGGCTAATATGAAAGAAGAATGCTGAACTGGCTTGGTTATATGGAGAAAATTAATAAGGAGTGAATTGTAAAATAAATACAAAGAGTGAATGGATGGAGAAGAAAAGGAAGATCGAGAAAGTTGTGGATGGAGTTGATGAGATCCTCAGAAACAGAGAGGTGAGAAGGTGAAGAACAAAAAGCAGTGTCTGAAGTGGCATCTGGATGTGGTGAAAGAAAGGATGGTTTGCAAGCACAGAAGGTTACGGAGAGGTACTTTCCTTTTTTTTATTTCATCCCTTTACTTTCTTTGGCTTATGTCTTCCTCCTTTTCTGCACACTGTATCATGTTCAATAACTCCAAAAGAGTCTGCATGTAACTGAATTCAGCAGGCATATTTGCCCTCAGTGGTTCCCATCATAGGTTCTTTTAATATAAATAGCAATTGGAGATTATTCTGGAGAAAAAAAATCTTCACCTTTAAATAATGTTCAGTGGGTGCTTGCTCAAACTGACTCAACAGTGTAGTTTTTCATATATATAATGACAGCAGGCAAACAAAATATCTAGGCTCACTCATTGGACTAAGCCAACATTATGGCTTAGCGTGATGTGTAAACCCAGATAATGCCTGACTCATGTAATGAGCCATGTTATGTTTTGGTTGCTATTAGCTTAGTGGGCAACATGATCCTAGCCACTGTGATTTGTAAACCATAGTTGATGGCCGATTATAGTCTCAAACATACCATTTTTGGGAAAAGTGAGAAGATGGTAGGCTCAAAGTTCTGGATACATTTGATTATTTCCATGGAGCTTTCAGTGGAGTTTTCTGTATCTTTAGTCATGGTACCTTTCTGGATCATCTGCAGGATTGGGCCCTGACATACTATTTTACAGTAGTTTTGGTCCCATACTGTTCAACACATACATAAAACTGCTGGATCATCTGAAACTGTAGAATAACTCCACTTCCTTTGAGTTAGAACATGTCAAAATTAAAAAAAACAATGTGTTGGATGAGCTGAAATTGAATCCATAGAAGATAATTTCCTATTGTAAATAAGAAATAGGAAACTTGACTCGGGGACTGAGATTCAGCCTGTTTTGGATGGGGCTGCACTCCCCTTGAAACATCAGGTCTACAGTCTGTAAGTGTTGTTTGATCCTCAGCTGTCTCCAAACTTTGCTTATTTTTATTTATTTATTTATATTTCAATTTTGTCACTGCCCATCTCACTACAGAGTGACTCTGAAAGTGATAGTGGCAGCAGGCAATATTTATTTATTTATTTATTTATTTATTTATTTATTTATTTGTCCCCGCCCATTTCCCCTACAACGGCAAGCAAATATATTTGCTTGCTTTATATAAAATGTTTCATTTAACATTTTTATTGCCTGTTGAATTCTGGGTAGATTGCAGCAAGTTAAAACTAAAAATGCAGGAATAAAATACATCAAAATTATAAAAATAACAATAACAATAAATCAATAATAAAAATCACCTTTCCCCCAAGATGGAGGTCAATAAAAATTAGCCAGGGTTAAAAGCCTAGGGAAATAAAATCCTTTAAACTTCTCCTAAAAACCATGAGGGAGAAAGCTTAATAAACCTCTGGAGATAAGGAGTGCCTAAGTGTAGAATCATGCCTAGTGCTGTAACAGTACCTCTTCCTGAAACCATTGGAGTTAGTAAACGTATCCACACCTTCTGCACATTCCACCTTGATGGCTTACACTTGTTCGGCAGGGGTCTATCCCTGAAAAACTTTCAGAAGCTGTGATGGAAGCAAAATGCCACAGGAAGTCTACTAACCAGTGCAAAGAGCAGAGACTATATACCCGTACTGTAAAACCAATACAAGTTCCCTGACACAAATCCAAGTGTTAGGATTAAGGTTCAGCTTCAGATGAAGCAGATTATCTGTACCCTTTTTAGGGCAGGGTTTCTGTAAGGGTATTCTTGAAAAATGGAAAAGAAAAGTTGTTCAAAACATGCCAAATGAGAAACAGATCACCCTTATTTCTTAAGCAAGGCTTCAGCCCATCAGTTAAGGAAGCTAGGTAAAAGCAACTCAACCTACTCACAGAGATCTCATCTTAATACAATCACTAATATAGGAGGAGTGTTTCCAGATTTCCTGGCATTCAGTCTGATTAATAAGACGGTATGCATCTTGCTTCTTGATCATATGCTACTGTTTGGTACTTGACAGACCTGGGCATGGGATGGAAACATAGCAGGGGCTCTTCCTCCTGTCTCTCAAGGTCATTCCCACAGACCATTACAAAACCAGAGATGCTGTGAAACTATAAGATATGGATGACTAGAAGAAAGTTCAGACTTAACCTCAGCAAGATGGAGTTACTACTTATTTAGAAACGTGGTGGCTCCAAGATGGTTCCCGTGTTAGCTCTATAGGTCTTGCTCTTCCCATAAAGAAACTGGTCCACAACTTGGGGGCCCTCTTGGACTCACAACTTCTACAGGGATGGTAAGTAGAAACCCTGGCCAGGTGGGCCTTTGACCAGCTGAGAGCGGTACACCAGGTGCAGCCTTATCTGGACCAGATTATGTTACCAACAATGATTTGTGCTCTTATTGCCATGTGTCTGGGTTACTGTAACTAAATGAGGCTTCCTGATTTGGAAGTCTTAGTACAAAATACAATGGGTAGGTTACTATGAAATTAACTAAATAATCTTTAATGATCTAAATAGCTTAAGGAAGGATGATCTCATTATGGTGAGCCTGTCCAACTATTAAGGCCTTCAAGAAAAGCCTTTTTGAAGATCTGTATTTACTCATTGCCACTGTCAGAGGTCTGCTACATCTGGCACATGGGAGAGGGTTTTCACTCAGTTCCTTCCAAACTATGGCACACACTTCAAGAATTATGTTTGGCCCCTGCTTTCTGCATTTGTAAAGATGCATTTCCTCCACTAGGATTTGAGTAGTAAATTGATTTTAGTATGAATTTTAATGTATGCATTTAACTTTTTAGAGTCTTGAGTATTCACTTGAATAGAAAAGCAAGCTATAAACTGAGTAACTAGTGTGCTGTGCAAACCCAGCCAATTGTGGCTTATGCAGAAAGAGATGTGCCTTCAGCCAGATCTTTTCATTTATATTAGAAACAACTTTAGCCATGTTTACCCATTTTAAATTGTTAATGTTTATATTTTATGTTGTATTATTAGCCACCCCAAGTTCCCTATGGGTAGAAGGGCAGGATAAGAATTGAAGTAATAAATGAAAAACATGACTTAGCATAATATGTGAATCCGGCCTCGGTCTCCTTTGCTGTGCCTTGCATTGTCAACCTTGTGTTGCGTATGAATACTTCTGATTAGTATAATGTATACATGGGGTCAAGAAAACTATTTTGTCAGTGAACTCTACAGCGCTGTGCCAGTGCAAGGCAAGTGGGTTCCCAGTGCCCTGCCAACCATGTTCCTGAATAGAGGGCTGACAATTCGATGGTGTAGAAACCCTTGTGACTCAAAACGTGATCAGCCCATCCAAGGCAGTCACAAACCTAAGAAGATGAAAGTTTTCTCTCTCCGCTCTACATTGCTTCGTACACATGAAACTATCAGTGGAAATCTGTAACTCCCAGCGGAGGCCAGATAATGCCTCTGGTGAGAGGTCCAACAATACCCTTTACATAATACCAGCCACAGCTCTTGGCCCCTCCTTCCTCGCCCAAACACACACTAAACAAAACTGCTATTATGACAGGAACCACTCACTAAATGGCTGCTTTTATAGCCGGGGCTGTTTCCTTTCAATATTTGTATTATTTTTTTCTTTTTAAAAAAGTTGTGTTTGTAAAAAAAAAAAAAAACCAAACAGCCTGAAGCCACCAGCAGACACATCCAGGATTCTTCTGCAGCCCTCCCTGTTTTCTCTCCTACTCCCCTTTCCACTCACCCACCCACCGGCTGTCAGAGGAAGACTTGGTTTGAAGGAGCAGCAGAACAAGCCCACATTGCGGGGGGGGGGGGACGGGAAAGCGTGCGCCCGCTCAAGAGCTGAGGGGGGGCCTCGGTTCTGCCGTGCCCACTTCTCGCCCCCAGAGCAAACTGGCAGGGCCTCTTCTGCCCGGCATGCCAACCCACACGCACTTTGCGCACACCTTGCAAAGCGAAACAAAGGGGAAAAGTCTATGTAAACTTGAGGGATGACCGAATAGCACTCGCGTTGGGGCTTTTGCTACAGTAGCAGCGGCGGTCAGCAAAAGGAGCCAAAGGCGAGCCACCTGCCCTGCGTTTTCCTCGCCCGCAGCACCCACCCCGGACAAGTTGCCCCTTCCTTTCCGACGGGGATAGGAGAGAAAAGGGAGCCGCGAGCCCCCGAGAGATGACAGCTCCACGACTGCGCGCTCTGGGGCGGCGAGGGGAGGAGGAACTCCTGAGCAAAAGTGAAAGAGGGCGAGAGGAGACGGGAGGTGCTGGGCGGGTTGCCGGGCGACCCCCAGGGAAGCAGCCTTCGGTGGGGGAAAGGGCAGCGGGACGGGCGAGGAAAGGAGGAAAAAGCGCGCGGGGAGCGGAAGCGCAGAGCTGGCGAAGCGGCGCCCACGGAGATCCCCCCGCCCAGATTTACCCGCCTTTTGCCCTTCGGAGGGGCTCGGAGAGCAGCATTTCCAGCCCCTCCGCAGCCGCGTGTGCGTGTCTGTGTGCGTGACCTTGGGTAGCGTTATTATGGGTGCAATAGATGCCCCGGTCCCGCCTGCCGGACAGGGCGATCGGTAAAGCAAGCGCCTTGGGAGGAGAGGGAGGAAGGGCAGAGAGGAAGACGTGGATTTGGGGGGGGGGGCGGCAGGAAGGGGGCGCGCACCTGTTCTTCAGGGGCTGACTCTTCAGCTCATAGTAGATCTTGGGCTCCTCGTGGAACTCCTCGCCGACCTCGAAGTCCGGCACGATCCCCGATTCCGCCTGCATGACCTCTTGCCTCGCCCCGCGCCCCCACCGGGAGGGGGGAAGCAGCGCCCCGTCCTCCCACCAGCACAGCCTGCCCGGCGGTCCCGGAGCGCCGTCCGCTCGCACTTTCTCCAGCCTCGCCTCGCCTTATTTGCCGACTCGGCTGCGCTTCGCCTGCTTTGCCCACTACCGACTCCGCGGCCCCCGCCCCTTCGCACACACCTTCCTCCCGGAGCTGCCCGGGAACTGTAGTCCTTGAGGGACACAACCTTTGGCGCCCCGCGCAGAACGTACACTACAACTCCCAGAAGGCCAAGGGGGCGTGACGTAAGTCGAGGGCGGAGCCGAGAGAGACACCGGCAGGCGTCCTGTCAATGTCAGCAAAAGCGGTGGTCAAGGGTATCTCGGGGGCGAGGCTGCGCTTCTTTCCTAGAACGAAAAGCACCGAAGCCCAAGCCTTCCAAGAAATCAGGCTTTGCATCTTTCCCTGGAGGCTTGCCATGCTTGCGCTCTGCACCTGAGCAGGAGTGCCTGCGCCTTTGCCCTGAAGTCCTGTCTTAGGTACTGGTATTTACTTTGGAAAACGCCCTCAGCTTTCTTATACTGAATGCTCCAGGATCTCAGAGACTATTCTTTCAGGGTACGGACTTGCATAGTAGTGAAGTAAAGTGACCACACATGTTGTATTTTGAAACATTTGAAGTTATCTTGCAGAAGAAAACCACAGGCACGAACATAATCACATTACAAAACCTGATCAGATAATACTCCTTCATGCACACTAATTAGGGCTTCTTCTTTGCAGGGTTTTTTTTTACAAGGCATCTAAACAGGGTGGCACATGATTGCATGCCACCCATATTAAAAGATCTGTACTGGTTGCCCTTACTTTTTACTCTTAAATGTTCAGATTTAATTCAGTTAAGGTGTACATTTTAAACTTTAGTGCCCTAAAAATTGTTCAGAACCTTTCCAGGTATTAAGGATACTGTCTCCATAACCCCCCACTTATGAAAGGCCCTGTCATTTTCCTCTGTGACTTGCAAAGGGTGGAACACCTAGATCTCCCTCTGATTGCTTTTCTGTCCATTTTGGGAAACAGATACCAAGACACATCTCTTCAGTGTAACTCTTTTAATAATACTAGTGCTTTTTAAAAAAAAAATCACTGTACTACAATTAGTATAATTCTATTTTCCATGTTTGCCTTTAGCTATTTTCAGTGCCCAATTTCATGGGAAAGAAACATATAAATCCAATGAAAAATAAAAATATCCAGCCCAAGGGCAGAAGAATTACAGATTCTTCTCCTGCTTTCTCTCTTTCTCATTCTTTCACACATACATGCACACACATGCAGGATAAAAGGACCTTTTCTATTTTGAAATATTGGAGGGCTGATTGTAGTAGTAGTAGTAGTAGTAGTAGTAGTAGTAGTATTTCTAGCAACATACCTTTCTTGCCTGATTCGGATTTATTTTATTTATTACTATATCCAGTTTTCCAGCAAGGAACAGGGTACATAATTCTCTTCTGCACCCTCCTTTCTTCACAAATTTTTGAGGTCAGTTAGTCTCAGAAAGAACTCATCAAAAGTGTGTTTTAACTCTCGTTATGTGGGTCGTAGTGGTTTTTTTTTTTTTTAAATCATAGGGTGGGAAGAGAACTGGGAGTTCTTCTAGTTCACCCCCTGTCCAGAGCACATTTCCTTCTACCATCTCTGACAAATGGCTGTCCAACCTTTGCTTGAAAACCTACAGTGACAGAGGCCTCACGACTCCAAGAGGCAGGCTGTTCCACTGTGTTATAGCTCTCATGATCACTGAAATCCCTCCTTATTTCAAGTCTGGATCTTTCTCCGTAAAACATTGATTCTTGTGCTGTCTTCGCACTATGGAGAATAAATCCACACCCTCTTTCCTATAACAACCCTTCAAGTTTTGGAAGACTGCTATCATGCGCTCCCTCTCTTTCTCTTTCTCAGGCTAAACATATCCAGTTCCTTTAACCATTCTTCATAGAATTTAACCTCCAAGGCCCTCACCATCTTCATCGCTCAGTTTTGTCTAATGCTCTATTCACAACACATACCAGCAGGGATAAATTTTGATACTGCCTTTTGGAGTTTTTTTTCTGTGGCCTTGGGAATTGAATTAACATATTTATTCCCATCTGTTTGGAGGTCTGTAAAACTTATCAGCAACCTTGGTTTCCACTGGTCCTAGGATTTTGGTACATTCGATTATGAGGATGTCTGCCTTCCCATCCTACTAACATCGGAGGCCACATTCAGTTACCTCTTCTTGCCTCTGCATGGGAAATACCAGAAGTAAATCAGGAAGCATGTTGCTCTCAACAGAACATCTGTTACATTTTGGTCCTAGAATTTTACTATCAGCATCTTCTCTTTTTCTCACTGGAAATGGTGTTACTAATTCAGCTATCACAATGTGACTTGCTCTGATCTAATATTTTTTTGTTAGGCCCAGTGAATTGCCATCTTGACCATCTATTCTTCTAAATAATCTTTCATAGTGCAGATTTTAAAATGCTTCCCTCATTAACCTATTAATGTCATCAATAGAACCAAGTATTTTGAAGCCAATAAAGAAAAATGCTATTAGCAATGCCAGCTTTAATTTTCATACACTGCCTCTGACCTTGTTTATCATTGGAATACAGCTCAAAACCTTGCTGAAATTTGAAATTAGCCATCATTAGTATCATGGAAGGCAGTACGGAAAACTGTTAGAGCGGATGTGCAGATAGGAATAGGTGAGAGTTTGTGGAGTTGTAATTCAAATCATCTGGAGGATACCATCTTGTCTAACTGTGGGCTTAGACTCACCAAAGGGTATCCTCACATATTGATATTCATCTTACAGACATGTGGAATTAGAGGACAAAGCAGATAGATCACAGGAAGTGACTTCCATGCAATCTTAAGGCTTGACACCTTTTTTATGAAATAGACTTCTAGAGGGCTATGTGTCAGAGAGCTAAGCATCTCTGGCTGGTAATGATTCACTTAAGAAGGATCTCTTTAATTTGAGAAGGCTTACTGTCCACTCCTCCCTTTTTAACTCTCCAAGATTATGTCAAGGATATTTTTCTGTGTGATTAGTCCAGTATCTCTATAAAACAGCTAATCATGTTTTGAATGCACAGCAGGTGATAGAATGTCTGCCATTTCGACTCTTCAAATAGGACACCTGGAAATGTTTGATTTACACAGAATTCCTCATTTGACTGCTGAGGTCTTGAAAATGGCATAGATGTCAAAATGCTGACTGGAAGTTCCTGGCTGCAAGATTTGTCTCTTTGGTTTATGGTGCTCTGGAAACTGCCATGCATATTGATTATATCATATCAGTAGTAACTCACATTTGAAACATTACCTCATAGAATTACAGAGCTGGAAGGAGGCATAGAACTGTCACATCCAACCACCTGCTCCATGGCAGATGGCTGTCCACCCTTCACTTGCGTACAACTCAAGAAGGAAAGCCCACCACCTCTCTGAGTAATTTGTCCCACTGTTGAATTGTTCTTACTTTTAGGAGGTGTTTCCTAACACTCACACACAATCTGCCTTCCTATAATTGATGCTCATTTTTCTTCTTGTGCCATCTGGGGGTAACAGAGAACAAGTCTTGACTTCTTGGATGACAGCCCTACTCTTCCTTGCAAATTTTATGGTATCTCTTCTCAGTTGCCTTTTCTGTTCCCTGACTCTCCTTTTAAGACAGTGTATAATTTCTAGTCTCCTCAATATTCTGTGCCTTTCTCCCCCCTGTTTCAATTTTTCTGAATTTTCCTTAAAATATGTTGTCCAGAACTGGACACAGTATTCAAGGGGACTCATTGGTGCAGAATACAGCAGAACAATCCTGTAGTTTAAAGACTCTACCTCTGTTGATATTCGCTAAAATTGTATTTACCATTTTAGCAATCACATCACACTGCTGTTTCATATTCACTTGTAAACAATTATAATTCCAAGATCCTTTTTCACTTAGGCAAGGTTTTTGGCATCTTATACTTGTGCAATTAAATTCTACTTCTTAAATGAAAAACATAACATTTGTTTTTATAAAATTGCATTTTCTGCCCACTTCTCTAACCCATCATAACCACTTAATATGTTGCTTCTGTCTTCTAGAGCACCTGGCTGATTTGGGCTAATTTCAAGAAGCTAGGCAGGACTGGACCTCATTAATTCTTGGAGTGAAAGTACCAGGGCATGGTTGTAAGCTACCCTGGGAATTTAACCGCAAGAAGAAGGCAACCTCTTTTATAGCCTCTTCTCAGAAAAGAGTGAGCAAAATTAAGAGTTTAGTACTTCTCTTTCTTGTTATCCATTATAATTTTGCCATCTTCATAGAGCATGTTATTTCTTTTCTATTTCAAACATAATAAAATGTCATTTTTCTTGTTCTTAGCATCCTTTGCTAACCTCATTCCAAACACCTTTCCCCATCTGTACTTAACCACAACCCACATATTGTCTTGCAAAAGCCCTTCTCTGCCATTCATCTCAGCCCCAGCCCAATGTAAGGCAGGATTAAGTTCATCCTTAGCTGTACCTATGTTAAAATACTGTATTCCCTCCTTCTCAAGGCATGGAACGTGTGTTAGGCTTTTTCACCCATTGTCTGGGAGGAAAGTCAAGTAGTTTCTGTGATTTGATACAAAGGCCGGATAGCGATTGACAATAGGACAGTAAATTTCATGCTGGGATAATCTGCTGCTCACTGAAGGATTGGGGGGTAGCTCTTTAACTCAGCCATGAGGAGATACTGCATGTTTTAGCTTTTCCTAGAAATTTGGGCTTCCTGTATATGAGTATACCCCAAACATTTCTTCTCTCTGTCTTATGACGTGGGAAGTTAAGGAGGTCTATTTAAACTGATTATATGATTGTTTACTGCCCAGAGTCACTTGTCTGAGATAGGCAGCCATAGAAATTGAGAAGATAAATGGATAAATAAATAAATAAATAAATAAATAAATAAATAAATAAAATTTGTATTCATCCTCAGGAATCCAATAAATCATATCAAAGAAAGATACCTCCCCCAGATATTATAATGGTGTCATGACATCTGCTATAAGATTACAACGTATTGATGTAACCAAGCTGCCTCCCACTTTTGTGACATGGTAATATAATGAAGATGACAACGTAATAATTAATAGCTGGCAGTCCAAAGGGCTATTATGAGTAAGTCTGGCATCAGTGTTTCAATGACTTTGTTAACCAGAGGTATTTCCCGAGTTTTTTCTCTGGGTGTCCACCCCTTGATTATGAAATCCTGACTTCTCCAAAGAAAACAGTTACTTAGCTTGGCAGAGAAATTGTAAACAATCCACAGACAAGTAGCTGGAAGAAGCACCACAATGTGGAACAGGTTGTGGCAATAAAATAAAATAAAATAAAATAAAATAAAATAAAATAAAAAGAATCTGACAGTCACGCAAATACTATGTAAGTAGTGGTTAAAGAGATGGATTAAAGCCAAGGTGACTCAGATTCCAATCTACCATCAACCATGGAAACTCATTGTGTTATTTTGGGACAATCACTCTCTCTATCCAACTTACATGGTTGTTATGGGGATAACATAAACTGAGATGCCAGTTATTGTCCTTGTGCTCCTAGAGGAAAACATGGAAATCAAATAAAGTTAAAGGCTTTGTTCCAGCTTAAAAAAATACAGTTAATCCTTATAAGTACAATAAATTCTCTGTTCATCAGACCTTGATTTAGCAGATTTTAGATGCCATAGAGAAAAGCTGTTTGTCGTTTTATGCCAACATAACACCATTTTATGCACATCCAAAATGGTATTCTGGGTGCATAAAATCCCATTTGCCATTTTACAGACATTCAGGATGAATAGACACCCTTTCCACCAATTAATCTGTTAAAAGAAATTTTAAAATAATATTTCATATTTACACTGTCCATGTGTGTCAGACTTACTCTGATGGAATGCAGGTACTTTTTGTTACAAGAGAGAGCCAATAGAAGGGAGCATTCCTGCCCTCTGGAACATTCTCACCCCAGAGACTAGTATGTCCCTGACCCTACTGGCCTTTCGTCGGGCCTTGCAGACCTGTTTATGTGCCGGGGCCTGGGGCCCCAAGTGTGTTAAGGGCCCTGTTTCCTACCTATATTGATACCTAAGATTATAATTTTCTTGGCTAATTTATATGTATGTGTGTGTCTTGTGTTTGTGTGTGTGTGTGTGTATGTATATATCTATATAAAAGATCCCCTCTCACCCCTATGAGTGGTATGTGTCTTCTTCAATCTCGGGTCCTCTACCAAAGGCCTGGGAGTTTGAGGGTTCTGTGCAGTACCTTAGCTGCTCCTAGCACTGCCCTCTTCTGGACAGAGAGCTCTGATGTTCCTAGAGCCACTCTCCCAGCTTAGGGGTCACAGCCCCGAGTGCTCCTACCACCACTGGGACCACTTCGGCCTTTACTTTCCATAACCTCTCTAGTTCTTCCTTCAGGCCCTGGTACTTCTCCAGATTCTCATGCTCCTTCTTCCTAATGTTGTGTCACTTGGCACTGATACATCTATCACTACCGCTGTCTTCTAGTCTTTGTCTACTACCACGATATCTGGTTGATTGGCCAGTACCTGCCTGTCCGTTTGGATCTGGAAGTCGCCTATTTAAACTCCACAACCTGTGGAATCTCCCATCTGGACTTGGGAGAGTCTAGCCCATACATCGTGCAGATATTCCTGTACATAATGCCAGCTACTTGGTTGTGCCATTCAGTGTATGCTGTTCCTGCCTGCATCTTATACCTTGCCACTATCAATCAATCAATCAATCTTTATTACAGTCATAGACCAGTACAAAACATAAGTTTATAAAACAAGCATAGTCAAACTTGGAATGTTAACAACTTGTAGTAGGAGGCATATATATTAGAATACACTTATTACCTGTTCAGCTCAACAAGTGAGGTCTAGGATATAGCCTATGTTGTTTATACTAACTATGTACTAACTATGTATGGATTAAAAGTATATTAAATGTAAAGTATAAAACTTAAAAGTCTACATTGTGACTATGCTATATGTAAAAATAAGTATAGGCAAAATTATAAAAAGTTTTCTAAGTATACAAGATTTCTCAGCTTTTGGTCTCTTGGTGAGGTGAATCTTCATAGCTGCTGCGCAGAATCTTGCTACCTGCTCTGTTACTGTGGGATATTCATCTATGAGCAACAGTTGCATGTGCTCGTGGTCTGTACATCTGGGATGTTTGGCGATCCATGGCATAATAAATTTGACACAGGGGTCTTTGTAAAAGGCACAGTGCAGGAGGACATGTTCTATAGTTTCAACCTCCCTTGAGCCACATGGACATAATCTAGCAGCCAGTGGAATTTTTTTATACCTTCCCTCCAAGACAGCAGAGGGGAGGGCATGGCAGTGTGCTAAGGAGAAAGCTCTCCAATGGCAAGTGATTTCAAGGTGGTCAAGATAGCTGGCGACTGAAACTGTGTATTTTTTGGATGCAGGGGACAGGAAAAGTGGTGTCTTTCCTATATCTTCTTGTCTCTCAATATCCTTTATTCTTTGTTTTAATTCTTGCTTTGCTCGATTAAGATCCATCTCCAGGAGAGTAGCTAGAGAGTATCCTAATTTTAGTAGATTTGCATTAATGGCCTTAATCCATGACAACTGAAAGTTATCTTGAAAGATAAAAGGTATAATACCCTGGGGATGCAATTTAAACTTTAACAAAGGGTTAGAGACGCTAAGCACACTTTAGCTGCAACCCTAATCATACCAGTTTCAAGTCGAAGATGAGCATTTGACATGCATCTAGGCATCTGAAGAAGCACTCTAAGAAATTTGGCTTGCACTTTTTCCAGTGGCATGAAACAGGAAGAGGAGGGGCCCACTAAGGTCCCATAAAGGAGTTGCGCTAATGACTTGGCCCGGAATAATTTTAGTGCTGTTGCGACGTAGGATCCCCCCTTAGATCTGGAGAATTTTAGAATGGCGTTAGCTGATTGTTGTCCGGTGGCTGCAGCGTATTTGCAGTGCGTTGTCCTTGAGCCTGTAGCATGAACAACTATGCCTAAGTACTTAAAACTAGCCACTTGCTCTATTTTGTGCTCCCAGATGTTCCACGGAATACTTTTCGGTCTTTTTGAGCAAACCATTATCTTGGTTTTCTGATAATTTATTTCGAGCTTTTCGCTATCACAATAGCGAACCAAGGATGTCAAAGCTCTTTTAAGTCCTAGATAGAACAACTGCATCATCAGCGTAGAGTAGCGTAGCGATTCTATGTTCTCCTACATTGGGGGGATGAAATTCTGGCTTATCTAGATAGTTCACCAGATTATTGATATAGAAATTGAAGAGTAGGGGAGCCAAAATACACCCCTGTTTCACCCCCTTTTGAACTCTTATCGGCTTTGAGAGAGCCCCTTGTCTATTGTACCTGATCCTGAGGGTTGTGTTGGTATATAGGGCACGAATCATATGAAGAAGCCTGCAATCGACTGATGTCACTTCCAGCTTCTCCCAGAGTCTATCTCTGGATATTGAGTCAAAGGCTGCCTTCAAATCTATGAAGGCGGCATACAGTGCTGTTACTTTATTTGACAAATATTTTTCGATTAGATGCTGTAAGATCACAAATTGTTCAATGGTGCCTCTACCCTCTCTGAGCCCGACCTGTTTGTCAGCTATCAGGTTTCCCTGACACTATGTATGGGACATCTTCTGAGGCTTCTCTGTACAGTCTGCACCTCGGATTCTGTCTAGTGTGAATCTGGTGCTTAGTGCCTGTTCTTGTGCTGCTATGATCAGTGCCTCAGTGCTGTCTTTGAGCACCTTTCCAGCCACCTCAGCTATCTGTCAGTGGTATATCCCATGGAAGGGCTTGGCACTTCCTCTGCTTGAACTTCCTCCCATGTCTGCTACTGCCTCAGGCATTCTCTCAGCAGCTCATCTTTGGGTGCCATCTTACTGATGTTCTCCTGGATGCTCTGGGTTTTGTCCAGGACAGTGGCTTTGACACTCACCAGACCCTGCCCACCCTCTTTCCAGCTAGTGTACAGTCTCTGGATGTTGGACGTGGGGTGGAAACCTTCATACATTATGAGGAGCTTCTGGGTCTTCACATCAGCAGCCTCTATGTCCTCCTTTGGACAGCTTACTATACTGGCAGGGTATCTGATGAGTGGCAGGACATAAGTGTTGATGGCATGGATCCTGTTCTTCCCATTGAGCTGGCTCTTCAGGACCTGTCTTATCTTTTGGTGATACTTGGATGTTGCTGTCTTCCTTGCCTCCTCATCATGGTTCCCATGTGACTGTGGGATACCAAAGTACTTGTAGCTGGTCTCTATGTCTGCTATGTGGCCCACTGATAATTCCACCCCATCAGTCTTAACTATCTTCCCTGTTTTTACAACCATCTGGCCACATTTCTCCAGTCCAAATGACATCCCAATGTCCTCATTGTAGGTCTGTGTCAGGTGGATCAGTAAATTGATGTCTTGTTCAATCTTAGCACACAGCTTGATGTCATCCATGTAGAGGAGGTGGCTGATGGTGATTCCACTCTTGCACTTGTATCCATATCCAGACTTTGTGATTATCTGGCTGAGAGGGTTCAAGCCTATGCAGAACAGCAGCAGGCACAGTGCATCACCTTGGTATATGCCGCACTTGAAGGCCACTCGTGCAAGCTGTCTTGAGTTGACTTCCAGTGTTGTCTTCCACAGTTCCACTGAGTTCTTGAGGAAGGTCCTTAGTGTCCTGTTGACTCTCTATAGTGCCAAGCATTCACAGATCCATGTGTGTGGCATTGAGTCATAGGCTTTCCTGTAGTCAATCCAGGCTGTGCTCAGATTGGTCTGTCTAGACCTTGAGTCTCAGGTGACTGCTCTATCTATGAGCAACTGGTGTTCTGAGCCTCTGGTGTTATTCCCAATGCCCTTAAGAGCTGTGCTCATGTACTGGCTCATATGGTCCTGTAGCTTGGCAGCTATGATACCTGATATGACTTTCCATGTTGTGGGGAGGCAGGTTATTGGCCGATAGTTGGACAGTGCTGTTCTCTTGTGGGGGTCTTTCATGATCAGCCCTATCCTTCCTTGTGTTAGCCACTCTGGGTGGGAGCCTGCTGCTAGCAGCTGGTTCATCTGTGCTGCTTGGCATTCATGCACTGCTGTAAGTTTCTTTAGCCAGTTAAGTGTGGATCATATCCGGGCCAGGTGCTGTCCAGCTGCTCATGTTTTTGACCTGCTGTTGGATGTCTGCTACTGGGATGGTGACTGATTCCTGTTCTGGGAGATTGCTGTGATCTGCTTTCAGGTCCTGCAGCCACTTTGCACTAATGTTATGTGTCTTCTCTTTCTTCCATATGTTCTTCCAGTACTGTTCAGTTTCTGCTGTTGGTGGCTCTGCTGTTTCTGTGTTGTTGCACTGCAGTTGGGAGCACACCTTGGATGGTTCTTTGGAGAACAGGGCATTTTTCTTCTTGGTCTATGCTTAGTATCTCCTTAGTCTGGCAGCCAGTGCTGTAAGCCTTTGGTTAGCAGTCTCTAGGGCTTCAGATGGAGTCAGGTCTTTGTATGTTTTCAGTAGCCAAGTCTTATCTTTAATCTCCACACCTTTCTGTAGTTCCACCAGTGACTAACGTCTTTCCAAGTTGTCTTGATCTTAGCCTCCAACCTCATTTTCCAGGGGGGGGGGGGTACATACTGTAGTTCTTCTTGATCATGTAGCCAAATATCTCGAGTATTACAGTGGCTGTAGCGTATACCAGTTCATTAGTTTGAGTTAGGGTGGTAGTGGGGATTGTCACGAGAGCTCTATTGGCATCTTCTAGCATACTATCTGATGGTACTTCTCCACTGAGCCTTGGTAATCGGTCTCAAGGGTTGACTGTAGCTAGTTTATCCATGACCTTATGCCTCATATCAGCTGCTGTGCTCTGTAATGTAGGGGGTGGCAGTGACATTCCAGCTTCAGGTGTTTGCTGCATATCCAGTTGTTCTTCTGGGTCTTCTTGAGTTTGGCATGTAATGTGTAGTTGGTCTATCTCAAATTGTGAGAGCAGCTTCGTCTTCACTATGTTGAAGCATTGGATAACTAGCTGTTTCTCAGTTAGTGTGGATGTAGGTCTTCTCTCCATCCATATTTCGGAAATGGATTATCTGGACCCTTTTCAGTCAGGTTTCAGGCCCGGTTATGGGACAGAAATGTCATTGGTCGTGCTTATGGATGATCTATGGCGGGAGCAGGATGGTGGAAGTGCGACCATCCTTGCTCTCCTTGATCTCTCAGCGGCTTTCGATACCATCGACCACAGTATCCTGTTGGGACGGCTCAGGGAGTTAGGGGTGGGCGGCACAGTCTTGTGCTGGTTCACCTCCTTTCTTCAGGGCCGATCCCAATCGGTGTTGATAGGGGGTGAGAGGTCCCATCCTTGGCCCCTCCTTTGTGGGGTGCCGCAGGGTTCGGTTCTCTCTCTGCTCCTTTTCAACATCTACATGAAACCGCTGGGTGAGATCATCCACCACCATGGGATGAGGTATCATCAGTATGCTGATGATAAACAATTATACATCGCCATCCCAGGTGAAGTAAGTGATGCCGTGACTACCCTCTCTCGGTGTCTGGAGGCTGTAAGGGTCTGGATGGGGAACAACAGGCTTCGGCTGAACCCTGGTAAGATGGAGTGGCTGTGGGTTAATGGCTCCTCTGTATCCGGGACTTTGTCATCTTTGGTGCTCGATGGGGTGGCACTACCCCAGACAGACCCAGTGCGTAATCTGGGGGTCCTCCTAGACTCATGGCTCCTGCTTGAAGAGCAGGTGGCAGCCGTGGCTGGGAGGGCCTTTATACAGCTTCGGGTTCTGCATCAGTTACACCCTTTCCTGGATCGGGATGCCCTTCGAACAGTCACTCATGCCCTTGTTATCTCCCAGATAGACTACTGCAATGCGCTCTACATGGGGCTACCCTTGAAGACTATCTGGAAGCTACAGCTGGTCCAGAATGCGGCTGCGCAGGCTATTTTTGGAGCCCCAAGAAGGGCCCATGTAACACCGTTGTTCTGTGAGCTGCATTGGGTACCAGTTTGCTTCCGGGTCCAATTCAAGGTGTTGGTTATTGTCAGGTTTAGCCCAGGGAACTCCAGGAGACCAAGCAGATTCAATCCAGCAAGGTTTATTAGCTACAACCTCTATCAAAAATCTTCCCAGACTGGAACCAGTTCCCAGGGTCAGTCAGTAAACACCTCCTGCATTCCTCAGGGAGGTGCCAGTCTCATCCTCTTATCTCTTCCCCTCGCTTCGGGAGACGAAAGAGGATTCTTCACTCCCCGACTCTGGCCTCCATAATTCCATTCCACCACAGTTATCACCTTTAAAGCCCTACATGGCATGGGACCAGGTTACCTAAGGGACCACGTCTCCCCTATGTCTTGAACGCGTCCCACCCGATCACACAGAGAGGGCATTATCAGTAAAAGAATTCCATCTAGCGGGGTCCAGAAGGCGGGCCTTCTCTGCAGTAGCCCCCGCTCTTTGGAACATTCTGCCCCCGGAGGTGCGATTGGCCCCCTCACTCCTGGGCTTCCGAAGGGCCTTGAAGACCTAGTTCTGCCACTTGGCCTGGGGTGGGGAGGGAATACTTCAAGCAGGGGGATGGCTAGCCCTGTAGTGGCCAGCTCTCCACAGCTTGATTTGCCATCTGCTTGGATTTTCCTTTCTTTAGTATTGTTTTAAATTTTGGATGTTTTATGTGTTTTAGATGTATTTATAGTTTTAATGTTTTTTGTAAGTCGCCCAGAGTCCCCTATTGTGGGTGAGATGGGTGGTGGAGAAATCCAATAAAATAAATAAATAAAAATAAATTTCCCTCATGTTTCATATATTCCCTCTCATTAGGTCTACTGTTGTGGTAGCATTCCTTCGGTTCCAGATTCTTTTGTCTCATCCATGTATGGTTTGTTCCAGTAGCTCACTTATCATCAGATTGTCCTGGTTCCTCAACATCTGGCACAGACCTTGTTAATCTGGGTGACATCCAAGCCGGTATGACTCTTGATTCATGTCATTCTCATATCTGAGGTAGGCAGGTAGAGCGTTAGGGGGTCTTTGCCCAAGGACCCTATTGGTGAGGTAGGTACCAGCCAAGATTCGAACCCTGGTCTCCCGCATCAAAGGTTGGTGCTCTAATGACTACGCTATCCAGCTGCTAATATATATTTGTATTATGCTTGTATTGTTTTTAACTGTTTTTATGACTGTTCACTGCCCAGAGTCACTTGTCTAAGATGGGCAACTATAGGAATTGAAATCAGTCAATCAGTCAATCAATCAATCTCCTTTTTCTGTCCACTTCCTCAGAGGTTAAGAAAGGCAGAAGCAGTAAGTACAAATAGCGCCAAGGCAAATGACTCATCAGTTCGTCTTTCTCTGCTATGCTTTCTCTTAATTTGGACAAACTGATAGCATGTGATAGCAGAGGTGGGAAAGGAAGAAGCACGAGTCAGTCATAATTCATTTGTTTTCTTCTTCTGTGTAACATGGGAAATCTCCCCTCCCCCAGGCACTTGTCACATGGGAAGAAGTAGAAAAACTTTTTGAAAATTTGATAAATGATATAATATTCTCCAAAAGGGAGAAGTCTACTTCGAAAGAGTAGATGTTGCTCACTGGTGGACTGCTGGATGAAAGAGAGATTCTGATACTGCTGGAAGCAGCAATGGGAAAACCCAGGAGAGTAACCAGTGAAAAACAAATTCACTGGAAGCCCCTAGGCCAGTGTTTCTCAACCTTGGCAGCTTTAAGATGGGTGGACTTCAACTTGCTGGCTGGGGAATTCTGGGAGTTGAAGTCCACCCATCTTAAAGCTGCCAAGGTTGAGAAACACTGCCCTGGTCACATACGTGTCAGGAATCCACCAACAATGGCATGTTGCTTTCTTCACTATATGTTCACAAAGTGAGAGATACTGGGCTGCAAGATTATTTATTATCTTTTATTCAATTAAAGCATTAAAGCATTTATATTCTACTCTTCCATTACAAAGGTGGCTTCACAATCAGTGAAACCAAGATACTCTGGGACACAAAGGGTTTACAGTCAAAAGAAGCCCAAAGAGTAAAAGAAAAGAAGTGGGCAGAGAAAAGGAAATGAATTCATGCACTACTTCTGGATACTAGTTTTAGTCATTGCTTTCAACTATAATGCAGTTGATTTATTTCAGTTTAGCATCTGTGAACTTGCTACTGTGACATATTCACACTGTGGCTTGTTCAACAAACCACGCTGAGACAAATGTTACATAATGTGATATATAAATCCCACCAATGCTTTAATTTCTTGTAATGACCAGCTTGTAATGAAAGCTTTCATAGATAGAGTAGTACTGTCATAGTCTGAACTAATATACCACGTTAAACCATAAAGGAGTTCGTTTGTTGCTGGCTTAGCATATTTTGGGCAACATAGCAATTGGGGATTTGTAACGTTAATTAATGGTGTCACATATCATAGTGAATCCAGCCAATTGTTCATTCCATTAACCATGGTTAAGCCCACTACAGCTTACAGAGATGTGTGAATTCATCCATACTTTCCTCAAATCATGGAAATCAGTGCACATTAGTATTCAGTGTAAAGGATCAGTTTGTAAGTCATATATTTTTGGTCCATTTATCTCCCACATAGGTTGTCTGTCAAATGAATTCAGGATCTCCATTCTTAACCAAGCTTGTAGCCTCATATGTGCTTCTCCTGGTTTAATATAAACAATCCAGTGCTATTCTCAGACCCATACTGATTTTTGCTGACGTGATGGGTGATCATGCACAGATACCTCCTTATGGAAAGTGGCAAAATACAGGCTCCCAACTGAGCTGAACTTGAGCAAAAGTAATTTAAAGAGTGAGAATATAAGCTTTACACATTTACGTATTAGCTACACAGCTCTAGCTTCATATTCTGCAAGATAGGCCACTGCATATTTAGATAGGTGAATATCTAATATTCCTATTGCCCAGCATTTCTGTATCTTTGAAAGGGGTACACATTTTTTTCAGAGTAAAGGCCACTGCTGGCTTTTGAGTAACATGTCAGGAGATGAAGTAGGCCAAGTCAGGACAAATAAAGAGGCTGTGCCAGGACAAAAACTAAATTTGATATAATTTAATTTACATGTAAATTACATTAAATTAAATACCATTAATCATGTTTAGTTATTGCATTTCCATCCCACCATTTTTCTAAGAGCCCAAGGCAGCATACCTGACAGTCTTCACTAAATTTATCCCTACATTAACAAACTTGTAAGATAGGTTGGGCTAAAAGAGAGTGACCAACTCAAAGTCACCGACTGAACTTCTGTTGCTAAAGGGGGATCAGAACCTGATTCACCCCTGTCTACATCCAGTACTTTAACCACTATATTACTTATTTCTCCCATTTTACAAGGAGGACCCTACAATCTAGTGCCGTCTTTTGAGAATTTCTGGGATACATACACAAAGTTTTCAGAGTCATGCACAGACCTGGGTCTTCAGTTTTTTTACTTCTGGTCTATGTAACCCACAGGATGCAGATATTGTTCCATATCTATCTATCTATCTATCTATCTATCTATCTATCTATCTATCTGTCTGTCTCTGTCTATCTATCTATCTGTCTGTCTCTGTCTGTCTGTCTGTCTGTCTGTCTGTCTATCTATCTATCTATCTATCTGCAAGCTATACATACTTTTTCATTCATTCAAAGAGTGGAGTTGAGAAGTGCTTATTGGGGCCATTATATGATAATTATTTTTTTTTTTTTTTTTGTCTGTGCTCAGTCATTACTGACCCTGCAGTGACTGCCTGGACGAATCCTTGCAGTTTTCAAGGCAATTGTTTTCGGAAGTGGTTTGCCAGAGCCTCCTTCCTAGAGCAGAGCCCAGCTGGCAAGCGCAGGAGGCGGGGTTTCCGTTGCTTCGCGCCCTTTTCGGGCGAGTGCGGTTTCGCGCTTACCGGCAACTGGTCCCGTCTCTCTGTGCAAGGCGCTGCCAGCATTTTTCCTCCCTCCGGAGTGAGAGTGCTCATTTATCTACTCACGTAAGTTTTCGAGCTGTTGGGTTGACAGGAGCTGGGGAGGAAACAGGAGGCTGGACTCGAACCGCCGAAGCGTCAGCCATTTCTGGCCAGCAACTTTCAGCGTCATATGTGCAAATCATATAATGGCCCTAATAAGCACTTCTCAATTCTGCTCTTTTAATGAATGAAAAAGTATGTATAGCTTGCTGATATAGTTAGTTAGCTACTCTACCTGTTAAAATAGTTGTTTGTTATTGCTCCAAAAAAATCATAAAGAGGCAATAAAAGCACTTCCCTGCCCACATTAATGTGCTATCCTCCAGTTCTTCAGTTAGCAGAAAAGTATGTTCACATAAAATTTGCTGCAAAATGGCTGAGCTCTATTCTGCCTTAGTAACAAGGACAGTGCATTAGTATTTTTATTATTTATTAAACATGTATACCTCTTGATTCCCAACAACTCTGAGTAGTTCACAAGTAAACAACTTTAAAAGGAATAAAACAATATAATAAGAAACAAGAACAAAAAATAAAAGATGGCAAATCAGAAAGGAACAAAAACAAACCCACACAACCTAAAGAAGCCTTTAATCACCCTCTCCAAAGACCTGGGCAAAGACTTTTACTAAAAGTCTAGCTGCAGTCATCATCTATTTATACCTTCCCTCTTTTCCCCCCTCTTCCTGCATAATTCGGGAAAACCCACTCGAGAGGAAAAGATGGCATAGCTGCAGAATGACCTTTGATTGATAATGCTAGGAACCCTTGCCTCAGTTCCAGAAGCAAAATCTATAGCCATAGTGCCAAATATATATTCAAGTGTAAAATGCTTAAAGATTAATATATTTCTTAGTGCAAAATGGCATTGCAATGTTTTAAATAAAATCAGTTCAGGAAGTAGGAACTCTACACAGCCAGGCCCAGAAGGAGCTTGATTTTTCAGGCAGACTCTGGGGCATGCAATATTGGGACATGGCCAATCATACACTGGGACTGTACACTGGACAATTGTTTGAACTCCCACAGTACACCTATACAAAAGAGCTATCACAGATCAAACTACCACCATGACAAATAACATATCGCTACAAATAGAAAAAACTTTCTGTAGAGATAGTTTACACAACAGCCTGTGAGTCATCCACTGAGTACCAAAGGATCAGAATATATATATGCAAGAACTGACCTCAGCTTATCTAGGAAGTATGGACTATTCTGACCCATATCAGCTAGCTTAGGCAAAGACATTTGCTTTGTGTAATAAATCTTTTGATAATGCAGTTGCCACCTGAAGCCTTCTCATAAAATAAACATTGACCCTTCCTTAAAGAAACACTAATATAATTAATGAGCCTGTGAGTTAAAATTGTTCATGTGTAGGATTAGAATGAGGAGGTCTTCATTTATAGTCAAATCTCAGTCATGAAATTCATTGGGTGGTTATGAGTCATCTTCTCTCTTTCTCTCTCTCTTAGTGCACTTAATAGTTTAATTAACATGGTAGATGGAGAACCATGTTCCTAAAGAAAAGTGGGATACAAAGGTAATAAATAAATGAAACATTTATTTGTTGTTTGTTGAAAGCATTCCATGGGCAATTGCACCACTTGCATTTAGAATGAGTTAACTTTAAAACTTTCTGCACTTATAAACAGATGGGCAACCTATTTTTCTTTTGCATATAGCTGAAGTAGAGTATGATGTTTTGATGATTTTATTTCCATTTTTGATCTTCTGAGTAGGCATCTTTACAGAAATAAAATATTGTTTTGGTAGTGGGCAAAAAGGGCTAAACAAGGAGCCTTGAGCAAAGTGAATGGAATTAAAGATAAAAGTGATGGCATGATTTGGGATGAAATAAAAGTGAGAGAATGCTAGAAAGAGTATTTTAGAGGTTTGTATTGGGATGATAGAAATATGTTGAAGAGTGGAACTGAAAGAAATGCTATAATAGTAGTGTGCAAAGAAAACAATGAAAAGGAATTCATAAAAGCTGTGAGAATCCTGGAAGAGTGGTAAGTTGCAGCAGTAGATAGTATAATTGGAGAAATAACAAAATATGGGTGTGATTTGCTTATAGAAGGGGTGTGCAACTTACTTAACATTCATATGAAGACTGAATCTATGCTGGATAATGGGAAGAATGCTGATATTGTTCCATTATTCAAAGAATAAAATAGCAAGAGTGAATGCAGAAATTATAAGAGAATTTGTAAGTGTACCTGGGAAAGTGGTGCAATTATGCCAGAAGAGTATGAGAGGTGACAGTGAGCAAAATTTAAAATGTGCATTCTAGCTTTACACCTGGCAGAGGTTAAGCAGATCAGATTTTTGCTCTCCAGCAGGTCATTAAGCAATGTATTCTGCATGTTTGTTGACTTACAGAAAGCATGTGATAGAGTGAAAAGGTGTGAATTATGGAAAATTTTGCACAAATATGGAGTTGATAATTAGCTGCTGAATGTGGAAAGAGTGTTATATGATGGAAGCAAAGCAAATGTAGCGATAAATGGAATGCTTAGCAAATTGTTCATCATTGATTAGAGAGTAAGATGGTAATGGTTCCTTGGTTGCTTAATGCATTTTTGGATAAAAGTATAAGGAATGTTTATGGTGACATTAGAGGGGTTGGTTGGGGATGTGAACTTACATGTCCTTTGTGTACTTATAATGCTGTGTAATTGGCTAAGAAGGGGAAATATGTGGTTGGATGAGTTGATGTGATCCTCAAAAAGAGAGAGGTGAAATGTATAAAGAATAAAAGATGGTGCATGAAGTGGCATATGGAAAGGATGGTTTACAAGAACAGAAAGGAATTGGAAGTTGTAGTGAATGATGTTGGCATGAGCTAGCTTTAAATATATTATTTTTTATTTTCCATCTCTCATGCCTTTAATTTCTTTGGCCTACTATTTCTCATCCTTTTCTGTGCTCTGTATAATGTTGCTTATCCTGAAAAGATAATGTGTACATATGTATGAGTTGTATCTATAAGTGTAGGATATTCCTTCTGAACTGTAAAGGAATTAAAATGAAAAAGTCTGCTAGGCTGGAGCCATAACTTGGTAACACGGCCATATTTTGCCATGGAATTCCCAGAAGCAGCTCAAAAAAGTCCCATGCCTAAGATACAGGAAGACCTGCCACTTCAGGCAGGAAGGGACCTGCTCATTCTTCGGCTTCCCTCATACCTCCTTTCTGGAGTAGGAGCACCACTATTCAACCTATAGTGTTTCCCAGCTGGCCACTCTATAACCCCATAGAGGACATAATTGTGAAAAGTCCATAGTGGCTTCCTGCGTATATATTTAAGGGAGTGCCTCTCCCCAGTTACATCTACCCATCCCATCAGATCTGGCAGGAGAGACACATTATAGTTCCCATCTATTAAGGAACATCATCTGACCAGAGCCAGGAAAGAGCTTTTCTGTCATGGCACCCGCTCTTTGGAATATCATTCCCCCGGAACTTAGATTGGCACCTCCCCTACTAGCCTCTAGAAAGGACCTCAAGACTTGGCTGTGCCATCATGGCTGGGGGTCCAGCAGGAGTGGTGAGCCTTGGGAATAGCTGTACTAAATGGATGTATGATTTATATTCACCAGCTGACTGTGATTATATTTTTATTGAGTTTTTAACCATGGTTTTATGCTGTTGTGTTTGTTTTTTACTGTTTCTGTTGTTGTTTTAATCATTGTGAGCTGCCCAGAGTCACACCACAGAAACAGCCCATTCCTCAAGGCTGCTGCTTCTTTCAAGTAGGGCTGACCTTAAGTTTCCCCAACTAAAAAGTTTTTATGAACTAGGACTTAAAAAAAAAAAAGAAATCCCGACCAATCTTGTGAGTTTTTATCAGTGAAATAGAATGCAGTGCATTAAATGGAACAATGGTCTGAAATTGGAGGATCATATTCAAGAAATCCAGGTTTTACCTCTACCAGAACTCAACTCCAAGCATCCAGGCAAGCACTAGAAGGCAGCAAAGAGATATAGAAAACTCTCTTTCCTGCCATCTAGTTGTCATCTGGATTTTTGCAAATGAGATATGGTAACCCTACCATATTTGCTGCCAGGAGTATTTTGTATGAAAGCATAAGCCCTCCTAAAAACAGTAGGAAAAGCAATTAAAAACAAAATCTGGACAGTTTTCAATTTTGCATAATGGAAATTGGGTGCAATGCCATTGGTAGGCATGGCGTTGTGATGCAGCAAAATGATGCTTCTTTCTTCTGTTCTTCTTAGCTGGAACCTGACATCTTAAATTCTGTTCTCAGCACACAACCTCACACCTTCAAATTAGCTGTAATTTTTCATTGCGTACCTGGGAGAGACACACCTGGATAATCAGGGTTATTTAAAAAAAAAAGTTGCAGAGTCACCTTAAATCTTTCCTTTCGTAGAGCAGGTGTCTTTTTGCGTTATGCTTTTGGGTTATTATTAACACTGGTTGATTAAGCATGCCTGTGATCTTGTGTTGTTGCTTGATTACCTTGTGCTACCTGTACATGTTACATTTCTTGTAACCGATTCACTAGAGTTGGCCAGTCTAAATAACCAGTAAAGTAAGCAGTGGGAAAAACATACCTCTAATTCTAGTGTCTTGCTTTGAGCAATAGAAAAGGCACAATGCAACCAACCAATAATCCCCTCGTTTACTCCCCCCCAAGTTGAAAGAGTGAATTATTTTAATCATATGAACCAAGATACAGGTTTAGTTTAATTCCACTGGAACTTTAGTTCCATTCGGATTTAGAGCTACTTGCAATTGGGCTGTCCACAATAAGCCATTTAACAGAGCTTTCTCATCAGTGTGATAGCAACTGCTCCAAGAAAAGGCTGAGAAGCACCACCATTAGTTCTCCCATGCAATTTCATCTGGGCTCCTGGATGTGAAAAATGGACTTTTCAAGGACAACCGAGCACAGTATTCCTAGCTGGAAAACAAGAATTATAAAGTACACAATCTACAAGTACTGTTAACATTTTAAAAGTGATATGTTTATATACTAATAATGGGAAATAAAAATTACTTTAAAATCTGTGATTTTAAAGCCTTGCGAAGTTTACTTATTTCATCTGTTTTATTCTATGATGCTGTATTTTTAAATTTTTAATTAGGTAAAAATCGTCTGCCCGTGCTATTGAGCGATCAAAAAAGTATAGCATAATATATACTCAATCTAAAGCACTTTAACATCTGTTATTGGATAAGGGGATCTAGAGTCTTTGTCACTGAGATAGCAAAATGTTGACTTTGCTAGCTCCTTAAATTTACTGTCCTCCTGAGTTTGATAGGTGTAGAAAACTGTAAGAAGCCCATGTAAATAGGTACAATTCTACTTAATTATTTTTGGAAGGTGGTTCTTCAGAGAGGTCCTGGGATGGGAGGGAATGGCTGGCTGCTGGGGAATTGTTTGATGTAGATCAAACTAAGAAATCCACTTCACCAGAAGGCTAAAACTACTTTATTAATATTGGCTTTGGTAACAGAATCTTGCACCTCTGACTGTGCTTTACTTCCCTCCCCCTGGCCCCGGGCCCCCAGGGACCTAGCCATGTTTTTCCTCTTGTTGCTTTAATCATGGATCTGGCCTATCTCTGTCAAGGTCATCTTCCTGACTCTCCACATCAGTACAGGATCTGAGTGCAAGAACTATAATAATTCTTTAGATTATTTGAAGATTTGGAAATCCTCTGGCAAATCTCTTATTTAAACAGTTGTTCAAATCGTCCATGTATCAGCTATAGTATGTATTGCTCCCTTGGATATATGGGAAGAATGAAATTAAGCAAACTGCATTGCTGAGAGAGAGCTATGAAAGCAATTAGGAAAAGTGGTAGGAAATTCCAGGTAAATTGATCCTAGGTAATGTATTCAAAATGTGAATAACATTCCTTAATTTACCAAATATAAGATAGCTCCTTTGATATAAGTGCTAAATGTATATGTTTGCATTAAACTATAAGGAATTTCATGTATATTTCTTTACTCTTGTGTTTAGGAACTGTATCATATTGTACCAAAAAGACACTGTTGGATTGAAGCCAAGATAAATATTCTGTTTATTTTAACATTCTTGATTATGTTTTTGACCCGGAACACACCTTTCATCTGCATTCTACCTGAATACCACATTTGTAGTGATGTTTGAGGTTGTTCAATTTACTCTTATCAGCGAGCTCAGATGATTTACAGTTCCTAACTACCTGGATCAAAACCTTGCAGTTATCTGTTAATTTTTCAAGCTTCACTGAATTTTTTAATATAGCTTTTGACTTAGAAATATATCTGTGGCTTTGCATAAATGCATATGTTATGATAAAATGTAATCTAACTATGTATTTTGTGAAGAAAAACACTAAACGTAGGTTATGTTTTTGTAAGGTGTGTGTGCTTTCATTGTTGGTTAATGCAGAAAAGGGATGGATGCAGAAATGCAGAACGTTAATGCAGAAATGGGATGGAATAGATTTATGAACCAATACAGGTAGTCCTCACTTAGTGACCGCAATTGGGACTGGCAACTCCATTGCCAAGTGATGTGGTCGCTAAGTGAAACATCACGTGACCACAGCAGAATTACGACATCACTTCCCATTCAGTCATTAAGTGAGTCACCATGGGTCGTTAAGCAAGACATCACATAACCATGACTTGCAATTTTACTGCCAGCTTCTCCATTGACTCTGCTTGTCAGAAGCCAGTTGCAAAGCACCCAAACAACAATCACGTGACTGTGGGGACACTGCAATGGTCATAAATGCAAGGACTGGTCATAAAGTTACTTTTTCAGTAACTTCAAAAGGTCGTTAAACAGGGCAGTTGTTAAGCAAGGTCTACTTGTACATGAAAAATGTCATGATCCAGATGTGAATTGATCTGTCCATTCCTAAATCTCCATTTGGATCATTATGAGATTGGGAATTCTATAGCATATGTACATAGTAATTAGATTAATGGGGCTAGATATATAATCCTGCCATACATAAAACAATGTCAGTCCTGCCAGTCGCAAGAGTCAGTCCTACCGTGCACAGTCCTATTCATGATTACTTGTCAGTCACAGATTCATCATCCATCACAGACACAATCTTTCAGGATGAATTCTGTTCAAATGCATAGATGTTATATACATAACTTCTTATCTCACAGGGTTTCCATTGCATTTATCTGCAGATTATATCTAACATGCTAGAACAAATGACAGTTACATTTAATATATTGTTTTTCCCAATTTGACTCATTAAAAGAAGATATTTCTTCACACTGTTGTGACAGATTGGCTAACATTTTACTAATAAAAATTGTTAGTATTCAATCAGACCTTGACTCCGTATTGGCAGAACAAACTGAAGTAACTGAGGCATTGCCTTGTGAAGTGATTTGGGATATCTCTGAACTCATGAACTCTGTTGAAGTGATTGTGTTCTCTGTAGCATGAACTCATCCACCTGCAGGCCACATCTATAACCCAGATCTATGGCTCTTCCAGGCAGCCAGAGAGTGGGATGAGTTGCTGTATGGTGATCAACGCTTTTTTGAAAGAGGTAGCATTTGCTTTTTTGAAAAAGGCAGGAATACTCCCCCATATGATAGGTAACTTCCACCCAGCCTCCAACCTTCCCTTCTGAGAGAAGATGGTTGGGCTACAGCTGCAGAGTTCTGAAGGAAATAGATAATCTGGATCTGCTGCACTCAGGGTTCAGACCTGGCTATAGAATGGAAATGTCATTGGCCACTTTTGCAGGTTAGTTTATTATTATTGATTAGCCATTAGGCCATATCAGGATGGCCACTCTTGTAAATGACATCTGATGGGACCTGGACTAGGAGTGTGGCTTTCCTAGTCCTTTTGGATATCTCAGTGGTGTTTGATACCATTGACCATGGTATTCTTCTAGACTGCCTGTAAGATCAGGAATTGGGGCCTTTATATATTTTATAAGGATTCCTCTTTAGTGTTAATGAGGGAAGAAGTATTTGAGCTTTTGTACGTATGTTTGGGGTGGGAAACCTACCAGTATGGGGTGGCAAAAGATTAATCATTGTCTCCAATGTTGTTGAGATGTCTGTCTGTCTGTCTGTCTGTCTGTCTGTCTGTCTGTCTGTCTGTCTGTCTGTCTGTCTATCTTAATAGATAGATAATATTAATAATAAATGGACAGGCAGGTACTGGCCAATCAACCTGACACTGTGGTAGTAGACAGGGACCAGAAGGCAGCGGTGGTGATAGATGTAGCAGTGCCAAGTGACAGCAACATCAGGAAGAAGGAGCATGAGAAGCTGGAGAAGTACCAGGGCCTGAAGGAGGAACTAGAGAGAATGTGGAAAATCAAGGCCAAAGTGGTTCCAGTGGTGGTAGGAGCACTCAGGGCTGTGACTCCTAAGCTGGGAGAGTGGCTCCAACAGATCCCAGGAACAACATCAGAGCTCTCTGTCCAGAAGAGTGCAGTGCTAGGAACAGCTAAGATACTACACGAACCCTCAAACTCCCTGGCCTCTGGTGGAGGACCCGAGATTGAAGAAGACACATACCACCCATAGAGGTGAGAGGGGATGTGTGTGTGTGTATGTGTGTGTGTGAGACAGAGGGAGAGAGAGAGAGAGAATTAAACTGCTGGGAAAGGCCATCCATTGGTTTGGCATGAGACATGATCAATATGCAGATGATATCTAGTTATAAATCTCCATCCTAGGCTGGGTAGGATTCTGTGGATATTCTAATTCAATATCTAGAGGCTATAATGTTCTCAGTACAACATGTTCTAGATAGAACAAAACAGACTTAAATTACAACCTAGCCAGACCTAGCCTGGTTTCTTGTTTTGTGCAGACACCAGCTGGTTTTCTGGTTCCTCTGTGCTACCTTTAAATGGGGTTGTACTCATCCTGAAGGAGAAGATCGGTGACTCATAACTCCTGCTAGAAGAGCAGGAGGAGGCCACAACAAAGGAAGTCTTTGTCTAGCTGCAGCTGATATGCCAGCTGTACCCCTCCTTGGAGTAGGAGCCTTGATTACCAAACACTCATACCTTTATTACTTCTAAGTGGGATAACTGCAACATCTGTACTTAGAGCTGTTCTTGAAAACCACTCAAAAACCTTGACTGTTCCAAAATCCTGCAGCCTATACACTAGTGGGTGAGTATCAATGCAGCAGGGCTTCAACAATATGATGGGTGCTACATTGGTTATTAAATGTTTCTGGATACAGCTGAAGATGCTGATCATCACCTATGAAGTCCTACTTGATTTACACTCAGGTACTTAAAGGACACTCTGCTCCAGAGGAAATCTATCCATCCTGTTTGAGCAATCCATGAATTGATTTCCCTCCTCAACAAATCAGGAGAAATGGACCCATAAATAGGCTTTTTTCAAGAGAATACGTTGGAAACCTACCAGTATGGGGTGGCAAAAGATTAATCATTTGCCCCATCCCTGGAGAATACGCTGCCCACTATGGCTCCCGTGCTTCTATATTTTTGTGCAGCAACAAAGGCCTGGGTCTTTAAGGGAGCATTTGGATATTAAGATTCATAACGTGGATCGTCTCAAATTGCAATATACATTTGCCTTTTCATTATTTTTATATTATTATGATATTTACATTATGATTGTCATTTTATGAGTTTTATTTGGAAGTTAGCTCACCCACATTTCAGGAGCTGGGCTGGATATCAATGTTAGCAAAGAAAATAAACTAATTGTACAATCAGATGTTTCCTTGCCAGATTCCATTCTCTCAAATTATTTATCTTTCTGAAAAGAAATCTAATTTTCTTTCCTTAAAAAAATGACTTTTGTCTGTGCACTCAAGAAAATTCACAACACGAGTTATCCTGATAAAGGTATCAGTTCAGATTTAGAGCTAATTCATTTTTCTGTTCTAACTGCATTCTGCAATGCAAAATAGCACCAAGTCAACATTAGCTACTAAAATAAAATGTATTCTGATCACTCTCCAGAGTTCCATTTTCAAACAATCTAATCATAGCTTTCATTAAAAAATTTAAAAGGCTTTGTCATTCTAACATCAACAACACTTGTATCTAAATTTGTACTTGAAAATTCCGTTTCTTAGGTGAGGTGGAAATCTTTCCAAAAGTGCCCTTGATTTGATTTAGGTGTGAAGTAAATGGATTTTATTCTGTTTCAACTATTTATACACAGTATAATTTCTTGCACATATTCAACGACACAGTAAAGAAGGAAAATATATTTAGGTTAGTCCAAGAAGAATGCTGCAAGAGCTACCTATTACAAAATTATTAACAACATTTCATTTGGAAATCAGCTAAATAGAGCTAACATTTACAGAACGGGAATCAGTTTCTTGGGATATTTGTGGCACCATACAGCATCACAGATACAAATACATATTTCTGTATCTTGTTTGTTTTTCTACTCTGATGCTTTGGTCCAATGATAAATTGGATGGGAGCAAAGCTCCAGGACTTTTTCTGAAAAGGAGTGATTAGATTTATTGCTGGAGTTTCACAAAGGGTCCTCTTTTTTCTTCCAAGTAGTGGAGTGATCTATCAAGGTGTCATGATTTATTTAAGAATTCAGCTGATTTTTAAATGTAAAATTGTATTTTTTATGTCTTGGGGTTTTTTCCCCTATTTCTTTCTTTTCTTCCTTCTTTTTTTGTCAAAAAAAAAATTAAATGCAAGAAGGGAAAAAAATAAAATTAGTTACGTGAATGTGATGATAACAACTTTTAAATGTTATCATAGTCAGTGGTAGATTAACATCATGGAAACTGGAGAGTGAGGAAAAAAAGGATACCAGAGAGTGGGTACCAACTATATAAGTGTTTGCATCTGTGTTGCTTGAGTTCCATGGGCATTGGGCTCTTATGTTTTCAAAGTGATGGGTATGTCTGTCCTTTGCAGTAAACCTCCCTCCGCCCAACTTTTCCAAAAGATCTCTGAACTCAGAAGGTTCCAACCTCACATTGGTGTGCTAAAGGGTGCTAATGGAGAGACAATAACTGTTTTAAAGAAGATCAAACAAAGGCAAAAGGAGCATACTGAAATTCTGCACAGTAGGAATATCAACATCCAAGATACTTAGAACACATTCCCTATTCTCTTTACTATCAAAGTAAAGCTTCCTGCTTGTAGTGAAGTCTACCTTTGTGTGTGTAGTCTAGAGTCTTGGCTAAATATAACTATTGTTACTCTAATTTTCTATCCCTTTTATTTTTTTATATATTTTCTTATTTATATAAGAAATATATAAGAATTTTATATATTCTTATATATTTTATATATTCTTATATATTTTAAGAGATAAGCAGTGATGGGTACACTATTGGAAGACCTGAAAGGTCAAGTTGGGGACTGATTGTCCTGGAGAACAACAAAAAACAGACTCTGGTTATATCTGAAAGACTGAAATTGTCATCTATGAAAGTTTAGGAGATAAGAGATTTGTTAGTCTTTAAGGGGCCAAAAGACCACAAGATTGTGACGTGTCTGCAGCCAGTTAACGAAGCCTCACCTTCTGTGACAAACATATCACACTGGGATCTGAGTTTAGAATTGAAGAACTTTGAAAGGACATCAAAAGACTTCTAATTTAAACTCTTGCTGAGACAGTGTTTAAATTAGATCAGCTTCCTGGAGAAGAGCCATCCACTCCTTGTGTTTTTTAAAAAATGAGAACTTACTACTTTCTGAGGCAATCTAGCTTCAAGAATTTAAAGCCAGTTCTTAATAGGTTGCTTTCTGGAATATCCTGATGAACTGCATGGAAAGTCTAGATTTTCCAGGACAACCTTCATTGTCATTCCCCTGAATTAAATTATTCTGAGTATATTGTTTCTTTTGAATCTTAACAGTATTCGCTCCACAATGTTTTCATTCCTTCAAAATGTTTTCAAAGAAATATACTTAATAAGGCCTTTTAGATCAGCATCATGAGCACTGAGGTTTTGGGAGTGGGAGATTATGTTTTTGGGAGATCTGGGGAATGGGGAGTCTAGCAATATTATTCATTCATTTATTTATAAAATATTGCATAGCACTTCCTGTTTAAGATCTTGACATACTTTACAATTAAATAATAAAACAATGAATATGCACGTACATTACAACACTGTAGAAAATATAAAACAAGCAATCAAACAACAGTAACAGGGTAAAAGCTGTAATTAAAAATGTAAAAAAAAAAGTTGTTGTTGTTGTTAGGCCTGGGAAATACTCATGTCTTTTCCTGGCACTAAAAAAATAATGAAGATGGTGTCATGCTACCTTACTTTGAAGGACTTTGCAAAGTTAGGTGGCTATCACAGAGAGGGCCCACTCCCAGATGGCTACATACCTCACCTCTTCATGGAGGGGATCCAAAGCAAGAGCTCCTTCATTTACGGTGGTACCAAGCCATAAAGGATTTCCTAGGTTAAATCCAGCACCTTGAATTCGGGCCGGATATGAACTGGATACTAGTGAAGATCATGAAGAATTGGTGTGATGTGTCTACATAGCTCAGTTCCAGTCAGGACTCTTGCTGCAGCATAACTGAAGTGTTGGCATGATCTTCAAGGGCAGTTCCATGCATAATGCAATCCGGTAATCTAGATAGGAAATTATAAAGACAGGGGTTACTGTTGTGAGACTATTTCTATCCACTCAGAGTCATCGCTGGAACACCAGCCTAAGCTGATGAAAGGGGCTTCATGACACCTAGACTTGTGACTCTAATAATCAGAACTGGCTCTAAAAGCAACCTACAATCTGTACACTAGATCCTAGATATCAAACGTAAAATTAAAATAAACTTCCCAGTGCGTTGTGTTTTTAATTTTAACATGCGCCTAGTTTTGACATTCACTTGCCAATTTTTGAAACCAGGCTCTAGAGGAAAGGCATGAGTAAGGCATGTCTCATAAAAAAAAATAATAAACTCTGCAAATAAGCAAAATGCCAGCTTCCCTTTTTGCTGGCTTTGGACTTCTCTATATCCCTACACTGCTGATTCATAGAGGAAAAACAACACAACATCAGATGTAAGAATTACAGACCATGTGGTATGTTCTGATCACATGCTGTTTGGAAACATCCTCGGGGCACAGCAACTCAAAGCAAAGGGAGTGTGTTTGTTCTAAGCTGAACTGCCAGATTTTCCACCGTATCAGAATCCCACAAGGAATGCTAATGTTCTGATGTTACTTGCACTCATTTATTCAGCTATTTAATTTGGAACTTCTAGTAGGAAATACAAGGGATGCTCTATATTGAACCGAAACAGAGGTCTAGGATGTTACTTGGCTGGCCCAGTGTTGCAAAGTAGAATGACATTTAGCTAGCAAAGCATTTCTCATTATGATGGAAAACATCTTACCTTCTGCATGAACTGATCATGCACTCAGATTGCAGAGGAGGGTCTTCCTCATCTCATCAATAAAATAAATATATTATGAACATAAGAAGAAAGAGCTTGCCTGCTCTGTGATATTACTTCAAGTGTTAACATTTTCCAGGGGAGATAATATTTAGTTCTCATTCCTGCTTAATTTTTTTGTTTGCCCAAGCATTTCAAATTATTGTACTTAAATTACATCATTTATTAAAAGCTTTTGTTGTTTCTCATTACAGCAAATATCTGTGTCCTTTTTCTAATTTTCCTTGGCGCTATATAAATATATTCTTCAAAACTAATTTGTCTTTTTTCTTTTTTTCACCTAGGACTGTACAGGTAGTCCTCGCTTAACCACAATAAGGACCTGAACATTCATTGTTAAGCAGGGTGGTTTTTAAGTGAGTCATGCCCAATTTTATGACCTTTTCTGCAGCAGTCGTAAAGTGAATCATGCAGTTCCCCACTGATTTTGCTTGCCAGAAGCTGTCTGGGAAGGTCACAAATGGCGATCACCTGACCCCAGGATGCTGCAACCATCATAAGTGCAAGCTGGTTGCCAAGCACCTGGATCATGATCATGTGGCCGTGGGGGTGCTGTGACAGTTGTAAGTGCGAGGAGCAATTGTAAGTCCCTTTGTTCAGCACTGTTGTAACTTCAAATGGTTACTAAACAAATGATTGTTAAGTGAGGACTACCTGTATGCAGACTATAGGATTTCTCAATTTAGTGATTCAGAATGTACTCAACTTCTCCTTGGACCCATTAGGAGCTCTTCCTCATTCAGCTGGGAGCCTAAATCTAACTCTCAATTAGGAAATCAGAATCTTCCATGAAATATCACTGGGAATTAACAAATACATTTTTCTCCTAAAATTGGATGGTGTTTTAGTTAACCCTAGCAACTTTACTTAGGAATGAAGTCCATATGTAGGAGTTTCTGACAGATAGGTCCAGGGGAGTCTGTAATTTGTAGTCAAAAAAGTCAAGATGTGTAAACTTGTATGTACAAAGTATAAAACATATATTGGGAATGTATAAATTGATTATCTTTCTCTCAGCGTGTCATTCTTTCAACCACTTAAATTCATACATTCTTGGGAAGAATTGTTTTTCTGACCAGCGGCATTTACACAACTCTTACTGCACTTGTAGCGGTGTGAGACACTTCCAACCTGTTTGGCCCAGGTGTAACAAAGACAATCTGACTGCAACTTTATGGCATCTGATGGCTGAAAACACGTTATCAGGACAAAGAGAGTTTTGCTATTCCTACACCTTTTCATAGTAAAATGAGTGATGCCTTAAGTAAACTGGCAATAGATTCACAAAAAGAAGAAAGAATGTACTTCATTGCATAACTACGACATAGACACATACATACACACATATATAGTTATTACATAAAAGTTATTAAACTATTACATAAAAATAAAAATAAAAAAAATTGCAATAGTGGTATTCATAAGTTACGATAGCTTAAAGAATATGGCAGTTTTAGTCAAGATTTATCTAAGATGTTGTAGATCAAATTTAATCTCTATGATCAGAAGCAAAATGCCCAGAAGTTGAAAGATAAGTGGCAAGTATTCCTTTTCTGCACGTACTTCAGCCTTCCCTCAGAATTAAAATTATAAATCATCCCTACATGGAAAAGTACATTTTACTGTACTGTGGGATGCGTCTTCCAAAAGTTGCTCAAAAAGTTGTACCATTGAATTTTGCTGAACATGAGAAAAATCTGCCAGTTATTCGACGTTTTCAAAGGGGAAACAGAAAATATGCAATGTGGCATTATTGCCAGCAGGCGGCAGCGCAGGGCTAGAATTTGCCCCGTCTCTGAGAGAAAGCTCAGGAAAAAATCACTTCATGTTGTCCATTGTAATTAAATTAAGTACCTAATTACTTTTAGACACAGCGTAACAATCGATCGCAGTAATGCGATTTGCACTGTGGCATCCTACAGTACAGCAAAACGCCAAATAGTTCTTCCAATCACACGATGCAGAGCGTCCACACGTATGTCCCATGCCTGTGTCAGCTACAAAGAACTGATTTCTTCCCACCCACCCCCCACCCACCCCCAAATGCGCAGCGGTATGTAAAATAACCTGAGTCTCATAGATACTCACAAACTTTTCGCAAAATCCCTTTCAAATATCCTCTACTGAGGCAGGCGAGAAGTGATACCGTTTGTTCCCAAATATATATCCATTGATTGGGTCAAATGCGATTAACCCTTTCCCAATTCAATATTCACAGTATTCATTTGTAAGTGCTCCCTGCAATGATATTACCCACAAGAATTTCAAATATTTCCTGATTACTTCATCGATTTACTTATTTTAATCCATTCTGGGCTTCCTGTGTGCGATCAGCAGAATTCTGCTTTGGTATCTTTCACAGTAGATTCCTTCTACAGGGCGTTATTTCCACCCTCCAGTCCCTTGAGAACAGTTTGAGAAGAAGGAGGAAGAAATCACTTAAACTGTTGCAGGTCCTGGAGAAACAAAATTCCTCCATTCCATGCAAAAAAGAAAGAAAAGAAATTGTTGGCACGCACACACACACCCAGTCCACATTCTTCATGTGGTGCCTGGTTTGTTTAACTCTTTGTAAAAAATCCAAACATTTCTTATAAGTAGGAGTTGGTTGATTTTGCCTTGAAAGACCATTTTAGGAGGGCCAAAGCCCAAAAGTTAAGAAGGGGGTCAAATAAGAGTTCCCATAAATGGAGAAACGGACTTGCTATATTTTGAAAAAGAGAGACTAGCTTTACTCCAGCTTTTAAAAGACAACAGCCTGAGATCACATGGTGTGAAACTGAATCGGGGTAGGAGTGCCTGAGTGCCTGTGTGTCAAGGAACATGGCAGCCTTCCGGGTTCTTCCGACGTGAGGAATTGCAGCTGATGGGACTAGAAGGTGCTAGAACATGGGAAAGGCTAGCGTAGAGGAGTCAGAAGGCAGGGAAGGATTAAATATATCTAGGGCTATTATTTGAGATAGGGAACTTTTAATATTTATACTAGGCCATGCTAGTTGGGAACCAGAGCCCTGTGTATTTGGAAAGTACCAGTTGTAAAAGTTTATTTATATAAACTTTTGCTAGTGATGCTGGGCTTTAAGTATCATTTTTATATAGGTTACCCAGCAAGACAGAATTGACCTATGGCTTAATTTAGCAGAGATATTGTTTGGGGAGAAATAATATATTTAAGAATACCTTTATAGGACAAAAAATCTTTGCCAATGATAAACTTGGCCAGAAAACTTGAAAGATAAAACGCTGTTTGTTTTCCCCTGGAAACTTAATTGAATATTCCACAAAATTCATTTGTAGCAAATAATAACACAGCCATATATGGAAATGTCTGAGAGGCTGTTTTCAGAAGTTATGCTAGTATTTAATACCAATCAAAAAAAAAAAATTAATCATAGGGTAACTAAAATAAAACCTATATTAGGAGGCAGAATATGAGTTCCAAGTTATTCAAAACTGCCTTATTTAAGGCAGTTGTTTACAAAATGAAAGGGGGAGAAGAGATATTTTTAAGAGAGGATATGATATTTTCCATCTCCTTTTTGCTTAGTACTGGAAGAAACTTTTTTAAAAAATGACTAAAAGGGGCTGTTTAGCAGCATCCTTAACATACTTATTCATAAAATAGCCATCAGCATTTCTCCATGTGTCAACTTCACATACACATACAAAGATGCTGGGCTTCAATCGCACTGCTGTAACCACCATCTTGACTTTTTTGACTCCCAAAAAAAGTCCCCTCCTCCCCTGCTGGCCTACTTTTAAATACAAGGGACACAGATTTTCAGTGAACTTGAAAGCAGCTATGAAGTGTTGATAATGAATCAACAATGAATAAGTATGTTGTGCAAAACAAGCAGTGTAGTTAAGTATCTACTTTCATAGGGTGTATGAACTCAAATACATAGATAATTGAATGAACGTGGTTCAATTAATTATGGATGAGCATATTGTACAAACATAGCCAGTAACTTGAATCTCTCTGCTGGAACTATTACCTGCAATGAGTAGAACTGAATAGTAGTTTCTTTAAGGTAGTGACATGTCACATGGCAGTGGGAAAAACAAAGATCAGGACTTACTGGATCTAAAAATATCCCTTCCATAATTTATATTTGGTGTCCAACTTGAAAACATTGCAGGTGGTCTCATAGGCAGATGTTGGGTCAAACTGAGAAAATAATCCAAAGTAGTGTAAAAGTGTCCAGAGCAGTGTTTCTCAACCTTGGTGACTTGAAGATGTGTGGACTTCAATTTCCAGTATTCCCCAGCCAACCATGCTGTGTGGGGAATTCTGGGAGTTGAAGTCCACATATCTTCAAGTTGCCAAGGCTGAGAAGCCCTGGGCTGGAGTATAAAATACAGATCATAGTATGGAATTCCTGCACAGAGAAAATGGACAGGATATGAGGAGTCTAAAGATTAACAGGAAGTATGAGTGCCATAGGGCTCTGTAACTTATATAATTGGGGCTTTGTGGTCAGGAGATCCCTCAAATGACCATCAGACCATGGTAGCAAGCCAGTAAAAATACTGCTGATGCACTAGCTAGGCAGTCAAGGCTTCAGCCATGGATCATTTTGGATCATTGTTTTATTGTGAACTGCCCAGAGTCACTTTTTTGTGAGATGGGTGGTACCTAAATTTGAAAAATGAATGAATGAATGAATGAATGAATGAATGATTAAAGTATTTTATAGTTTTGCATGATGCAGGAAAGGTGGGAAGAAAGAAAGAAAAGAAAGGATGATCAGCAGCAAGGTGGATGGACTCAGTTACAGTGGCAATGGGTACACCATTGGAAGACTTGAAGGACCAGGTGAGGGACAGATCATCATGGAGAAAACCATCAAGTTGACACAAACTTGACGGCAGATAATCAATCATCAGTCAATCAAACAGAACAAGCAGAGGCATTCTGCTCCCTACTCAGTGGCTCCATGCCTCAAATGCACTCTGATCAGTTCAGCTTTTTGCAAACTGTGAATAGATTTTGGAAACGACCCCTTTCCTCTTTACTGTCAATATCTAACTTCAAGATGCTGTAGCTGCAGTTGAGAAGAAAGTGTCTCCGAACACATCTGTTCCTGGGATTGCGCGCTAGTTTCAGAGGAGGTGGCACATGAGCCTTGGAAAAGACAATGCTGCACGAAGGTGTTCCAGAGAAGTGCTACCAGTGCACCCACTCATGCTCTGAATCACATTTTGACCTTCAAAGCCCGATCTTAATGTTCAATTTCATCAGTCACAGGAAAATCCTCTCACCCTCACACCACACGAAAGGGAAAGATAAAAAGCAGGTGCGTAGCACTTTGCACCCTGCTACTGTGCTGAAGAGGAAGAGAAAACTTAAAAAATACCTCTTAATTCAAGCCAGCTCAGTTTACCTGGGCTGCTGAGATGAAGCTACAAAGCCATTAAGCTGGCATTTCCCTTTCAGGATCTGCAGCTTAAGAGCCAGGAGGAAGGGATATAGTAAGACGTCTTTAAATGAGGAAGCCACAGCATGTTTTTTTAAAAAAGCAACCTAGCTTCAAAGTGAGCTCAACTATACCTGAACCAGGAATACAGTAGCCAAGAGAATGACTAGTCACAAATGGCTCAGGCGGTATTTTATCTCCCCAAGCCGATGTTCTCCCTTTGTGCTGGATCACAGTTCCTACCACAACCAGATATGGCATCAAAATAGGGGTACTGGTTGGATATAATGGGGCTTATAAAGTATTACTTATACAGAAGCCCAAGGTAGTCAAATAGCAATACAACGCCACAAGTATGCTTGATTAGTCAGTAATAACAATAACAACCCCATACACTACATATACTTCCCTGCCAAGATATAGACCCTATTATATTTATAAACCTAGGTGCTGTTGTGGCTTTTGTACAGGTAGTCCTTGTTTAGTGACTGCCCCATTTAGCAACTGTTCACAGTTACGACAGTGATATAAAAGTAACTTTATGACCAGTCCTCACATTTATGACCTTTGCAGGTCTGTAAAGCAAAGGAAAGCTGAAGTAAGATCATAAGCACAGTCGTAGTTTCACTTAGCAACCACTTCGCTTAATGACCAAGTTGCTGGTCCCAATTGTAGTCGCTAAACAAGGACTACCTATATATGAATGGGTAATATCAGTCACCACAAACCAGAACACCCAATGTCTTTGACAGTACAATTGTGGAGCTACCGCATATTGTGTATCTACTTTGGGGGTAGGTGCTACTAGTTGTGACTCAAGAATTACAGTTGTCTCCAGTCAAGTTAGATCAATTTCTTATTTCTGTATCTCTGTTTTCTTTAGCTGGTCATTGTGTCATGTCTCAATGTAAGAAGGTCACTCAACATTAGTCCTAAATATATCTTTTCAAATAGGGTGTGAGAAGGTTCAATCTTGAACATAAGTTACAAGCTAAAAACTCATAGCTACTATTGCCTGGAGTATGAAAATAGAAAATTGGCAAGCTTTTAATTCAGTGTGATAGTTTATTCAGATGTCCCTTGCAAAGCTCACTTGAACCTTTCAGCCAATATGTTTGTAGCTGGCTGATATGGGGTTGATATTAATATGTCTTATTTCATTCTTTTTCAGGAATGTCTAAAACTGTTTAGTTATATTCAGTTACTCATATCCTGGAACACTTTTTTGTTCTTTTTTCTTTTGCAAAGAATTCCCTTGATATGTCAGTGATATCTGTGGCTATTCTTGAGATAACACCTCTGGCTGCTTTGAATATACATCCACCACAACTTAAAAGGTTGTACACATAAATGATCCTTCAAAGTTGATATGAATTTTTTGCTATGAGAATACAGGCCTTTCCCATGGGTGAAGGGGTGCTGTTCTTGGCATCTTTTGAACATCCTGACATCTGAGCAACTTACTGCAAGCTGTTCCATTTGTTGATCTACTCCTGGCTGCCAAACAAAACTATGACCCAGTGACTTCATCTTTATTAGTCAAGATATCCAACTTGTTCCTCCAACACTCAAGCTCTCAGTTTGGAAGGTATGGTGCTCACAGCTCCCACATGATACAATATTGTTTTAATTCTGTATATACTATGTATTTTATATATATTTATAGTTTTAATGTCTTTGTAAGCCACCCAGAGTCCCCTATGGTGGGGGAGATGGGCAGTGGAGAAATCCAATAAATAAATAAATAAATCTGTCAATTATAAGCATCACTGCTCTGATAAAATCCATAAGCTGAGACTGTGGCTGTATATTTCAGTCATTCTGGGTTGCCTTATAGATTTGACACAGTATAGGGGTCTCTCCTACTTTCCCTGTAATTCATCTCAGCTCTGATGGGAAAATGCTCAATCTCTGTGGCAGAAATCTTTACACTGGGATCAAGCTTTGTGACTGGTGTTGTGTCTTTTCTACTGATCAGTCAAAAGACACCAGAATCAGGAGTAGATTTTTCTGTTGTTGGCTTTATTGAAACTCATGGAAGAATTTACAGTGAAACCTGCAAGAATTACAACATATACAGGCAGCCTTATGTAACTGAGAAACAACATAAGATCACAGGCATACTTAACCTATTAATGATAACATTAACCCAATACATGACATGGTTCAGGGCTTTTTAAGTGTTTGAAATGTATTTATTGATATGGGCCTGTTATTCCAGATGAAATGCTTTTTACCAATATTGCTATAAATCTATTGTTTAAAATGTTAACAGTACTTGTAGACCATGCATTTTTTAAAATTCTTGTATTATACCTAGGAAATCAGTGCTCAGCTAACTGTGATTTTCACATACAATCTCCATGCTCTCAATTTAAAAGTCCATTTGTGTTCACATCCAAGAGCCCAGATGAAATTGCATGTGAGAACCAGTGAGAAAAGGTGATACGTCTTGGCCTTTTCTGGAGCAGTTGCTGTCATACCGATGATGAAACTCTGCCAAATGGCTTTCTGCAGACAGCCCAACTGAAAGGGTACAGTAAATCTCAACGGTACTAAAGTTCCAGTGGAGCTAAACTGAACCCGTAACTTGGCTCATATGGTTGAAATAATTCAGTCTTTCAACCTTGGGGAAGTAAGTGATTGGATTATTACTTTGCCTGTTGGGTCTTTTCTGTCGATTGAAGAAGGGATGGCTGTACTGTAGTTAGTTTGAGAAAAGCCCTACTGCCCTCCCAACTTCCCTTCCTATCTCCAGGTCCAGCTGCAGATGCTGGCATGGAGAAAAAACAGGGATGTAAAATAAATAGAAGCAAGGACAGTCAACACAGGAGTAGGATGAGCTACTGTAGGTTAGCCTTGGTAGAACACAAAGGCCTTTGTAAAACTTCCACTCTTTAGCACTAGCTTACAGCCTGACTTTGTATGCATATAAAGGAAGTTTCACCTTCTGCTAGTAGGCAGAGTTGCTGCTTGCCTCCAGCATTGCTGAAATCAATAAAGTGAGATTTGATTTCAAATGAAGGTGTGGTCCCCTTTGTTTCGAAACTGTGGAGCAATTTTCCTCTAACCTGATCAAATAAAGACACTAGAGTCAGGAGCAAATTTTAATGCTGCTTGCTTTACTCATTTTCCAGAAGAATTAACTCCAGGGAATCTGCAAGAATTACAACACATATAGGCAGCCCAAGGTAATTGAACAACAATACAAGATCAGAGGCATGCTTAATCAATCACTCAATGATGGCAATAACCTAATAAACCTGGAAGTAGGATTCTTGGAGTAAGTCTCAAGAGAGAACTATTGCCCCAAGGTCTGATGGGCTGAATATTGAAAAGTAACGGCATGAAACTGGCACTGATACAAATGTTTCATAAGGATAATGTTTTGTAAGTGACTTTGTTGAGATTTGTCCAATCTCCCAGGATTCTGACCCTATTTTGGGCTGCACTGCTAAACACACTTCTTAGGAATAATTTCATCTGATGCAATTTATTTCATTCAAGGTAAAAATGTGCAAGCTTTCCCTATGTTGCTTCTTTATGTCTCTGCTATGAACACAGTGCCTGAGGATAAGATAGGCAACATACTTGCCCCGTGGCTACATTTGAATTTTTGAGACTGTATTTGGCATGGTTTCACAAAGCAGTTGCCTTTGAGAATGGCTTACCTATTCCCAAAATGACTGAAGGGGAAGGCTGCAGCCAATCTCAACGTACCTATCACCAGAAAAACCAACTGATGAAGCTGGTCCCTGCCAGCCTCTCTACGTTACATTTTGTTTTATTTTATTATTTCATTTTTGGTGCAGATGGGCATACTTTTGAACAAACCACTCAGCTGCTATCTCCTAAGCAGCAACTTATTGACTAAAAATGAGTCTACGCACCCAGAAGCATTCTTCTATATAAAGATTATACAACAGAGAAATGTTTTGAATTGCAGAATGCCAGCTTCTCATTTATTGCTTTTTAATTAAAACATTAAAAAAAAAAAAAGTCTAGGTGGGCTAGGAAGCCTGACAGGTGCCAAGAGAGGTAGCTATGAGCACATCAGTGCCCATAAGCACCGTATAGCCGATGCCCCATTGTAGGAGATAATCTGGGCAATGAATGTCCCTAATTAATTTGGTCTGTGTCGTGGGTGGTGGTGGTGCTTGGGAGCTGTTTATGAGATCATATCAGGAAATAAGTGTGAACTTTTGCCAGGATACACAATTAAAATGTCTATGATGCTCTTCTTTCAAAACACTACTGAAACTCTGTTATTGTAGACATTTGGAAAGCTTGCAGAAATAAGCTATTTCATTGCCAAATTAGATTCCAGCATAGCCAGACATTTTTAAAAATGGCCAGTTGGGTAGATAAAGATGCATGCCAGAACACTTTTCCAACATAAAGTATATGCGGTCAGAGCTAAATGATTACTTTGCAACTGAACTTCCCAGCACAGGCAACATGCTTTTAAAAAAAGCTGAAGGCAGGTGTGTCTGGGTGTGTGTCTGGGTGTGTCTGGGTGTGTTTCTACATTTCTACAACTTTTTTTCCCTATGCTAATCAGTTTTAAAACAAATTTAAGAAATAATGCCAATCCTATGAAAAACAAAAAACATGAATGATGCATAACCTCTATTTTAAGCCATGGGGAACAGGTTGATAACTGAAAACATGTCCTGAAGCCCTGAGGTTTGGTCTGGCAGGGGATTGCTATGTATGCCTACTCAGAGTCCCTCTAAATTCAGCAGAATTAATTTCCAGGTACACTGATACCATCCAGGCAGAAGGCCAGAGTACCTAGGCAGGTGCACCAGTGGAGCAGGACTTGCTTACTACATTTTCAAGTAAATGACATTCTGGTTATCACCATCTAAACCAGCCTCCTGCAATAAGATTTTTGAATCCAAGCCTTAGATTTACCTCAGTTGCACTACTTTGCACACCGATATTTTTAGGCATACATTTTCAGCCTGGTGGTCTTCTTCTTGGACTCTGTGGTGGATACACAAAGGAGAATTTGTGGCGGAATAAAAACCAAACTCAGGTGTACTAGCTAAGAAGAGGGCAGGATAGCAGAAGGAAACAGCCTGAGTTGTTGAACTCTATACAGCAGTGTTTCTCAACCTTGGCAACTTTAAGATGCATGGACTTCAGCTCCCAGAACTGAAGCATGCTGGCTGGGGAATTCTGGAAGTTGAAGTCCATGTATCTTTAAGTTGCCAAGGTTGAGAAACACTGCTATACAGCAAGTATAGAGGACTCTGTTCTCTACAGGATTACAAATGGATAGTGTTTAAGGGTATTACAGTATGTCTTTGAAATATGCATCTTCTCAAAGGATGAAAAATAGAATTTATGACAGCCCTGCTTAAAGATATAAATCTATATTCTTACAAAAACAATTGTGGCACCTTAAAGTTCATGAATTATTGCAGTTAAGAGAACAGCTGCATTGTGTGGGTTTAAGCATATGATTAACCGCTTGTTGCAGGCTTGCAGTACTACGTTTCTGTAATGGTATGTGAGAAAGACCTTGGGAGATGGGGGGAAGAGATGCTGCCTAAGGATGCTATAAAGGAGACGGCAGGAGAATCATACTTTCAGACTTGCAAGATTCTGTTAATGTAGCTTTACAATAAAGTAGAATTAGCTTATTTGGTTGTGTCTCCTGTCTGGTCTACCTGGGAAGGCTGCTCAATCTTGCTAGTCTGAAAGTATGATTCTCTTGCTGTCTCCTTTACAGCCTGAGAAACTAGGGAGGGTCCCTTCTGAGCCTCTTGCCCTGCCCATTTTGCAGCTGTGGGTTATGCTGTCTCTTATCTGACCATTCCCTGGGCAGCATCTCTTTCCCCCGTCTCCCAAGGTCTTTCCTATATACCATTACAGTTTCATCCAACCCCCTCTAATTGCTCCCTTAGAGGCATGGGAGGAACTAAAGTCTTGCTGGGAGTTGGAGTCCATGAAGAAGAGCACAGGTAAGAAAGTGAGTAAAGAGTACTGGAGTTAGGGATTCTTTGGTATTACAGTACCTTTAAACTTTGTCCAGCACAGAGCTATATATTTAATATAATGTGGATTCTCTACCTCTGGAGGTTTTTAAAGAAGAGGCTGGACTGCTACCTCTTGAGGATGGTTTAATTGGTTTTCCCACACATCACCAAGGATTAAACTAGCTGATCCTTGTGGTCCCTTCCAACTTCACAATCTTATGATTCTATAATTAATTTATCCTAGTACCCCCTTGCAACAAGATACCCCAAATAGTCATGGACATCTCCCTTGATGTCTGCCAGATTCCCTGCCATACTACTTTTTTATGTGTTTGCTAATTTATAGGTAGCATATTTGGAGACTGACATAGTAATAAGTAAAACGCCAGCATTTAACACCATCTTTATTTCCAACTTTGCCTTTAGAATTTCTATAGACTCTGAAAGTATTATTAAAAAATAAAAAGAGATAGCTAACTACAGCGTAATGCTTGCTTTCAAAGGATGTCCATGCAGTTTTTGTATGTGTGAGGTTGCTGCCAGGCCTCTGCAATCATTCTTTTTTTTTTTTTTTGACAAGAATTCAGTATGAGAAGATAAGTTACAGTACTGGAGACACAAGCAATCTTTGTTAGGATGAGGAACAGCTTCTACAAAGCAAAGAATCTGGCTTTAAACTATGCCTCAAAGTTTAAATCTTCAGCTTCTTTCTCCTACACTTTGCATTTGAACTGGTTGCAAAATGGTTGTACCTAGACCCAAACTCCTTGTTTCCTACCTTGCTAGCTCTAGCCTTCCTACCACCTTGCTATTTCTTCTTCCTCTTCCTTCTTCCCTTGGGCCTCTTTCATTTTCAGCCATCTCCATCTGCATCTCTTTATTGGCTGGGGTCAACCATGTGCCCCCTTCATTAGCCTTCCCATCCATTCCTCTGCTTCTTGCTCGAGAATATCAGAGTGGAAAAGAAGGTCCATCTCATCTTGTCTGAAATCACTGAGATTTCATTTCTCACTGGAGTTTCTATTTGTTCCTCCTCCCAAAGCTGGAAGAGGAAAAACTGCCACCCTCTTGTAATGGACTGTTTGCAATCCATTTTGCACAATTGGGCTTGGTTGTACTTGGCCTTTGTTTACAAAGCAGTCATGTCCGGTCCCAGGGGCACTGTTCCCAGTCTTGCCAGCTCCAGCCCTCACACTGGAAAGCAAAGGGATGGTGGACAGTTTGGCTGCTGCTGAATTAGTTCTTTGTAACAGGTCATACTCATCATATCAGTCATGTGGTAAATTGGAAAGTCCTATTATGGCAGACATTGAGAGAACCCATAACATGCTCTCAAATTCCAGTTTACCTAGCGCTGCACTATTCCATTGATCTGATCTGATCTGATCTGATCTAATGTATCACTTTTGTCTATTACTGTCATCTCACAACTTCCAAAAGTTAACAACATACTTTTTTTTTTTTATCTGCACTCAGTCGTTACTGACTCTGCAGTGACTGCTTTTGGACGAGTCCCTGAAGTTTTCAAGGCAAGGTGTTTCGGAAGTGGTTTGCCAGTGCCTCCTTCCTAGATCAGAGCCCAGCTGGTGAGCGCAGGAGGCAGGGTTTCCATTGCTTCGTGCCTTTTTCAGGCGAGCGCAGCTTCCGTGCTACCGGCAACTGCTCCCGACTCCTTTTGCAAGGCGCCGCCAGCATTTTTCCTCTCACCGGAGTGAGAGTCCCCATTTCTCTACTCACGTAAGTTTTCGAGCTGCTGGGTTGGCAGGAGCTGGGGAGGAAGCAGGAGCTCGCTCTGCTGCGCGGAGCTGGGCTCAAACTGCTGAAGTGTTGACCATATCTAGCTGGCAACTTTCAGCGTCATTAAGCTGCTGCACCACAGCGTCCCCCCAACAACATACTTAAAACATAATAAAACAATTTTTTAAAAAAAGAAAAAAACTTATAAAAGCAGTAACAGCCTAATTAACCAAGCCAGGGGGCCAACTACCTGAAAACTCTATGGAACAATTCCATCTTCACCAGGTTCCAGAATATCACTAGAGTCAGTGCCAACATGGCCTCCGGGGAGAGGCAGTAGTAATCACTGAAAACATTGTTTTTGCCTCCTTCACTCCCCCCTAAACTACTAACAACATAATTGATGGATGAATTCCACTTGGAAGAGGTGGTCCTAAAGGTACTTGGAATCAAGCTATATTGGTTAAAATTGGCATTCAGAGACATACTAGAAAACAGTGCTGGGGACTCAGCATATGGATTAGGTTGCTACAGCAGCTCTTACTTACCAAGAAGTAGGCTACTACATTTTGCACCAATAGCAGCCCATAAGTAGACTCCCACTGGTAACATGCATTGCAGTATTCTAGGTCATGATGATAAGGGCAAGGGCCTTCTGCTCCAGGTAGGACCACAACTTTTGGATAGCCCAAATTAACACACAAGCATTTACATCTCAACATCCCAGGAATGGGACTCCTGGTCAAAAGCTGTCTCTGAAGATCATTGCCACCCCATTCCCCAGCCTTGGAGTTGAGGCTGCCAAACAGCCTGAAACCTAGGTAGACATGTCTCTGAGAAGGTGACATCACCACTTTCCCCAGCCAGATTTCAGTAATCCCCCTTGCCTTATCCACTGCCAAGTTATAGATGAACATGGTCTTAATACAAATGGACTTGACATTTACCATCAGCAGTTTGAGGTCACCAGCACTCCAGTCTCCTTGACCAGGAATGAAGCATTCATATCAGAACAGAGAACCAGGATCGGATGGTTGATCCTCCTTCCCCTGTAATGGCTTGCCCAATGCCTCCTGCCATACTTTCTTTGATCTATCATCACCAGGATCTGCTCACTCCACTTCCCCCATGAGGCCACCAACTGTACCCCCGACAAAATTGTCAAGTTCTGTACCTACCAGTCACCCTTCTGTGAGAACCCACCAATTCCCCCAACTCCTACCCAGGTAAACCCTAGCAATCCAGTAATCTAGCAAAAGCCACTCCACCACTCACAGATACCGTCTCACCCACTTTACTGACTTCTTCCTCCCATGTCTAGGTAATATCCCACCTAACCCTAACACATGCCAACACCATTTCCAAACACAATTGTTCCTACAATCCCAGTCTAACCAAACCAAGAACAGTCCTTCACATAGACCTAGGAACACACTCCCACCAAGGACTTAACTAATGGAGGGAATCCCCCTTATTCTCAATCCAAGGAAACATTGTTTTTCTACTCCCTGCCTCTCACTTGAGAAGCTGCCCTTCCTACCCAGTCCCTTTCCTCAACCCTCTATTCTTTTTTCCAGCCCAAGGCATTCTTCTTGATGCAATCAAGTGCATCTGGTCTCCTCCCAGCATTCCAGGCTGATGGGCTGAAATTTTTAGAGTTATAATCCATCACATCTGGAGGGTGCAAGCTTGGGAAATGCTGATTTATACCATCACACATTTCTTAGTCTGGGTTATTTTTCTCTCAGGACACATTACTTTTTCAGGCTGGCCAAAGACTGAAGTAAGTTTTCATGATCCAGAATCTACTTTATAAGATATAACAGTCATTATCTGAAGTTTAACCTGTTCTGACTTACACGAGCAATGCAGTTTTATAGCTACGCATGTTGCTGAAATAGAAATCATTATAAAACGTATTTTATATATTAGAGATACTCTTTTATTGGATATGCTCTGTTGGATTGCATTTTAATGACTCTAACACTCTAGATGGCTAGAGAATACTCACGATAGTGTATGCTGTCCAGAACAGCAAGGAATGTGACATATTAATACTGTCTAATAAAGCTTTCTTCCCATAGAAAGGGTCAACTAATTGAACTCAGAAAGCAATTAATCAATTTTTAGACCTCAGCACTTGCTGTGGATTTCTTAAATATATGGTAGTATCAGTGAACATTTACTTACAGTCCATTTCAAAGTTTATTTTCAATCTGTTTTCATCTAGGGTGGGGATTTTTTTTTCCAGGTATCAGGTCCAATTGTATAGTCAGGGATAGCGGAACAGGCACTTTCACCCCCCCATGAAAAAAGGCAATTCAAATCCTTATTTTGGTCATAGAACAGCATAAGATACAATCAAGAAGAATTACAGTGATTCCAACAACAACACTAAGCTTATGAGACACACCAAAAAAAAAAACTAAAAATCAGGAATGCCGACACAATGTTTTAGTGTATTAAAACACAAGTGTCTCTATAAACAATACAATGCTAAGAATATTAACTAAAAGGTGGGCAGCTCAATGGGCTACAAAAAGGATATAAGGATATACAACCATAGAAATACTTCGTATTAATCTGGTTTATATTTTTTGCTGATATAGATTTATTTTGTAGCTTTTTAAATATTAGAGTAAGAGGTGAATGTATTTTATATCTAGTCAGAAGTTACTTTTTCTCTTCTGTATTTTCTTTCTTGTGCTATCTTTTTTTTTCCCTTGATTTTTCTACATTTTATTCTTTACTGAAATTTAATAAAGTTCTTTTCTTAAAAAATGATAGGATAGATAAAATAAAATAAAAAATAAATTAAAAAAGAGGGACTCTCAGTTTACTCACGCCCAGCACCCATAATTATCTGTCTACAGATATTAATTGCTGCCAGGCAGAATCCAGCAACATTATATGTAATGAATGGTTCTTTATCTGGGAGGACAAAATCAAGAAGAAAGCTTTCATTATGGTCTATAAAACATGTCAATAAAGGAAGAATGAAAGTTTCTCATTCTTCTACACTGGTAATAGGGGCAGTGTGATGGTCTCAATATCACATGTGTGATGGTCTCAATAGCATGTGTGCTGCATAGACAAGTTCTCACCACATGGAGACTCTATTAAAACTCCCATTAAGGAGTTAATGAGGGGGGTAAAACATCAAGCCTGGCTCTGTGGAAGGCTCTTTGTTGGGCAGGAGAGACTAAAGTAGTTAAGTCTCTACCCAGTTCCATCTGGAATAAGTTATATGAGCTCTAATCTGAGCTGGAGAATGACTGACCTCATTCTGGAATTCTGTATCTAGAACCTTTCTCTGATGCTTCTTTTAGCCTGAGTTTAGCAGTTCTTCAAAGGACACGTCCTAGTGGGTCAGCTTCCCCAGAATTGCTTGTTGCCATGAAGATTGAAATTGAACTAATGGAACCAGTCCTGATGAGAAAAAGTGGCATTTGAGCCAATAGGTGAAAATTGACAGCTGTGGTGACACCTTCATTTTTTGTTGCCCTGCTTCCCTTCTGAGCATCATGTTAGATACACTTCTAAGCACTTGAAAAGGCTTTGCAAAAACTTTGTTTGTATGGCCTCAAGTGATTAATAGTGAGGAAATGGTTTCAACCATACAGTATTTGGGTCAAAGGTTTTGTTGTGAAAAGTTCAGGGTTGCTTGTATGCGTTCCCTACCCCCCCCCCCCAAAAAAAATCATAATAGCTGCTGTACTTCTTTGTGCTTGCGAAGAAGCATGATCTTCCATGCACCTGTAGACTAGAGTCTTACCCCGAAATACTTTAAACTTTTCACTGGCTCACTTTCTTTCCCTTCAATGGCCCATTTAAATCTTTTGGGTTTCTTGGCAAAAAAATACCACTTTAGTTTTCTGGAAATTAATTACCAGTAATTGCTCTTGGCACAAATAGGTGAAAAATGTGAGTATTTGCCTAAATCTTGCAAGTGTTGTTTAAGGGATAGCTGCATCATCAGCATATAGAAGTAATTGAATGTCCACCCCAGCGATCTGAGTGATCCATTTAAAAAATCACATGAAATCTTACATGACCATGACATTTGGGGATTTCACACTTCCTTGCTTGAAATCTTGCGAGGTTTTGGCATTCTTGTGCAAAATCTTGTAAGACGTCAACATTATTCACCAGGTTTTTTACTGAAAGATGTACTGAATGTTAAATTGAATTATTTAATAAGTCAGCTGTTGAAGCTTATAATTGCTGAAAAGTGAGACAGAAATAAAACAGACAGGGAAAATTAATTCATTAAAGCTCTTACAGTGCAATCCTGTGAATATTTTATTCAGAAGTAAATAACAGTGTATTTAATAAGAATCAGCTCCCTTTTACATGTAATTAGATGTAACCTCAGACTACCAGGCAACAGAACAGCTTTCATTAGGAAATCAGGTGCCATTGGCTCAAGTTCAACTTTTGGTGGCTGTATGGATAAATGCTTGCCATCCTAACGTATCTTTACCAATAACTCACATCTCTTCTAAAAAGGTTCCACTAACTTCTTCCGTCCTTTCCATCCATCTTATCCACTGTCTCCTTCTCCTTCTCTCTCCTTCTCCTTCCCTAAGGTTTGTCAAATACAAACATTTTTTCTAGTCTGGTGTCTGCGGACATCACATGCCTAAAGTATGTGAGTTTTTGCATATTGATGAAAACCTCAAGGGAACAGCCAGCTTTGATTGGGTTGAGGGCCGATTGTTTAGTTCTTCTTGAAGTCTCTGGTACTCTGTCTCCAAATCTCTTGTTCTTTTCCAGTGTTCAAGTTTGCAGACATGCATGCAGGAGGGCCATTGTATTAGAAGTCTTTTTCTGGGGTTTTTTTTTTGGTGCCTTCGAGTCATTGTTGACTCCTAGCGACAGCCTGCAGTCCCTGCAGTTTTCTTGGCAAGGGTCTTCGGAAGTGGTTTGCCCTTGCCTCCTTCCCAGGGCTGAGAGAGAGTGACTGGCCCAAGGTCACCCAGCTGGTTTTGTGCCTAAGGCAGGACTAGAACTCATGGTCTCCCAGTTTCTAGCCTGATGCTTTAACCACTACACTACACTGGCTCTCTATGGAAGTCTACTTAGAAGTTATGATACCTCATTTGTGGGAGTAACCCATATCACCTTCTCTTTCCAATTTTTATTCATTTCTTGAGAAGACATCCCACCCTACCCCCACCTACAATATGATTATGTCTTTGCATTAAAAACATCCCATCCTCAGAGGTATCCATTACAAGGTGCAATGATGAATTATGCAATTACATACATGACCTCACTTCCCTCCCCTTTTATGGACATCCATGTCCATTCTTCACCCCGCCTTTTCCTCAAAGTTTGAGGGAGACAATGTATCTGTAAAACCTGAATACCTTTTCATTTATTCATATCTAGTTATTACAAATACTAGATTAAAGCTGAATTGAAAATGCTGTCATGAAAGAACAAAAAGCTGAACAGACTAAGGGAGTTGTAGCAGTGTCTCACTGTAGCAAGGTAGCAAGGATAAGTAATCTTTTCTTTAATTTTAGTTTAGCTGAAACTGACTTCCTCTTCAATCTACTACAGCAATATTTCTCAACCTTGTCAACTTTAAGCTGTGTGGACTTCAACTCCCACAATTCCCCAGCCAACATGCTGACTGGGGAATTGTGGGAGTTGAAGTCCATGCATCCTAAAGGTACCAAGGTTGAGGAACACTGTACAGTACTAGAGACTGTGCTAAAAGGGCACTTGGACCCAAGGTCTAAAAGTGGATGTTTTCAAGCAAAAGATACATGAGTATATTCAAGACACAATAACAGTGCCACATGTAAGATTTCTTCACATATACATTATTCTTTTTCAGTATATAGAAAATATATTACAAGAACTGTACATTGTAGGACACATTTAAATAGTTACTTATTTATAAAACGTATAAACTACTTCAACCTCAGCAGTATATAAGAGCAACAACGACCTAGCCAGTGCAACACAATTCAGTACATACAGTGAAGAGAGCCAGTGGGGTGTAGTGGTTAAGATATTGGGCTAGGAGCGGGGAGATTTAGGTTCTAATACATCCTTAGACAACAAAGTTCATTGGATGACTTCAGTCTCTCATCTCAGCCTACCTCACAGGGTTGTTCTGTAGGTGGTGGAAAAAAGTCTTGTGCTGCAGTTAGATTTAAGGCCATGATAGTGGAGGCCATCCTCACTTCAGGGCGAGCTGTTCCAGAGGAAGAGAGCCCTCATGCAGAACGCCCATTTTGTGTCCCTCTTGCATCTTATCTCTCAGTAGATGGAGGCCTGAACAGGTATTCCTTGTTCATTCAGGCTTGGCAGACAGAATCTGTTGGGATAAGTGGTCTTGTGGATTCTCAGGCTCCAAACCCCACAGGACTTTACAGGTAATAATAGCTTGAATTACACCTGGTGGTCAGTGCAGCTTCTGCAGCAGAGGTGCCTCGTGGCAGTAGTGAGATTGCCTGGTAAGTGGACCAGTCACTGCAGTTGGCACCAGCTGCAGTTTCTGGGTAGTCTTCAAGGGCAGCCCCATGTAAAGCGAATTACAGTAATCCAACTGGGAGATGATATGTAAGGCTGCAATTGGCCTACCAGCTGAAGCTAAGCAAAGGCTGTACTATCAGTCTCCTACTACCCAGGTAGAATAGGCCTCTACCTACTCTTCTGGAAGGAGCTGTGGGTCCCAGAGAAGCCCCAGAGTGCAAGCCTACTATCCACAGGGAACTCCATCTGGATTGCATTGAGTTTGAACCTGTTCCTCCCCATCCACACCCTGATAACCTCCAGACACTGGGGTCAGGACTCCTACAGCATCCCTCATTCACCCAGGGTGAGTGGGTCGACCCACTCAGGAAAGAGCAGAGCTCTTTTAATATGGTGTCTCTCACTCCAACCTTCCCAGGAGGCCCAAAAGGATACCATGGTTGACACTATTGAAGACTGCTGAGATATCTAGCAGAATGAGGATTATCACACTTCCTTCCTCCAAGTCCTGCAACAGAGCATCCATGTATTTAAATAAAGAAGGATTACTGACATTATTTCCAGTGCTTTGGCACTCTATACCATAAGAGTGGATGAGTAGCTGTAGGTTGACAAACCCTATGTTACAGAATATAGTCTTATTTCCCTTGCTGGCTTATTCAAGATCATTTTTCCTGACAGCATCATCCAGTTGCTAACAATGAAGTGGCAGGGTCTCTTGAGCGCTCCTCCATAGCATCCAAGAAACCTTTCAGAATTCTTGCAGGTGTTTGGATTTAGGGCTACCAGGTCAGGGCTGCAAAACTCCAGATGGCCACTAGATAAAGCAAAGAGCCAGTGTTTTCTCTATTCTAGCTGCCATCTAGTGATCCATGTGCACTTTTGCAGTCCAAATTTGTTAACCCCACTCAAGTTCCTCTATGTTTCATGGAGATAGATTGTTTATGCAAAGGGGCTGTATTTGAAAGCCCAGCAACTGATGGCCTTGAAATACAGGCTTTCTGGAACCCGTCCTAAACTTGCCAGAACTGATAGTGGTTGGAAATAGCCAATATACAAAAGAAAAAACACCTTTTCTTCTACCTACGTTGAGAATATTTTCCTTCCTTATTCCATGGCCTTGAAGGAGATTCCATAATGTCAGAAATAGTGAAACAATTCCTCTAGAGCAACTCAAACAATTCACTGAAATAAATGGTAGAGAAGCCAGCCAAGAATGTCTCTTCAACATAGGGAGGTGGTTTAAATTAATATTTCAATGTAAGAGAATTCCTCTGCTATAAATTTAATATCCATGAACTGTTATTTGAACGCTATTAAGTGAAACCAGGGCAGACTGCTTAACATAATATCTGACATTCTAACATGTATTATTTAAAGTTTAATTTGTTAGTACTGCTACCTTTAACCCAACACTGTTCAGGCTGGCTTTTCAGTGCAAAATCCCTGAAAACCAAAGAACAATACAAGACTTCTCAGCCTTTGGCCTAGAGCAGTCATTAAAGTGGAATGTGTGTGCGTGCAAAAGATGGAAACCCTATCAAAAATTATCATAGGGTGCCAGACCTAATTTTATACTGCAGAATGAAAATACAGGATGATATTTCATAATACAGGATCAAAAGAAAACCACTCATTGTGAGCATCCAAGCCCAAAAAGAATTTTAAAAAAAGTAAAATATATATCCGTGTGCACCTGCATATACATAAAAGCCTATCAGATTAACAGATCCTTTACAGTGCAAGCCTGAACAGAAGTTCAATGTGACAGTCCCAGGTGGGATTTAAGCCTTTATTGACTTTGTAACAATGACTAGGGAAATGCAGGTGTGCTGTTTGTTAATGGAGAAAAAGCAAAAGATGGGAACTATTCTGCCTCCTTTGAGCAACACAGCTATTATATTTGCCTATGATCTATTATAAACAACCTAAGAACTGGTCTATAGTTGGGCTTCTTTTTTGAAGAACTGCTTTCTTCCTCATCAAGCAGAGTCACCATAACATGGGCAGAGGCCTTGTGCACGGAGGCACGGCTCTCCAGGCCGTAAGCAAGGAACATATGAATTTAAGGGAAGAGGGGCATGAAAATAGATATGTCAGGAACTCTTATCCAGATAAGAATGGAACAAGGACAAGATGAAATACCTCTTCTTTTCCTCCATGCTCCAATGCTGCATAGTGGTTAAGATGGGGAGACTGATTCAGGTCCCCCTCAGCCACAGAAGCTCAGCTTGGACTAGTCTTTTTCTCTGTCAGCCAGGTTCACCTGAAAGAGGGTGGTGGTGATTTGAATAAAAGGAACAGCAATCTCCTTGTGGGTCACTTAGAGCAGTGTTCCTGAACCTTAGCAACTTTAAGATGGGTGGACTTCAACTCCCAGAATTCTCGGAGTTGAAGTCCACCCATCTTAAAGTTGCTGAGGTTGAGGAATACTGAGTTCCTAGATGAAAAGTGACATGATAACAGAATAATTTAGTTCTGGCCTTCAGAAGGAGGTGGGGAAGAGGAAACAATTACTCAGCCCTGGGAAAATAGAAAGCAGGAGAACAAAACTCAGAACAGCCCCACCTTGACCTTGTTGTCCTTAAAAGGGGGCTGTGAAGATTTTGGACAGGCTTTCAAGATTCTGTTAATATACCCCATAATGTAACATTTCTGGCATCCCTGCGGTGTCTATTTCTCAACTTAGTCTGCTCTAAGGGCTGACACATAGTGATTTAACAAATGAATGAATAAAGTAAATGAGTCTGTTTGAAAGAAGGAAGAGATCTCTACAGAATCTCCCTTCCTGATATCCTTGCAGTACAAGGTAAAAGACTAATTTAACCAATTTAGGATAAAGTAGCCACTTTTCTGAGACAGTTTTGATTTGGTGTTCTAATTATACAACTAACATTCTGCCCTGCTATTAGAGAGGTATTGCTTATAACAGGTTTTATCTAGCCATCAGGAAGTAGAATAAAACTGAGGTTTTATCCAGCTCCATCCTTCAGCTCCATAGTTAACTTAGTTCTAACTGCCCAGGTCCGCTTTGTAGCTGAAATTCCACCCATCACTTTCCTTTATCCCACACTATGACTATGTAACTGGTAACTTGTTGGTATACATGTCAGAACCACTCACGATGGAAGGCAAGTAATTTATTTTCAAATCAGATGCATTTTATTTATTTATTTATTTTTTAAAAAGCAATGCGCTGATGGTATGACAAGCTTGCTCATTTTTTATTTTCATAAACCCATTACTCAGGAGTCCATAAAATGATGAAGGGCTCCGTTTGTATGTCAACCGAACAGGTAAAATATAGCTTTCTGTATGAAAGATTTAATTTAAATATAAAATTTGCCATAAAGTTAGCTGGCCAGAATAAATTAGAACAGCTCAATGATCTGTCACCAATATGGAGAAGTTATGCAAAGGCTTATTGGATTGCAAATCTCCCCTTCCTGCCTTTGGTTGGGCTGATATGACAAGGCAGGGAAATTTAAAATGATGTTGTAAAATCAGACTGCCTTTCAGTTGATTGCAAGTGGGGAGCAACTAACAAACAACCATTTTAGATCTAATTAACATGTTTGTCCAGACAGTTTTCCAAGAATATGTGAACTGACAGCTTCAGGTCAATTAAAAGCTATGCAAAATGGACAAATTTCATTAAGCGGCTTGGAATAGCCCACATATCCCATTCCCCAGGAGACAATTTGATGGGATCTGTTCTGTAGCAAACAGGCATGAGGCATCACATTCTGGCCAGTGCCTTCTAAAAGCATTATGTTCTCCACCAGGGATGAAAACAATAACCTCTGGAATCAAAGTTAACAGCCTTTAGAGTTGGAACAATCAAGACACTGCCCAGAGACTTGTGCTAGAAAACAATCTCTTTTTACTTTATCATTTAGAGCAACGGTGGAAGGGAAAATCCCTAGCAGGTTGTTCTTCTGTACAGGAGGGGGTTATGTTCATTGTTCAGAGGTACCAAACCTGAGACCACAGAGATGCTTGAAAGCCTTGGACCCCAGAGACCTCCAGACGTTGCTAGCATGTTATAATTTTTAATGTGACAGAAGGGGAAATAGCACTGAATACGTGTCTGGAGAATAATTAAATTAACAATATTTAATTTTAATTCAATGGAAATGGAATAAATCAAATTTAGTTTTGCCCTGGCCCTAATGACTCATCTGATGCTACTCTGCCCTCTACACATGCCATATACCATTTGGAACCTTGCAAGACTTTTTAAGTCTTTGTGTTCTGAGAAAAGCTTCAGGATGTATCCTATGTATTTGGCAAATGTTTGTGACACCTAACCATCTAGCTTGAGCTGTCCTGTCCGTAGAAGAAAAAGTTTGGGGCCCTTTTTACCAGGGCTTAGAATATACGATGGGTCATCATATCTATACAACCCATTATTTTCCATTCTAGAGCTATTATGGAATAGGTAGAATAGGTAACATTTATAATAAAGTCACTCCGATAGTACTGGAAATGGTACTAGTACTTACATTTTAAGATGCAAATTAGGCAGGACAATATATCATACTGCCTTTTCTATCATTATTTCTTTCTTACGCCTCCCCTGATTTTATGCATTCTTCCCTCTTCCTCCACAGATATTTTCTTTCTTTAAAATGGTACATTTTAAAACCCTCTCTATCAGAAGTGTCCACAGGATAGGGTAAAAAAACTCAGGATGGCAGCCATGTCAGTGTGATCAAAGGTTTTTATGTGCATCTGACATAAAAAATAGGTGGAACTTTGATCACACTGTTGTGGCCTTGACTTTCTTTACCATACCCTGAGGAGACCCCTGCTTTATTGTGTCTAAAATATACCATGTGCAGGACTATAGCTTAGATTCACTGATTGCACTGCAGTGTAATGTGATTTATAAATCATTATTTATCATACAGAGTTTTGTTGTAATAGGCCACTGTATTTTGGGTTATTTATTTTTTTCTCTTCACCAGATAGATAGATAGACGGACAGATTTAAGACTGATTCAAGGGCAAATGGTTAGGTTGCTTTTCTAGCCAATATAGTTATTTTATATAATAGTAATATATTATATAGTTAAATTGCTATTTAATTTGGATACAAGATCACAATTAATTTTTAAAGAAATGTTAACTGAAATGTTTTTGAAGTTTAATAAAGTAAATAAAAATGATCAAAAATTAATGATTAAGCCCAGCATTGTTTCTGAATACTACAGAAAAATTAATGTGCATCCTGTACTCAGTTTCCTTTCAAACAAGTTGTATGCATATTTACTTTGACCTCACATTGCATTTAGCGAGGATTACTCTGTAGTAGAAAATGAGGGTAATCATGGTCCTATTTCCTAGCTGAGCAAGGCAGGGGCAAAACTCCCGGGGTTTTCCATTTCTTTTTGACAGACATTCCTACAATGCCTTACCATTAGCACATCCAAAACACCTGAATGGCAACGAAGCACATAACCCCGGTAGACAGATTTCTATATTAAATATAATATTTAAACAGATTCATACCCACCAAGCAAGCTTCTTCTATTAACTTAATTTAATTAATCTATTAATTTAATTTACATCATTATGGTCATGTCTAGTTTTTCCTTTAGGAGTTCAAGATGGACTGCATAAGGATATAGAGGAATTTAGCTCTGGCCTTCAGAAGGAAATGGGAGAAGGGCAATGGGAAGGTACAAAGTGGGAGAAAGAGACTCAGAACAGCCCAGCCTTAACCTTGTTGTCCATAAAAAGGGGCAGTGAAGGTTTTGGAAGGCTTTCAAAATTCTGTTAATGTAGCCTACAACAATACAGTAGCAGTCCTGGGGTCCCTGCTGTATCTGTTTCTTGACTTGGCCTAACTCAAAGGGCTGGATTTGTATATACCACAAAATACATAGTATAGAGCCAGTCTGGTGTAGTGGTTAAGGCACCAGACTAGAAACTAGTTCTAGTTCTGCCTTAGGCACAAAGCCAGCTGGGTGACCTTGGGCGAGTCACTTCCTCTCAGCCCTAGGAAGGAGGCAAGGGCAAACCACTTCCTAAATCTTGTCAACTGCAGGGATTTGTCCAGACAGTCACCAGGAGTCAACACTGACTCAAAGGTACAAATATAATAATATAATAAACAGTATACTGTAGTTTGTTACTATGCTTCTTGAACTCAGGCACTGTAGTTTGTAAACTATGGTTTATAGTTTGGTGTGTTGTATTAATCTAGCCAACTCCAAACTATGATTTTTGCTATATATGCACTCAATCAGTAAATGGCTCAAACTAACCCAGTGAGTTCTGTGGTGGAGCAAAGAGTTGAACTTGGATTTCCCCAGCCCCAGTATGATCACTCGGCTAAAGTATGGCTAAAGTAGAATTAGATTGTTTTGGAATGTATTCCATCTTGTTTCGGCTTGGCCACTTGCACAATAGATCGAGTTCATTCTATCAAGTGAATGCTAGGCCATCTCTTTATTATTTTTACTTCCAGTAGATGGGCAACTATTTTATAAATCGTTGACATATGGCACAGGCATTTACATGTCCATCCTTTCAATCGCTTGTCTTTATGTCTATAATGAAATAGAGAAGCAGTATCAAATATGCCCTTGGTCCTGTCTCGACACAGAACTCCTACAGCTGTACCTTTTGTGGGTACTTATTCCTTCCAAGCCATCCACACCAATTGGCAGTGACCAGAATTAAATCTTATCTGAACATTTCATTGCATAGTGCTAAAGAAAAGATCTAGATAGCATCACTGAAGCAATGAGCATGAAATTGAGCAAACTGAGGGAGGCAGTGAAAGATAGGAAGGCCTGGCGCAATATGGTTCATGGGGTCACGAAGAGTCAGACACGACTTAACGACTAAACAACAACAACAAAAGAAAAGATGGTCCACCGCATCAGATCTCATTGTTGGAAGAAATGCACCAGCTGCCTTTTAGGAAAGAGAAAGCAAGCAGCAGCTTGGTTGGGTATTGTACCTAATCAAGAACTGATTTTACAAGGAATTTGCATAGAAATGTCAGTGCTGGAAAGCATCCCATTTTAAAAACAGTTTTCCATATTTAAAAATAAAAAGAAATAGCTTTAAGGTGAAATGATCATGGCTACTCACTTTTCCCACATCAACAACTTGTGACAGAAGTTTAAATAAAAACCTCAGTCATGACTGACCGTGCTTAATCATTCCAGTGAACATTGAACAAATTTCCTTATTAGTAATACCTACATGAAATGCTTAACCTAAGCAATTTCAGTGCTCCTGAAAATCTTACCTACAGAATCACATTAGCAACAAACCTATCATCTGAAAAGTAAAAGACCTACATTTTACACATCTACCCTGGAAGTCAATTTCAGGCCTTTCATCCCTGCCAAATGCTATCTCAGCTTTACACCGGCCAAATTTCATGCCAAGAAGTAAACAGCAGGCCTTGCTAATAGACATGATTATCTGATAGAATGCTTAACACAGAGAGAAACAGATTTTAACTAAAGTGATTTAGGTATATATAGCCTTACATTTGTGAGATTTTTGAGGTAACTGTTATCCACCTGAGCAGCATTTAAGACACAATGAGTGTAGGCCAGCAGCAGCCCGTGGACCCATGAGACAGCATTGTGTGGGGGGACTGAATGGCTTGGGGAACTGTCCTCCCTGTTCCTGATGCCAAGACGTTCAATCATCAGCTGAGCAGTGAGGAACAGATCCTGATTTTCCTACTGCAAAGGGGGAACAGCAGTCTCAGTTAAGGGATGGTGGGTAGGGTGATTATTGTTGCAAGTGTGGCAACAATCTGCTGACCACAAAAGGCAGTGGAAGTGAGTATCTTGTCTTTATCAATGAGATGGCTAACCTCAAGGTCTTTCTTCTGCCTTTGGTCCTGGACATGGAGCTCTCTGACTCCCCATCCCCACCCTGGTCAGATGTGACTAGCTCAGGGCTAGGCTCTGCCTACTCATATTGTGTATTCCTTAAAGACACCTCTCTTTCTGTTAAAGTTATAAATCTGCTTCATTTATCTTTGTTCAAGTTCCTGTTCCTCGAGGTTATTCCTACTTCCCATTACACACACCCACACAGTCTCAGTCACAGAAGCTCCTGGGTGACCTTGGGCCAATCACTCTCTCTCAGCCCAAACTACCTCTCAGGATAGTTGTTGTGGGGAAAAGTAGGAAAAGTATGTATACCATCTTCAGCTCCTGAAGGAAAAGTAGGATATAAGTCTACATGGGGCTACCCTTGAAGAATATCTAGAAACTACAGCTGGCACAAAATGCAGTGGTGCAGAGAGTTTTGAATGCCCCCGGGGGGGACATATGGCACCTCTGTTACATGAGCTGCACTGGCTGCTGGGTTGCTTCTGGGTCCAATTCAAGGTGTTGGTTATCACCTTTAATACCCTTCATGGCACAGGACCAGGTTATCTGAGGAGCCGTCTCGCCCCCGTTATATCAGCCTGCCCCACTCAGTCTGGCAGAAGGGGCATGTTGTAAACCCCACCTGTCAAGGAATTTTGGCTGGCGGGGCCTAGGAAGAGGGCCTTTTCTGCCGTGGCCCCTGCCCTGTAGAACAACTTACCACCTGGGGTGTGGTCCGCCCCCACTCTCATGGCCTTCCGGAAGAGTGTGAAATCTTGGCTACACAAGGTGGCCTGGGGGACTGATGGGGGCTTGCATTGTTGGGATTAGCTGGTGGGATAATCAATTCTGCCTCCCCCCCCCCCCCCCCGTTCATCTTGAATTGTATATAGTCTTTTTATATAGTATATTTTTTAGCTAATTTAATATGGATATTTATAATTTTACTGTTTTTAATGTCTGGATTTTAATTGTGAGCCACCCAGAGTTACCCTTTGGGGAACATGGGTGGCACATAAATTTAATCAATCAATCAATCAATCAATCAATCAAGAAAATATAATACTAACAAATAAACACTGTTCTGCAAAGAAAGGCTTTAACCTTATTTGTTAACAATTCCTTACAGAAGGAAGAGGGAACTAGTGATCTTGGCTGAAATCATGAAGGAAGAGAAGGTTCAAGCTTGTACTCCAAGATAGCTCATTGTAGGCATGATCATAGTTTCACAAGTTTCTCCTCTCATGCTTTTTTTTTTCCTACAGGCCCTTGCACTACCTGCAATACTACTTCAATCCAGAGAAAAAGTGACAAAAGCAAAATAAATATGTCCCAACATTTATTTGTAGAAACCTCCAATGCAGTGTTTCTCGACCTTGGCAACCTGAAGATGTGTGAACTTCAGCTCCCAGAATTCCCCAGCCAGCCATAGCTGACTGGGGAATTCTGGGAGTTGAAGTCCACACATCTTCAGGTTGCCAAGGTTGAGAAACACTGCTCTAATGCAACATGGAGACTTCCTTGAACAGGAGGACACCACTAGGAATTGCCCCCTGAAATTAAGTGATGCAACAGGGATTCTTGCCATGGGGGGGAAAACTCACTTCATTACCTGTGCATAATTGAGTCTGTAAATTTATGCATGTTTATTCAGAGTCAAGTCACACTGAATGTGGTTGGACTTATTTACTCCTTTAATTCTCAAGAAGCATGCATCTGAGGGGCTTTAATGTCAACAAATCAGAGTTTTGGAAGAAGGATGTATTATTTATTCTTATTTGTGTAATTTATTGCCCGTCTTTCCATCCAGGCTGGGCAATCAAAGTGGCTAACAACACCATAAAAAAGGAAGAAATACACAACAAGAAAATAAAAATAGTACACTTAAAACATAATTACAAATACAACTTGAAAGCTAAAACAGTTCTTTAAAACAGGCCAAACTCATTAGAATGAAGTACAAGGCACATTTCTACTTTTATAGGTTTCTATTATGTTTGCAGCATTATTTATTTCTTTGTTTGTCTTAGAGTACACAAGCTTGTGTATATAACCTACAGAATGATTGTGGATGATGAATCTATTCAAATAGCCAACATTCTCAGAACGGGGGGGGGGGGGGGGGGGGAGAAACAGGTGCATTCTCACGTATTTTGCCAAGCATTATTTAAATGTGCCAAATAGCATAACAGAAGCGCACTCTGAATATAGAATCAGAGTTGGAAGGCCCCATTTAGGCCACCCTGCCCAACCCCTGCTCATCTCATGCATATGAAACCATACCAGACAGAATGTTGATGAAGATTCTCAGTCATCCTGGTGGAATTATCCGGAGGTTGAGTCATGGCAACTGGACTTCTTTTCTTTTGGTCTGATACGTTTCGCTGTTTGTCCAAGACTGAAGAAGCAGCAGAATGTATCAAACCAAAAGAAAAGAAGTCCAGTTGCCATGACTCAACCTCCAGATACCAGACAGAAGTTACTAGCCTCTGTCCTGCTTAAAAACATCCAGTAAAAAAAGAGCTCATCAGCTCTTTCAATAATTTATTTCACTTCTTAGAGTTAGGAAGTATTTTCTAATATTCAGTAGGAATCTGCTTGCCTGTTGTTTAAATCCATTATTCTTAGTAATAATACTTGTGGAAAAGACATCTGGGAAAGGTAGTTTTTTTGCAAACTGATTATGGGCCAGCAGTATGATGTGGCTGCAAAGAAGGTAAATGCAATTTTAGGTTATATCAGCAGAAGTATAATTTCCAAATCAGGGGATGCAATTTTCTACTCTGTTCTGCTTTGATCAGCCCCCACTGGGTCCAGTTCTGGGCACCACACTTTCTTACTGCTCTAGACCACATCAAATCTCTTCTTGGGGCAGTTGAACAGTTTCCACAAATAAATCCTGGGACAGTTCAAGGTGTTCCAAACAAAATGGAACAGTTTCAAGGTCAGACCACACCAGAATATCTCTCCAAATGCTTCTGGTTTGGAGGATTTACTTCTGGAAAATGCTGGGCTGCCCTAGAACAAGATAATCCAGAAGGAGATCTGGCCTGATGCAGAGGGAAGAAAAATGTTGCAAAGTTATGGGGAACATTCCATTCCTGTACCAGTGGATTTTGTACATCCCTAGTTCAAAATAAATAAATGGAAAAAACAAAGGGCCGTTGGAAATGAAAACTGTTCCCATGAGGCGGTGAGCATCTCTTCACTGGAGATCTTCAAGTGGAGACTGTTCCATCATCTCTCTGCTTTGCTTTATTCTGGGATGCTTCTGAGCAGTGTTTCTCAACCCTAGCATCTCTAAGATGTGTGGACCAACTCCCAGCATTCCCATGCTGGCTGGGGAATGCTGGGAGTTGGAGTCCACCTATCTTAAGGTTGAGAAACACTTCTTTAGATTCCTGCAGTGAGCAGAAAGTCAGACACAGTGGCCTAAGTAGCTCCTTCCAACTCTACAAAACTAAGACTATACGGATTAATTCTTTGTTTCCAATGAACTCTGTAGCCTTAGTATTCCCTTGTGTTTAACAGTTTACATTCAGGTAAAATAAGAAACCATTATTGGTGCAGAAAATACAGATCTTATGTCTAAATTCTATCATCAGTTCAGACAGCATGCTCAACTCTTTCAGGAGCTGCTTTCCTGCCATTAATAGTTGGCACGGTGTCTCTTCAAACTGCATTTTGAAAATTACGCTAATAACAGCAGAAAAACAAAAGGGCCCTAGGAATGATTGAAGAATAATGCATATGTCTCTAAAGAGGAGCAGGCATACTTTTTGGGAAGAGGAAAAACAAAGAATCTTGCAGCTCAGTAACAATTTACAATTAACTTCCATGGACTCCAATTTTAATAATCCTCACTAGCTGGACATATCAATGTAAAAAGACAATTCAACCTTCTGCTCAGGCATCACAGCCTGCTGAGCGGAAATTGCTTCTAGTGAAATTAAGTTTAATTAATAAAAGACTTTCACTTCAATGTTTGGCCGTATTAGTAATTCCATCCAGGTGATGATATACACACAGCAAGAGGCATACATTAAAGCCCAACCATGACAAAATAGATTGAGAATCATGGACTATGGAGAAAAAACTTGCTGCCAGGATGAAGATGTGTTACTCCACCACCAACCTGGACAGAGTGGAAGGACCTTATCCACGGACTCAGGAAGTTGGCTTCTCTTGGATTAGGGTGAGAGTTGAGGAATGAGGTTGGAAAATGATCCTCATGGTCTCCCTTCTCCACCCCTTTGAACCTAAGAGCAGCAGCAACACAACTTAGGGATTAGTGGAAGAGATGGAAGATCTTAGCAAGAGGGCCTCACCCAAAAGAGTAAGGAACCATTTCTGATACATCTTCATTGGAAATATTAGTTTTCAACAACCTTCAGTCCTGGCCTGTTACACATAGAAGTCCTTCAGTCCACTTACTTTTGAAGGAGAATAGTTAAAATGGGAGATAGTTTAATTCCACTCCAGATCAACACCCCATATGTTGTTTATCATCTACCTGGAACCAGTGAATGGAATGCCATCTGTATGGAACACATAAAATGCCTCCTTCAATTCTTCCGCACCAGATTGACTAGTCAAAAGTCACCAAATAAGCTTCCATGGCTGAGGACAGATTTGAACCTGAGTCTCCTAGTCAACGCTTTAATCACTACATCATATTGCCTCCCCAGTTTATGACTCAAAATATTGTCCAAGCCAAGAAAATGAGGTCAACAATTCAGTAATCAGCAGGTTGCCACACTTCCTGAAACTCTTCATTTTACATAATACCAAAAAGTTTTTGAGTCAGCCTCAAAATCTCCAAATTTTAGAGTTACAGAATTAGAGGAATCAAGAGGAAAAAGGAGAAGGAATGAATTTTGAGAAAGGAATAGAAAAAAAGTACAAATTAATCCATGTTCAAATCCATTTCTGAGTTACCACAGTGTTTTTCTCAGTTAAGAAAACCAAATAGTGGTTTACAAGGACAAGCACAATATTGATTCTGTTGAAATAGTCAAAATGTTCTTAAGAATGCTAAGTGTTCAGTAGAGTAATGTGAAAGTTTATCTATTTGTCTAGTCTCATTAGCTATCTGCAAATGAGAGAAAATAAATTGGGGTTTTGTATTACATGATTAGCATGCAAGAAAAAGCAACCTGTCCTGTTCCTCATGCAGCTCATATTTTAAAAGACTTTGGAGACTTAGAATAAAAACTCAGATTGAATCAATTAAGTAATCATGTGTAAATGTAATATTACTGTGCCAACTTATGCCTGGCGGTGACTAAGTGGTTACAGAATTCATGTCTTGAAAGAAAACAGAAGATTCAAGAATGTATACTGCTGTTCCTTCTTATCTCGCTCATTCCACAGTAAAGTATAGAAACAGCTTGTTAAAATAACAAAAGCCTTGGTATAACCCAGTGATTCTCAATCTTGGGAACTTTAAGATGTGTGGACTTCAACTCCCAGAATTCCCCAGCCAGCATTTGCTGGCTGGGCAATTCTGGGAGTTGAAGTCCACACATCTTAAAGTTCCCAAGGTTGAGAAACACTGATATCACCCATATATCAAAGCCACCATGTTGTCTTTCAAGAAATGTAACTGAAATGTTTTCACATCTTAAAGAATATCTGTGTCTCCCTTGTGGTTATCTTCTCTTATTAACTCTAAAGCAATGTTCTCAGCTGGGGTATATACATATATACACATGTTCAAACTGTCCTTTTTCAACCTTTCATGTGTACCTGTATAACCTATTGGCTCTTGCTCATGGTTCTTATGGGTGCAAGAGCTTTGGAAAATAAAATTATCATTTGGATCCTCCCTGGCTGTTGGTGTTTTTCCACGATAGGGTGGACTTGATATAGTCCCTGCCTTAGGCTAATTTCAGATTTTTTTTTCTCTAGCAATATAATATACTTGTATTAAAAATAGGTTCTTAACAACAATGCCAAAGTGTTCATTTGATGAATAAGGAAAATTCCTGACAAACAGTATATTCTTGCTTGGTGGCTACATACCTGCAAGTCAGACTGCTGCTATTCTAAGGGGGGATAATCCTCAGCCCACAGCTGATGTGGCCTCTTGTCTCTAGTACCATGGCTGATTACTAGCAATATCATTTTTAGCTGTTCTCTTTCCCTTATATTCTTTTTCAACAAATATGGCTGAAAATGGATACATGCTGCTGCTGTACCTTTAAGCCCCCAAACGCAAAGAAAGGGTCTAAGGTATTAGATCCCACCCAATGAGGCTGCTGCATCAGTCTTTTACTGTTGTTCCCAGGGCAAAAATGCTGCCCCATCCAGTCCTAAATAACATTTATACTTCCGAGAAGTGTTAAACACTAATTCAGCTCCCCTGTGACCCCCCTCTTTTTTTTTTTTCGTGACCATTTTAAGATTATAAATCTCAGCAGGTGGTGGCACCTTGTCTGGATCTGGAAGCTAAATAGGTTCAAGCCTGGTTACTCCTTGGATGGGAACCATCAAGAAATGCCATGATAGTAGATCAGTCTACAAAAAAAACATACTGGAAAAAGCCAATGGCAAACAATTTCCATACAGTTGCCAAGAGAACTGAAATGTTGTTCAACGGGTTCAACTTGAGGAATCCTTATCTTTTTTTAGCCTAGAAAAGAAATGGGTCAGATTCAGATTGGCCTGGAATTCTGCTCATAAGATGCCTCCTCTGTGACAGTTACAGTCCATCAATATCATCACCTAAAAAGCTGCTGTGAAGAGAGGAGAAACTTTCCAGAACAACAAATACTGGAGGGCATCAAGGAGGAGAGGAATCTGAAACAAATGATGTTCTCCTGTACTTGCAGAAGAAGGATCTTAGGAAACAGAAGAGGGCTTCTCTTTCTGGATCCAACTCAAATTCTGTCACCAATAAAATGGAGCTACCACTGAAGGATGGGGGGAAATGTGCTGTAGATAGTGCAAGTGGAGAAATATCAGCAACAGCAGAAAGCTTTCTTTTGTGTCTGTGTGAGTCAACACAGGTTTTAAGGATTGGTATGCTTAGTAAGCCTGATAGACTGTAAGTTCTGCATGCACATACACAACTTGTTTGGGGGAAACACAGATTATCATCCCAGATAGCATGTTTAGGCTTGGGACAAGGAGACCTGGACTGAACTCCTTGCACAAGAAGATTGTTGAAAATTGGTTAATGAATGTTGCTTCAGATTGTTAGACTATGGCAAATAAAACCAGTCTTCAACATTAGTAGAGTAAGTATGCAAGGCCTAGCAGTCAGGTCAGGTTGAACCATTTTACTCTTGGTGGACAAGATGGCACCTCCTCATTTTCCTTTTAGAAGCAGAAGACTAGATTGGAAAACACAGGCATTGTGTTTCATTCCAATATCATTCCAACCCTGATATCTAACATCTCACTAGCACTTACTCACAGATGTTCCAGCACACATCCATTCAAATGTGTAAACTGCATTAAGTTCAGCAGCTATGTATTTGTATGCATACATATTTTTTCCTTTTTGGGGGGAAAAAGTCTTTTAGCATATAGACTGAATTCACACATCATTCTAAACATGTTGTTAACCAGTATTTATTGAAAAATCCATGATCAGACTAACAGACTAAGCCAACACTTCTTGTGCTTGTGCAAGTAAAGTGGGAGAGCTGTCAAAACTCATTTTTGATTTGTCTCTGGTTTGTGTGGACAAATGAACTTTAATAATGGGCCAGTTACAACTGCTGCGTTCACACATCAAACTGAAACTTAATGTATTTTTTTTTCTTTCACACAATGGCTTGTTCAAGAAAAAATGATGAAAAAAATAGGACTGTGATATGTGAAACTAGCTACTGTCTACCAGCCTGATCTACTTCATATACTTATTGTATATTGTAGATATACAATAGCACAATGCTCACATACATCCCCTTAGATCTTTAATGCAGCTTTTCCCAGCTTGGTACTCCCAGGTGTGTTGGACTATGACTGCTATCATTCACAGTCAAGATGCTCAATAACTTACAGATTGATGCAATGTGAAACATAGTCCAACACATTTAGAGGTCTCAAGTTAGGACATGTTATTTAGATGATGGATAGGATTTAGCAATTAATAGTCCAAATTTAATTAGCCCTTGTTACTTTAGAATGTTCAAATGTATTATTCTGTAATCCAGTACTATGGATGTTGAGAGGATAAAGGGTCCCTTTCAAATCAGGGTTTATATTCCTAGATTAGCAAGTGAGTTTGATAACCTTTCCCAACCTGATACGTTGAGATGAACTGGACTCAATTTTTCAGATGTTTTAGCTAACATAGCCAATACTGATGCTGGCTGGGAATTCTGGATTTCATAGTTCGAATACATCTGGAGAGAAGCATGTTAAGAGAAGGCTGGACTATAGTATCGTAGTATTATTGCTGAGTACCCTATTATTTCCTGAAATAATGGAGTTGAGGATTTATGATCTTGAACTTATAAAATCATGTTCAGTTGATTATGTTACCTTGCCACCTCACCCCAGTGAGCATGCATGGCCCAGGCAGGCTGCGATGAATAGTTTAGTATAGCGCTGAATCTACATCTCTGACATTCCCTGTCTGGAGCCCTATAAAAAACTGCATACTCACTTTGATTAATGACGGCTAAAGGTCGTAATTCCACACTATCTGATATCAAATCTTAACACTTTTTTTTTTAAAAAAGCAAAGATAAAATTTATGAAACTTGGTGGATAAAGCTCTAAAACATAAGAGTCATAAACACTTAAAATCTCACCCACTAAGTCACTCAAATGTATAGAAAGGAGAGGTCCACAATGGGCCCTTCCTAACGTTTGCCTTTTGCAGATGGTTACGACTCTGAATAAGAGAAGAAAGCATGGTCGATCTGCAGAAATCAAAATTTCCAAGATACAGGGTCTGCTCTATTTTAAGCCAAAACAAGATCAATACAAAGTGACTTAGAGCAATGTGGGGACCCACCAATACAGTATTTTACTGGAGTATAATATAAATTGTCATTTTGAAGCAGTATTTCAAAGTAGATGCCTATTGCAATTACATCTGTATAGATTCTCCCCTCTACATTATCTCTCCTCTTCCACAAGGCTGGTTGTTGGATCCCCACCTCCAGGACTGCATCCTTTCCTGAATTGCAGCACTGGGCCCCCAGGTGATTTTCCTAGAGCACTGTTGACCTGGAATAACCCCGTAGACATCATATACTTGGATTTCAAAAAGCATTTGACCAAACCCCCATCACCGTCTGAATGAAATGAGTAATTATGGAATAAAGGACAGGCCCGTGTATGAAATGGTAAGTGTCTAAAGAGCAGGAATTTAAAAAAACAGGAAAAAATGAGAGCACAACGTGTCCCTTGCATCACACTGGGACCAGCAATGTGAATAAATGATCTGGAGTTAGAGGTTAGAGCAGTGAGTTATCTATGTTTGTGGGTGACTGCAGGGCAAGGAAATTCTAGTGGACAGAGAAGAGCAAAACAAAGGGCAATGAGGGGGAAAAGGAAAATGTGATTCAGTGTAAGTATGTGTACAATAATGTAAATTGGCACATATTGTTCACCATATACACAAAGACTCAGTAAGATACCATCAAGGGGAACTTAGGGTTGTGCTGAATAGTGGTTTGCAGTAGCTGAGGAAAGGCAAAACCTGTGTTACCAGTTAGCAGCGCTTTTATATTGTGAAAAGCTACTTGTGGTACATGCATACATTTAATCTATGCACAAAGGGAATGGAAATCTAATTAATTTGTTAATTGAAACTTATATAGAATTAATCTACGATATCTTTTTAATTGATACCCTTCAGCTAATCCTGTTTATGAGCAAACTGTCCTTTGTTTGCTTTCACTAATACAAACAGCACTTCACGCCACTGTCGTTTCCAATTCCTAATCCATTAAAAGCAGTTGGAAGATGATTTGGGGCCCTTTTTTTCTCCTACCAACCTTGTACCACTGAGAACAAGGAATCAAAGAATGATGGCTGCAGTCCAGTTGCTGCAGAACTTAGAGAAACAATAAATACCTCACTCCTACTCCATACAAAAAGGAAATAAAATTAAGTGCTAGCACCCCGCTGTACATCCTTACTTCATTGTGTACATTTGTCTGATGATAATCCTAAAAAAGCAGCTACAACTGATTTAAGATCTGAAAAAAAGCCCTCAGTTCTTATGAGGGGGAGTTGAAAAAGCACCAAACTATTTTGTTTCTCTTTAAAAATCTGCTAAGGCAGCTAAACTTAGGAGCAGGAAGGTAGAGTGAGGCGAGAGTTCCTGCAAATAAGGAAATGGGCTACCTGCAAGCTCCAGAAAGCTGCAGCATTTAAAATAAAAGCTACTTATACTGTGTTTTTAAATATGCCACAACTGAGTTAGATGTAAATCAGCTCAGTTTTCTAACTTTGCCAACACGGTGAGACCACAGAGGTCCCGAACTGCTTCTGAACATGCGCCAAGTCCTTCTGCATTCAAATAACTTGTGAAAGGAGAAAAACAAACCTCTACAGAAGTGATGAAGATCCCCCATTTCCCCTGTGGCTCTAAGAACTTTTTCAGTTTGGACCTAACTTGCAAGTCTGCTCTTGAAGGAGAAGCAACGATCTGTTGTTGGGATCTCTGGCTGGTGTTTTTAATTCTAAAATGCTTTTTAATTGTTAGTTTTTATGATGTGTTTTTATTGTATGCTGCCCAGAATCACGTTCTGAGAGATGGGCAGCTATATAAACATGATATATAAATAAATTAAATAAATAAACAAGGGTAGCTAAATCCTCAGCCAACACTGGCTGGGGAATTCTGGGAGTTGAAGTCTACACATCTTAAAGTTGTCCAGGTTGAGAAATATCACTCTATGGGAAAGGTTTAATAGGCCCATGGAAAAAGAATGTTGATTCCAGAAAAAAAAATAGAGTAATAAAAAATGGAACAAAAGCTGCCAATATTAGACATCTTGTCATCCCATCTAGGATAGAAACCAGTTTACTTTCTTTGAGCTGCATTCTCCTCAATCTCATCCAGAATAAGACTAAAAAAAAAAAAAAGTTTGTGGCACTGTAAAGATTAGCCAAGTTTGTGTAAGGTGGTTGCTTCATCTGATGAGACACTAAGTTTATGGGTCAGTTGAAAGAATTTCCACTGGTGTTGCTAAGGTTGGAAGTAGGGATGTCCTGGGTGGGGTATAAAAAAAATGAAGATGGTGCCTACAACCACCTGATTGGAGCCTTATCCCTTTTTTTAAGTGCATCACATGCACAAGAGATATAAGAAAGGGGCAGGGCTTCAATCACACAGTTGAAGCTACCATTTTGACTTTTATGACACCCCCAATGGATGCCCCTTGAAAGGACCCTAAGCAAGGCACTTTCTGTGGGCCCCACGTATGCCTGGGTGTGTGATTTCTCTCCTCATAGTACCCCCTCCCAGTGCTGTTTTAGTTTCTTCTCACCCAGCACATATGCCTCTATGCACCCACAAACATACACGCACACATTCTTTCTTCTTCTTTCAATGGAAGGAGAGAAGAAGGAATAGGTAACAAAGAACCTCTGATAAATATACAGTGATCATACGTCCTTTATTATAAAGAACAGTCCTTTATTTCAGAAAGCTGTCCTTTAGATTTATTTAATTTGATTATTTATTTTCTTGGTTTTGCTCTTGAATTTCCTTTGTAAAGCAAAGCTATAAACATAAACAATTTTTTTTATCCTTATGAACTTCTTTCACATTTGTCCCTTTTTCAGGTTCAGATCCTTTATTTTTTCTAAGAAAATATGGTCACTGTAGCTAAATTCATTTTTTCAGAATGTTTGCAGCAATGAATTCGTGTAGACCATCTCAGCAGTACCACACATATTTCCCTCGGCTGTAAGGTGGCTGTAATAGTGTTCAGATACAAAGACTGGCCCTTGGTTCTCCTCACTGCAAATGTTTATCCCAACTTCCTTTCACAGACTGGGATGTTATGTTTTGCCTGGTGCTCCCATTTGATGGCTCAGCTCTGACACTAATAAATAATCAAGCCCCGAAAGGAGCTTTAATATGATTTCAAATCTTTGGCCCAGGAGACTGACTTGGCAGGGTGGGCTACAGCTGCCCGTGTAGCAGAGTCTTCTCAATTTGGCTAGTTTTTACCCATCGCTCACAGTGGAAAAGAAAGCTCATTCCATATTTATTTATAACATAATTTCATATCCTGTCCCTGATGAGATTGTTTCACCTACAGTGATTCAAATTTACCTTTGAAACACCAAGTTGTATGGTTAATTAAAACATGTACACACAGCTTCCTCCTTCCCCCCTTCTTTTTTTTTAACCTGAATGCCTCATTCTTTGAGTATACGTCAAATTGCATTTTCTTGTTCAAAGGTACCAGGTTGCCTTGCTCAAGTCATGAGTCTCTTTTTCAAAAGAAGCACAGGAAGAAGCTTGCATGCACAACTTTAAATTCAGAGTCTTAGTTATGCAAAATGCGTGCACTTAGAACGTGGTGTATTAAAAAGAAAAAAATCATACAGTCAAAAGCTCTTTATGCTCCAAGTCTTCTTCTTCCACAAAATTTTCACTGAGAAAGCCGCCCACTGAGCTTTTCAGAAAGCTCGTGAAGAATTGTCTTTTTCCGTAATGAATTATTAAGGTGGAACATCATTTTCTTTCCTTTAGTAAAGCCTTTCAGATATTCCATATGCTGAAGAGGTTAACCCAGGGTTTCTCAGCCTTGGCGACTTGAAGATGTGTGGACTTCAACTCCCAGAATTCCCCAGCCAGCCATGGGAGCTGAAGTCCACACATCTTCAAGTCGCCAAGGCTGAGAAACCCTGGGTTAAACAATGAAACCTCAGTTTACCAGACCTCGATGCAAAGGGCTTCAGATGCAGTGGACCAACCTGCACTGCAATTCCCATAATGACATCATTACACCTGTGATGTAATTTGCACTGTTTGTATCAGGGGTGTCCACCAGATGTGCTCAGGCAAAATCAAGATGGCAACCATGGCAGTTGCCATGTGCACTCATTTTTTATGTGTGCCACGTGTGCAATGCGCATTTAAAAAGGCAGAACTTAGTGATGATGTCATTACACACATGATGTAAACTCTCAGCGATCACATTCTCTTCAGTTTACCAGACTTTTGTTAACTGCAGCATTTCCTCCCCCCATTAGACTTTTAAAAATGGTTTCTCTTTAATAAGGTTACAGCTATTGCCGGCCTCAGCTTAATCACTTGACGAAGAACATTTGTCAGATATCAGCATCTTCCCACAGGAAGAACCAAGAGATGTTAAAAATACTTAATTCTTTGGTTTTTTCCCCCATCAGCAGTGCCCCTTTCTTCAACCAAAGCATTTCTTTTTGTCCTGTTGCCAGTAGCCAGCCTCTCTAGGGGCTTCTAAAATTATGAAGATCCGCTTTATAAAATGGTGAAAACACACTATCAGTGAAGCATTTCCATGAGCAACACAACGGTCTGCAAAACACAACCTCACTCGATTGTCCAAAACTGGCTGGCTTTCCTTGGCAAGGGGTATTTCTGCCTGCTTCTTTTTAATTGTATGCTAACAAAGTAAGTTTGAATTCACCATATGGGTTTAACGCTTTTCATTTTTTCTCATATTAAAAGTGACCGTTTGGATGAAACTTTTGCAGGAGTGCCAGGAACTATACCCAGAATGTAGGGCTTTTGAAAGGGCTTGGGGTCCTAGTTTATCTACCCCACACTAGCGATCCCAAAGTTTTGATTGAAAATGCAGCTTTGCATCCCCCAAACTGTTTCTCCACCAGCCCTCTCTCATCTGCTCTGGTTAAAGCTAAAGTCTTGTCAAGGTCACAGATGGTCATAACTTGAGTATTTTAGATCAAACAAACAAAAATAATTTTTGGTCTTTTGGCTAAGATCAAGTGTGATATCAAATACTTGTTTATGGAAGTAGCAAATCTGTGACATAGCATCCTTGGATTTTATAGCTATACAGCTTTAAAATGCTGAGTCACAAATTAAATGCATGTAGGAGAGAAACAAGAGAACCCAGCGATTATAAAATCTATCTATCTATCTTTGTTCAACTGGGTTTATTCTCAAGTACATGAGCTTTAGGATTTCACCTTTACTAAGGCTAATTTATATAAACTATTGTAAAGGTATAGATAAAAAGGACTCATACAATACTATAGGATGAGACATATTAATTGAAGTAGAATAGGGGTTCAATAAATATTTCCGAGCGTGAAATTGTAATGTCTGTTGAATTACTCCGTAATTTCACCATAGAACCGGCAATAAGTAGATTACAGAAGCTGACTGAAAATATATGTGTGGAATTAAAAGTAATTAAGAGGAAGGATGTATATGAGTGTAAGTATGTGTGTTAGGATGCCTCACGTACTGCATCCCAAAAGAAGACAAAGATTTACATGAAGTTATAGATAATATTATTTAAATTGCATGACAAAGCAGACTTATAGTGGAGAAGACTGATTAGCAATCTGTAGGGCTTCTCACCCCCAAGACACCCGTTAGACAATGTCAAGACCCCAGTCATTACTCTTTAAGATTTTTTTTAATCTTTAAGGTAGAGTTGGATGTCCATGTGGAAAGCCCATTGGAAATTGCAGAGAGTTGCTGACAGCTGAAGAGCTCTCAATTCTTTAGTCTCAGGTGGAAAATGAAAATTGGAAAGAGGTAAAGGAGTCAGTTGGCTCATGCATAGCCCATAATGACTTACAGCAAGCTCAAAATCCTTTTGGGGTACTCATGCATGGGTCAGACAACACCCCTTTCAATTTTTTTTTAATTAATCACACTAAATCTTATAAGGTTACTCTGCAACATCTTGTTAAGACTCCACTTGTTCTTCTACTGTTGAAATAATTCTAAAAAACAACACTTGACTATATATTTACTTTGAATTTAACCCCATTCAGTGTAATACTCTTTGCTTCCTAGTCCCACCTGGAGCTAGAACATGGGAAACTGTGTGTGATCTGTCACAGAGTTGTTTCCCACCCTGATTCCATGAGGTTTTCTGTTCACAAATGCCAAGTACAAAAGAACCGTAGGAAGGAAAGAGGGTACTGTGGCAAGAAAGACAGCCCAGTGCCAGTTTTATAATCTGTTGAGAGCCGTACTCAATTACAGAAGGGTTCTATCGGAAAATACTCTTTTTCCTCATGGCCAATGACTAGCCATATTACAGAAGAGATTGTTTTAGATGAGATGTCCTTATGCTAGAATTCCATGAACCCATACATAATGTTAAGTCTCAAAATCTGTGGGGCTAAACAATCCAACTGAACATTTAGATCACACAAGTGCAGGTATTTTTCTACCTTATTATCATGTTCAAAATTATTACCATTTTTCAAAATGACAACTAGTTTTTTTGGAATACAACAGTAACTCTGAAGCCAGTGGTTGGTTTTTTTTTTTTTACTTAGACAGAGGAACAGTCTGGAGAATGTTTTGTACAGATTTGTTTTTTCATCGCAGTATTAGGTCCTTTAACAAAGTATAAAGAATAGACAGCTGGTGAAATCTGGGTGCTGCAATACTGGAGTTTTAATGAAATGTTTTCATCTCACAATATCGAATTCCAAGTTGAAGGCAATAACAACATGTATTATTTAAGATAACAAGGTAAAGTAGCAGGCTTGCACAAGACCATCAACAACAAAAAACCCCAGACCAATAGAGGAAGTTGCTCTGAGACCAGATGGATTGCAGATTGTTATAACTGTGTAACACAAAAGATATATTGCATATGTTATATGCATATCTGAGCAACTGCCTAGGGTAGAAGATTTTAAATATACATTAAATCAACAATAGTCTATGTAAGCCATCATCCTGTTTCCAGCACTGGTCAGCCAGCTGTTTATGGGTAACCCAAAAAGCAGGATAAAGGAGTCTTAAGTCTCTTCTGCTCTTTGCTCCTTCACAGTGGGTTTTCAGGGGTTCACTAAACACACTATTTCTACACCACTGGACTGATTTTTCATCAGGGTGGCCGCTTAAATATTAATCCCACTCCTCAAAGAAAATGAATGACCACAACAACCGTAGCAATTTACAAGCGCTATTTTCTGCTTATAGAGAAATAATTGGAAATCATCACTATGATTTGCATAGATATATTTTATTTTTTTAATCTATTGCCATGCAGAATGTTTCCCTGCTTCGTTCTGTTTTTCCCACCAAGTCTCATTCACTCAGATGAAAGAGAATTGCTTTAGATACTTTTTTTCGAAGGAGAAATTCTCTTAAACGGAATGGTTTGTTCTTGCACTTATTGAATGATAAGGTGGTAGAGGAACAATGTGAAAATTCTCTTTTTTATTTACAATTCTCTCTCCAGAGATATCCACTGACTCTCTGGCTTCCCATGAAGATAGAATGAAGAAATTGCTCCCATTAGATTTGTTTGCAAATTGGAAAGTATTGGTAGCCAGGAAAGCTCCCAAGAAATGGAGAAATATGTAACAGAAAAGTTGCCATACTAGTAATAGTGCCTTTCACCTCCAGTAAACTCCAAAAATCCACCATGAAAAATCTGAAGAAATTCTCAAGCATTCTGAAAAAGCCTTTTTCACAAAGAGAAATTGCAATGTTGTGGTTTTCACACACAATAATCTCATATAGTGGGATGGGGAAGACACTGATCAAACAGTTCTTCTACCTGCCAGCTCATTTCCTGTCCTGAGCTCACATTTGATAGGCAGCTCCAAAACCGCTCTTTGTTCTTATAGATCTGTAGCTTTAAGCTGGGCAGTTTTTCAAGCAGAGGACACATTCAAGAGTGTCCTTAGACCAGTGTTGTCCAAACTTGGCCACTTTAAGATGAGTGGACTTCATGGCTGGCTGGGGAATTCTGGGAGTTGAAGTCCACTCATCTTAAAGTGGCCAAGTTTGGACAACACTGCCTTAGACAAACCTTCAAAGAACAGAATCTTCCCTATAGCTTAGGAACAAAGTCACCCACCCAATATTCCATGAATTTGTCTACTCTTTTTCTAAGATATTGGCCATCACCATAGCTGGGAGTTGCCTTGTTTTGGTCCTTCCTGAATCTACTATCAGTCAGATACAAGGGAGGCTTCAATCTGGAAGGTCTCTTTAAGTGAATGCCTTCTGGTAGACCTCCCCCCCACCCCTATCAGCTTAGCTAATGGCAACAACAAACAGCAGCAGTGACCACAGGTGGGCATCTGAATGCTTCAATTTTAATTGCATACATACGGCTGGTGCTGAAATATAAAGATCAGCTCCTGAATCAAGGCCCTCTTCCCCCAGCTCCAGCAAAAACATCATTTGTAAGAGAGCCAAGAAAAGTCCATGCTGGTACCAGACCAAATATGCACAAACCAAAAAGGCAGAGAGGAGCAGCTTTTCTTGTTGTTGTTGTTATTATTATCTTAGTTAGGAAATTTATATAGCTGCCTATCTTAAGCAAATGGTGGAGTGGTTAACTGACTAAACCCAAAAATCAATTAAAACAGGCACAATAAATACAAAATACAAAAGCTGAAGAATCTCCCACATTATCCTCAACTGCTGATTCACCTGTATTTGGCTTGGCTAGCAACCTGGCCCTAACACTTGGATTATTACTGCTGAGGCTGTGATGATGATGATGATGATGATTGTGGAGGAGAATCTCTGAAACGTGATGTGGGGACATTACTGGGATGAGTAGTCCTGTCTGAAGGGATTTGGGGTTTAAGATTTTCCACACACCATGCATCTGCTTTCTATTATTATTAGTATTATTAGTATTATTAGTATTAGTATTAGTATTATTTCAGCTGAAAAAAATGGGGTGGGGGCTACACTGGTTGTGGGCTGCTCTGCCCAAAAATAATATGGGAAAGGGAAATGCCTTTCTCTTCATGTTCTGCATACTATTTATAATATGTACAACTTTTATTATTTATCAGGTCTTTTCCTCCTACAATAAAATAATAGAGACAAAGCCCCTGATTATTTCCTCATACTCAGAAGTTAAGGGAAAGAAATGAGGGATATTGTTTCCAAGCTGATATTAATATTGTGCTGACAGCCCAAACCACATCATTTGGAAATAATCCCACTTTATTCAATGGGATTTCCAAATCACCTTGTGCAAGTCTGCAGCTTCAGATTATGGGTAAGGATGGTGAGAAAGATTAAACCAGTTGTGATACAGGGCATACAGCATTTTATGAGAAAAGATTGCCAACCATGCCAGAAAGAGAGCCTTTTTTAATTTGATAATGGTGTTGCAATAAAATAGATAAAGAGTATTTATCTTGGTAGCTATAAATTTTGGCTGACCTTTAGAAGCCATTTAGAGAAAGCACTTATTCCTCTGACTTTGATTTAAGATCATTTGCAGTAGGCAAATGGATGTGTGCACACATACTTACACTATATATATATATATATATATATATATATATATATATATATATGTATACACACACACACAGACATGCACACACACACACATATCTGCTAAAGCAATTATCCTTCCAGAAGGATCACTGTTACACAAAATGAAGGTGCTGTGTTCTTTATTTTCTCTGCTTAGATTATTAGATTGGAATGCAGTTTATATTCTCTTCCTATTATCAGCCAGACTGCCTGTGTGTCTTCTTTAGAAAAGCCATTCCTCTATTTTAGCAGTCAGCAATGCAGTGCCTATAGGTGCCAAAGTATCAGCAATATTCCCAAGATAGCATTCAAGTTCCAGCAAGTCACAAGTATCTTTCACACATTATGAGGTGTAATGCATTCTATTGAAATTATTGTCCATATTCCCAAGTCCACATCTATGTTTATGAAAGAAGCACATGCCAATCCTATTCAACTTAGAAAAAAAATGATCAGAGAATTATAGAATATATGAGTTTGAAGGGATCTTTTAGGTTATCTAGTCCAACCACCAGGAGACCACGAAACCATCCCTGACAGGTAGCCATGCAAACCCAGTTTGTAAACCTCAAGTTAAGGAATGTCTATCACTGTTTTAAGCAGACTCTTCCACTGTTCAACATCAGTAAATTAGCTGATTGGATACAAAAGTTGTTATTGCAGCCCAAGATTGCATTGCCATTCTAGCTGCTGCACCTGATTTTGTGATCATATTCAACCAGTGGTATACAGGTATTCCTAGATTCTTCTCACATGTTTTCCTGCTAAGCCAGGACTCCTGAATCCTGTATTTATACATCTGATTATTCCTATTGAGATGCAGGACTTATCAATTTATCCCCACTGAACATCATCCTGCTTGATTTGGTCCAATATTCAAATCTGCCAAGGTAATTCTGAGCTGTGATTTTTGTCCTCTTAAGATGTTACCCCATCTCTTTAGCTTGTTGTCATCTGCAGATTTGTTAAATATTCATTCCATCCTCTAGGTCATATGCAGAGATACTGAATAGCCAAAGACAGAACTCTGGATGGCCTCTGCCAATACCTCCCACCAGGTAGATGCAAACTGCTTATGAGGATCCTTTGGGAACCCTTATTCAACCAGTTGTAAATCCCCTAGACCAAGCATGCATATTTTTATCTTACCCATAAGGTATTATAATATGAGAGATCTTGTCAAAGACTTGATTGAGATCAAGGGACAATACATCCACACCATTTTCTTGGTCTACCTAATTAGTCACTCTGTCATAAGAATAGATGAGGTTAGTCTGACACAATTTGTTCTTGACAAACCCATGCTGAGTTCAGGTAATGGTAGCATTTTTTTCTAAGTGCTCTTCTTCTTGGATCAGGTGTGCTTTTTCTCCTTCCAGACTTCCAGTACCCTACCAGTTTTCTAGAATTAACTCATCAGTTCTGAAGAAACTTTTGCAAGCTCCTTCAATGGAGTGAATTCTTCACCCAAGGAATAATTTATAGACATATGTCTTTACTATTTTTTGTTGTAAAATATTTAAAATTCTTAATTTGATCTATAGATCATTCAGTAATATTAATTAACTGTAACCTGTACCAAGTTCCACAATTATGAGAATTTAGGAAATGATTCCTTTTCTTTTCTGGTAAAGCAGAGATGGCCAACATGTGGTCCTTGGACAGAAAGGAACTCACCCTTCATCTTTCCTCCATGATGAAGTAAAAGCGTTTTAGCTCCTTGCTATCTTCTGAACAGAGAAAAGGACCACTTTTTTCCTTACCTTGCAAAGTAGCACAGCAAAACAACGATGGGGATGGCCCTGGGTGGATGGTACTTTTTGTCCATTGGCCAGCTGGAGGGCATGATAACCAGCTCTTGTGCATTGCCAGGACAAGAACTGAGAAGATGTTTTCTAAGCCATTACAAAACTGTTCTAGATTAACATAAAGAACCAATCAGATTCATATTTTTGAGCTTGGTCTTACCCAAATATCAGAATGCATCGAAATGGATGGGATTGTTATTTATATTCAGTGTTATGATGTGCTATATTAATTAAACATGGTTATAGACTGCCAGGAATGGAGTGTAGCAAGCAGCTGTTCTTAGGCTGAGGGCATAGACCTTTCCTGATTTATTTCAATTTCTTACACCTGGTCATTGACCATAATAAAGGATTTGATTTGATTTGACCTTGATTTCTTCCTTCTGCCAATCTCTACATTAGTTGTTCTCCAGGACCATTGCCTGTTTGTTCTGCTGATGCTGACCTTCTGGGCCGTGCATGTCTACAGGAACACCCAGTTATTTAAATAAGTTGATGAAAATTCATACCCATGCAATGAATGTCACTGAGTTTTCCCATGTGCCCAATTCATCACCTCATACTTCAGAGCCTTTTCCCATCTAGCTCCCTTTTTGGAATTAACTCCTCTTTGAAATGTATTTGCAGTCTGATCTCATGAGCTTCCAAAAGGCCCTTATAACACTTATTTTTTTTAAAATCCTTCATGGCTGCAGTACTCAGTAACAGCTTAAACTATGGTGCATACTAAATAAAAAAATCTACTATACTACTACTACTACTGTGTGTATGTATGTATGCCATTGAGTTAGTGTTGGCTCCTGGTGACTGCCTGGACAAGTTCCTGAAGTTTTCTTGGCAGGATTTTGCAAGTGGTTTGCCCTGTCTTGTCCTTCCTGGGGCTGAGAGAGAGGGACTGGCCCAAGGTCACCCTGCTGGCTTCATGCTTCAGAGGGATTAGAACTCATGGTCTGTCAGTTTCTAGTCTGGTGCCTTAACCACTACACCAAACTGGCTCCTTTCAGTAGTAGTAGTAGTAGTAGTAGTAGTAGTAGTAGTAATAATAATAATAATAATAATAATAATAATAATAATAATACTGCAAGGAAGTTAAATTGAAGATTGGTTAACATCTGGCAAAACCTACTTGATAATGAAAGATCCAGCAAAAGGGGCAGCACCAGGCAACTACAGGCCAATTACCTGCTTGCCAACAACTTTCAGATTGCTAACTGGTGTGGTAGCTGATGCAGTCCAACAGGATCTAGTTGAAAACAAGCTCTTTCCATCTGAGCAGAAAGGAAACTGCCCAAACAGCAGAGGGACAAAATATCACTTCCTAACTGACAAGATGATTTTGGAAAACTGCAAGAGAAGGAAGACCAACTTGAATGTAGCTTGGATTGATTACAAGAAGGCATTCGACTCCCTGCCACATGAGTGGATAATCAAGTGCCTAGAAATAACAGGAGTCAGTAGAAACATCAGAAGCTTTGTGCAAAGATCAATGGTACAGTGGAAGACACAGTTGCTGGTCAATGGTGATAGACTGGGAGAAGTTAAAATCAAGAGAGGGATCTTTCAAGGAGAATCACTATCACCACTACTGTTTGTCACTGCATTGATTCCTCTGTCAACAATACTGAACAAGTCAGGCCAGGGCTATCAAACATCAAAAACATCTGCCAGGTTATCCCACCTCCTTTACATGAATGATTGGAAGCTGTATGGAGAAACACCATCTGAAATAAAATCACTGCTCAATACTGTCCAAATATACAGCCAAGATATTGTAATGGAGTTTGGACTGGACAACAGTGCCACTCTTACCATCAACAGGGGAAAAATAGTGAAAACTGAAGGAATCAAGATGCCCAATGGAAATAACATCAAGAGTCTGGATGAAGAAGTTCACTACAAATACCTGGGCATTCTTCAGGCTGACAACATCAAGCACACTGAAGTCATGAAGAAGGTTAGTAGGGAATACATCAGAAGAGTGAAGAAGATCTTAAGGTCCAAACTCAGTGGCAGGAATACCATCAAGGCGATTAACACCTGGGCAATTCCAGTCATTAGATATACAGCTGGAAGAGTGGACTGGACTCAAGCAGAAGTAGAAGCCCTGGATAGGAAGACCAGAAAAATAATGACAATGAATCACACCCTTCATCCACGCAGCAGTGTTGACAGACTCTACTTACCAAGGAGGATAAATGGGCGTGGAATGTTACAAGTACGCCAGACAGTTGAAGAAGAAAAAAGGGCATTGGAAGAATATCTGAAGGACAGTGAAGAAGATATGCTGAAGCTAGTAAACCATGATGGCTTACTGAATACCAATGAAACCAGACTGGCCTATAAGAAAGACCACATGAAGAACAGAAAAGAAACACAGCAAGGCAAAGTATTACATGTCCAGTACACGCACACACACATACACACACACACTAGCAGGCAAAGCAGATAATAAGACCTGGCAATGGCTAAGAGCAGGAAAGTTGAAGAAAGAAACAGAGGGGCTAATTCTGGCTGCAGAAGACCAAGCCTTAAGAACAAAGCCAGAATTAAGAAGACAGTAACAGACAGCAAATGCTGCCTCTGCAAAGCAGCTGAAGAAACAGTGGACCACCTAGTCAGCTGCTGCATGAAGATCACACAGACTGACTACAAACAATGGCATGACAAGGTAGCAACAATGGTGCATTGGAATATCTGCAAGAAATACCATTTGACTGCAAGCAAGGACTGGTGGGACCACAAAACAGACAAAGTAGTAGAAAATGAAGAAGCTAAAGTGCTCTGGGACTTTAGCATTCAAACTGACAAGCACTTGCCACAAAACACCTGACTTAACAATTGTTGATAAGAAAGACAAACAAGTCTGGATAGTGGATATTGCAATACCTGGAGACAGCAGAATAGAAGAGAAAGAACTGGAGAAAATCACAAAATATAAAGACCTGCAAATAGAAGTAGAAGGACTATGGCAAAAGAAAACAAACATAGTACCAATAGTAATAGGCGCTTGGATGTAATCCCAAAACATCGGGAGCACCACTTGAAAACCATCAGCATTGACAAAATCACCATCATTCAATTGCACAAGGCAGCTTTACTTGGAACAGCTTACATCCTGCAACGATACCTTTAGCACCATCAGACAACAAGATCTGCCTATCCTAGGTCCTTGGGAAGGACTCAATAGGTGGATAAAAATGCCAGATCCAGTCTAAACTTCTGGCTGACTGTGTGACCAACCATAATAATAATACAATGGCACCATCAGCACTCAGAAGGAAAGTTTCAGCATTTTCAGGGGAAAAAAATAAGCTCAAGGCGCTCTAAAGATGGTCAGTGAGTACAGAATGCTGACTAATTCTTAGAGGGTGAGGAAACTAGGGAGGGGTATCCCAGGAAAGTGTATGACTAGTGTTCTAATACACTGAGATCAGCTTTTCACTCTGCAGTGTTTGTCACAGATCTGACTTGTTTGTTCTTTTAGCTGAGATGGAATCAAGTTAAATGTCTATCTCCCTTTTAAGTTTATGCACGACTTTAATCTGTGGAAGACCAGATTTTCCTAGGGTTTTCACTATTTCAATATGTGTTGTCGGATCCTTATCACCTACCTGGCACTGTCTTTCTCCTTCATTTTCACTTGTTTTGACAGACTGATGGGGTAATCCGTGCATGGAATCTTGAGATCTGTTATTTCACACTGCCTATCACTGTGCATTCCCACACTGCAAGCGTACTATGTAACAGCAATTTATTTTTTCCTTCCGAATGTCAAAAATCTATAGCTTTGCCTCTGATGAATGATAGGATAATTTCCTAAGACTCTGTACTGAAGTCCAGCTGACAATCACTGTCCAGCAACCACTAAACACTGTTTGGCAACTGATTTCTATAATGGAATATACACCATCATCCAATAACACTGATATCATAACGTTGGGAACATAGCTGTATTTGCACAAAGATATTTTACTGTAATCCTATTGCTTGGACATATATCCCACTGAAATCATTTGAATCTTTGTTAAGGACCCTGATCTTTCTCAACCAGGTGTCCTCTAGAATGACTGGACTGACTTACTGCTAGCAAGTCTTTTCCAGTGCTTAGTTAAAATGTTCAGACAGCTGTATTGTGTACATGCTGATGAATCATGAACAATCATCTCCTGCATGCCTTGGTCTGAACATGAAATGTAGTAAGAGTTTTGTAGTGGGATCAGACCAAGATGTAATATCCTGCTGTTGTCAGTGACCATTCAGACGCTTATGGAAAGCTGACAAGCAAGGATGCTGGTAAGAACGGCCATCAAACAGAAGTCCAGCACCTCGAAAATCCATTGCCACACACATCCTTTTCTAAAAAGAGACCAGTAGAGCTCTCCTAGAGAGGGAGGGAGGGAGGGAGGGGTGGGGGGAATGGAAGGCACTTTAAGTGTGGGAAAAGAAGAAGAAAAAAAGAAGTATGCTGTGATGGGGAAGAGAAGAGAGGAGGATTAGAGATATAGGGGCACCTTAAGCCCTTAAGTCAAGATGCTATGTGGTGGAGCCATGAGATAGTAAGTCGGATCTATTCTCAGAAGTCATGGTAATAATTGCATGCATGGACATGCCCTTGTCATCTGCATTTCAAGGAAGTCTTTATCTTATGCCGTATGGAATTTTCTTGTAAAGTGTGAAACATAACAGGAAATCATATTTATTTTCTGACAGTATTTGGTGGATAGCATTCATGAATTGATGTGATCATAGTCAAACTGAGCCCTTTCAGCTCTTGAGTTTCTGGGCTGTACTACATATGCATTCATATGTATTGACCCCAGGTTTGCAACCACATTGAGGAGGCACCCATTTGGTTGGTCTGCCACAGGCACCCAATGAATCCTCTTGATTTTCAGAAGACACTTGCAGAATTTTTTGAGACCACAGCAGGCAGCTGTGTTGAAAGCCTTGTCGACCTCTGGAATACAGAGGTGGCAGTGGCTTTCAACAGGATTGCATCCTGAACAGCCTCTCCCTGAACACCAGTCGGGAAGTAGCGGGAATGTCCTTGGCTTATGGAGGAGATCCAGGAGAGGAAATGGCAGAATAGATACCTGAAATGGTGGTGATGTAAACATGATGTACCACATAAGCAACACTGCAGGAGGAGAGCCACTTTAGTCTCTGGCATCAAAAAATCAGGAGCAGTCAGGTAACACCTTTTCAGACTAACAAATTTTATTAAAAGACATTATGCAGCTCACTTCATCAGATAACATAACCAAACATAGTCTGAGCCTACATCATGGTGGTAAGTGCAGCAAAGTGTCAATTCTTCTCTGCTTTTATCACATCCACAGATTGCTATCCAGTGTACTTTTTAAAAATTACCAAGAATTTGGGAAGGATGGCCTGGAGTATCAATTAGTAGGCTCCTGTGAAAAGTTTGCAAAGTATCTGGAAGTCACATTCACTTAGAGTTGGATGCTGACCAGGCAAGTCCAATAGAAATGACACAGGTATCCTTTTAGGATGCTATATGGGATAAATTTCAGCCTGTGGATCCTGAGGAGGTAGGCAAGATCCTCTGCAATGCTGCATTCTACAGGTGGCTGGGTGCAGTTAGGTCGCCCACTAGGGATGGTGGTATTGTGCCATCCTCCAACTGCATAGCCTCATCCCTGCCCAAAGCTGTTTGATTTCACCTTGCGTTTACTGATCAATATACTAGGATGCTAGACCTGATTGATTTCAGTTTTCTAGCCCTGCGGGTGGGATCTAGAGCTATTTGGGATTTCATGGCCATGACAACCATGGGGTTCCCAGCTCATCATAAGGCTGACATACAAGGTCATGGATTATACCTAGCAGCTGAGATGAGATTTAGAAGGGGGGGGGGGGTATAAAATCTAGTCCCTGGTCCTGAACAGATCACTTTCTAATGTCTCTGAGGTTGATCAATGCTATGACTCACCACAGGATCACTGGATCCATTCAAATGGTCCACCCAGGTGCTCAATGGATCCATTTGGGTTTCAGATGGCACTTTGAGAATTTCCTGGCAAGCTGGAGGGTAATTCTCTTGAGAGTTTAGTTGATCTTTGGAACAAGGCAGCGACTAGGGCTGTTGATGGGATTGTCCTCTCCCCATGTGCCATTCCTGGGACTCTGCTTGGTTTGCTAAGGAGCACCAGGATAGGAGGCACCATAGAAGAGCATGGAATGATACTGGTGGAAGATGAGGAACAAATCAAACTTCAAACTGGGACAAATACAAGTTTGGACCTAAATCACATCAGCAAGGCAGTGAAGCAAAGTACCTCTCTACCCTTATTACATACCCTTTTAAAATTGACTCAGACTCTTGCAGGGAAGGATGGGTCAGAAGCTCATTAAAGGCCACTGTGACATGTTGGTGGAGCACCTTATGTAGAAAGTCACTCACATTCACTTGGAATTAGAAGCCAGCTGAACTGAGTCTGGAGGATAATTCTAACATTAGCTCTTGGTAGTGTTGTGCTCTCCCAGAAGGAGCTGGATCATAATCTAAGATTCACAGCTCCCGCTGAAACAGCAGGTAGAAGCTATGACCAGGGGGCATTGGCCCAGCTTCAGCTGATGTGCTAGCTGTGAGTTCCTGAAACAGGAGACACTGGCAACAATGACTCATACCATTGTCACTTCTCAAAGGAACTAATGTAGTGTGCTGTTCATGGCATTGCCTCTAAAAAACACCCAGAAACTTCAGCTGGGGCAGAATGCTGCTGCTTGTGTATTAATGTGAGTTTTCCAAGATTGTCATATAAATACCAGCACTCTGGATGCAATTTGAGGTGCTAGTAATATGAAATCCTACATGGTTTGGGATCTGGATATCCACAGAATTTTTACTTCAAGTAGAAACTGCCCAACCAAGGCATGCCAGTAGAGAAACTATGCTAAGAGTCTCTGCTCCCAAAAAGGTGCAGCATGAGAGGACTTGGAAACAAGCATTTAAGCTCTCCTCCCTAGGAATCAGCTTCCCACAAATAAGATCAGCATCCTCATGGCTAGTATTTAGAGGACTGGTGAAGACTAGTTGATTTTAAGCAGCTGTTCGGGGACTGATACAGAGGATTTATATACCTAGGGTATATGTGAATGCTGCTAATTATTTTATTACTGTGATTTTATATGTTGATATTGATATATGTATGGTAAAATTTATTGTCTGCTACTTTTGTAAGCCATTTAGATTTGAGGGTTTTTACTGAAGTAGCATAAAACCACTTGCAACAAATATAAAATAAGTATTTCTTAGAAATTATCCCACTCTTCATAATTTCTTCCACAGGAAGATGGGAAACTGCTTTCGTTCATTAGTCAGTATGTTACTGAGGCTGGGTTCACACAACATGTTAAACTCAAGATCTGGGTTAATGAACACAGTAATTAGGTGCCTGTAAGATGCAACACCCAAACAAACCATGTTAGGGTTATGTAATGCAATGGAGGTTCATACAACCTGCCAGGACAATGCCTGGGTTCCCACATTATACCAACTCTCAGATTTCCCAATTAGATTTTAAGCTAACCTAGCATTTTGTGTGAGTCCAGCTTGAGGGTTTCAGCCAGGGGTCTTTCCCAGCTATATCCATATATGCCAAGGAGTAACTTGGGGCTTTCTGCTTCCAAAACACCTTCCCTATTATTGCTGGTGTTTATTGCTTTAAATATTGGAGAAGAAATGCAAGTCATGGTCTCTCTCCCTCATTTTCCTCCTCAAATTCTGAGCAAGAATTTGAATCTGATCCTATTCTCACATTCTAGCTCAGCTTTCCTCATCCTGGGACTTCCAGATGAGTTGGACCACCATAATCCCCAGCCAGCATTGGATTTGTAGTTCAAAGCCTCTGGAAGGCCCAGATTGAGGGTGCCTATGGCTCTTCCTGTCACACAAAGAAAAGGATGGGATTTGTAAACTCCAGGAACATTTGTATCAGAGAATGTCCAAATTCTAGTTGAATTCGAGACCCACCCTATATAGGTACAGCTTTAGAACTTAACCAAAATACAGGGAGATCAAGAGTGGGCCACTAAAGGGAGGGCTACTGGTGTCCCCTCTTCCATCAGCTCCAGCTTCCAAGGAATAAGGTGTGACACACCTTACTTGATGCATCCTTCCACCTCCTTGAACGTGTGAACCGAGTCCGCTGAAAAGTGCAGCACTGCTTGTGCATATTCAACAGGCAGCACCTCTTTCAAACGAGCTGGTAACCGCGAGGTCACCAAGCCAGAAGCTCGCATGCCTGAATCAGTCCGCCGCGGCGAGTCTCTCCTTCCCCGGCAGCCCCCACCCCCCTCCCGCGTCCGCTGCGGGACACCAATAGGAAGCAGGGTGGAGTCACTCAAACGGCAAGCCGCTGGGAGCCTATCAATTCCCCAGGCTCCGCTTTCTGCCAGCCGGAGCTCTGCGGGACCCTTCCCCGGCCACTAGAGCCCTCCCTCCCGTCGCTGGCTCAGGCTATACCATGCCTAGCCTGGAGCATCGGCGTCTCAGAAGGGACGCCGGCTGCCTGGCTATGAAGGACGCCGCTGCCGAGGGCGAGTGCGGGAGACCCGGGCAGGGCTGGCCGAGCCAAAGGTGTCGGAAGAGCGTCCGCAAGACCCGGCGCAGCCGTTTGCGAGTCTCCCAGGGCGCAGGGCTCGGGAGAGCCGGCTAAGCCCGGAGGAATAGGAGTCCCTTTGCGCGCGCCGGCCAGCGCAGGCAAACGCAGCGGCGCCGGCGGAGTTGCTGCCGCTGCCTTTCAGCAGAGCGAGACAGGAGTCGGGGCCGCCAGGAGCGGAGACGGGTTGCCTTCCTACCGGAGGAAGAAGGCGAAGGTAGGCGCTCGCTGGCGAGGGGAGTGCGCGGCTGGGTGGGACGCATTGTTGTCTGGTCCTGCAAGGGTGCGGAGGACGCGCCTCTGTCAGCCGAGGGATCGGGCGCCCTCCCTTCTCGCTCTCTCTCCGTCTGTCTGTCTGTCTTTGCATCAGGAAAGAGGAACGGCGTGGAAAAGCAAGACGAATTGCCATTGTCAGTTTCCAGGCTTCCAGCGGGTTGGCTGGACGCCTCCCCTGCGCTCCCGCCCAGTAGCAGCAGCGCTGGCGCCTGGGTGCATGGCGGAGACACCCTGTCTTCTTGGGCTCGCTCGTTCTCCCCAACCCCGCGAATTTCTACTCTCCAGACGGGTTGCGTGAGCGTCTGGGGTCTCCCAAGAGACAGCCGAGGGCAGGGCAGAGAGTCTGGCTGCGGGCACCCCGAGACTGTACTTTAACCCGGCGGGAAGTTTGGGGTGTTTGCGTCGTTTTCCCTCAGAGCTCGCTCCCCTCCTTCAGCTGGCAACAACTAGCCCCCCCCGCCCCCGCCCAACAAACAGACAAACCAGCAGCTTCCCACCGTGCGCTTTGTTCTTAACGGGCAGCGGGCAGTCTTCGGAGAGCGAGATGGAGCGAGAAGGCGGCGACGAGGTTGCCTTTTCGCAGAAAGCAGGAGCTTCGCCAACTGCGGAAGCGTGCCTGGGGCTGGGATTAAAGGCGCGCTTAACTGGGCGAGGGAACTTGTGCAGACCCGCCGGGGCGTGGGAACGGAGGAGAGGACGGGGGCAGGAGAGCCCTGCCGAGCGGTCAGTTCGGTGCTCCTCCAGCCGCAAGGGAGCTCTTGCGACGCGGCGGGATTCCGAAGCGAGGATCGCAGGGCTGCGGGATTGCGGGGTGTGCAACGACGCGGGGCTCTTGGTCTGCTCCTTCTGGAGGCAGTAACGAGGGGTCCGCAAGGCGGGCCGGCGCTTTTTTCTCAGCCCTGAGCTGGGCTTGACTCCCCGCCCGCCTCCGAGTGGTTGAAGAGGACGTAAGCGAAACACTGGCCGAGAGGAAGGCGCCTGAATTAGGGCTGGGGAAAGATGAGAATCCCGCTTGAGGTTATCCTGGTGGGTTGAAATTAATTAAAGTTCACCTTTCTTCGTAGCGGTTGCCCACGCACGTGCGCTGCGCAAGGAAGAAAATTAGGAGTCCCACCTAATTCAAGATATCTTAATCCATTTTTTCTGGGATAACTATAATTGAGTCCCTGTTCCCCAACAACTTTATAAGTTGTGTTGAACTCTTATTGTGCTTAACCAGCGTTGTCTAAAGCAGTGTTTCTCAAGCTCAGCAACTTTAAGATGAGTGGACTTCAACTCCCAGAATTCCCCAGCCAACTTGCTGGGAATTCTGGGAGTTGAAGTCCACACGGCTTAAAGTTCCCAAGGTTGAGAAACACTGAATTAAGCAAACCAAAGAATGAGAAGGCTTTGAAGTACAGAAGGGCCACTAAACTTGGGACTGGAACTATCTTCAGTCATGCTTAAAAGAGAAATGCTGAAATCAAAGAGACTTAAGTTAATCAGTGACTTAATCACACAAGGTGCTCATCCTGGTTATTGAATTATTTATTTTTCCACTTGCACACTTGCTCAATCGCAAAATATACCAAACCATAAACTAGCCACATGAGCGACTTCCTTGTCCTACAAAGATGCTGATTATTTATTTTAAAGAGTAGTGGATGTTGGCATGTGCTTAAGCCATATGACATGAATGATGCTTGGAAATCTTGGGAGACTGTGAAACAGTTAAAATGAGGCATATGCTCATATACATCAGTCCTGTTCCCACTCACCAAGAAGTAAATTCTACTTAGTTCAACAAATAGGATTGACTTCTGAATACACATAGAGAGGACTGTACTGTTAGGTTATTGCTTTGAACCTAAATGAATATAAAGCACAGCCGCTTTATCTGATTTGCTAGAACTGTGCATTTCTCTTCTGTTTCCGGCTATGCTCTGCAAAGATTGGATAAGCCCAGGAATAAAGTTTTTCAGAATCAGATCCTCCCGAAGTATCTAATTTGGTAGACTGCCTCATGCTGTCTGTTACACTGCCTTTCCTTTGTGGTTTCACCCGATTTCCTCCCTAGTTTCCTAGAATAGTCCTTCTTCCTGCATTTTTTTTTTCTGTCTGTGTGTCTGTTTCCTCTCTTTGTGCTTTTCAGTGGTATCTCTTTCCTGATAATGTGTTCATAATTCATCCCATCCCTGCTCACCCAAACTATACATCTTCAGCATCTCAATCTAATTTTAGCCTCACAACAGCCTTGCAAGGAATGTAGGCTGAGTGATAATAGTTGGTAGACATTTACAGAAAATGTCTGGTTCAGGGACTATCTGGAGTTTAAGCTTGGGCTTAATCCAAGAGAACTGGATGTAAGGTTGTCATCTTAATTTAATTTCTTACTTGCTTGTTTCTAGATCACCCAATACTCATAGTTCCCTGGGTGGCTTACAGATCAGTTATATGTATAATATGTAATCAATCTATATCAGACAATAAAACAGCAGAATAATAAATATAAAAAGCAACATGTTACAGCAGTTATAAAAGCATGCACATAAAATCACAATGGAACAAGCATCCAAACAATATCCAATAATTTTAAGATGGCTTACCATTAGACTAGCAATATAAAACCTGGTGCCAGAAAGACAGCTGAAGCTCCAGCTGTTGAAAAGGCCTCTGGTGTCTGTCTGCTCAGTTCCATTGCCAGGTTGGTGGTTGAGTCCCTGAGACTTATAGTCTTAGGAGATTCCAACCTGCCCTCAAGTGGCATTGGGTCAAAAGTAGATCAGGGGTTCCTGGTCTTCAGATCTGGTATTTGTCTTGGGGTAGTTGCAGTGTGATTTGAAGGTGGAGGATATTATCATCAGTCCTTTGTCATGGTCAAGCCACTCTGGTTGCTTTTAAGCTTATTGGTACTACCCCCCGCAAAGGAAGGTGGGGTACCTAATGGGCTTGGATAGGTGCCCAAGGAACAAATTGGTTTTCCAAATATCTCGAGGAGATGAAACAATGGAAGAGATGCCTAGAACACTGTTGGAAGAAGACAAAGAGCCAGTCTGACCAAACATGTACAAATTGCCATCAGGGATTACATTCTGGCAATAAGAGCAATGAAACATTCCTATTTCTCTGTCCGTATCATATCTGTAGGTAGCTGTCAAGCATCCCTGCTTAAAGGGACTCACCCCCGGCTGAGTACATATGAGCCACAGGAATATCTGCAGGTTCATTGTGAGGAATATTCTAGGCACTAGGGTTCACTTGGAGTTGGATTTTGACTGGGCAAGTCCTAGTGAGTTGATTGAGGCTTTGTCTGGTTCTGTTATCTGGGAGGTGTTTGATGTTGTAACTCCAGAGGAAGGAGACAAGATCTTGAGTTCCATCAACCTGACAACTTGTTTATTATATCCCTACCCCTCCTGGTTGAAAGTTTCTGGGAGGTGGCCTGGTTGGGTCCATATGGTGATCAATTCTTCTTTCTGTGAGATGGTGGTGCCCTGCCCTGAAAGAAGTGATAGTATAAAAGTTATTGCAGGACCCAACAGTTTTGGATAATTGTTGTTCAATCTCCAATCTTCTCTTTTTCAGGAAGGTTGTTGAGAAGGTGGCTGGGTTACAGCTTCAGAAAGCCCTGGATGAAGTGGATTATCTTGATATTTCCAGCTGGGTTGAGTTGGACAGCTCTATACCTTTGATAAAATAAATAAATAAAACAATAAATAACATTCTTATATGTTAGTAAGAACTACTACAACATTGATACTATTGTAATTTGGTGAACTAAATATGTAAATCAGATGTTACTGGATGACAGCTCTCAGCATGCTTTATGTTGGCAGGTGTTGCTGGGAGTTGTAGTTCAGCAATATTTGGAGAATTTACAGATTTCCCAAACCTAATCTAAATGACCACAAGAAAAGGTCTACAACATGGTGTGCAAGTTGCTGCCCTTGAGCTGTGTTGGACTATAATTGCCATCCTTCCTGGTGCTGATGAAGCATGAGTTTTGTAGTCCCACATAGCTAAATAGCACACCAAAAAAAGACTGTACTCACAGAAATTTCTTCTACTAATGAATTCTTGAAACATTAATTTATTTCAGTCATATTTTTTTTCTTTTCTTTTACCATTTTGTTATATTGTTTGCAATGGAAGGCTTTAGCCAACTAAAATATTGGACAATAGCAGGCCTCTTTCCAACTGGATCCAACTGGATTAAATTTGATCCACACATGACCTATAAATAATATAAATAGTATATATCATCAAATCTGATGATAGTCAGATGACTGCAGACTTACTTCAGATCTGAGTGGTGTGGCCAGTTTGTTGTAATGTCAGCTGATAAAGAAAAAACAAAGTATGCATCCTGGGTGGTAATTAAAACGAGCATCAGCTAAGCCAGTAAGTTGAATTAATTGAAAACATAAGCAGAAACAAATTGTTAGAAAAATGGGTTACATTATTATATAAAAAATGATAAACAATACTTTCAGAGCTTCATGGAGGCCCAGATTTAGAACAGAATGAGCTCAGAACCTATTTAAATTATTCCTCTATTTCCTATTCAGAAGGGGGAAGTATTGGAGTTGGAAATGACTGCTGATGTAAAACAGGATTTTTCCGTACATACTGGCTAGTTTTGCTTTTTGTAATCAAAGATTTGGATGATCATGATTATGATGGCTGCCCACTTGCCATATGTTTAAACTTTGGGGACACTCAGAGTTAATTTGTTCCTATCCAGAGTTAGGCAGAAATACTGGAATCAGACATACCTAAGTATACAGAAGGGCATGTTTCTTGTTACCAATACAAGTAAATTTATTTGCATTCAACGGAAGTTACTCTCAGGAAGATGGATATAGGGTTGTAAGCTAAATGGCTTACAGCAGGTCTGCTGCTTCAGAGGGGTGCTTCCCGAGAAGGACCCCTTCTAAGCTGCTTTGCAAAGGAATGTCTCTCTCACACTACTTCAAAAGAATGAGGATAAACTACTGAATTGCTTCACTTCCTCCTGCTGCTGGTGATTCCAGCACTAACATAGTAGTTGGAAGAGGTTTCTGGGCAATGTTGTGATGTACAGAAGCCTTTTCTGAAATGTCAGGGGGGACCTCCAAAACAATATTAAGTGAGGTGAGTGTTGCCATCATCGTACCTCCACCAGGCAAATAACCTTGTGGAGCAAAATGCAGCCATTTTGCAGGGGCCTACATTATGGACTGTACGATGGGCTACAGAGTAACTACAAGACTAATGCTTTAATCTTAAAAATGCTTCTTAATCACAATGAGAATGAACATTCTCTCTGAACATTCTGTTCATCCAACTGCATCTTTAAAAAAGTTACTGCATTGTTTTCAATCCACTTAATACATAAACACAGAAATATCCATATCATTGGAATTTAAGCAGATCAAACAACTCTAATTGCCCATATCTGTGTTTTATGCATAATGATTCTGGGAACAAGAGTCACTCTTGGCTTTCAGCTGACATGCTGGAGTTTACACTCCAAAAGGCAGTCCATGGGGCCAGGTCAAAAACTAAAATTGATTTCAATTATCAAACATTAAAATGGTTAATATATTTTCTTGTCATGTATTTTATGATTTTCTCCTAATGCAACATAGCATCTTGCTGGTTAGTAACAACTTTTTGACCTATTGGCTTTACCTAATGAACCTTGGCTGATGTTGGAAGCTATACAGGATCAGTTCTTGGATGAGGAATTTCAGGGCTGTTTTCTAGATTGGAAAGTCAGAAAAACAACCTAGAAGGCAAAGGCCACCGCTTCTGTAAAGCTGCCAAAAGAAGGGCATGGATACAGTCACCAGGTGTGGAGCTTAACTCAAGAGTACCTTGATGTCCTGGCTGGTGATAATTCTTGCCTTACCTTGTCTGAGCTCAGAAATGAAGTAGGTTACTCCTGGTTAGTACTTTCATGGGAGATGATACAAGAATAACAGGGCATTAGTCAAAACTGGGAAGTTGGAATAAATGTAGGAGGCAGTGGAAATCACTTTTATTTTGTGTCCTGGAAGATGTGCTCAGCTTTAAGTAAACTAGACTTGACTTCACAATTCCACCTAGAATTTTTAGAGGTCCTTCATCTTTGAACTTCACATATAAGCATTCCAATATAACTAACACATCACTCTTAACACCTGAGTGATGTCATCAGAGCTGAACATTTTGCGCAGACAACCAAAGGAGAGAGGACTATTTTGACCCACAGAGTTTGCCAAACAGCGTCCTGCTCCTTGGCCACAAGAGAGCTTCCATAACATCATGTGTGTCAAAAAATCTTAAATGTGGTAGGGTGATCTTTTCTTTAACATGATCATGTACTTCCTGCTCTCTCACTTGAACCCTTGGGAATAATTATCAAGATCTGTTGCCATTATTGAGGTCTGTTCTGACATTTCTTTGGGAATTATGGATCTGATTGTGACAGAATTAACTATGAAAAGTTTCCATACTTTGATCTGTCTTAGAAGCATTTATTTCAGTTTGATGAACTACAGCTTATTGGTTCCCAATCTGCTGTGTTCCTGCAAAGTCTTGTCCTCCACCATCCCTCCTTTCCTTGTCAGCTTGGCTTTTATAATTTTGTCCTGGTTTCATTCAACTTTAGCAGGAATGAAGAACTATGGCCCTCCTGATACTGGTGGACTACAGCTCCCAGTATTTCTCAGTATTGCAAGTGCTAAATGGGGCAGCTGGCAGTGGAGTTCAGTATCAGCTGGAGGGTCACAGGGGCCCTATGCATGAATCACAGCTTTCAGTTATGTCAAATTAGGGAATTTGTTGGGATTCACTTCATTTGTTGGGAAGGTAAGAAGCAAGATAGGAACAGTATTGATGCTTTTGGTATTGGAGAAGACTCCTGAGAATATCATGGACAGCCAAGAAAACAAACAAATGGATGATAGAATAAATCACATTAGAACTCTCACTTGAGGCACAAATGACCAAGCTCAAATTATCCTATTTCGGACACATTATGCAAAGACCCAGCTCTCTGGAGAAGGCTCTAATGCTGAGAAAGATGGAAGGGAAGAGAAGAAGAGGACAACCAGCAGCAAGGTGTATGATCTTCATTACAGCAGCAATGAGTGCACCATTGGAAAAGCTGAAGGACAAGATTGGGGAGAGGTCACCATGGAGAAAATCTATTTTTGTGGTTGCTAAGAGTTGACAACAACTTGATGCAGGTAATCATCAGCATCATCAATTTGTCATCAGCCGTGCACTCGTATTCTGTATTCATTTCAGGCTGTGTTGATGCTGATACAGGATCATATTATTTCAGGAAAGTCTGCAGAAGCTTACAGCTTTAACTTTTAATAGCCTGTATCCCATATGATAGAGCTGGTGCTCATGAGACAGAAAATTGTAGGCGATTAAATATAAAATAAAGGGTAGATGCTGAAAAGGTAGCCCTGTGAAGGGCCCCCTTCTTTCCTCAGTTTGTGACAAGCCTGTTCATTTAATATAATTTTTTTTCCTATTCCACATTTCATCTGCCCTCTTTTTAAGTACTGTAGATCAGTGTTTCTCAACCTTGGCAGTTTGAAGATGTGTGGACTTCAACTCCCAAAATTCCCCAGCCAGCACTGGCTGGGGAATTTTGGGAGTTGAAGTCCACACATCTTCATACTGCCAAGGTTGAGAAACACTGCAGTAGTTAAAGAGTATGGTTGAATTGTCTGAATCAGATAAAAAGAACTGATGGCTTTTGATAAATAACCCTGCTGTTTAGCATACATTGTTCTACCTGTTCCTCTCATTCTGGGACAGGCAAACCTGTCTGGCGAGACTCATTTAACATTCTGTATAAGAATGATGTGGGACTGCATCACAGATATGAGAAGGGCCAGAATGTTTGGGTTTACCCCAGAATTGTTGGGTGTGTGGGGGTGTTAGATTTTATTAATTCTATTTTAGTGCTTACACTAGAGTTTTTGAGCTAAAAATGGATGGAAACCATGCTGCCCATTTTTGGCAGTCGCAATCACTGAGGCTCCAATTATTCCAAAAATGGTATTTGGGGACCCCCGCTCTAATTGAAACAGATTCTGAAGCTATGGTTTTTTTGGCTTATTAACCCTAGTTTAAACAAATTATTAGGTCTAATAATCTTTCAGTCTCCTCCTTTTTTGAATGAAAAATAAATAAATTAGATTGCTGAGGTCATATCTCATTCCATGAGTGAAGAACTGTGGTTTGCCAATGTGCCTAAATATTGTGTATTTTTTCTTGCTTCTCTTAAAGTAAGTTTGAATGTAAATGAAAAAAGCAGTGATACGCTACAGTCATAATATTGGGGTTGGTGAATATTTAATATTTAAAGTGATGTTTGCTCTAGAATAATCCTTATTTTTTCAATGTATAATTTATTTTTATCCTATCCTCTGTGTGAGGATGGCCCACAAAGATTTCATGGGTATCACTAACCAAAAGGAGGGTGTATATATTCATCACATTTGTATATTTTAAATAAAGAGTATAACTTCACATTTTCCAGTAATCAGAAATTTAAATAAAAATACAGTTAATCTTGTCATCATCAGAAAGATTGTGGGCAGAAGGGTTGTGTGTTGTATAGATGGTATCAGCAGGCAGTTTGAAGGTCCCTGCTCTCTGTTTCTTGTGGTTATTTATCTTTAAATTGGACTTGGATAGGACAAACCCTCAAGTAAAGGCTTGTGTTTTGATAAGTAGGATGGTTAACTGTTCTGTTTTAAGCTGTCGTGGCTTGAATCATAAGCATATAAATCACAAATGCAGGATGTTTGGACAGCATGCTAAATATTGGTGAAATTTTTATTTTTAAAAATATCTTAATTTTAAAAAATGGATATACTTTAACTTAAAAATAGAAAGAAAAAGTTGTGTGTCTTCATTTTCCAATGATTCTATTTGTAATTTTTTTTGGGGGAAAAAAAGAACAAGGAAGCAAAAGAATTAATTTCCTAAAAATGCTAATTGGATTTATGTTCCTTTGAGTGCTATGATAAATGAAAACCTGGCCTCAGCCCAAATATAATCTAAATAAGCAGTTTAATTTGCTTCATCAGTGCTCTATAATTACAGATAGAAAAGTTATATATTGAGCAGAAATATGAAAAGTTGTCTATGAATGGCTGATCACATTGCTGGATGTATTTAATTAAAAAAAATATGTGCAGAAGAATGTTTAGCAAAATATTACAAAAATATGTTTAATGATGTGCTGCAAACATCATAGCCAAACTGATATGCTGTCTAGTTTGTTAATACCCAATGGATGTCTTAATTTGTATGCATCAAACAAAACTTAGTAAAATAGACGTTTTTATAATACAGCTTTGCACATTTCTTTTATGTGCATACTAGGTAGAATTTCAAGACAGAAACAGGGTTTAACTCCCTAAACCTTAAATCTCATATCTGGAATAAGTGCCACTACATTCAGTGGGATTGGCTTCTTACTAAAGATGCATTCAACTGTATGAAGGTTTCAGAAGGTCTAGTATGCTACTGCTAGGCCATTGAACAAAAATAGCAATCTACTGTAAGATATGAAGGAGAGATCCTTCCTTCCCTTTCTCAAAGGATGAAATAGATTTGGTGCAAAATTGAGTGAGTGAGGTTGACTTCAGTAGCTCCTTCATGCTCTGGAACCACTGGACTGGGTCCAGGGCAGAGCAACTGAAGCCAAGAACCAGCATAGCCCCCAGTCATGCAGCATTTGGCCTTCAGCCTAATTTCAAAATCCATCTACAAGTGACCACTTCCAACCTTTGACCTTAGTAAAGTGTCTGTTTCCTGGTAGAAACAGGAGGGAAAGAGAGGAAGGTAAAGGAAAGAAAATGTCAGTAAGAGAAACGGGGAAAGAGAGAGAGAGAGAGAGAGAGTACTGTAGTTGCAAAGAAAACATAATTAGTGCCCCTACTCCTTTTGGATCAGCCCCCATTTCCCTCAAGGACACAGGTCTCCTAGTAAATTATCCATTGAGGGAATACAACCCTCAAAGGAAAGAAAAGATAATCTATCCAGGCTTACCCAAACTGAAATCAAATTTTCTGAAAGGTGATGATCTGTCATATGGATCCAGTTCCAGTTTCCAAAAATATTCTTCTTTCTGCCCTGCCAGTATGTAAAGCACATTCAGGGAGTCGGATTTCAAAATAGGAGTCCTTTTTAGGAATCTGATTCAATGTTTGAAACTTGAAGTAGGTACAGGATGGGGTTTATACATTGGCCGCACCTTCTACTTCCTTTGATCTCCACACATTCAGCCTGAAGGCTGAACAATGGCATTCACAGGCAGAGAGTTAAAAAGGCAATATGGTGGTCATATCTGTGCAACTTCCATCTTGAACTTTTTCGACCCCTTCCTTCAAACGCTGTTGGTCATAAGCATCTGTGGAGTGGGGAGGGCAAAGAAGGGTAAGTGACAAAACATGCATTGCAACATCACAGCACAAACTTGGTACTTGGGTGTGATGTTGTGATGAAAGCACAAAAGGGTGGAGTCGGCATCATGGTGTAACAATCTTTAATCTTTTTGGTATCATCGTAGCTAGGGAAAATGCCTTTGTTTCCAGTATTTAAGATTCTGCCAGAGAAATTCAGGTACTGGAACAACTTCTGTGAACGGCTGACTTGTACCTTGACATCACATCTAATATAATTTTCTGAACATCCTGGCTTTTGACCAGACCTTACCATATTGGCTGCTGATAATGGATCTTGTTGGTTGCAACTTTGGTTTTTTTGACCCTGGACTACTGGACTGTATGAATCTCTTCTGTGCTCTCTTATAAGAACCCTAAGATTGAATGGAGATTAGAGACAGTAGAAGGTAGAATACTGTTTATGGTCCTATCCTCTACACCAGTGTTTCTCGACCTTGGCCACTTGGAGATGTGTGGACTTCAACTCCCAGAATTCCCCAGCGAACATGGGTGGCTGGGGAATTCTGGGAGTTGAAGTCTACACATCTTCAGGTGGCCAAGTTTGAGAAACACTGCTCTACATACTTTCAAGCCATAACATCTGAAGAGAGCTAGGGTTTGAGGACTTTGAGAGAGTATTCCCTAGTGCTGAAACTATCAAGAGAGGCGATTTTGCCATCTGGTGGTGTTTTTCCATTGACAGACAAAGATGTTTGCAATCAGACAGGCCTTTGGTCTTGTGAAGTGGCTCATTATGGCCATGATTAGTGTACACTTGTTCATTATTGGTTTTACTGATATAAATTTAAGATAACTTTTTTTTAAGGATTGCACTGTATGGGATAAGTTTTCATCATCTTATGATTACATCTGGGGTGCTTCTCCAAAAAGTTGTCCTACAATCTGGAGTTTCAATACTGTACAATGATTCAGAATTATTTTTGTCACCTTGTACAGCACGTAAAGAAGACTAATGACAAATAATTCCCTCTTTGCCTATAATACCTCTTAATGGTGCATACAGATGAGTACTAGTAAAAAGTTTCTGTCACCGATGGCACCGTACAGAAGGGCAAGGAGAATGCTTAATTAAAAAGAGATGTTAAACCAAATGAGGATCTTTTTGTCTTGCTGCTGTAGGCCAAACTAAATGAAAGGTGGGAGATGCATTGCTGGAATTCTTGATGAATTTTTATTTGGTTAAAAGGAAGGAATTTGAATGAGGATGAGAATAAGAATGCCAGTTAAGGGAGTTTATCCCTCCTTCTGATGAGCTGTTACTCCAGAATTCTCCAGCTGTTCTGCTTTGATGATGGGCAAACACAGAACCTGCTTTTGCTGTCATAAGCTGACTTGCTTGAGGGTGCTATCCCATTCAGGGTATTCTCAGGGGGGTCAAAAAAGTCAAGCTGCAACTGCATGATTGAAGCTCCAGCTCTTTTTAAAAAGGGATATGACTTTGACTGCATGGTTGCAGCAGTCCCATAGACACCCGTGATCAACTTTGCCCTTGTTGAAAGGAGAGGTAAGTGCTAATTCATGTGGCTTTTGTCCACATTGTTCTTTACTTCTGATGGGAAAAGATCTTTAGAGAGTTCTGACTATAGATCTCCCAAGTCAAACCTACTTTGGCTGGAAGTTTTCTTTAATTTCACAGTACTGTATTTAAATACAGTTACTCAGTGAAGCTGGAGTAATATTGGACATGCGGCAAATACTTCTAATGTTCAGTATTTATAAAAGCAGTTGAAAGATAACTGCAGCCCTTCTATGAAGAAATGGTAATACAGGCTGAAGAGGAAGTCTTAGGCTGGATGGCAGATGGCTTGGATCCAGAGTGCAATTATGCAGTGCAGCATTTCTTCTTGGAAACATAGGACCCTGGCTTTGGCAGACTGGCCCATCCAACCAAATGGGAAGCAGGAGGCCTGTGATCAAACGTGAAAGACACAGTCTGTTTCCCCACACGTATAATGCATGCTGCAGAGGGTTTTTCATTAGCATCAAACTGCTAATCCCCAACCTATCTATTTTATTGACAGGGGATTTTAGGATTTTTCTTCCCGGTGCAGGTGTAACTCTTCATAAGTTGCTATTATATAGAGTAGTTTCGATTCAGAACAAAGTGTGCCAATAATATTAAGGTTACAGTCCCATCCTCTGGGTTTGGAGAACATTTCAGCCTCAGGAGATCCTGCCTCCTCAGCAGCCTCCTCAAAGTGCTTTTATCAGGTCAGGTGATTTCTTAAAGGGGACAGAAAAGTGACCAACATCTCCTCATCTTCACTTCTGTCATGCTGGACTGCTGCCAACAGTTGCACGAATATATGAAACTTCGAGTATACTGGAAGCAGAAAATAGAATTGCTCTGCCTGATAATTAATTTAAATCCTCTCTATTGGTTTGAAGGTCTGTTTGGAAACTTTGGTGTCTTCTCAGCAGTGCTGTTAATAATTATGTCTTCCCCCCATTTCAGATTTGTGTGCATATCCTCTAACCTAAATGACTAGTGATTCTTTCTCTATGAATGTGAGTGTTCAGATAATAATGTAAATCCTCAGATGGCTTTGTTTCAATGTGGCAAGACAAGTGGCTGTTTGGATTCAATTTCCCTTTCTCTCCCAGATTGCTTTATCTAGCCTTCTTCTGTGTAATTTCCTTTATTCTCAACAGCAACTTACATGTCTGGTTTTGTTCTGTGCCTCCCCATCAAGTTGTCGGAATGAGATGGAAGACGGAAAAGTTAGAAACAGATGTATCTTGCAAGGGATAGTTTTGGGGCAAAACTCAAAGAGCCTTTGGAAGAGAGTGGCTGTATTTGCATAATTAGAATTGTACCTTTTATCACTTGAAATCTAAAGAATGAACATATCTTCTGCAAGGCCATTTCCTCCATCAGTGTATTTAGGTGGGCTTGCATTGCGTTGAAGGCAACATAATTTGCAACACTGCCAGATGGATTAAAAAAACCTTTTAATTTCTATAAAGCCCTTTAGCAAGACAATATTATTGTGGGAAATCAAAATGGCAACTAGATTTAAAGGGCCCCTAAATGGACATCAACAGCAAGCACCATTTAGAGTATTGGTTCTGGCCTTACTACATTTACTCTTAATAGAAACTTTCCCCATGTAACAGTTGCATCCTAGGCAAATTTAACCTGCTGTTGCCTTTCACATTACAACATTTCTAATTGCTTGGAGGAAACACCATCAACTTGTGAATGCTCTACACGGTAATGTGACCCAAAGCTGCCAACTGAAGCATTTCTATTGAGTCTGGATTATCCATTATAGAATGATCCCAAACAATTAAAAAGGAAAAAAAAACCCAATAAAATGCATTTAATAAGAAACACTGAAAAGAGAAAACCAAAAATCCACTGTTCGGAATAGTTAGCCTCAACAGACTGACATTCCTAAATTGATTCATCCCCTCACAAAGCCATCTGGGCAGTAGCTATCACCACATCTTCTGAGAGCAGATTCCATAAATTAACTATGTGTTGTATAATCAAGGGGTGGTGTTTTCAGGGGAGGGTTGTCTCCTCCATCTGGAGCATTTCCTGTGGCTTCCACTGGATTTGAATATTTGATTCTGTTAGGCTACTTGCTTTCAAGAAATTAATTTGAAGTATTTTGATTGGTTCTAAGAAATCCAGTAAGGTAGGAAGGCATTTTATTAAATGAACAATCAACAGCGGACTTAGATTTGTCTTAATTTGTGCTGCTGAAAGTAACTACTCAAAATATTTAAACTTGCATGTTAAAAGTTGGTTTTCTGAATTTAATTACTTTACGGTATTATAGAAAATCAGAGAGTCAGGTTGGTGTAGTGGTTAAGGCACTGGGCTAGAAACTGGGAGACCATTAGTTCTAGTCCTGCCTTAGGCACAAAGCCAGCTGGGTGACCTTGGGCCTCCCTCTCTCTCAGCCCTAGGAAGGAGGCAAGGGCAAACCACTTCCAAGATCTTGCCAATAAAACTACAGGGACTAGTCCAGGCAGTCACCAGGAGTCAACAATGACTCAAAGGAACAAAAATAAATAAATAAAAAGGATAGAAAATTAGATACTCACAGCTGTGATGTGTCTGTACCTACAAAGGTTGTGCAAGCCATGGTGTTCCCTGTGACACGCTATGGAAGTGAAAGTAGGACTTTAAAGAAGCATGATAGAAAGAGTATTAATGCCTTTGAACTTTGGTGTTGGAGAAGACTCCTGAGATATACCATGGACAGCCAAGAAAACAGACCAATGGATCATTGAACAAATCAACCCAGAGTTCTCACTCGAGGCACAAATGACCAGGCTGAAATTATCCTACTTTAGACACATTATGCAAAGACCTAACTCTCTGGAAAAGGCTCTAATGCTGGGGAAGGTGGAAGGAAAGAGAAGAAGAGGATGACCAGCAGCAAGGTGGATGGACTCAGTTACAGGGGTGATGAGTGCACTGTTGGGAGACTTGAAAGAACTGGTTAGGGATAGATCATCATGAAGAAAATCTATCTCTGTGGTTGTGAGGAGTCAAAAACAATTTGATGGCACATAATCATTTTGTTGCTGTGTAGAATACATGCATGTATTCTATGTACTCAATATAATGCATAAAGACACATTTTGTACATACTGCAAGAAATTGTCTAGCCTTTCTGCTTATTGTTCATGCATCAAGAAAAAAAAACATGGGCCATGTATAAGAAGTGCCTAGTTACTTTGGTGGCCTATCAACAAGAAATAATAATCCATTGTTCCTGCATAGAGAGGAATAGTAGGCAAAATAATTTGTAGGATGGGCCTAAAGGAATTTCTCTCACTGTATTCATCCTCTTGGTTTTCTTTTGTCTATGTCTTTCCCAGGTAAGAGGTTTCAGTTCATGCCTGTTCTACCTTGACAATACAATCCTCTGTCTACAAAGAAGCTGTTAGCTGCCCAGAGTCATGAATCTGAGATAGGCAGCCATATAAATTTAAATAAATGTATGCATGTCAGCAGTGTGCTGCAGCTGCCAAAAAAACCAATGCAGTCCTGGGCTGCATCAACTGAGGATAGTGTCAAGATCAAGGGAAATGACAGTACCGCTCTGCACTGCATGGGTGAGGCCAAATTTGGAATACTGCGTCCAGTTCTGATCACCCCCATACAAAAAAGATGCTGAGGCCCTAGAAAAAGTGCAAAGAGCAACAAAGACGATAAGGGGTCTGGAGGCTAAATCCTATGAAGAACAACTAAAGGAACTAGGTGTGCTTAACTTAACAAAGAGAAGACTGAGGGAAGACGTGATAGCAGTCTTCCAGTACTTGAAGGGCTGCCACAGGGAAGAGGGCGTTGATTTATTCTCCATAGCACCTGACGGTAGGACAAGAAGCAATGGGTGGAAGCTCATCAGAGGGAGATCCAACCTGGAAATAAGGAGGAATTTCCTGACAGTGAGAACTATTAAGCAGTGGGACAGCTTGTCTCCCGGAGTTGTGGGTACTCCATTGCTGAAGGTTTTCAAGAAAAGATTGGACAACCATTTGTCCAAGATGATATGAGGACTCCTGCCTTGGGCAGTGGGTTGGACTAGAAGACCTCCAAAGTCCCAACCCTATGACTCTATGAACACATGTAAAGTCCACTGACTTCAGTGAGGCTTCCTTCCATCTAAGTATGCATAGGGATGCAGTTTGTCTCCTAAGACCAATGATGTTTAGTAGAAGCACATGATTTATATAACTTCAGCAATGAAATAAGTTTTGTTTTAAGACGTTCAGTGTTAGAAATAGTGCTGGAACGTCCTTCATCAAAGGGCCACTGTGGGTCTATTTTGGAGGAAGTGTGTAGGTCAGGATCCCACTGCTTCTTGTACCGCATATACTATTTTGCCTGTGGTTGGATTCTGCCTAGAATATAAGCTTTGAAACATGTCATCTTTAAACACTGAAATAAGGTCTATTATTTTCCAAAACCAGTGGCCGAGGAATGCTGTGAATGTCGTGCATCCTCATATGATATAACCAGTATGGGTAGCCTTTGTATTTACTGAGAGTTCTGCTGTATTTAATAGGACTAATTGCAAGGCGCATGATGGATTCCATGATGAAAATGGGCTATAGCAAACCTTTGGCTTGGGTGTTTCCTAAGGCTACCAGATCTGGATTGAAAAATTCTGGATGACAACTCTATACTGTAGCTACAGTTTAATTAATTCTCTATTTCTCTTTGCTGCCACTGTGTGGTCCTCAGCATTTTTGCAATTCAGATTGATATCTGATATGTACCTAATATACATGTATATATGTACCTTATATAAATGAATACATACACTTCCATCCTTTTTCAAGTGCCAGGAGGGGAGAGAAGGTAGTTTTTGCTTTCAGAACTAAAATCACAGTTGCCTAAATTCTGTGTTTTTTAAGTATAATTCAGATTAAATTATAATTTGAACCAGGATCAATCTGCAGTTTCAGATCTTGGCTTGCTCTCATTCCAAAGGTTAAACCAGCATTGGGGAACCTGTAGATTTTTAGTTTTTCAGATGTTGTTGGATTACAATTTCCTTCAGCCATACCTGGCCTGGTCAATGAGCAAGTATAATGGTAGCTATTATACAGCATCTGGAGCACCATGGGTTTATTAATTCTGAAACAAACCATGGTTTTTTAATTTAGTATCAGAACTATCTTTAATTGAAAACCAAAGAAACTTTTTTGGCAAGTAAAAAAGGGGAGTATAGGGGTGATTGCCCACACCTTGTGTTTTTGTTAGATAATCAGTTTGAGTGTACTGTTGAAGGAAGTAGAATTTGCTTCCATCATAAGCTTGCATAGCCAGGACATTTATATTGTACTTTACATAATGTGATTTATTGAGAACTAAATCCCATTATTTTAAAGGACTTAATTGCTAAGAAATGTGCAGAGTATAATATACATGCAGTTGAATCCTGTGTTTACTGAGATGTAACTCCCATTTTGTTAAGAAGATTTCACTTACAGGGACATGCATATAGGATTGCCTTCTTAGCTTGAAAAATGGGTTTCCAAAGCTGATCTTAGACCACTGCATGCTGTAAGGTGAAATGCAGTTACTCCCTAAGAACAAAATTTGAAATACTTTGACATGAGATCATGGCCTTGGTCTCACTGGGTTTCTAAACTAGGAAAGAAGAATGACAGACCTGAACTCTATAACTTAAGCACTGTATGCTATTTAATTTCAGTATGTGGAGGATATTAAAAGGAGTGCTTGAGTTTGCATGTAGTACTAAGTCATGGCTTGTTTAACCACTGTTTACTGAGTAAAACAAAATTGGCTAGAATTACACAATGTAGTAGAGCATAAAGATGGTTTACAAACCACAGTGGTTGGATTCATATAATACATTAAATGAGACAACCCTCATTATGGCTTACCATGATGTGGGAAACCAGCCAGTGGTTGTAGCAACTTTCCCCAACCTAGGTGGTCTCTGGATGTCTTCTTCTGCAATTCCCCAAATTTGAATCCACAGTCAATGTAGCGATTGAGGTCCAACATATCTTATGGGCTCCACTATGGAAAGGCCAAGTTTTAGTAGACAACAGAAACCAAATCCTCTTCTTTTTCCAGTACAATGAATCCTTGAACTTTACAACTTCAGTTGGTTTACTGTCTCAAAAACAGTAAATGAAAAGAACACAGGTATTCTGGGCCTGGGAGGAAGGACTAATGGACTCTACTCATTTTCCTGTTGGTCCTGTAGTTATTATTAGATTTTTGTTGACTTTCTAAGCAACTGAGGTGTCTGGAGTACAGGATTTGCTCTGAAGGCAGGGGCATTGTTTTCCAAAAGTTAACATCCTGCTTCCATCAGTAGACAATATCTAGCATGTCCAGAAAAAAACAAAAAAGGTCATAAATCCTGTCATTACAACCTTAGCCATGTTGAGATCACGTGCAGAGGATAGTTACGGTTTTAACTGGAGTGAAGTTTTTTGCTTTTGCTCCAGTGCCACAGAATGCCATGTTTTTAATGCTGGGTTGAGCACAGGGATTTTATGCTCAGATGTCAGGTGGAAAGGCTTAACAATCGATGTGATATCAGGAGTGGAGCTAGAATCACGGCCCCTTTGCAGCAGTAAACTGTGAGGTGTCGTGCACATGAGTAATGGGTGACTAGGTTTCTAAGTCTCCTTTTTCCCTCTTGATTGTTCTTTTTGATTTAAAGGGCTATGGAATCTGTTGATAGATAAAGACATTCTTCACTGTGGTCAATGATCAACCCATAAAACATATTCCATACATAAAACTAATATTAATTCATTAGTTAATTAGGTAAGCATATCAGTGAAACTGCTGACAAAATTTGGCCAGACTAAAAGAAATAGTCATTTGAGTCTGAAAGCACAGTAACAGTTTTAAATAAAAGTGACCAGGATGACCATGAAACTTAGTTAAATGTGGGGTTAACAAATCACGACAAGTGTCAGCATAAAATAAACAATATAATAAGACATGTTTGGTGGTTTCAGTGGCTCCTCTGTCTGGGTATAGGCTGGATTTGAATAGGATACCCTTGTATCTTCCCTCTGAAACTACAGTTAGGAGTGTGTTGAACTGTGGCCAGGTTAAGGCCTCCTTAGTTTGGGGATAGTATTTTGGTTTAGGTACCTGGCTAGTCTATAAGGGGTATGAGGCCAACTTAGAAATATGTTTCTGGGGAAGGACCTCAAGTCTAATTGAATATCAGTGTCCTTGGGACCTTGCTTGATTGCCTCTACTATACATTCTTGCCTTAGCATGTGCTCTTGAGTTAAGGAAGAACTCATAAGTTCCAGTTTGTTATGTATCTCTTTGGTCCAAGAGGAAACAAAATTATCAGAAAAGACCCAGGGAGGTAAACCTGCCAGGGAAAGGGATAGTTAGTCCAATCTATGAAAATGTGTATCCAGGCACTGGTGTCAATCTTATGGACAGCAGCCTCACAATGTAGGATTGTGTTTGAAATGCAACATAGGACTTGGAACAGAGTCCTGAGGAACTTTCTCTGAACCCTTTCCAAGGGGGAAAAAGGGGTTTAGGGACCTATCTGGGCACCAAATAATAATTGTACCCAAACTTGAAGTTTCCAGTATTATCTTTGGATTCCCTTAAGAGTAAGGGGAAAGGTAGCTCATGAGCTGCGTAGTCACATGGCATTTAGAATGGAATAATTTATCATTAGCCCCAGTTCTAGTATCAAAATCACTCACAATTATTCACAGACAGTGGGTAAAGACCAAGAGGTTACTTAAATACACCTCTGGATCAGCCCCAAACATATTTGCCTGGGAGTGGAAGTAAATTGGAGGAATATATGCATTGACTAAAAGCAAGGAATTCTTAGAAAATTGAAGCAGAACAGCCTGAACACCTGAGAATCCCTTAATTTTGTGATTTCCTGGCATGTTGGGATATAACTTCCAGAACAGCTGGGAATTCTGAAATATATAGGGTAATAGTATCACATTGGAGAAAGCTGGTATAATGTCTCACCCTGCCTTTAAACAATAACAACATATTGGATCTTTAAGCATCAGTTTAAACTGTACTGTTTAAATTTGAAGATGTATTATACACTGCCCTGGAATCCCATTGGCCAAAAAACAGTAGGGAGATCTTTTAAATAAATTTAAGTTCTTAGAAATAAGGAACAGGGAAGGAAAAAGTTCAGTGCCATTCTCCCATGTACACTTTAGATCTCCAGTTTCATGGACAAGTGGGAAATGTTCCTAAGTGATGGTTTGCCATTGCGTAAAAAGGAGACTGGTTTATATTAGGCCTTCTGACAAATCCAGTCTCACTCTTTGCACAAGAGAGAAGATCTTCCCAGTGTGGCGCACCCAGTGCCGGCTGGAAAAAAGCTGGTGTTCACATTGAGAAAAGCTATACTGTTGCTCAAATACAGCCATAGACAAAAACAGACAGACAGAGGAATAAATCTAAGGATATAGGCAAAAAAATCCATTCTATCAGCTGCCTCTTGACGATATGAGGTCTTTACATTTGAACAATTTTCCCCCTTCTCAAACTGCCTTTTTGCTACTGGAGTACATTTAATTAATATCTTGTGGCCTTTTTTTCCTCAGTATTTAAATTAGTTGTGTTATCTTCTGCACTTGCAGCTTTGCAGAGTGCTAACAGCCCGCTATAAAATCCTGGCAATTTGCACACCATGTGTGACCATTTTGATAAAATAGTAGCTGTAACATTTCCAGAAATGATCCTCTCTAAGTGCCATTCTGTATTTTTAAACTGTGAAGATAAGTAGATCTCAAAGCAGATTTTCAGTCACTTAATGCTTTGCTTTGTTTACTTATTTAAATCAATTTCTATGGCCCTTTTTTCCATTTCCAAACTGATTCTTATGGGGATATTGGAGAGGCCTGGGATACTTAAGTGATGGGCAGTAGGAAACTGGGTCATTCAAAGCTAGTGAACAAATGCATTTTTTGTCCCTTGATACTTATCACTTGACTTTTCAAGTCCTTGTAGAGGTAGAATAAATGTGTGCAGTCTGAGGGTGAATAGATTTCAGGATGGTGAGATCTACATGTAATAAGATTGCAAGTTGTGCCAGCTAGAAACAGGTGAAGTATAGTGGCTTGGAATGGGACAGAAGTATAAATAGTTGTAAAAATGGTTCCATATGACCTTCCAGGCAAACTGTGAAACATTTGAAAACAGCTGTGTGGTGAATATTTATGTCACATAGCACTGGCTTTCTAAACTTTGGCACTGGAAAAAAAAAAACACAGGAAGGAAATAACAGGGTCAACTTCCTCCCAATCTCTTATTAAGCATAGCATCTATAGAGCAGAAAATGCTTTTTTCTGATCCTATACAAATCTAGCAATGTTCCTTTGTAAAAGAATCCTTGCTATAATACATTTTTAAATTAAAGATCAGAGAGCAGATAAACACTTCCAAAAAGGCTGATATCAGATCAGTTCACTTCTCAAAAGAAAATAATTCAATCAAGTGGTCAGGAATGTAGAGACAAGAGTAAGAAATGTCGGATTGGCGGTAGTGTTTGCTTCAGTCGTTATTGGTCTTGTTTACTAGTAATGCGGTAATGATTTTTTTCCCCCTTGCATTGGCTTGATTGCAAAACTTTTTAAAAAAAGAGGGGCTGGATGCAAATGAATCGAATTGCAATAAATATTTCACATCCCTCCTGGATAAGGGTAAGAAATCAGATGCTGTCAGACGATGAAAAAGCAAAAATGGGAGTGGTTTAACATCTGGCTTTCCAAAGTGGTGCCAGAGGATGCTTTCCTCGGTACTTGCCAGCCTTCCTGACCTGCTTCCTTTGTAAAATGATGATGATGATGATGATGATGATGATGATGATGATGATGATGATGATGCTTTTATATGAAGCTGGCATATTACAAAATGCTATACCTCAAGTATCCCCTTTATTTGCAGGACAGCTGCTAAGCTCTAATTTTTATTTAGTTGTTGTTTGAATCTATATAGCTGTCTACCCAACACACAACTGGATTTCATGGGTTAAAATGATGGACGGCTACCACCCAGGGCTCTGGATGTCTGGCAACTTGCTTTTAAAAGACAATAGCAGAATAAGAAATAGAGGGGCGCGCACTGCTGGAAACAGGCAGGATTAATAATAATAGTACTAATAATAATTTGTTAAACTTGTATGCTGCCCAACTCTCAATGACTCTATAAACCAACTCTCTGTAAATCAACAAACAGGGTGTCTACAAGGTGTAGTCAAAAAAGTCAAGATGGTGGCCCCAACAGCACGATAGAAGCTGTGTCTATTTCTCATGTGCCAACTCATCGGGGCCACCATCTTGATTTTTTTTTTTTAACCACACCCTGCAGCCAGGCCTGCATACTGGCAACTGTTTTGCAAAAACACCCTCACTTGGTCCTGAATATGTTCTCAAAACCTATTTCGACTATCAAATATGGGGATCAATTTCAACTGTTTTAAAATGGGACTGGACTGGACCAGCAAAGGCTTCTAGTCACTCTGGAATAATGGGCAACAGATCTTAACTTCCAGCTGCTAAGAAGCAAGAATAAAAAAGGGCTATTTGCCCTCCTGTCTTGTTTGTGAGATCCTGGTGCATTTGGTTGGCTGCTGCGTGATACAAAATTAGTGGCCCCTTGACTTGAAGCAGTAAGGTTCTTTTGTCTTTATGACAAAGAGAGATGCAAATGAAACATCTAATTTTTGTGTTGGCTTTTTAGTGTACTGCAAGCCACTAAGAGTAATGAGAATGAGATGAGTAGCCATATGAATGAGTCAGTCAATTAATCAATCAGTTTTGTTCAAAATCCAGGAGGCAGGTTTTTGAGTTGCTAGATGTATATGTGCTTGGGCACTACCTAAATGCCCCCTCTCTAAATATACAAATAAAGGATTCTTCTAATTATTAAAGATATTGTTTGGTGCTGCATTAGATTTTTTTCTATGTCCTCAGGCCTTTCTTTCTCATTTTCTTAAAACAGAAGGATGAAAATATGTCAGGAGAGATTGAAACCAGAGCACAAGGGGAAGTCTCAAGTTACAAGAAGGCCTGGTACTGTTGGGACAGTATGGTAATTGAAAATTGAGTGTATCTTAGAAATAATAAAAACCAGGTGCTGAGACAAGTTGGTCTCTGCACTTCATATTTGGAATATGAAGGCATTCCCTTAGTAGTAAAACACAAAGGAAGGACTTAATGGCGTTGGATATGATTACAGCAGAAAGGAAGAGAATTTGAACACCAACAGTTTTAGGTGGCTGCAGTTAAAAGATGGAGCTATGGGACTGTTTCCTAAGAAGCAGTGGGCTTCTAGGAGTAGAATTCTGTTTATGAGCTACATCAAGCCACAGGGGTCCATTAACACGTGTGCCAACATGTACATTATTTTAGTACTTCCTGCCTGGTATTCTAAATGAGCAAGCAATACTTTGGTTCTGTAAATGCTTCCTGCCAATCTCTTTGTGACTGTAGTACTCAGATCAATCTTTTGTTTGAAAAAATAATGTGTGCACATTTACTATACCTTGAAAATTGCTGGAGTATTCTCTCTGTTTGTAGCACTAACATTGGGGGTATCAGAGTCAGCAGAAGATTCTGCATTACAAATAGTAATTATCCACACACAGTTTCTTCTGGATTTTCACACAACACAAAGGCAGGGAAGATTGTCATCCACCAGTCTTAGATCAAACTATTGTGATGTTCATATTATTAGATGGACTTTGGTGGAGGTACCAAGAGGAGGGACTCCTAGTTATTCCAGTTTTTTACACTTTCTTGAAATTCATCAATCCTACTTTGCGGTTGGGACTATTGATATCTGAAGCAGTTTTTGAACACTTCTGTAAAATATAAAAAAAATAATGCCTATATCTACAGGTTTTAGTAACAACCCATAAGATCTTTGCCATGGATCAAAAGTTTATATTTTGATGTAACAAATAATTACATAAAAGTTTTGGACTGATTCACATATTGGAGTCAATGTAACATAGAGGCTAAGGCGTAGGAACAGGGAAAGCCAGGTTCTAATCCACCCTAAGCCCTGGAAGCTCAATGGGTGGCTTTCAGCCAGACATTCTCTCTCAGTCCATCCTACTCACTGGGTGCTTGTTGTGGGGCAAGTAGGAATAGGGAGCACTGTTATGTATACCTCCTTGAATTTCTATATGAAAAACAAGAGATAAATCTAATAAATATTGGATAGAACTCACACCAATAACAATGATCATGTGACAGTTTAAAATTTGATTTGATGATGGTTGTTTTCTGACTATCCAGTAAAACTGAGATGCAGAAGGAAACCTTCCTTACAAGGTACATAGGAGATACAGCGATGGCTACCAGTTACACACATTTAACCACTATTTGTTGTGACAAAATGCTGTCTCCAATATCAGAGAACCTGCTGCCATTCAGTGCCAGTTGCTTGAGTGTAAGAGGAAGAGAGTGCTGTTGCACCCGTGCCCTGCTTGTGGATTTCCCAGAAGCATCAGCTTGACCATGATGGGATCAAATTCTCCTTTAAACCAGCAGGGATCTTCTTATAACCTGGGTTCATACATTGTGCAAAAACATTTGTTTGTTTGTTTGTTGAATGGGCTGGGCTTGCACAATCACCTAAGTCCTAGGTATATAACCTGAGGTCCGGGGCTGTGTGCAGTGCTCCAGAGCCTTGGATGGAGATACTCAAGAGTTTTTACTAAGTTATAATTTTTAATATAATAGAAGGGGGAAATCATTCAGCAGATGAAGGAATGTAATCATATAACCTATACACAGGTTCATTCACTGGAGGTAAGGTATTGACCTAGCCCCACCCATTACTTTCTGGGTTGGGTCTCAGTATTCAATGGTCAAAGGCAGTCCTGGGTCCAGAAAAAGGTGCATATTACTATGATAAGCCATAAATTATGGTTTACAGATAAGAGTAATCAGATTCATACCATGCTGAGCCTAAACAAAGCTAACCAACCAAAACCATGACTTAGTGTGATATCCAAATTCACCATATTCCAGTCCTCTTAAAAGTACTGTGTTTAAAAGTGTCCTTTCCTTCCAGCAACTGAGGTGTTCTCAGGTGTCACAGAAAACTCCCCCAGAGGGTTGCTTGAATCATCTTGACAGGATGGTTTCCACTAGTTCCAGATGGTAGTACTCTCATAAATATCATTTACCTCCTTTGCCCAGTGCTCACAGGAGGCATGATGCCTCGATTAGCTGAATGTGATAGAGCTTTCTGACCGTGAATGCAGTGAATTGGAAAGTTGTTGAGTTGCTTTGCATGACTATAAACTGTCAACAGAATTCCCTATCTGCATGGAAAAAATTGTACTTTAATGCATTTATATCTTCAGAAATTAAGGCAAGGAGAAAATCCCGTACTAAACACAAATCTTCTCCTTCTGTTACAAAAGCCCTGTACTGGGTTAAATGAAACTGCCTGAAACAGTGGCTCTGGGAGGTTATGTTGCACTCATAAAAATACACGTCAGAGATGAGCTTTCCTTCCAGGGTCATAACCCAAGGCTGAAATTAGGATTTCCAAAATTAGAGTGCTTAGTATAAAAGTACAAACATCCATTTTTTGGCAGTAATACTACTAGTTAGCATCCAATTCAGGCTGCTTCAGATTAAGACAGATGAGAGCAACTGGAGGATGTCCACACGGAGACGCCATTAGAAGTCTTCCAATAACCAGAAAAACTGTCATGCATGAGACAGAGCAGACTTGTTCTCCGTTGCTCAGAGCGCAGGACTAGAACCAGGAGGTACAATGACAAGCCTGAGTTAAAGGTTGCACTAGTATGCGCTTGGGAGGTGATGGTTATCTTCTGGGGGAGGATTAAAGTGAATGCTGGAGGACAGCAATCAGTCAGTAGAGCTAATTGCACTCTACCCTGCAGATTGAAGGAACTGGGAGTACTTAGCCTTGAAAAAGGAAAGTGGGAGAAGATACGGTAGCATTCTTCAAATACCTAAAAAGATATCAAACAGATGGTTAAAGCTTATTTTCTGTCACTCTGGAGTACAGAGCATAAAATTGTGGAGTCAAGTTACAAGATGGCAGATTCCATTTTAACATTACAGGAAAAAACCCACTTCCTAATACTTACAGCAATTGACAGTGAAACCAATAAAACCGAAAGAAGTAGGTAGGATAGTTCACTGTATCCACGTTTGTCTGTTGCCTTCCTACACAGATACTGCCTAGACCAGTGTTTCTCAACCTTGGCAACTATAAGCTCTGTGGACATGCTGGGTGGGGAATTCTGAGAGTTGAAGTCCACACAGCTTAATGTTGCCAGGGTTGAGAAACACTGGCCTAGACTGTACAAAGCTTTTTGCAGTGTCCTCTCTTCAGGATTTTCTTTTCAAGGTTATTTTTGTGCAAACTGACAGCCCGATCGTGTGGAAATCTTCATGCAAACTGGTGTTCAGACCTAAGCTTCATCAGTGCATAGGTTCATGCCAACATGTAGATGGGAGGTCAATAGCATGCTCAAAGCTACTGTTGGAGCTCCTTTGCAGAGTTGCACCAAGGGCTCAAGAGTTAGAAGAACGAACATGCTTCCTTGAAGCATAATCATGCAGGACCTTAGTACTCTACCAGACAGGGTTCATATAGAGCAGCAGCACTTCTTCTTTAATATTTGACTCCTAGTATCGATGTCTGACTTGTGATGTCTTCCAGCCTTTTCTATTTTATGGGCTGTGATAACACTGTGATCCCAAAACCCAATTAGTTATACAGTTTGTTTGATTCAGTCACCTCTCATGATGAATTCATTCTTCTTTGCTTTATCTTTTAAAAGCTGATTATTTGTCTCTACACAACATGCTCTTCTCTCTCTCTCTCTCTCTTCTTGGCAGCAATATTAATTTTCTGTTCATTCTCTGGATTCTCATTTCAGCCTCTCCTCCTTTCTCTCCTGGATGGGATACAAACCATTTTGTTGTTTAGCACAAGACAGCCTTGTCTTTTATCTAGGATGAAAGTTTTCACTCACTGGATGGAACTGCTGAACAATGTCCAACAACTCACTGGATGGAACAATAAAACAATGACAATTGGCTATCAGTTTTATTTTATTCTTCATTATAATGCTCAGTTCCCATTAAATTTCCACTACCCTGAAGCCAGAGGCCCCAAAGGCAGTAGCAAGAAACAAAACCCTAACAATTCATTACTAAATATGATTTGAGGTTTACAGTATTCCACCACTGCCACTCACTCTGCAAGCCCTTCTGCCTGAATGGGTCAAAAGGGAGGTGCATAATTACTTCTATTGCATTCCATGTCTCCAGAAAGAGCAACAACAGTTTCAGCTGGGCTGCATCTCCTCTCTTCTAACTAAATCTAATCAGTGACAGTTCTAAATTTAGAAGACCCATTTTGCATCAAGAAGTTTATTTTTGTAATTTGTATAAATACTGCATATTTGCATTTTTTAAAAATTACATAACATATCCTAAAATTGCTAGTCATGAGGATGGATTATCAGCATCTCTAGTACCCCATAGTAGAGTATCTGCAAATGTTAGTGGTCCACCATTCTTCTTCCAAACATTTAAGTAGGCCTTACCTATATACTTTCAAGCATATCTTTGCATCCATGAGGGCTGGTGGTTTGTTTTCAAAAACAGAAAAGCTTGAGGTTTTCAGGAAGCTGAATTCTGCGCTTAGTATACTGTGTATTTTTTCCCTCTCAGAATCCTATTTTAAATAGGATCCTATTTTAAATACAGCTCAGAAAGCAGAGAGATGCTTCCCCCCCCCCCCTTTATATGCTATTCCTGCTGAAGTGTAACCTAAATTTAGCCACTCCCGAAACTCCACAATGATCCTGTTATTCCAAAGGCAACTGGAATTGTTGGATACGTGATCCCTATCAACCAAATTGTTTCCACTGTGGTGCAGAATAGAGGAGGGGTTACTTGATGTCCTACTTCCTATATTTTTTTCTGCTATGGTTATGTACATAAAAGGATTAAGGCTGGAATAACCAAAGGTCACTTCCTTTGAGACTGTCCCATGCTAATAACCCACACTTGTGTTTTCTGTGGCTCTGGAAAGTTTTGTGCCTTTTGATATAGATACACATAAAGAGAGGTAAGGTAAATTACTGTATTGCCTGTTGTACCTCTCTCTCTTTCTCCCTTCTTTTGCCTGTCTTTTATCCTGTTTATAGAAGTTAGCTGTTTTGATCTTTACTGATTTTTAATAAATAAACTTGAAGTCATATTTTTGCTAGCTGAGCCAAGTGGTATGTGTGCTTGCTCGGATCTGGATATAGGGATTGACTGAGAGTGTGCTGGGCGCAAACTAAAATGGAAATTACCTACAGTAATTTTCCAATGGGAAAAAGTAATTGATTTCCAAATAGTCATAGATCTGATTTATACATTGTACTAAGCCATTGTTTGCTTTTGGCTTGATGTGATATGTGGCTCCATTCATTCTGCGTAGTGTCATATGTGAAGCAGATCATTGAGCTTTAATGGCCAGAAACTATTGTAGACTTTAGGAACTGGAGGTGGAGAAGTGTCTGCAAGCAACGAAGGAGAATGGTGGGAAAAGGGGATTAACACTTTCTTTGTTTTATTAGGTCAGAATAGATGATAATGGAGATCCTGCAGTTGAAGAAGGAAAACCCTGTGGCTATATTCTAATAAAAAGTCTGAGGCTATTTTATGACCAAATTAATTCTCCCCCCAGCTTCCTTCTTCTTGGGTAATTACAGATATTGTGCTTGTGGGACTGAGCTCTAGTTCTGTGATAGAGTATGTGTTTTGGCAAAAGGCTATCCTACGTTCAGTCCTCAGCCTTTTTAGAGCAGAGCTGGAAAAACTGTGACTTGAAGACACTCTTCAGTGCTGAGAGTGCTCTGCATAGATATCTTTAGGGAGGCAGATGATATGCAAATGACACAAATTATATAATTTGTGGCAGTCATTTGTGTAATGATGTCATAATATACATGGCATCATCCTGATTTGTAGTTCTGTGGTTCTGGGCTAGCTGGATCCAAAGATCTGGCTCAAGGAATGGGTTGACATATTATAGATAATCTTCATAGGGTTAGAGGCTGATGGGTAAAACAAGCTTTGGCTCAACCAGATAAGACAGAGTGGTGTGGGTTTTAGGTTTCCTAAACGGGGCTGCACTCTCCCAGATAGAACTAGTATGCAATTTCTGGGACCTCTTGGACTGACAGCTCCTGCTTGAAGAGCAGGTAGCAGCCTTGGCCAAGAGGGCCTTTGCACAATTCCATCTTGGGTGCCAATTGCACCTGTTCCTAGATCAGGAGATCCTGTTTTGGTCACCTCTTATTTGAACTTTTGAAATGCACTCTACTCGGAGTTGCCCTTGAGCACCTTCTTGGTGTACCATGGTATGCTCATGTAACCCTACTACTTTGCGAGCTACATTGGCTTTCTTTTGGCTTCTGGGTACAATTCAGGGTGCTAGTTATCACCTATAAAGCCCTTCATGGCATAGGGCTAAGTTATTTGCAGGGCCGCCTATATCCGATTATGTCTGCCCATACCATGAGTTCCAGCAGAATGGGCATGCTTTGAGTTTCCTCCCTGAAGCAATGCCACTTGGTAGGATCCAGGAAGCATCTGTCATGGCACCTGTCCTTTGGAACCTGTGATTCAGATGGTCCCAACCCTGCCCTAAAACTTGTTTTTTCTCCCAAGCACTGGGATAGGACTTTGGATGAGCCCATCCTGAAAATGGTTTACGGTTTTGAGCATGTAGAATTTTTAGCCTCTGTGTGTGCTGTTTTACACTGTCATGTTGTGGTATTTTTATGTTTATTGTTGATCTTGTTTTGCTTTTATTCCTGCATTAGCTACCCAGAGTCACATTTTGTGAGCTGGGCAGACGTATAAAGAGTTTAAATAAATAAATAGTTTAAATACATGCTGATCTAGGACAGTAATAAAGGTTTGATTTGATGATTTGATAGTGTAAATAAATAAGTAGGGTTGCATTCTTTGTATCTCAGTGTCTTGTGTGAACAGTCATGATGATGTATAAACTATGGTTTATGGCTTAGTGATATGTGTAAGCCAGCCTTCTGCAGCTTCTTCACCAACTATGTTTGAAACAGATTATGGCTAAGGGCAATGTACAGGTGGTCCCCGGGTTAAGAAAGGCCCCCGGGTTAAGGACGACACATAGTTAAGAACGGAGCCTATTGTAGCAAAATTTGAGTTAAATACACAGTGATTTGAGTTAAATACACAATACTACTTATATAATTATACAATAATACTGTTCCAGCTTACATACGTACAAATTCAACTTAAGGACAGACCTTGAGAACAGAACTCGTTCTTAAACTGGGGACTACCTGTATTAACCAGGTCATGATAAGGAAACTCCCTACATTCTTAAAGTCATACAATAGGCCCTTCATAGCATTAATGCCATGTAGGTGATGGAATGTAACACTGTAAATATGGATTTCCATGAGAGGCCAAGTGACGTCACACACACCATATCACCAAGCAAATGATATGATGATGTAATTTGTATCTGCAGGGTCAAGTTGCATAATTGGCATCATTTGGATGATGACATGATGTCATTGTGGGTTATACTGGATGCCTTTAACTATAAATGAACAAGGTGTCTCAGCTAGGGTTGTTTCTTTGTGGTCTGTGGGCACAGCAGAGCAGCGGACAGGGATCATATTTTCCATTGGTGAACCAGATTGTGAATGGAAGGCTGCTTTTTCTAGGTAGGTCTTTAACTGAGGAAATGAGAGTTTCTCTTACTGGTGGAGAGGAAAACACAGCTGAGGAAACACACAGACAACCAATTGGGCAGGATACATAAAGATAATACATTAGAGCTGGAGGATATTCCATTTCTGTGGCTGCTGTTATCATATTGTGCATTTGCTTCCTTCCTTTTCAAAATCAGGGTAAAGAAAGCTTAAATGTCTGTTTTAAAATTGCGCATTTCATACTGTCCCCACACTTCCACCAAAAAAGACTCAACAACAACAACAACAGCTGGACAGCTCCTGATCCAGTTTTCCCTTGTGCGTTGGCCACTCTAGCTAGAGAGTTAAAGTGTCCATTGGTTTCTTAAACTGCATTTTTCTTATGTATTTATTTATTTATTGGACTTACGTAGCCGCCTATCTCATATGATGACTCTAGGCAGCTCGCATAAAAAACATAGTTAAAAACAAAAGTGCCTTTCTTGTAACATTGTGAGGAGAGGGGGGAGTTTAATCTCTTTGGTTGGCCCCAACCCTCCTGGTCTTTAAGAAAGGCTTTTAAAAAGTGGTTATTTCCTCAAATAGTGTGGCCAAGGGAAACTAAGTTCCCATTGGAAGAGGATAGGAATGTAAGCCAGGCTGCATATTATAATTATTGTTGACTCTTGTTTATTTTGGGTGGGTTTTTTGTATATTGCCCAGAGTCACACTGTTTGAGTTGAGCAGCCATATACTTTCTTTAAATAAACAATTACATTATATTACATTAATAAATAATCCTCATACATGTTTCCACATGCGACTGAAGCTGCCAATTGCCTTTACACTTTTCCCAAAATAAAAAAAAGGAAATACCAGGAGTTGCAAGAGAAGTGATTCTACAGGGGAAAAAAATGAAGTCTTTTTTTTTTTTTTTTTGAAAAATGAAAAAAAAATGAAGTTAAAGTCATGAGTCAGGGTCTGTTCTGAATTCAAGTCTACTTTGTGGCTCTTTTTTTTTTTTAAATAAAGGTGTGTTCCCTGCCCCAATCAAACATTCTAACCAATTTGATTTTGTGAGAATTTCTCTTTCAATGACTTTATATTCTGGGAAAGAACAACTGCTAAAATGGTAAAGTGGGGAGGAATTTATTTTCATAACCTACTGGGAAGCCTGAACCCTTGAGTTAATTCTTCTACAGTCTTCTCTAACCTGGTGCCTTCTGAGGTACAAGAATGACAAAACCCAGCATTCACAATGAACATGCTGGCTGGAGTTCTGGGAGTTGTAGTCCCAAAACATCTGGAAAGCATCCAGTGGGGGGAGGTGTTCACATAACCACCTGGTGGCCCAGTAGAGAAGAGGACAAGCCTCAGCTTGTATGATGCAGAAGCATGGCTACTATTACCAGTCTCGAGCACAAAAGAGGTAGCATGAAAGTGTCTCGCTCTCTTCCTTTTCTGTTCTTGCTGCTCAAGCATTGTAGTTGTTACGGTGTGTTTCGTACTCTATCCCCCAGTTCTAAAGAGAAATTTAATAAGGGAGCTAAAGTGAAACTGAAAGAGCAGACAAGATACTGTAAGTCTGAATCAAAACCAGACCGGGATCCTGTTAGTGGGATTTTCATCCATAGGGAGAAAGTCTTCTTTCTCCTCAGAGATCCAATTAACATGGTCTCTTTTCATTCTCTCCTCCCGCTGAAGTACTTTTCCCCCTTATTTTCAGGGAACTCAGCATCCTAGTGCCCTGCAGGAGGCATTCAATTCTGATTATATCATTTTAATGATGCAAGACACATAAAGCAGAAGGTGGAAAGAACCTCCCACATCAGCTTGACCTTGCTTCCTCTGCACACACACCACCTTTCAGCAGAGGAGTCTGCTGTTAGCTATCTTGCTTGTGCTTTTAAACTCTTTCCCATTGTTTTCCTCAATGCCTCTTCTACCACAGCATTGCTTTTGGTAAAGACGTAACGATGTAAGTACAAAACCTTGGAACAAAGCCTTCATATATAGAGACCCTACAGTATACGTTCTTATCATATGACAATATGCCTATTATCAAGGCATTTCTTTGATAGCCTGAGTAAAAAGAACTCTCTTGTCCTTACAGAAATTTAGCTTTTTTTCAAATGCTGGACAAATGATGAACACCCCAAATGCTTTCAAAATTCATGAAGTAAAGGGCAGTAGTTTAAAAAAATCTCAGTAGCACCAGAAGGCCTGAAAAGGAAATGCAGTGAGAATGGAAAAATCATCCCTGAATGAGCAATCTTCCCCTATCTGTGCGTTCCAGGTAGATTTCTCCTCCTCCCGTCAAACAGTCACAGTATTGGCATGACAGGGAATTCTGGCACCATAGAATTCTCAGTACAGATGCAGTCATATATACATACATGCTCATAGATGTAGAGTCTTTTCTTATTTGTTGTCAGCCACGTGAGGTAGTCCAGACAAGAAGCACACCCAGAAGTACTAGCTCTAACTTTATTGTAAGGTTACATTAAGTAAAATCTTGCAGTCTTAAAGTCTGAAAGTATATTTCTCCCCCTTCGCCTTTACAGGCCAAGAAACTAGGGAGGGTCCCTTCTGAGACGTTTGGCATGTCCCCATTGCTTCTGCAGGCTCAGCTGCCTCTTATCTGATCATTGCCTACTCTGAGGCTCTTCCTCCTGTCTCCCAAGGTCATTCCCACATACCATTACATTTGTGTTGAACATGTTGAGGTTGAGGACAGGTCGGTAAGTCCCATCATGCTCCATGGGAGGGACGGAGAGAAGGAGAGAGAAAATGAAGGTGGGAATGCCGTGAAGATTCAGGCCTGTAAGACATCCTGAGATCTGTAACCTGAGGGATATCAAGTGAGGATTTAACTTGTGGATCTGGCATATATTCACATTCTTATAAAGATTTCCAGAGGAAGATTTGATCAAGTTGCTGGCAATGATCTCTCTCTTTCCTCCCCCTACTGGAGTTGAGATAGAGCAAGGGGCATATTAAATGAATGATTATAATTTGGTGGTTCCCAGTTTAAAATTATATTTCTGTTTAAGATTAGATACCTTCTTATACCTTTGCATAATTATATTCTTTGTTCATATTTTTTCTTTACCTTTCCAATATGGGAAATACACTTATGTTGTTTACTAGGTACCATGGGAAGCTGAACTGAAAGAGCCCTAGAGAACATCCTTGGAGCTCCTAGTTACCTAAGAGATGTGCCAGTGTTAGTTGGCAGCAAGGGACAAAAATGCAGGGTTTTTTCCCTTACATAACTAAGTGTAATACACACACACACACACACACACACACACACAAATTTATTCTCTTCAATCACATGGTCTCCTAGTAATATATTCTTTCTACTGGCCTTCCAATATATGGTGCTTTGAATATTGCCAAAAGTAAAATGTGCTATCATTTTGAAATGATATGACATTCATGAGAAGGAAAGAACAACAGACAATCTCTAACAGGAACACAGTGGGCTTGCAGAAAGATCTTAAGGACAAAATTCCAAACACCTTTATGAGGCCATGGGACTGTTTTGGACTTAACTTGTTTAGATCTGTACTATAATTGATACCAGGGACTTATAATTTTTAGCTGGAAAATAGTATAGTTGTTTTGATTTTGAGAAGCATCTGTTTATGTTCTATTTATATATTAAAGGTAATCATTTGAGGTGTGTGCATTTTCATGACAATTTTGGTATGAGAATTTTGTCAAAACAGTATTTTTTATAACAGTAGCTCCCTGGATTTCAAACAGTCTTGAGAGCTGTATCTTTTGTTATTTGTCCAGTGTCCAGCTGACAGATTTGCATCATACTTCAACTTCCACACATTGTACTAAGCTGTAATTTGTTTTAACCACAATTCGTTGAATATGCTATAATGACTGTGTATACTCACTGCACTAAGCCATAAACCATGGTTTACAATGGATGTGTACAAACAACATGAAAAGCTAAGGCCAGATAAACTGTATTATTTTATTTATTTTTATTTATTTATCAAATTTGTCACCATCCATCTCACTGAAACGACTCTGGGTGGTTTACAGCAAATTATGGCTTAGCAAGATCTGTGAATTCAAGTGGTAAATCTGTAATTGTACTTAACTGGGAATAATTTCTACAAAACTCAGTGATGTTTATTTCTCAGTAGACTTGTATAGTTTTCTACTGTTAATCTAGAAAAAAGGTTCATGGTGTATGTCAGAAGCCACATTACTGGTAAGATCAGCTTTCATGATTGAAACAGCAAAACATTTTACCAGCAAGCCAATTGATTTGCCAACATTTTATTAGCTTCCTCAGTCGTTGATTTCCCCCTCCTTTGAGATACTAGAAATAGTACTGAACACCGATCTACCCAGGTAAGTACACAAGGCCACCTTCATAAGCTCTGTTTTATATCATCCATATTTCTAGAGATATGTCGTGTGACAAGTCAATTTTCTTTTATGTTAGCCTGTTGGGATGAAAGGGCAAATCAATTCCATTATGACCCTACGAAATGACTTTACTCCTGCCAGATATTTATATTAACAGCATTACTGCAATCTGCCCTTCACTTGTGCTGAACCTACTACTCACTCACTGAACTAAGAGCCAAATGACTACAGAAAGCCTCAAAGATTTCATGATCTTGGAAATGTTTTTGGCTTTGCATATTTGTGTGCACAAGAGCCTACCCACAAACACATAGATGGAATCAAACATCATACTCAGGCATAGTATAGTTGGTTTGGCTTTGGATTAGAGTGTTGTGGAAACCCAGCCAATTGTGGTTTGTTAAGAAAAAAGCATAGTAAAACAAGCCATGGCTTAATGGGACACGTGAATAGGTCATAGAGAATTGTATTGCTTGGGATTTAAATATTGACTGATAATGCAGTTGCAACCCCCCCTCCCTCCGGATTTAATCAAGCAGATACCCTGAAACAACTCGTAATCTTTATATTCCTAAATAGTCTGCATGCACAAGGCTATCTGAGCCAAGAGTCCTGCTTAACCTTTGAGGATGCATGAGTGTTTCACTCCAAAAAACAATGGACATTTTATTTTATTTTATATGTATTTGAAATTAAATAAAGTTTATATAACTATTCACCAGTTGTGTATTTAACAGCTTACCCTTTTGTCCCATAATTTTTTTTCAATTTTATAAAATTTGATAACCAATTTCAGAAGACTCTGGGGGTTGCGCCAAAAAATTTCAGAGGTCATTGCACACATCTGATGTATACTAAGACTGGAGTCATACAACACACTATTGTGGTTTGACTTTATCTTAGATGTTGTATATACATATACACATGTGCATATACATATGAATCACCCTGCTGTCTTAGATATCTAAGGCTATTTCTAACAGCAGCCAGATAGACTTAGGCAATATTAATAGTCATTAAGAGTTACACCAACAGAGGGAAAACGGTAGATCTCAGATACTGCTGAACCAGAACTCCAGCTAAAGGACACTTTGCCTTCTACACAAAGCATTAGCTGCATCAACTCTGCATTTTAATTTCTTAAGAATGTCTAGGGACCTATGTTTCTGTATGAAATGTACAATCTGCCTCAGTCTCAGACAGTGTACAAGAACAATGGTGACAACACAAGGATAGCAATATAATAAATAACCTTTTATAATAGAAATAAGGATAACATTCACATCTGGTATCCATAATATGAGAGTCAAATCCCAGAGGCCTTGCCAAACAAGCTGTTGGAAAGCTGTAAAAGTGGGATCAATCTTACCTTGGGGGGCAAGCTATTCCAGAGGAGGGTAGCCCTCGGGAGAATGCCTCTTTCCAGGGACCTGCAACAGAAAATCTCTGTTCACTTGGATTGGGTGAACAGACTGAGTCAGGCTTGAAAAAGCAGTCTTGTAGATACTCAGGCCCTGAGCTACATAGGGTTTATAGAAAAGAGCCAACATCTTGAATTGCACTTAGGTAGCTAGTGCAGTTCCTGCAGCAGAAATGTCACATGACAATCAAAGATTACCCAGTGAACACATGGGTTGGGACATGGTATAATGCTAGAGAGTGACATCCTACAACAGTTTTCCATTTAGTTTTGTTTTAATGTCAATGGTCTAGACCAGTGTTTCTCAACCTTGGCAACTTTAAGACGTGTGGACGTCAGCTCCCACAATTCCCCAGCCAGCATTCTGGGAGCTGATGTCCACATATCATGCCAAGGTTGAGAAACACTGGTCTAGAAATCGGGAAGGCAGGTTAGGCCAGGAGCTCATGACATGAAAAGGCATCTCCATGAGTATCACAGCATCATAGGGTTGGAAGGGATCTTGGAGGTATTCTAGTCCAACCCTGTGCTGAGGGTAGGAATCCTCAGATCATCCCAGACAAAACGGCTGCCCAACCTTCATTTGAAAACCTCTAGTGATGGAGCACTCACAACTTTGCTGCTTAATAGTTTTCATGGTCAGGACATTGTTCCTTATGTTGAGTTTGGATCTCCCTCTGTGAAGCTTATTCTTATTCAGTACTTGTCCCGTTGTGGGAGCTAGTTTTATTTATTTCTTAATTTATGTATTTACAGGATGTATAGGCCACTCCAGTCAGCTGAATTTCAGGAACGTACAACTCAATATGTAATTGGAATTATATATACATATATATTGAAATTAGAAACTCCAAGGCTATGGGAAATAAATTCACACCCTCTTCCCTGCGACACCTTTTCAAGTATTTGAAAACTGCTGTCGTGTCTCCCCTTGGTCTTTTCTTCTTTAGGCTAAACATACCCAGCTTCTTTAACTGTTCATAAGATTTAGCCTCCACGCCTCTTACCATCTTTATAGTTTTTCTTTGCACACCTTATTGCCAACCCCTGAACTGGATAGCCTTAGTTACTGGATAGCCTTAGTTACATAATCCAAAGTGGTCTCATTATGCAGTGTTCATCTGATGACACATTGTGGTAAGCCATTGATACTCAAAATGCTTGTGTTAATTATTATGTGATTAATGCTGTGCTAATTATAACATGATTTCTTCTGTTTTGGCATGGTTGTGTAGTCCATTAAGGTCTCAAAAGGGAGTTCAACACCTTAGATCCTGACTCAGCTGTGCTTCTCACACTACTTTCTGTTCCTAAGCATCATGCAAAATGAAGGTCACCTGCACGTTTCCATTTGAAATAATTTGGCTGAAATGGTTACAGCTTGTTTTCAAAATGCATTTGGGCTGGGAGTGTCTTAATGTGCATCAGAGCATGGCATCAAATCCTTTCTTACTCTTGTTAGGCTCTCCCCACCTCCAACATGCCCCAAAGCATGAATGTTAATTGTCCACATTATTACAGCGCACACTCCAGCAGTTTGCTGAGCAGAAATCCTCACTGCATTGTGATGGGCCACCTGTCTCTTATTACTGTCAACTAGAAAGGGACAAGCAGTCTGATTAATGTGATTCAGCCACCATAAAATGTGTGGCTTTTGCTGAAAGAGTTTGGCTATTGAGATTCAAATGAGGCAGCAAGTCCCTTTCATTTGGCTTCAGAGCTGCTGAGAAGGAACATCACTGCACACAGGATGAAGCCAATATGCTTCATGTATGTTTATGAATTCATCCAGAGATTCAGTTGATTGTGGGGGGGGGGGGGCATTGCCTTAGCACTGTTAACATATAACTAACATAGGACAAAGCCTGCTTTATTGAATACATTTCATCTTCTGTAGCTTTAAGAAGGGGAAAGAGAAGTAGATATTAGGACAGCTGAAACAGTAATACTCCAACTCTAAATGGGGCATGGGGAGGGTGAAGGAGGAACCAAAGGAGAAAAAGAAAACTTTAGAAAAATCTTTGAAGCCAATAGTGAAAAAGGAAGCTAATGTAGCAAGAACATAACTAATCCATGCCTTGCAACAAGTTCTGAATCTTCCATAATGCAGCTCATGTATTAATGTAATTTTAAAAATTTGCATAGAATGAGATAGACAGACATAAGTTTTGAAATAATGACTATTTTGTATGAATATACCAAACATAATATACGTACACTAAGTATAAAATCTCAACATAGTGAGAACGCCTGACTTATGGATAGTCTAAAGACTCTTGTTCTCCCTTTTTAAAGCTTTTTATACCACATTTGGACTGGACGGCCCTTAAAATAGAGAGGTTCCTCTATAAACTGACCTTTATAATGTGGGTCATAGGGCCATCTTCTCCAGATGTCTAACATAAACTTATTCCTATATGAAGAGCATATCATTGGAGAGTTGTTTAATTATTCTTGACAGCAAGGTCTTCTGCCTTTTGTGATAAAACGATTTCTCTGATGTCCTCTGTTCCACCTGACACCTATTTTTTCCAGCCCATGTCTGACTTGTTTTTCAGAATCTGTGGACAGAGGTAGAATGGGCCTCTTGCTTGGGCTTGATTACTGAGTAATTTGATCAGAGCCTCATTCTGTGCACGTCGACTTACAGTAGAAGCCAGTCTCACAGAATTCACTGGATAGAAGTTGCTTAACGATTATGCTAATTGATGGTTCATATGTTGAAAGATGTAACCAGAATAGGCTAGCCACTTTCTAGGAAGCCCAAATTCTTCTCTGAATCCAGCCTTAATTGCTTGATAAAAAGGCTTGGGAGCAACTAGAAAGGTTAAGTTTTCCATGGTAGTGGCATTTTTCCAAAAGATAATTGTTATTCAGTTAGGCATGTAATGAACAATAGAATGGGATATTCGCAGTATTTCTAACTGGAGCATGAGACACCCACCTAGTAATTGCAAGAACGATCGAAGAGCCAAAAAAGCCTCTCATTTGGGACAACCAATTATATAGGCATTGTAGGGCTCAACTGTTGCCACTTACGTTCATTTTTTAAATCTAATATATTGCCTGTGAATGTGCATAGGCTCGGATCATCATTCCTTCAGTTCTGATTATTTGATG